>JAFMSR010000013.1:15935824-16568432 GCA_022818135.1 Saxidomus purpurata | reverse complement strand
AAATGCAAACTGTTTTGTAACAGCGACTGATAGTTTCCGAAATTTTTACCATTTTTCGCCAACTCGAATAAATCTCACACATTTCGGGTACGTCTATTTTCCAGTGTGCAACCGTCACTGTGGACATACACAAGAACGGCACAACACTGCTACTAGAGCTCAGTATTCCATAGACATGTATTAGTGATGTGTAACCTAGACTTGGTAAGACCTGGCCGATTGATACAGTATGGAAACTGGTTTTTCCCATTATCAGTATGGCTGCATGTATATGTTTACAAAATATATCAACGAAATAAAATGAATACTGTATTAACGGATTGTATTAAAACTGGAAAGCTTGTGGAAATATTTATCAAATCAATTTCTACGAGCGTCGGTTGTGTAATATTTGGATGACACAATGCGAGATTGTTTAAAAGCTTGTTAAAAGGGAAGAATTCAGTGTTAGAAATGTGTGACATTTATTCGGGTTGACGAAAAATGTAAAAAAAATCGGAAATTATCAGTCGCTATTTCAAAACGGTTTGCTTTTGGGCCTTGAAGTAAACTTTTACGGAAATGATAAACACTTATGCTATATATGCAATGGGTTTTAATAAATATGCATTATTCTAGATGAAGTAATTAAGGCTGAAAGTGGGTCGATGTGTAAACGGTGTTGTTTACCTTCTTATTGATATAGGGTTATTTTGAACTAAAAATCACTGTATGGGTCCCTGGTACGCTACACTCACCTGTGGTTATTATTAAGACATAAAATCCATTGTCAATATCAATATACCCTCATCGTTTGCAAACCCAATGGATTGTGTAAAATCGATATCTAGGTCATACGTGTTTTTGTACTTTTAAAATAGACCGTGCCAGTGTTGAGGTAAGACGGCTCAGTAAGTTTTAATTTATACAGTATTTTGACCGGTAAAAGCGAGATATTTGAATGTATAAATTGTACGTTTTATTTTAAGGTCGCAGTGCGACCACAGTTTTATTGACTTCACAAATGTGTAATAAATGAAAAATAGAAAAAAAATGACGAAAGTTTACTCTGAAGAGGTGAAATGTTAACGATGTATAAATACTTCTGAACAAAAACGCAAATGCTGGGGATACTGCCTACAGCTACTGGGAAAACTATATTACAGAACACGCAGATGCTTTTCACTACATGTAGGGGACATATGCATGCAGACCGGGCATGAATTGGGGCTGGTCCTGGTTGGGTGGTGTATATTGGTAAATTCGAGAATTTGCCAATGGCACAGTTTCACGTATTTTTGCGCCTACTTTACCGCACATAATTTGGGCAATTGCAATATGCGACTATTTCTTTGGTTAAGCATTTCGAAATATTTGACATTTGGTATAATCATAGTTTAAACCACAGGCAGATGAAATCGTTTTTTTTTTTTTCCTTAAGATAAAGGCTTGTAATGCAAATGATGGCTTTTCTAGCTTTCATTCGTGCTTTTGTTTTCACGAAAAATACCTGGCAATTTTTATTATGATTATTAGCATTTCAACAAGATGAATGGAGATGATGGAAAAGGCAAACTTGCGAACAAAGGGAGTTAAAGCGGTTTTTGTTTACAGGTGGTCTTCCTTTTAACGAATGTTCCACTACTAGTATTGTTGAAAAGTGCAGATCAACTCGATTGTCCCGATCGCCCCAATTCCCCGACCAAGTTCGACCAACTGCTTGAAGAGGCTTGAACATGACTTCTGACTTCTTCCCGACCGCTACTCGATCGTACACGACCAATCACGACTCCTCCACGAAATCAATCCGACAACCACTCCGATCTCTACACGATCATCTCGACCCATACACGATCCCTACACAATATCTACTAAATCAACTCAAACAACTCGATCTCTACACGATCGTTTCCTGATCAACTCGACCTTTACTAGACCAACCCGACCACTCCTGTCGAGCGAGCCAAACCAGTCCCCGATCGCTTGATCGTGCTTGATCAAGTTGATCTCATCGGCCGTGGGAACCTAGCATCACCCGAGATTTCTCGACACCGTTATCCCATTAAGGGTAACTATATGCTTGAGTTTGAATCGAGGAACGTCTCTGATTATAACCATAAATAGATTGTTATTCTTATTCAATAATGCTTTCAACCGTGAATATATAAAATAAATGGAATTATCCATGTTTATAAACACATTGTTTACGAAATCGAACACGACTTGATCCTTTGTCTATAAAACAAAAAAATAGCGCACAAAGTAATCGGCGCTTGAGTAACAAGTGCGTATTGAACTAACCTTTACC
The DNA here is from genome assembly GCA_022818135.1 of Saxidomus purpurata. Taxonomy (NCBI): domain Eukaryota; kingdom Metazoa; phylum Mollusca; class Bivalvia; order Venerida; family Veneridae; genus Saxidomus; species Saxidomus purpurata. The sequence goes on along the minus strand of JAFMSR010000013.1, from coordinate 16,566,145 downwards.
GATATTTGAGACTTTGGGAGCATTTCGAAATATGTTAGACAATATTCTAACACAATCCGCAACATAGAGGAAGAGAATCTATATATTACTTTACGATAACATAAATCACCTTTTCCACGGGCAACTCGTGCGGTAAAAGAGTCCCCGTTTTAGACTCCAGTATTCATCCATGCCTTTTTGTTGGCAACGTAATAGTCAACACCTAATGCAATTCGATATATATATTTTAAGCACCTTGGGTTCCGAGAGATTTTCCAATCACCAGGGGTTGACGTTTTCCCCCAGAAGCACTACATGCAAATACAACTGTAACACGGTCTAAATTTTAGTTCCAATTGTACTTTGTCCTTTCACTTCAAGGGTTTTGTCTGACAATGCTCTGAAGTATAATCCTGTTTCATCGCAATTGAAAATGTCATTTTTATCGTATCCACCGATAATTTCTGGGATTCTTTTTTTAGTCATTAACAGTTTCACAGTCAACACTCGCACTTTCCCAGGACACCTTATATCCTTTCACCAAAGATTTAATCTACTATCGATGTAGCCACCCGTTGGATGCCTTAAATTCCACCAATTCAAGCTCCTTGGCATACTGAACTGCCAACACACCAGAAATTGGATTGTTCTTGGACCGCGCCTTGTATAGGATCAGCTTTAAATTGTTTTAAATATTCTTCTTTGAAACCACAAGGCATAGAGCTTAGATATATTTGACATTGGCATTGCCTAGTGGATTTACCAAGATTTTTCAAAAGATGACTACCGGGGCGAATTGCCCCTGCTAGGGGAAGTAACTTGATTTTACATAGGTTCTATAGAAAAAATCTTCTCTTGCAAAACAACAAAGTGTAAAGCTTTGATATTTAGTATGTAGCATTGACTAGTGGACTCCTACAAAGTTTGTTCAAAAAGTGTCCATGTGGTCAATATAGGCCTTGCCCGGGGGCCACTTGTTTTACATAGTCTATTTAAAAATCTTCTCCAAACTCTCAAGGCTTAAAGCTTAAATATTTGGTATGTAGCATAGCCTAGTGGACCTCTATCAAGTCTGTTCAAATATATTCCCTGGGGTCAAAATTGAACACGCCCCGGGGAGGGGGTCCTTTGTCTGAATATAGGTACTGGAAAAACCTAGCTCCCAATGAGTTCCTATAGTAACTTGCTTCCTCAGCAACCACCAGCCTGAACAAGTGACCAGCGACTTCATAAGCTATCCCTTACTTCCCTAGCAACCAATGACTTCCTTAGCAACCAGTTACTTTCCCTAGCAACCATTGACCTCCCCTAGGAACAAATGACTTGCTAAGTTACTTTTGACTTCCAGAAACAACTTAGTCTTATGGTAACCAGTGAGCTCCCTTAGGAGCCAGTGATTTCTTTCGCAACCAGTGACTTCCTCTAAGAACAAGTGACTTCCTTAGCAACCATGACTTCCCTAGCAACATGTAGCATCCTCTTTTCACCAGTGACGTTCTTAGCAACAATTGACATTCTTAGCTACTAGCAACAGTCGACTTCTTTGGCAATAGCTGACCTCTCTTATTGACCAGAGATTCCTTTAGCAACCCTTGACTGCCCCTGGGAGCTGGTGACCTTTAGTGTCCAGTGACTTCTTAAGCAACCAGTGACTTTTCTAAAAGTTAGAAACTACTGACTCCCTTTAGCAACAAAGGACTTCATTAGGTTAGTGCACTGTACTCAGGTGAGCGATATAGGGATGGCATGACCCTATCGTTTGTAATTCTATTAACTTCACATTTATCTGGATTTAATTCCATTTACAAATTCTAATTTCAATGTTTCAGAGAGTAGACCAAGGAATCATTTATTAAAGTGACATTATGCGCATCTTACTGCACATAGTGTATTTTTGGTGACAGTTTTATAAAAGCAATTTTTGGTTGCTGTTCGTTTAAATGTGTTAAATTAATGATTATGCCGCATTAGTATTTGAAGTTGGTGCTTTAGATATAAAAAAAATCGGACTGATAAAATGATAGTTGATTGTGTCGTTATTGATGTTGGTAGAGATTTCGGCAGTGGAAGGGAAGCAACTCCTGCATGCAGTTGTTCTTTTCTTAAATTGACTCTCCCAGTCAAATAAGAAAAATCAATATTTGGAAACTTATTATTTCATACTGGTAGCGTGAAGAGTTTGGTATATTGGGTTAAAAGCTATTATTTCCTCTACGCTTTTGTACACACACCATATTCAGCTGGATTTTTACTTGAAAAAAATGTGCATAATGTCACTTTAATTACTCACTTTTTACCGAGTTGGGCAGGTCTACATAACACAGACAAGAGGGCCATGATGGCCCTGTATCGCTCACCTGTCTACCATTGGCAAAAATAAAAGGTTATTAATAGCAGAAAGGATCAATTTTTACCTTTGGCTCATGATATCCTCTTAATAAGCCTATGTAAAATCAAAAGACCCCCCCCCCCAGGCAGGGTTAATTTTGACCCTGAGGTCATGATTTGAACAATCTTGGTAGAGAGTCACATGCTGAATATCTAAGCTCTAGGCCTCATTACTTTGCTGTCTGATCATGATCTGCACTGTTGGCTATTTATTTTTTTGCTGTCTGATCATGATCTGCACTGTAAGCTATTCATTGTATGTTGGCTGGTCATGATCTGCACTGTCAGCTTTTTATTTTTTGCTGTCTGACCATGATCTGCACTGTTTGCTATACATTATTTAGCTGTCTGATCATGATCTGCACTTTCATTATTTAGCTGTCTGATCATGATCTGCACTTTCATTATTTTGCTGTCTGATCATGATCTGCATTGTAAGCTATTCATTATTTTGCTGTCTGATCATGATCTGCACTGTAAGCTATTCATTATTTTTCTGTCTGATCATGATCTGCACTGTAAGCTATTCATTATTTTGCTGTCTGATCATGATCTGCACTGTGAGCTATTCATTATTTTGCTGTCTGATCATGATCTGCACTGTGAGCTATTCAATTTTTTAACAATTTATGGTACTTTCCAAAGTGATAGAAGGACAAGAGCTTATTCAACATGCATAGGCATATTTGTCATTGATAAATCTGATATCTTCTTATATGTTTTGTATATATCAAATATTGATTTAATATTATATATGAACTTTCTCGTGATGTGAATGTAAAAATCACAACTACATTTTTTGTACCAAAATCTTTAACATGGAAGTTCAACTAGGGGTCAAGAACATGTATTGCATCATCGCTATTTAAAACTTTATATAAGTGCCAATTTTAGGCCAGAGTTTTTATATTGCTTGGTTTATGGGAAGTTTTCTTAAATATTGAGTATGAAGGACTTTTCCTACTGTATTGAACACATATTGAACATCAGTCTACTGCACCTGTCAATAATCGTCATTTTCGAACAAAATAAACACTTTAAAATAATTACTTTCAATTATATATTCCCTACTATTCTGACACTTCATTAACTAGTCTGTGGAGTCGGAACAGCTGAAATAATAAAAATAAAATGTCAGTTCATAATGTCATTGTTATTCTACCTTTTCAAAAAATAGGACAGGCAGTCGCATAAACCAAGAGATATAAAAACTCTGGCCTTACTATAGAGAGATCCAAGATGTGTACTGATTACAAGACAAATGTCATTTATCAATCTTATGGTGTTAAAATACTGCAATAAAATTAGCAAATGAGGTGTTCAATAAACAACACATTATTAAAACTAGAAATCATCAAAACAACCTTTCTGACAAACTTCCAGGATATTTGGGCTGAAAATGTTACCTCTAGAGTGTTAACAAGGTTTTTCCATATTTGGGTTGTGTGACCTAGTTTTTGACCACAGGTGACCCATATTAAAACTTAAGCTAGAAATCAACCAAACAACCTTTCTGACAAATTGCCAGGATATTTGGACTGAAACAGTAGCCTCTAGAGCCTTAACAAGATTTTTCTATTTTTGGGTCATGTGACCTAGTTTTTCATCCGAGATGACCCATATTCGAACTCGTCCGAGTAATTACTGGGACAAACATCCTGACCAAGTTTCGTGATAATTGGGGAAAAAATGTGACCACTAGTGTTAACAAACTAATTGTGGACGGACGACGGACATTCATCGATCCTAATAGCTCACCCTGAGCCAGCTCAGGTGAGCTAAAAAAGGCAAAGGTCAAGCACTGAACCTTTGGAGACCCCAGACAAATACAGTACAAATACTATTAAATACATAAGCTGACAGTTTATCCTAGCATGCAGCAAAACTGACGATGTGTATGAACTGCAAGCCTGTGGAACGCAACTAAAGATATGATATCTGGAATGTAGTGACTCCAAAATCAATTTTTATGATTGTTGGTGTGTGCATTTGTTGGCTATGGATTGGTCGACTTTCTCAGTTCGTGACCTTGACCTTCAAGGTGTGGACCCGGTACTTGCACATGACACTTTATCTTCATGTACTGAACTCCAATTCATTCTAAAATCCTTAAAATATAACAGTTACAATATGTATATATACAGGATTCTAAAACCTCTGATCTCCTAGTGTGACCTTGGCCTTAAATGTAAGGATGCTAGACTTGCGCATGTCGCATCATCTCCATGTTCTCAACAGCTGTACCATGTAATTTTAAAATCCTTCCATGCATGACAGAGTTACCATGTCCATGACCTTTAAACTCTTAGGTGTGACCTTGATCTTTGAGGTAGGGTCGAGGGTCTTGCAAGCGACAAATGGTCTTGATGTGCTGAGCATTTGCGCAGATATTTTCAAATCCTTCAATGCATGACAGAGTTGCAGTTCAGACACAAATGCGAGCATATATACAGGATTCCATTACCTTTAAAGTCTAAGCAAGACCATTATCTTTGAGGTAGGGACATGGGTACGCAACACATCGTCTTCATGTGCTTAACATTTGTGCCAAGTTAATAAAAAAAAATTCAATGCATGACAGATTTACATTCAGGACACAAAATGTGCGCATATGCTTCTACCTTCAAACTCCAAGTGTGACCTTGACCTTTGAGGTAGGGACGTGGGTCTTGCACACAACATGTCGTTTTCATGTGCTGAACATTTGTGCCATATTATTTGAAAATCCCTTCACACATGACTAAATAACAGCCCGGACACAAATGTGTGTTTAGTCACCTTTAAACTCTCAAGTGTGACCTTAACCTTAGTCTATAGAGGTAGAGATATGGGTCTTGCTTGCGACACATTGTCTTTATGCGCTGAACATTTGTGCCATGTTATATAAATCCCTTCATGCTTGACAAAGTAACAGCTTGGACAGAAAAACAGGATGGATACACAATGCGGGGAATGAAACACTTTTTATTGTATACAAATAGGTAAAATGAAGACAAACGGAACACACAATTGAAATGACTTTTTTATGTTGACAATTGTTTAAAAGATCTATGATGTAAAGATATTTCAAGATACACCATATGCATCCTTGATTGATAATACTTAAAAAATTTAATGATCTGCTTTATCATTTGAATTCCTTTTTTTTTATAAATTACAGAAAAATAAACATTATATATATATACTCTTTATTTCCCGAAAAAATATTTCAGATTACAATATATAGATACATTCATGATACATATGAAAAAGAAAGTTTGCAAATTACGTATGAGTAGAAAATGTCACAATATAGTAATAAAGTTAAACAAATTATACACTCTATATATACTGTATATATAAAAAAAATGAAAATAATGACACTATATGAGTTTTCTATTTGTATTTGCCAACCGGTTTCACTATATCATCAGGGCAAATGTAGCATACAATATAAATTACTTAGCAACGTTACGTATACTGTATATATATTATTATTATATATATGTGCACTTTAGAGCACAAGTAACGTTTTCAGATAGTGTATACATAATGAATGACATGTGTAATGATACATTTTATGATCTCATCTTCAACGAAACGAAAAATCAAGAAAAGGTGCAATGTATTCCTTTTGAGTCTAAAGTGATCACAGTAAAAAACTTCTTCTTTTTAAAAAAAGCTATACTGATCAGATCTTAAATGCTTTTCAGCTAGATATGCACATTTCGATACAAAGGTAATGGTAATACGTAGAAAGGGTTTGCGTACTTTTTGGTCATTAATTGAGAACAATCTCTTACCAATTAATAACTTCAAACGTTCTTCTACGGTATAATACATTTATTCATTAAACACATCAATGCCAAAATTGCTCTCTATTTTGAAAAAAGAAACTGTCGAATATTTACTGTGAGTGTACATTCAAATATCACATGAATATAAGAATCGTTATATATGGCACAGGTATTGATTTCTCGATATACTTTTAAACGTTGCGTCTATTTTCAATACAAGTTTTATATTTTTAACTTCTATCTTTTCCGAAATTCCAAAATCATTTATAGCGATTATTTAATTGGATGATCAATATTTTGAAGATAAAAGTAACTATATTAATCTTTAAAAGGCGATATGGTCACAATTTTCACCAGGAAGCTTAAAATACAATTTACGCTTTGAAAACATGTATGGAAATATTTTACACTGAACTCTCTTATATGCTGATAGTTGTAACTCAAAAGCATTTCTCAGCCACCATAGATTACTTTACAAATCGCACTTGCAATGTTCTAGTATATTTCACATTATCATAGTATGTTTGTGTTGTCCAAGTTCTGACATAATACCAACAACAAGAGCTGTCAGTAGACAGCGCGCTCGACTATTCTTAGTGATTGACAATATAAAATAATATCCATCCTGACTGTAAATGAGTCTCTAAAGGGGATAATTATGTCAAAATGCTTGATACAGTGACCTCCTCCTGTACACAGGTTAAGATCATGATGGTGAACAAGTGTGCAAAGTTTCAAAGCCATATGTCGATGGACTTTGAAAATATTTGAGGTGGTACGCAAACTTTAACGTAAATTCTAAGTCGAAAAAGGGGCATAATTCTGTCAAAAGGCTTGATAGAGTTACCTCCTCCTGTGCACAGGTTGGGGGCATGATGGTGAACAAGTGTGCAAAGTTTCAAAGCCAGATGACAATTGAATTGGAAAAAATTGGAGGTGGTATGCAAAGTTTAACGTAAATTCTAAGTCGAAAAAGGGGCATAATTCTGTCAAAAGGCTTGATAGAGTTACCTCCTCCTGTGTACAGGTTGGGGGCATGATGGTGAACAAGTGTGCAAAGTTTCAAAGCCAGATGTCAATGGACTTTGAAAATATTTGAGGTGGTACGCAAACTTTAACGTAAATTCTAAGTCGAAAAAGGGGCATAATTCTGTCAAAATGCTTGATACAGTGACCTCCTCCTGTGTACAGGTTGGAGGCATGATGGTGAACAAGGGTGCGAAGTTTCAAAGCCAGATGTCAATGGACTTTGAAAATATTTGAGGTGGTACGCAAACTTTAACGTAAATTCTAAGTCGAAAAAGGGGCATAATTCTGTCAAAATGCTTGATACAGTGACCTCCTCCTGTGTACAGGTTGGGGGCATGATGGTGAACAAGCGTGCGAAGTTTCAAAGCCAGATGTCAATGGACTTTGAAAATATTTGAGATGGTAAATTTTAAGTTGAAAAAGGGGCATAATTCTGTCGAAAGGCTTGATAGAGTTACCTCCTCCTGTGTACAGGTTGGAGGCATGATGGTGAACAAGGGTGCAAAGTTTCAAAGCCAGATGTCAATGGACTTTGAAAATATTTGAGGTGGTACGCAAACTTGGACTTTGAAAATATTTGAGGTGGTACGCAAACTTTAACGTAAATTCTAAGTAGAAAAAGGGGCATAATTTTGTCAAAATGCTTGATAGAGTTACCTCCTCCTGTGTACAGATTGGGGGCATGATGGTGAACAAGTGTGCAAAGTTTCAAAGCCATATATCAATGGACTTCGAAAATATTTGAGGTAGTACGCAAACTTTAACAGAAGTGGTTATGCGACGCTCGGGTGACTAGGATAGCTCTCCTTATTCTTCGAATAGTCGAGCTTAAAATCATTCAGCCATGTGTATTAGCGTAAATAAATTTACAATAAATTCTTTTAAAGTATTCCACAGGGAATAATAAATAGAAAGGCAATACAGTTCATTTTAAATTTAGTTTTATACAATCAAACACAAAAGAGGCTGTATCATTTAACAAAGTCTCGTGTATCGCTGTGCTTTATCTGAATAGCACAAGTCCGACATCAAACTGTCCAATACTGTACAGCTGTTATATTTCGCAATATGACCAGATAATGTCCTTCACGACGTTACAATATTCTTTTATAGAAGAATAAATACTTTTAACTTCTGTTTGTATGTACAATACCCCAAAACTGAGAGAAATTACAAGAGGGCCAAGATGGCCCTATATCCCTCACATTGGTACACTTCCACTTGCCTGGGGGAAGACCACTAGACAATGTTATATACAAATATATGGAACGCCATGACCGTCTTATCATGACTTGTTTGATTATATGCGGTACATATTTCATTATAATTATGCAGTAGATCTTTTTATTATATGTGGTAGATAGTTATGTGTGGTACAAGTTACTTTATATGCTGTACTTTCTTTGTTATATGTAGTAGAATTTGTGTGAAGTACAAACACCAATATAAGAAGTAGATTTGTTATTGTGTGAAGTAGATAATATATGTTATTTGGTTTTTGAAGTGGTATATGGGGATATATTACCCACCTTAAGACTTATATTACCCGAGATGGGTAATATATCCCCATATATCACGTCAGAAAAACAAAAATTTTTATTACCCTTCCCTGCCTTAAATTTTGAAAGATTCCTTTGATGTTTATTTATTTAACGGCTGAACGTAAGCAGACCTTCAAATCCCCGTATGATACCTCAATGTCATTGTGTGTTGTCACAAATAAGCACAGACTTATACATTGACGTAGTGTACGCAGCGAACAAGCTCGGGTTTAGCATGGGGTACAGTAAAGGGATATGTCAAGTGTATATTACTGGCCTGCCCGTAAATATCAATATATATTTACGTATTGTTGACCAATCAGAAGACCGCAAATTTCATGGAAGGGTAATAAAACGTTATACGTGATGCTTTTTACATTATATGATGTGCAAACATAAATATAATGTGGTAGTCACTGTGTCCATTATGTGTGGTGCTTTTTTCCTTATATGCAGTGCAAATCACATTATATATTGTACTTTCGTTAATATACACTGTAGATCTCACATTATATGCTGTACATGCGATTTCCTTATATGCTGTGCTTCCAGCATCATATGCGGTAGTAATTTCTTTATATTACGAGTTAGTCAAAATTTAGTCACAGACTCGGTAATATTGTTACATTTCAAGAGATATCGCAAGTTTATGGGGGATTACATGAAGCTCTGTCTATACAACTAACAAATTTTAGCATTTTGAGAAAACAATTTGCAAGATGTAGGGTATCCTCATTATATATGTAACACAACTTTTGTTCTCGTCATTTCTCCACAGTTAACATTTACACATTTGAATGTTGGTGTTGTTCACTTTTTCGTACAGAACAATATAGCCCCATTGCTACGCTTGTGCACGGTGAACAACGAATCCTGATTTCCAATAAACTGCAATTCATTTTCTTCATTTCCAAATACATTGCTTATATAACCAAACATTTGGTCCAACATGGTTCGTGTAATACGCAACTGCTGTGTACTCACTTTTACACTGTGAGGTATAGCAGGAAGACTGGAAACAAAATTTCGCCATGTTGTTATGGCCATTGTTACACTTGAAAGACCTATTCTCTCCAGATACTTCATCTCAGACGGACGTTGGATTATATTGTTAGTTAAGGTGAAACCATACAGCCAGAGTTCACGCAGTTGATGCAGTGACGACAGCAGCCCTATAAGCTTCTGTGTAATTGCCTTGTGGTCAACAACATCAAAGAAAAAATTACCAAAATCAAGGTATTTCAGGTTATAGGCTGTTGATAGAATATCAATCACTTGTCCAACATTTCTGCCGGCTATATCATTATGTATAAAACATTCTAGATTTGAAGAATTGGCTGCTTTAAGACAGAACGTTCCATTGAGTTCAAGACTCCGAAGATTTTTATGCTTGGATAAATTCAAGATATGTTCCTTGCGAGAACTGTGTACTAAGTTAAGCGATATCTGTTCAAGATGTTCAGTATGAGACAGGAATGAGCATAGTAAATCACAGCCTTTATCTGATATATGATGACCATCTATCTTTAAAGCCAGCAGGCCAGACACGGATGACAAATAACCTATCAATGTCTCAGAAACCGAAGATATCCCAAAGAAGATATGAGGTAAGCCTACAGAAATAGATTTTAATGTTGACATATTTGCTTTTAATATGCCATAAATAAAGTCCAAACGCATTTCATTCACTACAAAGCCAGCAATTTCAAATGCTTCAAGCTGACGACAGCCTAATAGGTAGTTGAATATGCTGTTCAGGCTCACACGACCCAGATAGCCTAATTCATACCTAACTTCCATACAAGTCATTTCCATACTAATAGACATGACACTTTCAGGTAGAATTAAATGTTTATCACAGTATCGGCTGAAACAGTAGTAGTTTTCTTTTGTGTCAAGGAGAACATCACCTAAATGAAATCGTGACTCACAGTCTGTGTTTCGTGCTAGTATGTTATCTATACAACTGTAAATACAGTTCTCAATATTTGAAAGTAGAGGATATACTTCAGATTTGTTTATATTCTTGAAACAGACTGATGTTCTATACTTGTAAACACGTTCGTCATCTGCCACAATATTGAATACATACTTCGAAATGCATGTACCTAGACGCAGTTCCAAACCACTAAGCATAACTACTACATTTTCTTTGTCTAAAATGTCTTCCACTGTCATACATTTCAAGTATTCATGAACAAATTGTATACTTCTGTTCGGTATATCAGCGTTCTCTAGCATGATCTGGGCTTGTACAGCAATAAACAATGCAGCTAGAAATTCCTGTACAGATTTATGAACAAATGAATATATTGAACGCGGGCTTCGGCTTGCTGCAAAACTTTTCTCTTTACCTTCGGATAAAATACCAAGTTTCAAACAACAGTCTTTTACCTTATCAGGTATTTCAAAACGCTCAAATGATAAGCTATCAAAAGATACAGACATTTCCTTCTCATTGTTAAAAAGTGTTTCATACGCTAACCGTGACATGCCCTCAATGAGATAGAAGTTAGTCTTGCATGCTTCAATATCATTTAAGTACTCAGGAAGCTTTATATTTCTTAAGCCTGCTGACAATTCCCGCATTTCCACAAAACAAGGCTCGTTCTGGACTTTTTCGGCATTCCATTCAAAGAACTGTTCCAAAAGAGCACAGTAAGTAGCACATCTAGTTGCATGCAGTTTTTCATCAAACCAGAGAAAGATTAGGTGTTGAAGCATTATGGGTGTGCGCTTTATATCTGACGCAGGTATATTTTCGATACACTGTGCACATTCGTCGGCAAGTTTGCTTTTTCCATAACATTTATTCAATATGGAAACAGTCTTCTCAATCATATTCCTTGCAGCTTTTTCATCAAATTCCTTGAGTTTAACTTTTAGCTGTATCTCGTTATCAGTTATTTGCAGTGCTTCCAGTTTCCAAGGTCTCGAAGTCGTAATGACTGTGTAATTCTTGAAAAGCTCTTGTATTGGAAGACCTTCCGTCTGAAAAGGTGACAGCTCTATTATTTGTGGGGTCCATTCATCAAGTCCATCAAGTATTATCAAACAGGTTCTGGATTCGTTATCCAGAATTTCCTCTAGAACAGGTCGCCCATGTATTTTAAACAGCATTTCTCGGATACTTGTCTTATCTGAAGTGTGACAAAGAGGAATGTGAAACAAAAACTCAAATTTTCTCATTTCTTCAATTCCACCAAATTCATCTTTGTTTGTTTGCTGTTCAGAATGTGCTTGACACCAAGAGCTTACCAAACTTTTACAAAAAGTACTTTTCCCAGAACCAGCTTCTCCTACAACATAAATTGATTTAACGGGCTGTCCATCTTTCAGAAAGAGTTCTTTTATGGATGAAATTTCTGAGACATCTACTTGTGTATTGGCATTTTCTATGACCATCCGACAGTCCGTGTACATAGTGCTGAAGTGCGATATGCTATCCCTTAGTACCAGTGGCAATACTGACACTTTCAGGACTTCGTCTTTGTAAAACTTCATCAACTTTCTTTGGAACTCTGAAAACAAAAGAACATGACGGTTCTATATAGCTCATCTGCTTTACCTTTTAACACAGAGACATTCAAATCAAAACATCAAATGTATGTCATAATTTCAAAAATACTTGATTTTAATACTCAATATAGAATCATTCGAGGAAATATAGTCACTGATTTCTAAAGTTTTAACTTCATATTTAAATGAAACTGGCCAATCCTATACAGGCCAGGACTTCTTGGAATGAAACTAATTTAGTACAATCTTAATGCCAGAACGCTTCAGACTAAGTCTGGTGAAATTCCGTAAAGTCGTAAATATGAAAAGTTGTTTGAAGCAAACATGTGATCCACGGACATCCAGTGATTGTAAAAATTTTACGATAAGATCTGTGTGTTCAGGTGAGCTGAAACATGAGAAGGTTTATTACCTTATTATTTGTACTAACTTTTTAGTAAAGTTATATTGTAATATTTTCAAAAATGACCAGCTTACATTTTCCACACAAATCTTAATTTGTTATACTGCAAAACTATAATGTATATTTTTTTACATATTAAAGATGTATCCGTTACCTAACTTATTCTGGACATAGTGTCTCTGATCTTCGCGTGAATACAGTACTGACTTTAACTTTTCCAGTTCCTTTGTGGAGTTCAAGTGATCCTACAAAAAAGAACAGTAATATGAATATTATTTGTTCATTTTGAAAGGAGACAAAAACCCAATACCTCCTTGAAGTTGCACAGTAGATAATGAGCATGCATCAATTTAAACTAGAGCTATCACTAAATGTGATTAATATCCCCGAAAGACTGAGGAAGTTCGTAGTAACAGAATACCTTGCAAAAGAAAACTAAAATAGATATATTGTTCTTGGCAATAACTTGGTAATTACTCAAGATACAGTTATTGTTCTTGTACACTGCACTTCCTCTCATTGTGCTGAACCATTGTATGAAGTTGTATTGCATTCCAACCAGTAGTTTTCAAGTTATGCTCTGCGACAAGGAAAAGTAAAAATGGGCAATAACTCTGTAATGAGTCAAGATAGAGTTATGGTTCCTGTGCACTACACTTCCTTTCAATGTACTTGACCATTGTATGAAGTAAAATTGAATTCCAACCAGTAGTTTTCAAGTAATGCTACGGACAAGGAAAAGTAACAAAGGGCAATAACTCTGTAATGAGTCAAGAAAGAGTTATGGTTTTTGTGCCATGCACTTCCTCTCAATGTACCTGACCATTTTATGAAGTTGTATTAAATTCCAACCAGTAGTTTTCAAGTTATGCTCCGGACAAGGAAAAGTAACAAAGGGCAATAACTCTGCAGTTACTCAAGATAGAGTTATGGTTCTTGTACACTGCACTTCCTCTCATTGTGCTAGACCATTGTATGAAGTTGTATTGAATTCTAACCAGTAGTTTTCAAGTTATGCTCCGGACAAGGAAAAGTAACAAAGGGCAATAACTCTGTAATGAGTCAAGATGGAGTTATATTTCTTGTGCACTGCACTTCCTCTCAAAGAGCTTGACCATTGTATGAAGTTGTATTGAACTCCAATCAGTAGTTTTCAAGTTATGCTCCGGACAAGGAAAATGCAACGGACCGCCCGCCTGACCAACTGACCAACCACTGGGTGCCTCCTTCTTTTCGGGGGTATAATAAAGATGGGAATAAATCAACTGTTTCTTGTTTCAAGTCCATTGAGTGGTAAGTTGTTTCAAAAAGATCACATCTGTGGGGTTTAAATACCATATCACGGAGATGGCCCATGTGACTTTTTAGGGAAAGGCGGCAATCCAAAATATTAACAAAGCGTCTCTATTCAGGTAGCTTTCTTAGAACTAGGAGAACTCTTGCAGTTTTACCGCTAAGAGTACTTTGCATGGTTACAAAGTACTGTTTTCAAAATGCCTAACTTTTCCTGCAATGCCTGACCAACTGATTTCTCAGTATCGGTACTTTTAAGTACATGGGTCCTGACAAAAATATTGCTTAAATAGAAATTGCCGTAAATAACATCTACGATAAACATTTAAAAAAATTTTTTAGTACTAGTAGATATTTTATACAGTAAAATTGAAATAAGCCACATTGATAAAGTACACCGCATACAATACACGGCATTCTGCCGCTTCAACTGTTCGTCTCCTCGTTTTATCACTAATGATGTTAAAGACAATTAAAATCTCCTTCATAAGTGACCCCCCCCCCTCCAACAGCAGGAGGTCTATTATCCCTTAATTGTTTTATGACCCCTTATCAGACAAGATATATATCTTTCAAGCACTTATTGTACCATTTCAGTCTATTAATCTGAGCCAACCTGTTGGGACTCTCTGTGAATTGTGTTTACAAAATTACCACTCTCTGTGACACACTCTGCTGCATGTTGAATGAGGTATTTTTTTCCTGTAGGCATTTAAAAAATATGTTCATAGATAAAACGCATGGAGTAAATTCCTGTTTTAACAGTATTTCAATTATATCAGACAATGAGTTTACCTAACAAAAACCCATATCCTCCAAAAGGAACTGCCAATTTGTGTACATTTATACTAATGATGGGAAGCTGGGCTTCATCTCATGCCCCTCTATCAATGAAAAGTTATGTGATAACAAGTCAGCGACCTCTTACTCATGAGTTCACTGCGGGGGACACATTCATGAGACATTGACCGCATGTTTTTGCAACATTTTTTGCTGTTAATCATATGCAAGGCAAGAATTTTTTTATTTCTTGTTACTCGAAGTTTGAAATTAAAAAGCTCCGTACGGAGGGAAAAAAAAAAAGAAAAGTTCTTATTATACATGACAAACTTTGTTTCATTGTGGACCTGCTTTCTCTTCTTAAATCCGACATAAGGACACCCCTCCCCGAGCAGAATGCCCTTGAAAATTTGTTGACTTTTATTTCATTATTCTTTTCCCAATTATATATAGAGAAGAATAAAAAATTTAGCCGAATTTCGGTCCCAAATCGGTCTGAAAATAATCGTTAGACAAATGCAGCCTCTGGACGTTATTATTTGTATAAACGGACCTCTAATTTCGCGATTTTAAATTTTGAAAAAAAAAAAAAAAAAATTAAATTTTTTTTTTTTTTGAAAATACAAAAAAATAGGGGCGGCGGGTTCCAGTAACGACAAATAAAAAAACACTGGCCTAACAACCTTTCTGACAAATTTCCTGTATATTTGGGCTGAAAATGTTACCTCTAGAGTGTTAACAAGGTTTTTCCATATTTGGGCTGTGTGACCTAGTTTTTGACCCCAGGTGACCCATATTAAAACTTGAGCTAGAAATCAACCAAACAACCTTTCTGACAAATTGCCAGGACTTGGACTTGGACTTTGGACTGAAACAGTAGCCTCTAGAGCCTTAACATGATTTTTCTATTTTTGGGTCATGTGACCTAGTTTTTTTATCCGAGATGACCCATATTCGAACTCGTCCAAGTAATTACTGGGACAAACATCCTGACCAAATTTCGTTACAATTGAGGCAAAAATGCGACCACTAGAGTGTTAACAAACTAAGTGTGGACGGACGACAGACGACAGACATTCATCGATCCTAATAGCTCATCTACCGCATCTACCAAAGGTCATGTTGGTGACGCCACAATATTTATAAGGTTACGTCACAAGTGATCTTGCACCGGGGAGTGGGGGGTGGGGGGGAGGGTTGCAGAGGGCCAAATGTAAGATGAGATTTTCTAGCAATGGTAAATTGCAGATATTCCGAGCTGGTAAACATTTCTTTCTTAGTTTTAAGTGAAGCAGCTTAAAAAGTTTAAAGTCCCTTTCTTCCCGCGTGAACTTGCCAAGACCCCAGTCGACTCTCATGCATACAGATGCCTATCAAATTTTGAAAAGTTAGGGAATTTTGTTTTACCTGACTACAATAGCCTGTCAGTTTTGACCAAATATATCTTTATTTAGCCAAATTGTGTTAAATGCCAGTAGCCAAAGACAGGTGTGCAAGCTTTCAGATCAGACACGCGTTGCCAGATTAAAATGGTGCTTGAACCACTTTGCCTTGTGCTTTCTTTATTTGGCGTTCGGAGTTTTAGTGTCATAGACTTAATCGTTATTCCGTTTTTGAACGCAGAACAATTTCAACTAATTGTCATCTCGACCTCCTATAAAAGCAGTTTGAGCTATTTACCAACATTCTTTATTGAATTTGTATATCTTATGACCAAGCGCTCTAGAAATATTCATTTGAAATCGTTTTACTGTTCAAGGTTAAGTTAACCAACTGCCATCAAAAGCAATGAGGGTCACTTATTGATCAAGAACAAACTCCCTGCTAGGTTTCAGACTTCTAGGCCAAACTGTTGAGTTACTTATCGGAAACCTTTTAAAAACATACCCTCTGCTCTCTATGCTTATAAAAAGAGTGTTGAAAAGAAGTACCTCGGCATTTTTATTCTGTTCCGACACTTCAATTTCTAATGCCACTCTTTGCTCCTTATCTCCCTCAATTGCTGTCACTCTTCGATCTAAGGGCTCTTCAGCTTCTTTAGCCGGTTGATTTTCTGCAATTTCCTTTAATTTTCTTTCAAACGTATCAATTTCCTCTTCTACTTCTCTTAGTCTAGTCTTTATCACATCAATGGAAGCACTTAAGACATCAGCTTCACTTTTTGTTGTTATAATGAAATCTTCCTTTCGGAGCTGTAAATATGTATAAAAGAAACATGTTAATCAATAAAGTGGCAACATGAATGGCAGCAATTATTACAGCAATAACTGGAAAATGATTACATTCGTTCCTTAAAGAAGTTATCTACAACGTTTGGGGTCCTCTCTAAATAATGAGGCCTGTATTCAGGCTTTGAAGAAAGAAATCTTTTCTGTTGTTAAAATCATTTAAACTTTCAAAGTGAATGTACAGGTAGAATTAAAAGTTGCGCTTGACATCGAGTTGCTACGGTGGCACAGAGGTGACATGCACTACTCCTTTTCTAATTGCACTTCTCTTTCGCTGTATCGAGGCAACGACTTACTAACTTGTGGGAACGAGTTAGCTATGTCGTGGGAACGACTTACTATGTCATGGGAACGAGATAGCAAGTCGTTCCCACGACAAAGCTAACTCGTTCCCACGACCCTTGACATAGCCTGCATGCACAACTCTTTTTTTTATTGTACTATTCTCTTTTTTAATGCGCTACTCTTTTTTAAATGCAGTACTTTTTTTTAAAATTGCACTTCTCTTTTTTTTATGTCGTTTCCACGACTTAGTAACTCGTTACCACAACATATTAAGTCGTTCCCTCGAGTAAGTATCTCGTGGGGACGCTTAAAAAAAGAGAAGTGCAATTAAAAACAAGAGCTGTTAGTAGGACAGTGCGCTCGACTTTTTTCAGTGCTTGCCTATAAAACAAAACTTTATCAGTGTAAAAACCCCAAGGATCTGTATTAACAAGGGACACAAGTAGCAAAATATTAAGTCAAGAGTTATCAAACTTAATTATTTGATATCCCTGAATACTACAGCAAAGTTTTAAATTAATACTTCAAGTGGTTAATGTTATATATGCATTACAGTGCCAGTTGCACACAAAACTTTAACTAGGAATTTCTAAGTACAAGAAACATTTTCACAGCGTTATCTTCTCTTGCTTACAGATAGGTGTCATAATGGTACATAAGTATTCCAACTTTCAAAGTAATATCTAAAATGGAAAAGTCAACAAGTGGACAAGAATGAAAATTTTGAAATTTGAATGCAAAGTTGAAAAGGGCCATAATTCAAATGAAATCCTTGGCAGAGTTACCTTCTCCTGCTTGTGTTTGGGAATCATGATGGTAAACAAGTTTTCCAACTTTCAAAGTAATATCTCAAACAGTTTAGTCAAAAAGTGAACTGGTACGAAAAACTTTACCAAGATTCTTAGTCGATAAAGGGCCTTAATTTTTTTTAATCCTTGACAGAGTTACCTCCTCTTGCCAACAGATGGGGGTTATAGTGCAAACAAGCATTTAAAGTTTCAAAGCAATATCTCAAAGGGTTAAGTCAATAATTGGATTTTACCCATATTCAATGTATTTTCTAAGTAAAAAAGGGGCATAATTCTGACAAAAACCTTGACAGAGTTATGAACTCTTGTCTGTTGATGGAGGTAATGATAGTAAACAAGTATGGTAAGTTTCAAAACCATACCTATAATGGTTTTGAAATAAAGTGGGGTGGTACGGAAAACTTAACCAAGCTAAATACACTTTCTAAGTCAAAAAGGGGCATAATTCTGACAAAAATCTTGATAGAGTTATGTCCTCTTGTCTGTAGATGGAGGTTATGATGGTAAACAAGTATGGTAAGTTTCAAAGCCATTCCTCTGATGGTTTTGAAATAAAGTGGGGTGGTATGCAAAACTTAAGTAATAACCATGGTGTGACACCAACGCCGACGCGAGTCGGATAGCTCCCTCTTTCTTCGAAAAGTCGAGCTAAAAAGAGTAGTGCATGTCACCTCTGTGCCACCAGAAGTTGCCCTGTCCTTCGACATTTACATTGGAGCCAATTTACTAGAATTACGCGTACCGACATATTCTGCTGGTCTAACATTTCAGATGTGAACCATGTGCCAATACTGTCCATTGGTCTCTATGATTACATAGTACTAAACAATTATAGTAACATGAAAGGTATTCGAGGTATTCAACAGACATTAAAATCGTTCACATAAGTCCACATTAAACATATTAACTTTTTTTGTCTATCTAAATATCATTAAATAAGTTCCCTATGAGGATTGCAATCAAAATACAAATAGGGAAGATCCTCTCTTTAAGGTAGTTCTAAGCCTCATAGGTCAAATGTTGGCCTCCATGTTTACGGTTCACTGAACAAAATTTTAATGACCTATGATGATTATATGTTGTCGTTCAAATACAAAAACAGACATTTTCTTTTCTGCAGATTTAACTAATTAAAATGTAAAGGCCTACACAGCATGTGCTGTTCAAACCTTTTTGGTTTGATTTCTTTAGTCTACCTTAATTTTATGTTACACAAACAAATACATGTCTGTTACCTCTAGCAAGTAATCGGGACCCAATTTATCTTCAAGAAACAATCCTGACATATGCCATATCATCTCAAGATGATGTTTAATCCAAATCCATTCAAAAACATCTAGCTGCATTGTTTTGGAGAGGAATAGTCTATTTCTGTAGTGTCCAAGCTGTAGTAAGAAGAAAATTTTATTTTTACCTGTTTTGATTTACAAACGAATAATTAATTTATTTTCACGTTTAAAATAAAACGGCTCACTGACAATGCTAAATGAAGTTATGAAATGAACTGGCTGTAGTTTTCATTTTTACCTAATAGTGCCAAGTTTTTAGAAATTATGGTTAGCTCTCTCTTTGTATAACAAATATTCCCGTCCCTGAAGTCAATGTTTTGATTAATAGCAGTCAAACACGCTTTTTCCTAGTCGGACCAATTGAAACAAGAGCTGTCACATGACAGCACGCTCGACTATTCGAAAGGTTGTTGGTAAAATGGGTTTTTTGTCAAAGAACAGGAGTATTGTGTAATTGTCTGTAAGAATTAAGGTCAAAGATATGAAACTTGTTCAAAGACCTTTGTAAATGTACATTACATTCAAAGCCTTACTCTGGATTCTGTAAGCCAAGTGGAGGGAGGAGGGGATAATTTCAAAGAAATACATAACCTTGTAAATTTGATCATGAATAACTCTGTAACTTTTCAAAATTGAAATGTATAGAATTAAAAAAGCATGACCGCTGCATGCTGCATAATTATTCTATGATATTTCAAAAGAAAGCCATTTCGAGTATTTCCATGTTAGTCTGGTAAAAACTGTGACAAAATTCTAAGTTAAAAGGGGCATAAATGTCAAAAATCAAAAACATTGGTGAAGATGTTGACAGTAAACATACATTTTAAGTCCATAAAAAAAATCAAAGTTAAAAAGGGGCATAAATCTGTCAAAAATCAAAACAGAGTTATGGGGATTGTTTCCTCAGATGTAGATGTTGATGGTAGACACATACTTTGAGTTTCAAGTCAATACCTTTGATAGTATTCAAAACATTTGACTTTATAAAATCTTTTACCAAATATTCTAAGTTAAAAAGGGGCATAAATCTGTCAAAAATCAAAACAGAGTTATGAGGATTGTTTCCTCAGGTGTAGATGTTGATTGTAGACACATACTTTGAGTTTCAAGTCAATACCTTTGATAGTATTCAAGATATTTGAAATTATAAAAATCTTTAACAAAAAAATCTACGTTAAAAAGGGGCATAAATCTGTCAAAAATCAAAACGGAGTTATGAGGATTGTTTCCTCAGGTGTAGATGCTGATGGTAAAGATATATTTTGAGTTTCAAGTCAATACCTTTGATAATTTGCAAGATATTTGAATTTATAAAAAACTTTAACCAAAAATTCTAAGTTAAAAAGGGGCATAAATCTGTCAAAAATCAAAACAGAGTTATGAGGATTGTTTCCTCAGGTGTAGATGTTGATGGTAAACAAACAGTTTGAGTTTCAAGTCAATACCTTTGATAGTATTCAGGATATTTGACTTTATTAAAAACTTTAACAAAAAATTCTAAGTTAAAAAGGGGCATAAATCTGTCAAAAATCAAAACAGAGTTATGGGGATTGTTTCCTCAGGTGTAGATGTTGATGGTAAAGATATATTTTGAGTTTCAAGTCAATACCTTTGATAGTATTCAAGATATTTGACTTTATTAAAAACTTTAACCAACGCAGACGCCGACGCCGGGGCGAGTGCAATAGTCTCCTTATTCTTCGAATAGTCGAGCTAAAAATTTAAGGCGAATGACTGACTGGTGTGAAGCACTGTGTTCCTTGTTTCTTTCATAATATAAATGAACATATTTTGAACTTTAGGATTAACATAATTTAGAATACCTCAACAAACACAAAGGACGGGAAGCATCTTTGAATCCATTCATTGTTTATAAGCAATTCTAATAAACCGGTATAATCAGTTTCTGCTGCAGATGACTTCTGGTCATATCCGGGAGCGTTGATAAAACACTGGGCGATGGACCAAGGATCTGTGCTCCATTTCTGAATATCTGTATTTCTCCAATAAGGGGCTGGTGGCCTTGATCTATGAAACTGGATTATCTTGTCGTATATGGCACCACAAACTTTGTTTGGACAAGGTCTTTTACCAGCTGGGTACCAGCAGTTACATTTAACTTGACCTAAGGGACATTGGTTGTTCCCAATTTTTTGGTGGTCCGGCATCAAGTCCCTCAAATTGCACTGTCCACAAGCCACGGTAGATAGATTCTTCTGCTGTTTGATTTCATCTATGATATTGGCATGTTGTTGTTTTACCTTTCGTTCACAGAATCGCCGACATAATTCTACAGTGTACTCAAATCTGAGCCCTTCCATTACCCAGTTTCTGTACTTCTTCTCTAACACCGACAAATGTGGCATTCTGTGCCTCTAATCTAAATATAGAACTGTCACAAGTCTCAAATATGAATAAAATTTGTACATTTGTACTTATTGTGATTATAAATATGATTCTCTTATTTATATGTCCGTCCATCCGTCCGTCATTCTGTGGTCATTTATTCCTACTAAGGTTTAGGGGGGCCATATATAATTATGTTAAAATAAGATATTCAATAGAATTCTTCAGTAGATACCTCGATCAAGTACTATGCTGTCAACAGGCTGGTAACATTGCCCGATTAGGCTTCTAAGCCCAATCAGGCTTAACTTTATCAATAGAAATTATCTTTTTTGCAAATATTTTGATAAGTAAAATTTTTATAGAGAACTTCTGAAGTCCTGGAATATGGAATTGTTACATGCAACATCACAGTATGTTAGAAGTCAACATCACCCAACCATAATCAGCCACTTTTTGTGCCAGAATTCTAGCATTTTTACTTTCACTTTCCGTGTACTTTTAATGTAAAATAAACAAAGCCTCTTGAGCAAAAACGTGTAAGTTTTATTTGAATTAAAAGTATATGTTCATAACAAGGGAACACCAGCTGAAGGTATGTAGGACTTTCAAAGCAATTCATTAAATATATAAATATAAATCTTAGTTTCTTTTCATAAATTTAAGCCTGATCGGGCAATAAAAGCTTGATTGGGCTTCTAAGCCCGATCGCGCAAATTTTTTATGTTACCAGCCTGGTCAATGAACTTAATAGAGTGGGGGAACCTATGCTATGTATTTTGAATGTATATCAGCAGTTCAGAAAGCAGGAAAATCCTAACCATTTTGATTTGCCTCAGCAAAAACATAATGTTATCCCTGCTAAATCAAAACAAGACGTTGATGTGCTTCATCACTTGACTATGTGGTTCTTGGAGCTATTGACACGACACATGTCAAAACTTGAAATTTCACCTCAAAGGGAACCAATGCTGGCGGTATGTGATATTTGACAACCAACAGGTGGGAAACAGTTTTTAGAGCTTAAATATTAGCTAACAAGATATAACAGTTTCCATAGAATATACATTTTTATACAAAAGAAATAAGTTTTATCAAAAATGCTAACTTTAACTGGGTGATTTTGATGTCTATATTTAAGAAATTTTCTAGCAAAATGGATCAAGTACAATTGTATCGACTGCTGTGATGTCACAGAGCTGCACGCGCGGCTATCACTATGTTTGCTGTAAAAGCATTTCATCGACTGTCAATGCTGAATGTACCCTGAACATTTTTCTTCACCTGTTTTTCTGTAAATAGCCGTTTTTCGGAGATACCACCAGCATAGGTTCCACCACTCTATATTATTGATGTCATAAGGAAAATGGTTTATTAATTCAAACTATACAAATGTAGTACAGTAGCTTAAATAACAATTACATTCAGTCATGGGCCTGCTATTATTGATGGTAACTTGATACTTAATAATACTGTCAAAATTAAGTTAAACTCTACATTAACTACCATCGGCAGAAACTTAGCATTTTTATATTCAAAACAATTCACTGATTAATTGAGAAAGATATCATTGACAGTATCCTGAAGTATAAATAAATAAGATACATCAAAGTTTTACCTGAAAACCTATGTTATTTACACAATTCTACCAGGACTCATGTCCGACATTTTTAACAGATATAGTAGCCATTCATTGATCACGCATGCGTCGTATCGTAACCGTTAGTGATATTTACTACAGGTCGGATGAATCCTAATTTCCGACCACTCCACTTACGAAGCGCTAAATTCCAACTACCCGATGTAGTGTACGAGGACATCCACTTTCCGTACCTTAGTAAACTAGCTCTTCTCGTTTTTTTATTTTGCCTAGAAGTAGAAATAAATGTTATACTTTATTATACAATTGTTAAATACAGAAATGTAGGGAGTATATCAAAGTCTGAAGTTTATGTTTTGGTAATATTTCACGGAACTATATTTTTATCTTAAAAGCGCTACCGTACCTTGAAGTAAAATGAAATCAAAGTACCGAGAACACTGATATGGCGCGTGTTTTGAACACTTACTGGGCGCGTGTTTGGTAAATAACGTGCAAAAACACATTATTGAAAATGATCAAGAACCACAGGAAAGGCTTACGTGATGATAATGATAGTAGGGTTATGTATGATTATCGATTGATCTGCTTACTGGACCACTACTTCATATAATTTATGGTCACGAAACACGTATACGAAAATAGAATGATTGACCCATCGTCATTCAAAATTATTAAAAATACTGTAACCGTTCTCCTGAGAACTAT
This sequence comes from Saxidomus purpurata, assembly GCA_022818135.1. Taxonomy (NCBI): domain Eukaryota; kingdom Metazoa; phylum Mollusca; class Bivalvia; order Venerida; family Veneridae; genus Saxidomus; species Saxidomus purpurata. Next base: position 16,542,172 of record JAFMSR010000013.1, on the reverse strand, counting down.
GTCAGGTTGATTTAAGCAATCCAAATCGAAAAAAAATCATTATTTTGCTAGTTTTTCACATATTTTCACTAGGCCACGTAAAGTGGATATACCGTGGGTGGGTAACATTAGATGAAATTTGATTGTAACTGTTGTACTATTGAGAAGTACGTCTGGTCAAGGTCTTTCAAATAGTATGGTCCGGAAACGCCCTCTATAAATGTCTTATCGTACTGATAATCTTGTCTCGGTTATCGATTTTTACCTGGAAGCGTTTATCACACCGTGCATTTATCACGCCGAGCGAGTAAACTGGTATTTGTCCGATAGTTGTATGAAAAACTGCCCGTCATTGTTTCATCTAAATATCACATTTAATAAATAAAATGGCATAATTGGAAAGCTGATGAAATTTTCTGTAAAACTGTGAAATTAAAACCTCTATTATATAATTAACTTTTATCTTTAACGCGAGTTAAACACGGTCCATGCTGTTCCGTCTTGCGCGTTTTAGCGATGGATGGTAATTTGACTCGCGATACTTGTCTTACAAAACTGTACGTTATTATGTTATCAAATTAAAAAATCGAAAATCTAATTCATATCCGTTCAAAAATAACTCCTAATTTACATTTTAATTAGCAATTTTCCATCATTTGACCCTAAATATATAGTGAAAACCTGTGCACAAAATATCACCGTGTCGCGAAAAAAATCACCATTGACGCCATTTTTCGATTTTGAACGGATCTAACTGTCCCAGAAAATTAAAATACGGGTGAAATTCGAAAATCTAAGACATAACAGACGTACATTAGACTTAAATCTATGAGAAAAAGATGTTAAATCAATCCCATGAACACCATGCAAGTAGGAAAGAAGCGCTAAAATTAGGTCGGTTTTCGACTTTTGGTCAGTTGTGAAAAACCCGTTCGTATGAGGTCAACTTTCCAATGCGTAAATCCACCTAAAACGAAACATCGGTAAAATGTAATATCATTTATGATAAAGGAATGCATATATTGTATTAAGGATCACTTTGTTGGTCAAATTGATTGGTAAAATATCGCGATATACGTAGATATAAAGTATCAATATTTTCTTTCTTTTTCCAAAATTGCGGGTACCCGGATGTTTGTCACGTGATCCGAGGCAGGTTATTTATCGTATTACGCTCGTTTCCGGACCATACTATTTGAAAGACCTTGGTCTGGTGGATCAACTAAGAAAAAACGAATGAATATTTAATTATTTTGATAATTTTAGACCTGTAACAGGGCTACCTAAGGTGGATCTACCATGAAAACATTGGATCATACTTGATTGTAACAGTAACTGAACTACTGTGAAGTTCGTATGGTGGATCTACCAATAAAAACGAAAAAGAAAATCATTATTTTGTTAGTTTTAGACATCTTGTTACAGGGATACGTTAAGCGGATGCACCTGGGTAACAGAAGGTCATATTTCACGGGGAAATACGTAAGGTGAATCTACCAATAAAACTTAATAAGTTTTTTTTATGATTTTGCTAGTTTTTGAGATCTTGTAACAGGTCTAGGCAAGGCGGATCTACCGTGAAAACATTATAATATTTTTGTTCATATTGGAGAACGTCAGATGGATCTTCCCAGAAAGAAATTAATGTTTCATTATTTTTATTATTTTAGACCTCTTGTTCTTCGAAAAAAAAACTGTAACTGTCCTAAGACTACTTAAGGTGAATCTACCAATGAAAACGAATAAATGTTTCATTATTTCGCTTGTTTTAGACATCATGTTACAGAGCTACGTAAAGTGGATATACCGTTGTAACATTGGATCATATTTGATCATAACTGTAAATGTCTTACTTAGAAAAACGTCTGTGGATATACCAAAAGAAACGAATAATTGTTTCATTATTTTGCTAATTTTAGACATATAACACGGCTGCGTAATCTACAGTGAAAACATTGGATCATATTTGATTAAAATTGTAACCGCCCTCCAGAAAACAACGCCAGGTGGATCTACCAATAAAAACGAATACAATGTGCATTTTTTTATCATTTTGGTAGTTTTTAAAAATATATTCCCACCACCTGAAGTCGATTACTATTGGATCCACCTAAATGTGAGATTTCAGATTTCCCCTTATGCTAAGACGTGTAAATAGCATTATATTCCAATGAAGTCTCATTAGACTACGGTATTATAGACGTACATCAGGTAGATCTACCCATAAAAAAACGAGATTTGATTAATTCATTACATGGTCGTATGGAAGATCTACTTTAAGTGGATTTACCCAGGAGATATTTAGAAATATCTAGTTACATTAATTCACAACCCTACTGTATTATAAACCTACGTGAGGTGGTTCTTCTCATAAAACATTGACCTATATGTAGTTATATAAGTTCGTATGATACACCTTCGTAAAGTGGATCTACCCATGCAACATTTAGATATACGTCGTATTTACTATATCAAACCCATTAAACGACTGTACATGATAGATCTTGATATAATTTTTGTAAAATTGAATCATTACAAGACTGCATGATAGATATATCAAGCTAATTTGGGTCATTACACCATCGTATGATAGACCTTCGTTAGGTGGATCTACCCACGAAATATTGAGATAATTCTATTGATGAAAGTCCATTTCACGACTGTATGATCGACCTACATCAGGTGGATCTACCAATGAATTATTAAGATATATTTTGTTACACTTATTAAAAATATGCCTGTATGATAGACCTACGTTAGGTGGATGTATACATGAAAGTATGAGATATATTTGTAACAGGGTCATTTTTGACCATATTCCCTTTTAGTTGACTGACGCCTACTTACTGTCTCATTCCTATTACTTTGTGGTATGAGATGCCTAAATCGGTGAAAACCGGAAGCAGGTTATTTTGTGTAGGGAACTTGCGGACCTACACTATGTGTTTGATTGCTGATTGGCTGAAAGTAAGTGGATGCATACAAAAAAAAATATGTTGAATTAATCGCTGGATGATAGATCACAAATGAAATATGAAGAGAAAAATCTGGATATGAATTATATTCAAAATATTTGGTATTTGAAAATACTGACATATTTGGTCGGTGACCACTAAAACTGCCACAAAAATGGGGGTGGTGTCATTCAGCTCCAAATTACTGGCATAAAGTATTGGATCACATGTATAAATTTTGTTATTTTTATGTGGGACTAGGATGATTCTACAAAGTAAAGTTCATTTCAGCAGTCGGTGAGATTTTGGGTAGTCGCACCAGAAGAAAACCTTATAATGTAAGTCTATTGAAATGTATTTAGGCGTCTCATACCTAAATTGTACGGTTCATTGCCGTGTAGACCGGTTTTTATCTATTACTTGTCTTCCATTTTGTAATCACATGATCAGTCACGGGTTTACTCAGTCGTATAACGTCATGAGTTATGTGTATAAAGCATGGATTTGTACATTGGCGGGTTATTCTGCCGTTCTTTGTTTAGTGGTCAGTTTGGCTTTCTTGGAGGAGGATTTCATCTGTCTTTGGTGTGTATTATAGTAGTAAGGTATTGTGCAATGGCTGAATTGATGATTTGCAGTTTACGCGTTTAGTTTGACCTTTATTTTATCTGAAAGTAAGCGGTCAGATTGATCTGTGTTCCTTGTTTATAATTTGACACTTTGCATGAATCATTGCATTGTTTACAGCATTTAACATCACAGTGAGCCAGTATGGAGTAAGCCAGTGTGAAGCCATGTAGGGTACAGTTTTGGTAATACCCTGGTGTTTAGGGCAGAGATACCATAGATCTGTAAGTGTTGCCATTTTCTATTGTTTTATAAGAGTGAAAGCCTTTGTTACAGTTGAACCTGTTAATCATGACCACTATGCTGACTGATTACTATGTGTTTTATTCTATAATGTGTTTACATAATAATTGATGTGATATTTGTTATATTTCATGTAATTTAGAGACTAATGTGTAAATAGAGTAAGTAGAGACTGACTAGTTAAAAACTATGTTATAAACTAAGAGTCACAGTATATTATTTTGAGGGAGCACCGTAACTCGGTCCTTAATAGATTGTGTTCTGTTTTGTATAATTGCAGAGCCTACTTTTAAAGTGACGATGGTTACTCTAACCATGTAGTGATGAGACGATGGTTTCATAATGATGTGATGTGAAGATGATTTATGTAATGTATTCACGGTTATAATGTGTTCATGGTTTGATGTGGCATTGGTTTATGTCATGAAGAGTGGTTTAATATCTATGACAGATGGTTATTAGTATTACTATTAACTGTGGTGATTGTGAATGAATTATAATTAACTGTGTAAACTGTGTAACAGTTTGAAGTGGTTTTATAAACTGCAGTCTCTACACCTAGATGCTAATATAGTAAATATGAAATTGAACTCAACGTCTTTGTTTATATTGTTCCTTGGACAAAGCCGTGTTACAAAATGGAGCCCCCAGTGAGGATCGAACTCACGACCCCTGGTTTACAACTGGAACAACTTTTATCCAGTGGTATCATTCGGAAATCAAAGTCTCCATATGCCTCCAATATTGTTCTTGTTAGAAAGAACTACGTATGTGCGTGGATTACAGAATGCTGAACAAGAAGTCTGTGAAAGATTCCTATGCTCTACCAAGGATTGAGGAAATTTTTGATGTTTTGAATGGCTCTACACTATTCAGTACTATTGATCAGAAAAGTGGATATTTTCAAGTTGACATAGAAGAGAAACACAAAGAGAGAACAGCCTTCACGGTTGGTCCATTAGGATTCTGGGAATATAACAAAATGCCTTTCGGTCTTAGTAATAGTCCTGCCACTTACCAACGTCTCATGGAAGAGTGCCTCGGAGACTATAATATGAAAATCTGTGTCATATATCTGGACGACCTCATCATATTTTCCAACAATTTCGACCAACACCTTGAAAGATTAGATCTCATACTAACAAGACTCCAAGAATGTAATTTAAAGCTGTCATCTGATAAGTGTGTCTTTTTAAAGGAAAAAGTGAAATTTCTAGGACATGTAGTTGGAGCCAGTGGAATTGAAACTGACCCGGACAAAATAGAAAAGGTTTTAAATTGGCCGAGACCAACAAATGCAGATACTCTACGATCTTTTGTATGCTTTGCTGGCTACTACAGACGATATGTAAACGGATTCTCGAGCCTAGCCAAACCACTTACTGACATCCTACCACCAACATCAAAAAAGAAACACAAAAGTAAACAGACAGACAAAGAGTGGAAATGGGGAGAAGAACAAGAGACAGCATTTCAGAAATTAAAGACAATTCTAACATCTGCACCAATTTTGGCCTATCCTGATTTTGAAAAACCTTTTGAATTACATATTGATGGATCTACACAGGCTTTAGGAGCAGTCTTGTACCAACAACAGAATGATCAAAAGAGAGTGATAGCTTATGCTAGCCGAAGTCTTTCGAAATCTGAGAACTATTCTGCATTCAAATTGGAATTCTTAACACTTAAATGGTCAGTGACTGAAAAATTTTCGGACTACTTGAAGAACACTCACTTCACTGTGTTAACAGACAACAATCCGCTTACGTGTGTATTAACAACAGCAAAACTTGATGCCACAGGACAGAGGTGGATCTCAGCACTCGGCATGTATGACTTCGACTTACTGTATAGACCAGGATTAAGAAATGCTGATGCAGATGGTATGTCGAGATACCCGTACGAAAAACTACAGAACTCAGCAGGTGAATTCGTTAAAATTGAAAATGATACCGTGAAAGCTATATGCAGAGGTATTCAAACAACATCCTATATCGAAACAATTCCAGTAGCTTCTGTGAATATTGTAGATATAACAGAATGTCCAGGACAGCCTTTGTCTCAAATAGAGCTTAGAGAAATTAGAAAGAATCAGAGAGAAGATGAAGTAATAGGCAAGTGGCTAAGAGCTAAAATAGATAACAGACTACCAAACAGACTCAACTATATAACAAAAGAAGACAACGTCATGAAAAAGAACTTTGACAAATTTAAAATTATCAGAGGTGTATTGCACACACACACACACACACACATACACTACCAACACACACTAGCATACAAAGCAAACACACGAGGACAAAACGAACAATTAAAGGAACACAGTGGGGCACCGCCTTGGAACGGTCAGTGGCAAAAACACCACTGGGGAGCTTAAACCGGTTTATGGTGCGCACCCAACCTCACTCTTACCCCCACCATGTTCCAAAGTCACAGGACAGTGTAAATAAAAGTAATCCCTGCTAGGTGAATCTCTAACACACGCATGGAAACAAAAGGCATGGTATGTAAAACACAAAAATGCTCGTGTATAAATATAATAAGTAATCAAAGGTGAAGAAAAGATCAAACAGTTGGTACTTCCACAGATCTACAGAGAAATTGCTCTAAGAGGACTACACAATGATGTAGGACATCCAGGAAGGGATAGAACATTGTCTTTACTTCAAGACAAATTGTTCTGGCCTTTAATGTCTGTAGATGCAGAACGATGGACGTCACGGTGTGAACGTTGCCTAAGAAGGAAAGGCTCAACAAACAGTCGAGCTCCACTCGTAAACATCAAATCAAGCTACCCTCTTGAGTTAGTTTGTATGGACTTCCTCACACTTGAACCTTCCAAAGGTGGAATAGCAAATATCTTGGTCATTACAGATCACTTCACTAAATTTGCAGTTGCCATTCCAACAAAAAACCAGACGGCTAAAACAACAGCAGATGCCCTCTATGAAAACTTTGTGCTAAATTATGGTATACCAACAACCATTCACTCGGACCAAGGAGCAAATTTTGAGTCGGATATTATTAAAGAACTTTGCAATCTTACTGGAATGAAAAACTCTCGGACAACACCATACCATCCAATGGGAAATCCAATCCCAGAACGTTTCAATAGAACTTTGCTTAGTATGCTTGGCACATTAGAACCAGATCAGAAAAAAGATTGGAAGAAGTACATCCCTTCTTTAGTATACGCGTACAACTGTACAAAGCACGAGACAACAAAAGTCTCGCCATTTGAACTCATGTTTGGTAGAAGACCAAAGTTGCCAATTGACTCGTTGTTCGAACAAGCCACAAGTGAATTAACCAACAAAACACCTGATTCTTACATTCAAGATCTAAAGAAGAGAATGCAAGTTACACAAGAAATAGTAAAGGAAGTGACAGAAAAAGCAGGACAGAGACAAAAGACCTATTATGATAGAAAAGCAAAGGCAGCAAAGATAAATGTGGGTGATAAAGTTCTGGTAAAAATCCTAACATTTGGTGAAGGGAAACATAAGATCTCGGACAGATTTGAAAACGAAATATACAAGGTTATTAACCAACCTAGAATTGATATTCCCGTATTTGAAGTTGAGTCAGAAGAGAGCGGAAGAGTAAAAAAGCTTCACAGAAATCATCTTTTCCCTTTAGGTTTCATGAAAGATGACCCAGAACAGGAAAAGAATGACAAGTACTCGCCTGCTAAACCAGTGCCAAAGCCAAGACATGTTTTGGATAACACTAATGAGTTAACAGGTCAAAGAAATGAAGCGGTAGCTAACAAGTATAAAAAGAAAACAGAAGATGCATCTAAGTTAGAAAATACAACTGATGTCGCGACAGAAAATACTGAAGAGTCAGAAGATGAGTATGTAGCATATACATATGAGAATGGGGACGCCCAAAGTAAAGAAATGGAACTTTCTGACAAAACAGAGTAAGCAACAGAAAAGAAGTTGGCTACAGAAAAGAAGTTAGCTGCAGAAAAGAAGTTTGCTACAGAAAAGAAGTTAACTGCAGAAAAGAAGTTAGCTACAGAAAAGAAGGTTTTGACAAAGGAAATAGCACATGAAGTTGACCATGATACAGCACACACAGTAAAATCAAATGAAGCAGCAGGAGGTAGTTTCACAGACAACCAGGATACTGCTGAAGGTAAATGTGGTCATACTGAGAAGAAAGAAATAAGAAAAGGTGCTTTAGTAGAAACTGAAAGTGATGAACAGACTAAGCAAAAACAAGTTGAATCTTGTAAACCAAAACCACAACCTAGACGATCAGAGAGGGAAAGAAAACCTCCAAAAAGGTTTGACACTTACAATATGTACAGTGTGAATAATCCTGACAGACCAGTTGACAACAGGTTAAATACTATGGGAATGTTGTTGAGTTCTGGAGTTTTTGATCAGTTGAATCCAGATGTGACAAATAGGATATTAGAGGCAATTATGAAGTAAATTTTAATTTGTGCTCGGTGAAGCGTAATACATAGTTATTTTAAATTAAGAACTGGTATCGGTATTATTTGTGCATGTATCTGTAATGTCTTGCTACATGCACAGCTAATGAACTTTAATTATTTCAGGAAGACATTGTATTTTTTTATCATTTTAAATTGTAGGGACACAATTTTTAGGAGTGGGAGAGGAACAATGCAGAAAAGTAATTTTCTTTTTGTTTGTTTCAGTTGCTCTTTTTGACAATTGATAATATGGACATTAATATAATGTCTATTACTGTGTTGCTTCATGTTTCAGGCTTATCATTTTATGATGAAGATGATTGCAGGAAATTGTAGCAGTGTCACTTTAAAGTAATGAATAATTTTGTTTCAGTGCGGACAATGACTTAACGCCTTAAGTTAACAGGTGGAATGACGAGACGTCATTTGCCAGAGAGGGGGAGTGTGTAACAGGGTCATTTTTGACCATATTCCCTTTTAGTTGACTGACGCCTGCTTACTATCTCATTCCTATTACTTTATACGGTTCATTGCCGTGTAGACCGGTTTTTATCTATTACTTGTCTTCCATTTTGTTATCACATGATCAGTCACGGGTTTACTCAGTCGTATGTGACGTCATGAGTTATGTGTATAAAGCATGTATTTGTACATTGGCGGGTTATTCTGCCGTTCTTTGTTTAGTGGTCAGTTTGGCTTTCTTGGAGGAAGATTTCATCTGTCTTTGGTGTGTATTATAGTAGTAAGGTATTGTGCAATGGCTGAATTGATGATTTGCAGTTTACGCGTTTAGTTTGACCTTTATTTTATCTGAAAGTAAGCGGTCAGATTGATCTGTGTTCCTTGTTTATAATTTGACACTTTGCATGAATCATTGCATTGTTTACAGCATTTAACATCACAGTGAGCCAGTGTGGAGTAAGCCAGTGTGGAGCCATGTAGGGTACAGTTTTGGTAATACCCTGGTGTTTAGGGCAGAGATACCATAGATCTGTAAGTGTTGCCATTTTCTATTGTTTTATAAGAGTGAAAGCCTTTGTTACAGTTGAACCTGTTAATCATGACCACTATGCTGACTGATTACTATGTGTTTTATTCCATAATGTGTTTACATAATAATTGATGTGATATTTGTTATATTTCATGTAATTTAGAGACTAATGTGTAAATAGAGTAAGTAGAGACTGACTAGTTAAAAACTATGTTATAAACTAAGAGTCACAGTATATTATTTTGAGGGAGTACCGTAACTCGGTCCTTAATAGATTGTGTTCTGTTTTGTATAATTGCAGAGCCTACTTTTAAAGTGACGATGGTTACTCTAACCATGTAGTGATGAGACGATGGTTTCATAATGATGTGATGTGAAGATGATTTATGTAATGTGTTCACGGTTATGATGTGTTAATGGTGTGATGTGGCATTGGTTTATGTCATGAAGAGTTGTTTAATATCTATGACAGATGGTTATTAGTATTACCATTAACTGTGGTGATTGTGAATGAATTATATTTAACTGTGTAAACTGTGTAACAGTTTGAAGTGGTTTTATAAACTGCAGTCTCTACACCTAGATGCTAATATAGTAAATATGAAATTGAACTCAACGTCTTTGTTTATATTGTTCCTTGGACAAAGCCGTGTTACATATATTTATTTACATTTATTCATTACACGACTTTATGATACACTTACGTAAGGTAGATCTACTCATAAATTATTTAGATGTATCGAGCTAATTTGGGTCATTACCTCTGTAAGGGTGATCCACCTATAAACTATTTAGATTTATCTTGTTTCATAAATTCATTTCACGACTGTATTAAAGACAAACGTTAGATAGGTGTATCCTTTAAACCTTGAAAAATATCGAGCTTCTTAAGGTCATTACACCACCGTATAATAGATCTACGTTAGGCGGATCTACCCATAAGAAACTAATATAAATATATTGAGTTACATCAACTAATTACACGACTTTATTATAGACCTACGTAAGGTGGATCTACTCTTGAATCATTTAGATATATCAAGCTAATTTGGGTCATTACAGTATCGTTAGATAACACTCTGTAAGGGTGATCTACCTATAAATTATTTAGATTTATCTTGTTTCATGTATTCATTTCACGACTGTATTAAAGACAAACGTTAGATAGGTGTATCCTTGAAACCTTGAGAAATATCGAGCTTCATTAGGTCATTACACCACTGTATAATTAACCTACGTTAGGCGGATCTACCCATAAGAAACTAATACTTATGTATAATTATATTGAGTAACATTAACTCATTACACGACTTTATGATAGACCTACGTAAGGTGGATCTACTCCTGAATCATACGTTAGGTGGATCTACGCACGAAATATTGAGATAATTCTATTGATAAAAGTCCATTTCACGACTGTATGATAGACCTACGTTAGGTGGATCTACCAACGAAATATTGAGATAATTCTATTGACAAAAGTCCATTTCACGATTGTATGATCGACCTGCATCAGGTGGATCTACCTATGATTTTTTGAGATATATCGAGCTACGTTACTTCATATCACAACGGTATGATATACCTACGTAAGGTGGATCTACCCAAAAGAAATTAGGATATATTAAGTAACATTAACTCATTACACCACTTTATAATAAACCTACGTTAGGTGGATCTACTCATGAACCATTTAGATCAATCAAGCTAAACGTCCATTTAACGACTGTATGATAGACCTACGTTAGGTGGATCAACCCACGAAACATTGAGATATTTCTATTGATAAAAGTCCATTTCACGACTGTATGATAGACCTACGTTAGGTGGATCTACCCACGAAACATTGAGATATTTCTATTGATAAAAGTCCATTTAACGACTGTATGATAGACCTACGTTAGGTGGATCTACCCACGAAACATTGAGATATAAATATTGATAAAAGTCCATTTCACGACTGTATGATAGACATGCATTAGGTGGATCTACCAATGAATCTTTTGAGATATATCGAGCTACATTACTTTATATCACGACTGTATGATAAACCTACGTAAGGTGGATCTACCCAAAAGAAATTAGGATATATTTAGTTACATTAACTCATTACACCTCTTTATGAAAACCTACGTTAGGTGGATCTACTCATGAATCATTTAAATCAATCAAGCTCATTTGGGTCATAACACCCTCCTATGATAGACCTACGTTAGGTGGATCTACGCACGAAACATTGAGCTATTTCTATTGATAAAAGTCCATTTCACGACTGTATGATAGACCTACGTTAGGTGGATCTACCCACGAAACATTGATATATTTCTATTGATAAAAGTCCATTTAACGACTGTATGATAGACCTACGTTAGGTGGATCTACCCACGAAACATTGAGATATTTCTATTGATAAAAGTCCATTTCACGACTGTATGATAGACCTACGTTAGGTGGATCTACCCACGAAACATTGAGATATTTATATTGATAAAAGTCCATTTCACGACTGTATGATAGATCTACGTTAGGTGGATCTACCCACGAAACATTGAGATATTACTATTGATAAAAGTCCATTTCACGACTGTATGATAGACCTACGTTAGGTGGATCTACCCAAAAGAAATTAGGATATATTTAGTTACATTAACTCATTACACCACTTTATGATAAACATGCATTAGGTGGATCTACTCATGAATCAATTAGATCAATCAAGCTCATTTGCGACATTACACCCTCCTATGATAAACCTACGTTAGGTGGATCTACCCACGAAACATTGAGATATTACTATTGATAAAAGTCCATTTCACGACTTTATGATAAACCTACGTTAGGTGGATTTACCCACGAAACATTGATATATTTCTATTGATAAAAGTCCATTTCACGACTGTATGATAGACCTACGTTAGGTGGGGATCTACCCACGAAACATTGAGATTTTTCTATTGATAAAAGTCCATTTCACGACTGTATGATAGACCTACGTTAGGTGGATCTACCCACGAAACATCGAGATATTTCTATTGATAAAAGTCCATTTCACGACTGTATGATTGACCTACGTTAGGTGGATCTACCAACGAAACATTGAGATATAAATATTGATAAAAGTCAATTTCACGACTGTATGATAGACATGCATTAGGTGGATCTACCAATGAATCTTTGAGATATATCGAGCTACATTACTTCATATCACAACGGTATGATAAACCTACGTAAGGTGGATCTACCCAAAAGAAATTAGGATTTATTTAGTTACATTAACTCATTACTCCACTTTACGAAAACCTACGTTAGGTGGATCTACTCATGAATCTTTTAGATCAATCAAGCTCATTTGCGTCATTACACCCTCCTATGATTAACCTACGTTAGGTGGATCTACCCACGAAACATCGAGATATTTCTATTGATAAAAGTCCATTTCAAAATGATTATGTTGTTTGTTAATGTTGTACGGGCCTTTAGACCATTTTTTAAGAAAATGATAAAATGTGTCATCAGAAATCGTTTATTAATAAAAAAGGGGCGTAACAATGAATTCATTTATCTTAAACTGCGTACATAATAATGATCTAAGTATTGCCAATCAAGCATGGCAAATACCACGCATTGGACGATACTGTACAGAAAACTTGTTTGAGACAATTTGAGATCAAAATTGCAGAACAAAATGTGTTAAACTGAGAAATTTTTCATTAAAAGATCTTACTTTAACTTTCCGCTGATGATCTCTAATAACATCTTATTGTGTGTGTCATTAGTAACCTATGTTTTATTATATAATGATAAGTTTTTGAAGACCTTAATAACGTAAGAAACGATAATTACAATGTATTTCATCAATTATTTAGTAAAATATCAGTTTAGAAATGTCCTGACACCATCTTATTTGAAATAAAAATGAACAACAGTTATAATTGTTTTACTTATCTGGCCATAAGGTAGCACCAGGCAAAGTGTAAATGTCATAAGTGGCAGACAGATATATGGAAATAAAAGTAAACAACAGTTGAATTCTTTTTATTAATCTGACCATAATGTAGCACCTGTTATATATGCAAAACTTTTCAACAGTTTCATCTTTTTTATTATGTTTAGAAAGTAGGTACATTTTGTGTAAATCAATACATTTGTATATATTTGGAGTCGGTTGTTACACTTTTATGACCACTATATTGTGCTTGGGGGGTACAACCTTCTGTAATAGTAAACCCATGAGCATACAATTTATTTAAAGACAGATAGCAGAAATACACAAAACGGCTCCGTCAAGGACGAATAGCGCATACAATGCAATAAAACATTTTGGTACAAGAGGCTTACCCCTATCTGCAAGCCTTACTCAAAACCGATGATATGAAAGACACTTTATTACCATTGTGCACTGTTTTTTTTTGTAAACATGGGCATCACCATTTGTTTTGACTTTGAAATGATATTTCTAAATGTGTATGTATTAAAATACTATCTACACACAAGAAAAAAGATAAAAACTTTTGACGATCTTGGCGAATGAAAATGCAAAATATTTACAGAGTATTTTTAAGAAAAAGTGCTGAGATATAATTATTATACACAGAAGAAACATGCATTAGCTACAGGATCATAAAATATAAAGTTAGAAGTGGTGACATGACCCTTCATTACTTCTAATTATAACTATATAATTAGATGCACATAATGTCACTTCAACTGCTGAATTTCTCCCTCAGTTCCTTCTTCTTCTTTAGGCCTGTAAAGAAAATATGGAAGCTAAACTTATTAAATAAAGTATATTAAATAGAATTCTTTTCTTTTGCTGAAGTCATATATTCCCTGCAAATTTCCTAAGCCACAACTCATGTTTTTTATAATTTGTCTCACTCAAATCTCAAATTTCAACTTGTTTGACTGTGACTAATACCCCCAAAAGACTGCTTTATAAACTGAGAAAGTTTGTAGTAACAGAATACCTTGCAAACAAACTAAAAAGAAATATTGCTCTTGACAATAACTCTGTAATTTGTCAAGATAGAGTTATGGTTCTTGTACACTTCCTCTCAATGTGCTTGACCATTGTATGAAGTTGTATTGAATTCCAACCAATAGTTTTCGAATAATGCTCCGGACAAGTAAAAGTAACAAAGGGCAATACCTCTGAAATGAGTCAAGATAGAGTTATTGTTCTTTCACACTGCACTTCCTGCCATTGTGCTTGACCATTGAATGAAGTTGTATTTAATTCCAACCAGAACGTTTTGAATAATGCTCCGGACAAGGAAAAGTTACAAAGGGCAATGCCTCTGTAATGAGTCAAGATGGAGTTATAGTTCTTGTGCACTGCACTTCCTCTCATTGTGCTTGGCCATTGTATGAAGTTGTATTGAATTCCAACCAGTAGTTTTCAAGTTATGCTCCGGACAAGGAAAAGTAACAAAACGCAATAACTCTGTATGAAGTTGTATTGAATTCCAACCAGTAGTTTTCAAGTTATGCTCCGGACAAGGAAAATGCAACAGACCGCCCGACCGACCGCCCGACCGACCAACCACCGGGTGACTCCTATATACCCCTAAACTTCGTTTTGGGGGTATAGTAAGCAGAAACACTTACATATTTTGAATCCATCTTTTATTGCCTTCAACAATGACTTATCCTTTATTCCTGAACACTCTTGCTCAGCAATATCATATTCAGCTCCAGTTACATCTTGAAATACAGCACACAAGGCCTCCTAATATAAAACTTTTTCACAGTAGACTGTTGCTAAACTGCAATTGTAAAAACCAAAATTGCCAGTAAATAACTTCATTTTTAAGGCATATGAAGATAGAAAGAAAATAAAGACAATCAGTTATAACTTATCAACAAACTATCATACATAGTATTTCAAATATAACTTGATCAACATAAAGCATGTCAATTCATAAATTTTTCACTGAAATTTTCATGGGTTTACACTTTATTCAAAAGGATTAAATCTCTTTATATAGACTAATGCACTAGTATGTTGGTTTGGTAATATTATTACAAGAACTAACTTTTACAAAATTGTGATAAAGATTTCTCTATATATTTTGGTGGTTGCTTTGAACCATTATATATCTAACATAACACTTGTAAGTTCATTACTACTGAATAGTTTCTTCTTTGCATGCCTGTCCACCATTTTCTTTTCTCGCTCCCAGGCCTGCTCTCTATGAAAGTCGCATAAGAACACACTTGCCTCTGAAATAATCAGTATCAGAGCAGACAATAACAAGGATCTGCATTCAATAAATGCTTGATGTCCCAAGTAGCAGCCTTGTCGATACAAAGCAACCTTAGTCCAAAACAAGGTCAAGTTCAAAGTCAAACTGAGGTCTGGTGATGTCTAAAGATGAGGAATGGTCACAAGTTACATCTGCATTAGTATCAAGTCATTCTAGTAAGGGGTATTGATGGTAGACGAAACGGTCCCATTTGGTTAACCAAGAGATGGCCCTATAAAGCAACCTAGGTCCGAAATGAGGTCAAGGTCAGACTGAGGTCAGATGATGTTTGAAGATGAGGAATGGTCACAAGTTACATCTGAATTAGTATCAAGTCATTCTAGTAAGGGGTATTGATGCTAGACAAAACGGTCCTATTTGGTTAAACTCGTATGGACAAACGAACGGACGGAAGGACAGACGGACAGGTGAATCACTATACGCCTCCGCATCTGTAGATGCTGGGGGCATAAAAGTACAAATTTAGACAGTGCATTTCAGATCATTGCAGTATTTGTACCTATTCTTTAATTCTGATGGCATTCAATTCTATACTTAAAAGGTTATGCAAGTGCTGGACAAGCATTTATCAAAGTTAATAAAGGGAATATTGCAAGGAATGACCCAAGCTCAAGTTATACATACTGACATTTCACTTCATCTAATCTCCTTGAATATATAGTTCAAATTTTTCTCTATGATAAATCAAGGTCCAAAATTTTGTGGGTGAAAATCGAAATTAGCTCATTTATCATGCCCCTAAACATTTTCATTCATATCTAATGCCTCCAGATCCAACAACTGAATATCTAAATTACAGATCCATGACAATGCTAAGCATCCATGATGTTTGTTTTCATGAAAACTGAGGTGAGTGGCTGTTAAGTCACTGATGTAAGTATAAGTAAAGTATAATCGATCTTTTAAATCCAACTCCTTTAGTTTAAGACTAG
This sequence comes from Saxidomus purpurata, assembly GCA_022818135.1. Taxonomy (NCBI): domain Eukaryota; kingdom Metazoa; phylum Mollusca; class Bivalvia; order Venerida; family Veneridae; genus Saxidomus; species Saxidomus purpurata. The sequence goes on along the minus strand of JAFMSR010000013.1, from coordinate 16,525,730 downwards.
AATAATTCAAGACAAACACTGTATACCAAGCAAATGACACAACTAAATCTAACCTTTAAACACGTCTTCAATTGTACCAATCTCACGCTGGTCCATGTCGACCATAAAGGATTTGGGCATCCAGCGGTTGTTCCATTCTTTTATGACCGTAAGGCCTTCCCTTAAATGAACCCTTGACTCCCTTCCAATCAGGAAGGACGCAACCACCATATACCCGACGTTCGTCAAAACACACACAAAAAACAGTGGCAGTTCATACTTGGATGTTTTGTAGGTACTGTCCATCAGTACAACATCTTTACCATACTTTTTCAGCATCTGTTGCTGAAAGTGTGTCTGGTGGACAAGCAGTAGACTCTGCACACCATTATCAGGACTACATGATCTGAAATGTATGGATCAACATGAAATATTGATATGGTCATTCCCCTAAAAGGGTAAATGTTCAAGTGTACTTGTACTTCTGTGGCAGAATTTTCAGATTTAATGGTAACTTCTTAAAGAACAGAATAGAAAATGGTATTCTATTAATGTTACACTTTCATGTTTTATCAAGTATCTATCTTGTCTGTATAATGTAATTAGCATTAGTTTAATATGACAGGTGAAATTACTGTCAAATGAAAGGGTCACGTATTCTATGATTAGCTATCAAAACAGACATGCCATAAGTTGTTTTCAATATACAAATCATGCAGAAAGAATTCATTTGACAGCCGAAAGGACACATTCGTATATCTGTCAAAGGATATTATAAATGTACGGCCAAGGGCATTTTATTATATGATGAGCATTAATTAGTTTGGACATAAAAACACACGGGACCATACGGTCGAGAGTCAGTCAGAAGGCCAGGACGATTAGAACTGGTCAGACGATGTTAGCAGTTCATTTTAGGCAGATAGTCAGTTGAGAACGCCAGTACGAACATGACTGGTTGGACTTACTAAGGGTTTTTAGCGGTATAGCTTGGCTCGAAAATATGGACTTAAAATGTTGAACGGAAATTGTAGACTATGTTAGAACTAATATACAAAATGAGAGACTATGATTTTTATATATACTATGTTATTAAAACGGTGGAGAACTAGAAATCTATGTGTGTCTTATTAATGAGCCCAGAGGTGAATGACGTTACATCTGCAATTATTTTAATTATTAGTATTATAAGTTTATAAATGCAGAATTCCTAAAGCATGATAACTCTTCTAAAATCATTATTAGTGCAAAAGATACAATAATCATATGACCTTATACGTATTCAGAGGTAGGACTGCACAATATATGTGCAAACAATTTTTACAGTAATATTTGTTCCTACTAGCATGGTGTTACTGCATATACCAAATTACAGGAGAAACTGCCCTACTCATGCCATACGATAATAGTAAGAATCTTGAGGATTCTTATCCCTCCAGGATGAAACCAAACCATGGACATTTTCTTGATCATCTTAACTGAATCTGAAAAATTATCTTAAATATAAAGAATACAACAAACACAAAAATCATTCATCTATAAAGAGAATATACAGTTGACTCTCATCGATTTAAAGCCGGATCTCACACCTGGTACAGCTTTAAGTGGTGAGCGTAGTTATAGCATGTTGTGAAATTAATACCTGTAAAGGCCAAACAAATATAACTAAATGATCTTCAGTTACTTTAATGTTTTAAGTGTCAACCAAACTTTGATCAATGAATGTCTGTAATCTACTTTAATGTGGCCATTGACAATACTAAATACCCTAAACAGGTCAGTGAGTATGTGTTCCCAGTTTTAGTAAAACCACTGTTACCAAAGTGGTGAGAAAACAATGCTTTAAAAAATTATAATATCATTTAATATGACATAGAAATCTTCATACTCATGTTTTCTTATATCATAGCCCTTCCTCACATAATGATTTTAAGACTGAAAAACCTCCTACAGAGGTATTGCAAATGCTGCATTAACCTCTGATAAAGGGTCCTAAGACTGCAGAAAACACTAAAGAGCTGGACTTGTGTTTGACCATAAACACTAAACATTCCAGAAATTGGTACATTTACATGATCACCTGGCAATTTCATCTGTTTTTTTAAGGTCTCAGGAAAATGCTTACCTGCCATTATTCAAAGCAAGAGACACATGATTCCTGACATCCTGCATTGTGGGAAAATACTGTCTGTTTGACACTGATACTTCAGGGTGTTGTTCTTTTGAGAATGCTTCAACCTGTTTTTTAATTTCTTCTATATTTGTTAGTCATTTGACTAGTACCAGGTCTTTAATTTTTTGTTTGGTACTTGTTTCTAGTGGTAGTCCATATCCTGCCAACTTTAAGAAAAAATAAGAAATGCTTTAATAATTTGTAAAAGGCAGAATGTATCTATAACTTTAAAGGACATAATCATTACATCTTCAATGTAAATAGAGGACCAGAGGACAGTAACTTCCTGACAGCAGTTTCTGTGAAAATGCTGGAGGTGAGTACCTTTTTTGTTTTTTAGGGTACATACAGAATAATAACCTTTAAACAAACAATAACAAGCTAATACCATTAAAAAGAAAAAACACTGTTTCGTGATTTTCATGCTGGCCAATAAATTTCAATAACACACAATACTCTTGCTGAGTGGACTGGTCAAATTCAGATTTCAGCTTTTCTAAACGTTTCCTTCTCCTGTGGGCTGAGTCAGAACCATCCATCTAAAAAATGAAATTTATCAAAGGATAGCAGGAATTTTGTTAATTTAATACCTGTTTCAACAAGATTTTACTACAATTCTGCAGTTGACCTAACCATTCTTTTACTGAATTATCAGTACTATATGGATTACCCTTTTCATGTCCAACATTAAACTAAACTTCATCAAGAAAGTAAGTTTCAGGAAGATGCTGTATAAAATGTGGCCTGCACTGAACCAAAAAGTTTACCTTTGGACACAGCCCATATTCAAAACTGACCTAGATGTCATCAAAATAATTTCTCCCATTGAAGAAGACATAAATGTGGCCTAAATGCACAAGATATTTTATAAATTAACTCTGTTACTCAGTTTTTGATCCAAGATGATCCGTGCAGATCCAGTTAAAACTGTGGCACAGACAAGATAATTGTGGACAGATGACACAAAACATACACTGACCAATCAGAAAAGCCCAACTGAGAATTACTCAAGTAAGAGAAAAATGTTTTCGTGCAAATGAAAATGCCATGAAAGCCCTATATTACTCATCACAGTACCACTGTCCAAGACAATTAAGTGAATTATGATATAATAAAAACACAGATTTAGTACACCAAACTGAGGTATAAGTTCACCCTATGTTACTGCATGGTCAGTCCTGTATAATGATTATTGGTACATTCAAAGCTCTGGGAAGTTCCTAAGAAGTACCACTTTAAAGTTACATTATACACTAATGAGCCCAAGGCATAGTCACAACTGACCCTTTGGGCATTCTTAACAATCTTTGTGACAGCTAGCTTAAATTTCCTTCCGTCTTAGCTCTTGTTTTTATGACTTTGACAAAGGTTTTCCGTACAATAATGTGTATATGTCAAAGTAAAATTCGTAGTTCATCACTAAGGAAATGATCTTAAATAATCCTGAAAGACATCTAGAATTTAGTTAAACCAAATATTTCATCTCTAGGCCCCTTGGATCTGGATCTGGAGAAGAATTTTCAATGTTTAACTTTAGTAAATTTACTTTGTGGTTTGAGACTGTCAGATTAAACTAACCTTGTAACCAAAATAAATGTAGCAAATATCTGTTAATGCTAATACTGATGCTGTAAATTACCATAGAAAAGCTATAAAGACCAAACTGTGTTTAAAGATAGACATCACAAAAACATTATGCAAGCATATGGTTCAGAATAGTAAATTGCAAGTCAAAGCAGTGAAACATTAACACTTTTGATACATACAGCGTATCCTGGGAAGCGTATGATCATCCGCATTTTCAATTTAATGGGACAATCCATCTTCTTAGTATCTTGAAGAAGACGTCTCTTCTTTTTGCCACCATAGCGATGGTCATCATTGGTTCTGTCCTTTTCAATTAAAAAAGAAATGAAAACAATACATTCATCAATCTTTTTTTCACTTCTGTAAGAATAAAGTATTCACATGATATCAAATAAAGTCAGGCAAAAATTTCATTGGATAATGCCTCTGGCTTATCCCCAGCACCTTTCAATTTGCTCTATAGCACTGTTCAATCTGCATTGCTTGCAAACAAAAGTAGTTCTCACCAGCATTTCTGTATCACATTTGCCTCCTTTTCATCAGTATACTGGTGCCATAGTCTAGTTATATGTACTAATGTACCTTGGTTATAACAATGATTTATGTAGTTTAATTTCAGGCTATATGTCAAGCTATTCAAACACCTAGTAAAAGCTGACATTACATCTGAAATTAAACTTCATATACAATAATGCTAATAACTAGGGTACATCTGTACATATAACTTATGTGCCTTAGGCACCAACATACGTTAGCAGAAGGGTCAATGAACTGATTCTTCTGTAACACCATTTCATTTTCAGTTTGATGTGAATCCTAATAAATTATTCATAGCCATGTAGCTAACTGGAGGCCCCGTGGTCACATCAAATATATGTCCTAAGGTCATAGCCAATCAGGAGAGACAATATATTAATAAATATACATGCTCTTTATCCAAATAGCAAGCTCAATCTGTAGTGTAAGAGACATGTAATCTTGAGGGTTGCCGGTGTAACGTTGTAAACTGACCCCAGTAGAATAATGACTCCCCTATACGTAGAAAAATGACCCTCACATAGAATTGTGACCCCCTATAGAATAACGACCCCCTAACCCAAACCGTAACCCTAACCCATGTAAGGTACACTTACAACATAATTTTCCCCACCGATAGGCGTCGGAGGAGAATATGGTAATGAATATGGTATCTCAACGAATCTGGGAAAAATCTTGGAAAAATAAAACTTAAGCCTGATGAAATACTTGAAGCATGATACCTTTATAGGTAACAAAAAGATTTAGATCTAAAACATGTTCTAAACAAAAAGTCATGCACCTTTAAAGCAAGGGTTTCGTGATCTATGTTCTAAGTATGTTCTACCGTGTACCTTGAAAGTTGCAGGGGTTTCAAGTTGCAAAAGGATTCCTTTATGTATCCCCATTCCATTAGGTTATCTGTTTCTATTGGCAAAGGTTTGATACGGCAAAACAATATCCCTTTGGTGAGACTTATCCGCTTTAATAAGCAAGCGCGCTATCATTGCGCCACCGAGGCTCACGGTCAAGATCTTTCATGTGAGGAAGCTAACCAGCTAGCTTGCGGAACGTCGGTGGTTCTACCCAGGTGCCCGCCCGAGCCTGAAAATTGCCCGGAGGGGCACCTTGGGTCTTCCTCCACCATGTAAAGCTGGTATGTCCACACCATAATGTCCTCGTAAAGAGGCGGGAGGGTCATAAAACTGGGAAATAACAACAACAACAACATCGGCCTCAGCCGGTATAGGTGGTTTTTAAGATGCGTTGCTATGCTACCGCAATTCGATGAATAGAGTGCATTAAGGTGGTTTGCCAGTCTTCTTTGACGTCGGTCGACGTAATAATGGTCGAAAAGTAAAGATATCGTATTGCCCTGATATTTGGTATTCATATACAAGGACACCTCTCCTTCATTTTGTACGATTCAGATCTTTTATATTCCTTTTTTGTTTAGCAAATGGCTGTTTCGTACAATTAATAAAAAATTGAAGTATCTGGAGTAAAATGGCTTATTTTTTTCGCTGCGTTAATTTCAAAAACAACATTCGGATGCTCTTGACAAGGGAAACAGAATATATAAGTCAGTGTTGTCAATCGGAAATTTCATAAAATGTCACTATGATGGGCGTTAAATGTTTTTAAAAATGCGCGATTCTTTTGACCTTAGAGTAGTACCATACGAGCTTCGGTGAACGATTTGGTCGACGAAAAACGATTCAGTTTACTAACGACTTACGCAGTCTTTTTGCTAGGAAAATTCCGAACAAGTTTATGAAATAAAAAAGGGGGTCTTTCCGTGAAATATTTCACAAAATGCGGTAGAAGTAAATATTTGCATCGTGTGCATCATTGAAGAAGCCTAAACGTCATTCGACGTAACACAAGTTTCAACGTTACAAAATCTTAATGTAATTGCTGTTTGTGAAAAATTTGACGGTAAGACTCCTATTTTCTATTTCATAAATTTGTTCATATTCATATTATTCATATTCAGTTTAACGCCCTCTTTTAGATAGCCAGAATTGGCTAGTTTTCAGGCGGCGAGGATGCCTGGATTTCAATCCAGTAACGCTGGGTTGCTTACCAGAACTCCTCTAGTTGAGTGGGAAACATGTGTTTCACAATATCCAGCTTCCCCGCCTGGGAATCGAACCCGGGCCGCTGGATTAGGAGTCAACGACCTTAACCACTCGGCAACTCCAACCAAATATTTAAGCAAAATCACTGTAAGTGACAAGTGGTTTGAATCATTTCCGTAGACCAAATCTCTCACCAAAGTTTGTATGGTGATGCTTTTGCATCCCAAAATTTGCGCGTTTTGTTACGTTTAAACGCCCCACACAGTGAAACTAATGGAACTATCAATAACAAACTTATAATTATCATTCTGTTTCCCTTTTCACGAGCATTCGAAAAGTGGTTTTAGAAATCATTTAGCACAAAAAGAATAAGCAATTCATGCAAAAGAATTCTTAAATATTCACCAGTTGCACAAAAAACCCCGTTGCTAGGCAACGAAATGGAATAATAAAAAATCTGAAACATACACAATTAACCGAAGGTCTCATTGTATATGCATACCGAGGAATCATGGCAATACGATTATCTTTACTTTTCGACCATTATGGCGTCGCCCGACGTCAGAGAAGACTGGCAAGCCACTTTAACTACAGGCCACATTTTTGGCTCGATCATCACCAAACTTGGTCACAATATCAACCTTAATAAAATCTAGGTCAAGTCTGGGTCATGTGGGGTCAAAAACAAGGTCACAATTTTTGCCTGATCCTCACCAAACTTGGTCAAAATGAATATTTTAATGATATCTAGGTCACGTTTGAAACTGGGTTATGTGGGGTCTAAACTAGGTCACGAGGTCAAGTCTTAGAAAAAGCATGTGAATGCTTTAGAAATCACAGTTTGACGCGATCTTCACCAAACTTGACCGGGGTCATAAAATTATGACCGGGGGTCATAATAATATGACCGGGGGTCATAATATTATGACCCCCGGTCATATTATTATTACGGGGGTCATAATAATATGATATCCGATTATGACCACCGGTCATAATATTATGACACCCGGTCCCAATAATATCATGACTCCAAAGGCAAAATGAAGAATTGTTATCCTATAGAACAACAAAATATTATCTGTTTTCTTTAAATACTGACCCCTGTTATAATCTGGGATTTTCTTGATCTTTCAACACACCAAATATTTGTACTCTCCAAAATAATCCATTGAGTTCATGGACCGTCAATATTAATGAAATATTAATGAAATGTTTGTATAATGTTGTGAAGTTTGTACCGGTTTATCATTGTCCGAGTAAAAGCGTTCAGATTTACCAGGAACTTGATCTTTTGATACAGAATAATGTCTAAAATGACCATCCGGTACAGCTTCATGGTCGAGTGTAAGAGGACGGGAGGCGGACTTCGGATCCACAGGTCGTGGGTTCAAAACCCGCCCATAACAAGTTTTTTTTCCATCAAAGTCTCTTCAAACCATAAACGAGGGACGGTGTCCACAATCATTCCTAACTTAAAATAAAATTTGGTATAAGCTAAGATTCTACCCATAATCTCTATGTTTTCAATAGTGATTGACAGTGATTGATTAAAGAGCTACCCAAAGGCCTGGCTTTCTTTTTTAGCACATTGATTTAAGCGGTGACTTTGAACAATGCCACCGCGGTATGAACAAAGGTTATCTGACGTCACTAAAATGTTGCCTTTTAAGTTGAAAACAAAACCAGAAGAATGAAACTTTATCAACAAATATTTTAGCTGATATGCAATAATGTTTGTAACGACAGAAATCGAATATACACAACAAACAATTAGAATGAGTGACCAGTAAAAATGTGATTGGCGTCAGATCGCTGATAGCACATTATGTGAATCTTTCTAGTCTGGTTTTCTTCGGGTTTCAGTGTTTATCAAATGCCATATCTGGAGAAGCAAAGAAACAAATCTTCTCCGTAAAATAGGCTATATAAAGGCCCAAAATCGATGACGAACCAGCATATAAAATATATTTCCAAATGTTTCTATTTTCGTAAACGCTTTATTTCTAAAGGATGATCTCAATTTCTATCAAGAAAACATGACCAGAATCATTTCAGATGACTAATAAAAGATGATAATACACTGTTTGTAAACAAAACCAAATTATCCTCCAGCCTAAATATCGGTTCTCTCTATTTCTATAGTAACCTTAAAACGACTTAGGTATATCTTCTATTATTGTAATACTTCTCTTTAAGTACAATAATGATAATTCAAATGAAAACCATTTTAAATTTCATTTTCAATAGATGTACGCTTATTTCTTAGCGGGGCCTCTAAGTTATACTGCTGTTGTGTCAGGTGTAGACGCAGCAGCAGCAGCAGAAACAACAGCAGCAGCAGAAACAACAGCAGCAGCAGCAGCAGAAACAACAACAACAAATAATATAAGCAATAGAAACACGACAGTGACTTGAATTGATATAGAATATGTTAGTAATAGGTTAGGTGGGGGTCAATATTTTATAGATAAAATCGTGGGGGTCATTATTTTATAAGGGGTGTCAGCTTTGTTTCTAAGCCACTGACAGCTGTGTCAGTTTATATTCTAGAACAGTAAAAAGTTCTTAATATATACATTACAAATACAAAGAACATAAACACAAACCTTCCATCAGACATACATAAAAGTGAAATACTGAATAAACTGCAGTACTGACTTACTTAAATAGATTTGCCTTTTTTCCTATTCGGACCATGTTGGCATTCTCGGTCTTCTTTGCCAACAATTACAAAGGGCACTCCATCAAATGGTATAGGGAGTGCCCCCTGTCTCTCTTCCCATAAGACTTTAAAATTGGGTGAGTCTAGTCCTGTAATTAATGAATTGCAAACATTTTTAATTGACCAAAAAGAACCTATAGATGTAATTTGTTTACAAGAAGCTCATTTTGCAGAAAAACATAATCCTTTCAAATTCAAGGATTATCAAAAACCTGTTATGTTTTACAACAAAGAAACCCCCATCTCAGGGGGATTATGCATATATGTCCGCAACGGACTTTCATACTTAACGAAACAAACAGATTATAATACTTTTAACCAAAACATTGCAATAGAGATCATAGGTAAAGATAGTAACATTTCGATTTATAATTGCTACACAAACAGTAAAGATAACAACAACAGTAATTTCATACATTTTACGTTCTTTTACAAAGTTCAGGTGTAAAGAATAAATTAAAAAGTCAATAAAAGTCATCTTGAGATATTTTTTATTTTTTTTATTTTTTTATTTCATTATATGCATATATGTACAAATAATATCTTTTAACAATTATTCAATTATATTCTTTTAGAATGCAGCACTGTGTCGTGACATTGCATCACAACTACATGTATATTAAATCATCTTATTACATGACGCCATATGACATCCTAATTTCATTTCAACAATTTTCATTACGTTTTTCAATATATTTTTTTCATTACATCACTTCTGTATCACAACATATACAATCACATTTACATCAAATATCATCACAACAATAGAACAAGTAGGTGAATAACTGGAATGAAGTATCCATCGGTATTTGACTTATATTTACTTAATTTATGCAGCAGCATAACAAGTAATATCAATGTGAATTGTCTTAAAATATCGAAACACGCCAAGTTGGCGATACTTTCTGTTGTCGTTTTATGTTTGGTTTAAAATATTCTTTGCTAAGAAGATGGAAAATAAGAACGACAAATTTCTTAGGTAATATTTTGTATTCCTTTTACTAAACGATCCTGATTGACGACATCTGAGACAAGTAGATGTAATGTTTTCCGTAATGTTTTGTTTCAGTAAATAAATGAAGTTTTTTGCTAGCGGCTGCTTTCTTGAGAATTTGAATTCGTTACGGAATTTCCAAATGACCCATTTAGTTTCAAAAACTATTGTGTTTATAATGTTTCAGAAAGGTGATATTTTTTGTCCAGTTACTACTGTTTTGTAACATATATCAATGTTTTCAGTGTTATGTAATTGATGGATAAATTTTATTGTTTCTCGCATGAATTTTAAAAACGGTTTTATCTTTGGACACTCCCAGAAGAGATGTTGCAAGGTTTCGCGGCAGATTCGACAACTTGGACACACACCGTTTGATTTTCCCATTAACTCTAATTTATGTTCTGTGAATATGACATTATGTAAAAATTCATATTGAAAGTTTCACGCTTTAACTGAAGAAAAAGAATCATAAATATTGGACCAGGTATTTGTCCAGTCAATTGTACAATTAAGCTTTTCTTGCCATTTAATTTCTGTTTGAAGGCGCTTCATGTTTGTTTTGGTCAGATGAGATGTAATCATTCGAATTTTCAGTTGATTTGGCTTGATAAAAGAGCCGTTTCTAGACAGAAAACATAACTTTGATCTACTGATTGAGTTGCAGTGTTTATTTGCCAATGCATTGACGTTATGCAGCATGTTAATGAAAGAATTAGGGATACTACTTTTGATCTTATTCCACTCAAGACGGAAGTTGTTACTGAATCCTAGTTTTAGCTTTATCGAGTCATCAGAAAGAAAGTCATTTATTTCAAAATCCCAAATGTCTTTAACGCATGTTATATTACGTAACAGGAATGATGTGAAAAATAACGGCTTTCTTTTATGTTTAATAAGATCGCTTCCAAATAGGTTATAGATCTTGAGATATTTTAACATAATTAAAATAAGTTTGAAATCACTGAAAAACACATTTTTTAAGATTTTCAGTGCAAATCTCCACAAATGTTTCTGAAACAGCTAGGGAATGTTATTTGCATTAGTAGGGTATGAAGAACTCCACAACACCAAAATCCATTCAGCCATTTCTTGTGCCAGTTTTTTGGCGCTTCTACTTTCAGTTTCCATATATTTTATATGGGAAATCCGAAAAAGGACCAGCAAAACAAACTATACCTTTGTGTATAGAAAAAAAGTTATATAACCATATTGTCCCACAACTCACGTGTATTATTGACATGTTTTGTTTTTTTGTAGACAACTAATTTGGAAACAGTTTGTTGCTCATAATTTGTATTGCAACGCTTCTTCATACGAAGAAAAAGCGTTGCGCCATTTTGTTGTTGTTGTTGTTGTAGTTATCAATTTCCGGTTTAAGACGCAGTACGGTATAGGTTTGGCGCATTAATACACTGGAAGTGGATGGAACCGTATGTGGTCGGAAATTATTATTTTTGAATCCTGGTGCAATCCGGCGGAACTGTATAAAACGCAGACGGAAAACGCAGACAATATAAACATAGAAGGAAAACGCAGACGGGCATTGACAAAACGCAGACAATATATAATACATAGCAAAACTTATATGAATGAGACATATATAGATATCATTTTAAGTGGAAAGGTATGTATTTAGCACATTGCTTGAAAAATGAAAATATATTAAAAATTATACGGGTTTAACTCTTTTATTATTAAGCATTATGATTTATATACTGTAACAATAGCTTTGCAGCAGCTAATCATGAAAAAAGTTACATGTATATAGTATATCACTGACCGAGAATGTTGTGAATACACAGGTCTGTTTGACCCCCTTTGACCACATATCTTTATTCCATTTTAATTGTGTTAAAATAACATCCAGTCTGGTTGATCGTGATTGGATTATCACACCTAGTTTAATATGATTGCTGACTGAATTACACACAACTAAGAAGTACCATTTATTGATTAAGTTTTTTCCCCGAACAACATAAATTCAGTATACAATTCCTAACATGCTATAATTTCAGCTTTTATTCATTTTGTATAACATTATGATAAGTATATTTTGATAAAAAATCTTCCTGACAATTGAAAAAATTTGTCATGAAATATTATTAAAAACAAGAGCCAACTACATAAATTATACAGAAAATATCTAGTAGAATGATATTCAAATTGACTCAACACGGGTTTATTATTACCCTGTTGAAATGTATCATACTTTGTATGACCTAATTATGCGGATTATTATGTAAACTAGCTATATTTTGTCCACTTGTAAAAAATTATGAATTATAATCAATGAATCACTTAATGAATGGATCGTTTTTAACATACATGTAGATGAAATACTTCCATTGAATTTGATTCCATGGGTAATGGTTGTTTATAGTGTTCCGCGAAGAAACTTCAAATGCTTTATGTTGCTGATATATGCAAATACCTGCAAATGCCCGCTTGATAAACTTAGAGACAGAATAGTCAATTTGTATCGACTTGTAGGGGAAACGCAGATGGTGACAATTGTATGCGTATGAAAACGCAGACAATTCGTAGATATGGGAAAAACGTTAATAAACACAATTAACATACAAAAACTTAAAATTATTTTATAGGGTAGTGTATAAGTAAATTGTAAACATGTACGCATTTTATAAATTAATAAAGAATTCATTTTTTAATTTAAGGCCATACTGGTATAATGTTTTGTTGTACTCTTCGACATTTTAACCTTCAAGAAACAAAGTTATTATTATAATTATTATTATTATTATTATTATTATTATTATTATTATTATTATTATTATTATTATGATTAATTTAAACAATAAGAAACAGTCACTGTTTTACTTTATCAAAGTATTCTGCGTTTTGCCACTGCAACTGTGTGCGTATGTCGTCTGCGTTTTACCAACATTACTATATGCTGTATGTCGTCTGCGTTTTTCCAATTCAACTATATGAATTTGTATATCGGCTACATTTTGAAAGTACTACAATATGGGTGTGTCGTCTGCTTTTTCCAAGTATTGCATACTATATGTGTATGTCGTCTGCGTTTTACCAACATTACTTTATGCTGTATGTGTATGTTGTCTGCGCAATGCCAATTCTACTATATGTGTATGTCGTCTGCGTTTTCTCAGTAGATAAGATAGGAATTAATATCAGCAATTAGTAGTACATGTGTATGTCGTCTGCGTTTTCCCATTAGTACTCTATGTGTATGTCGTCTGCGTTTTTCAATAATGTCTGCGCAATGCCAATTCCACTATATGTGTATGTCGTCTGCGTTTTCTCAGTAGATAAGATAAGAATTAATATCAGCAGTTAATAGTACATGTGTATGTCGTCTGCGTTTTCCCGTTAGTACTCTATGTGTATGTCGTCTGCGTTTTTCAATAATGTCTGCGCAATGCCAATTACACTATATGTGTATGTCGTCTGCGTTTTCCCATTAGTACTCTATGTGTATGTCGCCTGCGTTTTCCCAGTAGATTAAATTGAAATGTATGTGCATATCGTCTGCGCAATGCCCTTTCTACTATATGCATATGTCGTCTGAGTTTTCTCAGTAGGTAAGATAGGAATTAATATCAGCAATTAGTAGTACAAGTGTATGTCGTCTGCGTTTTCCCATTAGTACTCTATGTGTATGCCGTCTGCGTTTTCCCAGTAGATAGAATTGAACTGTATGTGCATATCGTCTGCACAATGCCAATTCTACTATATGTGAATGTCGTCTGCGTTTTCCCAGTAGATAAGATAGGAATTAATATCAGCAATAAGTACATTGTAGTACATGTGTATATCGTCTGCGTTTTCCCCACTAGTACTCTATGTGTATGTCGTCTGTGTTTTCTCATTAGTATTCTATGTGTATGCCGTCTGCGTTTTCCCAGTAGATAAAATTGAACTGTATACGTACATATCGTCTGCGCAATGACAATTCTGCTATATGTGAATGTCGTCTGCGCTTTCCCAGTAGATAAGATAGGAATTAATATCAGCAATAAGTGGTACACGTGTATATCGTCTTCGTTTTCCCCACTAGTACTCTATGTGTATATCGTCTGCGTTTTCTCATTAGTACTCTATGTGTATGTCGTCTGCGTTTTCCCAGTAGATAAAATCGAACTGTATGTGCATGGCGTCTGCGCAATGCCAATTCTTCTATATGTGTATGTTATCTGCGTTTTTCTAGTAGATGAAATAACAATAATAATCAATAAGTGATACATGTGTATGTTGTCTGCGTTTTACAACTAGTATTCTATATGAATGTTGTCTGTGTTTTCCCAGTAGATTAAATCGAATTAATATATTGATTCATAGTATATTTGTATTACTGACTGATATAACTTTGATCTTTTCCGTATCATAATAATAATAATTATTAATATGAAAAAGGTGATATTAATGTCACAAACATAGGTCTATGCTTATGTAATTTGTACAAAATTAACACTTATCTGACTAGTGTGACATTTGTTCATCGGTAAACGTAAAATTAGATCTATGATAAGATCATAAATTTACGGAATATATTAAACAAATTGCTGTATTTGTTGGTCGACAAATATTTGTTTTATGAATATGCATGCACATATATATGTAGCTCTCTAAATGTGATTTGAAAATTATATTATTATAAAGTCATAGATCTAGATGAAATAATTCACAACATTAAAATATATATTTTATCTATTACTGATGTGTTGCTTCTTTGTTGGCCTATCTCTTCAGATTAATTATACTATTTTATTAATGCATTCATGACTTTTAATCACACCATCTTTTTTCATTTAATTGATTTATTAATCCCTCTTTATTCGATTTAATTCATGAACAATAAACCAATCAATAATTGTCCACACCTTTTTTCTCTCTTTCACACAGTATCTATCAATAATGTTGTCTGCGTTTTCTGAATGCCCGTCTGCGTTTTCCCTCTTTGTTTACATTGTCTGCGTTTTCCGTCTGCATTTTATACAAGTCCCAATCCGGCTCAGGGATTGGCTGAAAAAAGTACAGGGAACCCGTAAGATTAAATGAAGCATTACCAGATTGGTAGAAAAGGTTGTGTTTACAAATGAAAAATATAATTTGAAAAATAAAATGCAATGTCTTCTGCACGCCAATGAATATTTTAGGTGTGGTTATCACAATAAATAACACTGCAATCGCCATATGAATAGAAGGTGTAGACATGCGGTTTAGACCCCTTAATCTCACCTGACTGAGTGGGTTGGCTGTCTCCCTTGCCAAATTGTAAAAAACTGGGTTGGTTAAGCCCATATAAAAATAGTCTGGTTCCCTGTCGTACTGGCATGCTACAGTACGTCAGGCAAAGCTTAATAATTGCGGTGCCCAGTGGATGCTCAAAAGTATACTGTATAATGATGAAGCAGTAAGGGCAACTAAAGAAAAAGCAGTAAGGGCAGCTAAAGAAAAAGCAGTAAAGGCAACTAAAGCAAAGCAGCAATATCTAGAAAATTTAATTGAAAATCTTGACCCGAAACAACAAAGCAAATTCTGGAATATAATAAACAAGGCTAGAAACAATGAAAACAAATGTGTAGTACAGCCTATTGTTAAAAGTGACAACACACTAGCTGTAACTGATGAACACATCTTTGATGAAATGAAGGAAAGATATGGAAAAGAGAGTCTAGATGTAAAAGATTTATTACCAGGATGGTACAAAGAAGTGGAAGAAGAGGTGGTTAGAATAGAAAAAGAGGAAAGAGACACACTTTTTGAAAATGTGGAAAGGGATTATGAAGACTCTGACATCTACATGGATGAAATTAATGCGGCTATTCATGAAATGAATGAAAATAGTGCACCAAGTCCAGAGGAAAATGTTTTTGGCAAAATGATAAAAAGAGGAGGAGAAACTATGAGAGAATGCTTGTTAATTTTGTTTCAAAAATGTTGGGTAAGAGGTAAAATTCCAAGAAGCTTTAAAACAGATCCAAAAATAATGTTACCTAAACCAGGAAAGGATAATTACAACAGCACACGCTCATACAGACCAATCACTTTAGAAAGTATCATAGGAAAATTATTAGAAAGAGTGATAAAAAGCAGACTAATTTGGAAATTAGAAATAGAAAATGGATTATCAAAACATCAGTATGCATATAGGAAAAACAAATCTTGTTCTCAAACAGTCCTTCGTATGATACAAAACTGTTCAGCTTTGGTGGTGATGGACTATGAGTCATGTTTTGAGAGAGTTTGGAGGGCAGGACTACTAAAGAAGGCAGCAGACAGCAAAATAAAGGGAAGATTGTGGTTGAACCTGAAGGAATATTTAACAGATAGAAAATTCTATCTCAAAGTAAATACCTTCAGATCACAGGAAATGATTTCTAAAGTAGGTATCCCACAGGGTTCTGTTCTAAGCCCGACTTTATGTAACTTGTATACCAGAGACTGTATGGAAGAAGTCACTAGCAACCATGCAGAGTTTGCTGATGATGCAAGTGTGTGGAATAGCAAACAAACTGAAAATGAGACTATAACAGCTTTGAACAGAGACCTTGAACAAGTAGCAGAGTGGTGCAATAAATGGAACATGAGCATAGACCCAGAAAAGACAAAAGCCATTATCATACCAAAGAACTCAGATAATTCTTTGGCAAATAATAAATTAGTATACGAAGGGAAGGAAATAAAAACAGTTAAGGATACTAAGGTTTTAGGTATCACAATAGATTAAGACCTGTCATTCGAAAAGCATATAACAGAAAAGACATGCTTTGAGCAACCTTGACACATTCATAAATGGCAATAGAGGATGCAGCAAGACGACTTACCTGAGACTATATAAGTCTCTGGTCCTTCCTGTGATGGACTATGGTGTTGCAGTCCTTGCTACATCTACTGACAAATGTGTCAAACAGTTTGAAAAAGTGCAAAGAAGTGCCATGCTGAAGGCAACAGGATGTGTGAGTAGCACAAGTACAGAAACCTTAGAAATTTTATCCAATACCACCCCGATCAGCCTACATATAAAACTCTGACAAGCCCAAGAAATGGTTGGGATAACACATAAAAGAGAAATTGACCCACTGATAGAAGAGTTCAATAATTGGATAAATGAAAATTCAACAGGTAGAGCAACAACTGTTTCTATCCTTGTGAGTAGATATGAATTAAAAGGAAATTTTGAATTAGAAAACAAAGAGAAAGAATTTGAATACAACAGAAACAGTATGGGATTATCCAGGACTAAAGAAAAGATCAATTATAAGGAATTTACTTCAAACAAGGATATGCAAGTAGTCAATATTAAAGAATTGTTAAATAGATGTCAACAAAATGAAATTTTAGCTTTCACAGATGGATCAACGCTTCAATCCAGGGCCAACAGGAGCAGGTGCAGCTATTTACTTTCAAGGATACAACTTTTACCCAGTTTTATTACACAAGGAGGTATCTTAAGTTAAGCAATAACTATTCAGGTGAAGTTGCTGGGATAGAAATGGCATTGGAATTCTTAAGCAACCAAGAAGACATAATTAACAGACAAATTCACCTTTTCACAGACTGCCAGGCTGCAACTTTGACAGTGTTCTCCAAAGAAATCCCCAAAACCAAGATAGAAATAGTCATTAACATAACAAAATTAGTCATTCAGATTGAAGAGAAACACAACACACTTGAAGTACACTGGATTTCAGGTCACAAAAATTTAGAGGGTAATGAGCTAGCAGATCAACAAGCTAAGAAAGGGGCGGTAGAAATAAGCAATTTGAACGATGAAGATGTGATCACTGAGAAGAAGGATGCAAAAGATATGTGGAATAATCAATATATCAACTCGGAAAAAACAGACAAAATACAAGAAATTTTCCAAACAGCAGGAACAAGAAGTTGTATGGGGGAAGAGAACAGAAAAGTTTTTAGCATCATATATTAACCAGCTGATTTCTGGACATAGCAGACTGAACAACCATTGGAGCAACTTAACAAGCATTGGAAATAAAAACTGTGAAACATGCAACACTCCAGAGACAGTTGAACACTACTTATTCCACTGCAGCAAATACTCTATAGAGAGGAGCACTTTAGAAAGAGAAACAGAGGAAATGATCAACAGACAGGGTCTGATCTGCCCATACATCTCCCTTGCAACACTGATTGGGGAAATAGAAGGAATTGACAGGCATTCCAGATGGGAATTAATATCTTTTCTGGGCAAATTTCTGACTGATACAAAAAGGTTATGTTAGCCATTGTTCTAAACAACTTCCTTTGATGACAACTAAAATAATTATAATATCAAGAGTTTAAAGTACAGTGTGTAAAGTGCAAAGATGACAACGACTTTTTAGACAGCACATAGTGACCATAGCCACATCGAGGCAATAGCGATCAACAACAACATTACCGTAAAAAATGCATACGTTCGAAACACACCAGTTTTAACAAAAATCGTTATAAGTGGGAGTTTCACACTCTTGCTACGTTTTAATTGAAATAATTCACGACACCGAAATTATCCAAAAAAAAAATAAAATTTAAATGCCACCATATTGATAATCGGCTAAAATGTGTTGATTTGACGTGATGATTGACAGGTAAGATTCCCTTTTCAAGTCTATAAGTGGGCGGATTATTATTATCGAAGGACGGGAACACTTTCAGCTCGGCGATTCGACGGACGGGTTATGTAGAAAAGTAGGTGTATTATTACTATCGGGCGGCTGACTCGGTTTCGGCCCGGCGATTAGGTTGACACGCATGTGCATTAGCGGGAAGTTAATATTTTAGTTTTAACGAGGAAATGTGTAAACATATCAACTCTATTGGATTAATCGATTGGTTACTATTTTCAAGTAATTAATATCGAAGTCGCTGATTGGTTTTATCGCCCGCAAGCGCATGGTGTATACTAATCTCGATCTGATAATCCGATAACAATCGAACAATTACAAATTAATTAGGGGCCAATTAACAACATATGTCAAACAAGTGGCGATGCCTCGAGGGACTAAAGAAGATATAGACAGATTTTGTGTTTTAGTCATGTTTTTTTTTTCATTTTAAAACAGGATTAAATAATCGCCATTTTTTGTAGCCAATCCTTAAAAATAATCGCCAAACTCATAAAATTATCGCAAATGGCGATAATGTCGACTGACAGCGTGAGTTAGTTAGTCCCGCTGTGTAGTAATTAAATTACGAGTGCGTATCCGAACAACTGACTTATTTTTATTGAAGTAAATAATGTATACGTATATGGAACAATTTATCCTTTGATTCTTATACATCATTTTCCTTGAAAACTATCCCGAACTTTATTGAACACATAGCAGTCATCATGATAACTTTCAAATGCGAAATGTGATAGGACACGCTTGTTAACATGGGTTGCGTCATTTACAGCACGTTGTCTTTGGAATAAAAGGTGTTTTTTATCATAAAATAATTTATACCTAACATGTACAGAATATTCCCTAAATGTTTAGGCCTAAAAAAAAATATGTTTGTTTCAGGTTCCAAAAAAATAGGATAGGTAGGTAGGGAAATTTCTTTTTTATTCTTAAACTAACCAAATTCAACATAAATTTGAACATATTTATGCTAAAAAATATTAAAATGCATAAAAAGTTCTAGGGTCGGGGCCAAAAAAATAGGGTAGGTCGGGAAACCTGAAACAAACATTTTTTACGCCTTATATAAGAAAATCAGCAAAATTTTGGCATTTGCAACTCTTTATATAAGTTATGTATTGTACTTGTGTATTTCCAATTTCAGGTTATGGAACTGTGGATTTTACTTGGATAGAATGGATAGTGAACAACCTTTCAAAGATGCTACTCAAACAAAATTGAGTTTGAACAACATTTCATAGATTTTATGACAATTGAGTTTTAAGAAAGTGTACATATTTATAAACTCTTAATCAGTTGAAATAAATAAATGAATAAATTGAATCTGTAAAAAATGACAATAAAGCTTTGATCTTAATCAAACGTTCTTCCATGACTCTCATCCTGAAATGAATAGTGAAGTTCAGCCACATCTTAATACTGGACTGTGGTGACCCAAGACCAACTTGCAATTTTATCAACTGCATTTTCTTGTTTACTTGTAAGATTTGTTGTTGTTTTCTTTTGCTGAAATTAACATGTTTAATTCATATTGATTGTTTAATCGGTCAATAGCTATGCATTGCTTATGTCTATTGTATTGATATACCAACATGAAATAAAATTTGATTTTATCTAATTGTTAACAAATTGATTTATATACGATCTGCAGAAAATGTGAATATTCAGAAATAAAAAGAGGAAAAGTAGCTTTTTAAATCATTGTTTAATGTCACTTAAAAAAATGCTGTGACCAATATAAACATTGTAAAAGTAGTCTGCCAAACAATTGGAGAACTTAACATATTTGATGTCCTCGAACTTTATCATAGGGAGACACTGGAGTCTGGTTCAAATATGTCCGTCCATCTGTCCGTAAACTTTCCTTTGATAACAGTCTACTGGTCACAATTTTCATTTGAATTTCATGAAACTTACTCAGAAGGTCCTCTGCAACCTGAGGTAATCCCTTTTGTATTGGAGTCAGTGGGTCAAAGGTCAAGGGAGTTTCCAAGATAACATTCTACAGGTCAATATTTTCATTCAACTTCCTCTGACAGAAAGTTGTCTGCAACATGAAAATGGTCCCTATTCTTTTGGGGTCAAAGGTCAAGGTTGCAGTGACCGGATACTGCCAACTCTACAGGCTACGATTTTAGTTCAACTTTCATTAATCTTTCTTAGACGAAACATTCAGTTAGACGAAACTGCAATGTGACGAAAACAGACTCGTTAATAAATCCCCAATAATTTATTTTTCCATTGAAAATAACGATCGACCTTGACAGGTACGTCATTTTGCGGGAATGTAAGCGAGGCTCTGTAGAACCTCATGTCAAAAAGTTGTGCAAATACCCACAATACGTAGTTATTTATGTGTAGACGTCATCATTTCCGTGAAGAAAATATGTCCGACAATCGGTAGGTGAATTTTGATTTTCGTTATTTTCAATCACCGGAATTTTTACTAAGGAAGAAATGAAGGCTAATTATCATGGTAAGGTATTTATGTTTATAGGTCGTTGCACTTCTATGCACAGTGTTTGGTGGATATAACAATGCTTTTGAAACACTTTTAGCCCAATTTTATGGCAGAATTCATTGCCGCCGATTGTCGTTAGTGGTTCAAAGTGTTTGGTATAAACCGGAAGTTATTATTTTCTAAAGAGTGGCCGTAAATCGGGTACTGCATGGAATCGGATATGATTTATTCTCATTGATTTAATGAATTGTTAGTGTTGTTGAAACTTATTGCACTTGTGCCTGTAATAAATTAAACATTATAAAATGCAATGATTGTTTTCATAGAATTATTATTGAAAATGAGAAAGATTTGACAATTTGTCTTTCTTGAAAAAAACAAAAAACTCATTTTGACCATTTTGAGTACTTTGTGGTTAGGTGAACTGAAAATTTAATCAATTGTTGCTTTGCTCAGTTTTTATATCTATATATGAATTAACTGGATACTTTTTGTCTCAATGCTTATAGCTTTTATACTAATTCATAGTGAATTGACCTCACAGTCAGAAGCTGAAATAGAAACGGAGAGTCAGGCCAGTGATTTCACCAGTCTGACGAGGTATGTGGCCTAGTAATTAAAAAATTTGTGTTCATAATAAAACAAATCTTCATGATGCACTACTAGTACTAAAATACCTTTCCTGATATTTAAAAACCAACTGAAAGCTTTTGAACATTAAACTTTAAGGTAAAATTTTGTTGACATTTTTATTTCAATTTTTGCATTAACATTGTTGTCAGGAAATTGTCAAACTGTGCTATTGTGGCAACCCGGAAGGACACTAGTGGGCGCCGACCAGCCAGTGCATACCACCAAGCAGCAGCCCTACAACATCAGACTCAGTGTCACTCTTCAGTGATCAGTCTAACCAGGTATGTGTTCAAAATATAATTTTCAAATAGATAATTGGCGTTCATATTACAACAAATCATCACTGTTAACAACATAAAATGAGAATGCTGATATTACAAAAAATCAACTTAAAGTTATTGAATATTTAAACTTTTAAGGTAAAATTTTGTTAACTTTAAAAAAAAAATTACATGAACATTGTTATGGTTACAGTCAGACGATGATTCTAGATCAACTGTAAGCACCAGTTCTTGGGGTATTTCACGGCTACCACCATCTCTTGTTGAGGAAATCAATGTAAGTATTTAATAATCTATCATAAACAGTGATTACAAAATTTGGTACAAATCTTTGAAACAAACTTAAAGAATATTTCTGTTCTGTCTTTATATATATAATTTTATAAATATCAAACAAATATTTTCCATTTAATGTTGTACCATTTTGCTCTTTATATTAGAGTATGTTGATGGAAATGATATTGCCACTTAGCCAGTAAGTGTGACAGAAATTGCCCAACTGCAAGGCGTCTTCGGGAGGAAATTGAGATATTAAAAGTTGAGATCAGCCATTTGCATCTTGCACTCAATAAGGTTTGTCAGAGTTTGCTTACATGTATGTCAGAGCTTGTAGTTCACTAACATTAGTGTACTACATGTTGTGTACTTATATTAGCATTCCTGTATTTAGCTTGCCTGCTTTTCAAAGAATACATGTGATATCTTTGGCATCATCTTAGCATTTTTTATTTCAGCCTTGGAAATAACTCAATACATGTTCTTATTGAAACTTGGTACACAGCTTGCCAAAAACTAAATTAACTTTTATTATTTTTTAGTTATGACCCTTCTTTGACTTTTAAATAACAGACAATTTCCTCTTGTGTATACATTAGGATAGATGCTTGCCTATATTACATGTAGTATGCATTTGCATGGAAGTCCTTATCCCTGAAATTACATGAAACTGTTTTATTTGATAAGAACTGCATGTGTTAATCTGAAATTATACATTATACTTAGTTTCTGTTAGTGTATAACTATATATTCCTGTCTGAAACTGCTTTTCTTCAATTCTTGTTGTAATAATCGTGAAAGCTTACATATATCTGCTCTTTTCTTACTAAATTGTAACACAAAATAAAGTAATGCCTCTCTAGGATCACTTTTTTGTCCATACATTACCTTTACACACATACAAAAATATTGCACATCTGACTTGTGTCTCTCATGATAAAAACAATAACTGACTGATGTTATGTACATCACAAACTCGAATATCTTCTGTTATTTTTTTTAATAACTCGTATGACAGAGATTATGTTAGTTCAATGGTTTTCATTAAGGACTAAAAGTGATCGAATAAGAGAGGTTTTACTGACTGTTTGTGGTTTTATACTAACACTCGCCTAATCTTGCTTTAATAGCCCTCATCCTCACCAGTTTTCAATCGAAAGAGGAGAAATATTCAAAATGGCAGCAACTAACCTTGATTTAATTAATGAATTAAATCTAAAAAAACAAAACTCAAACTGAAATTGCCAAATGGTTATGTGAAAAGCACCCTACATATTTTAAAGCTTCAGAAGCTGCGTATAGAAAATGTGTAAAGAAATGCAAAGAAACATACAGAAAACTTGAAAAAAGCAAGAATTCAAAAAAAAGTAAAGAAGCCTTTGATAATTTTTTAAGGTCAGAAATACCATTTCCTCAATTTAGAACTCTAGAACCTATTGAATAACAAGGTGAATTGCCATGCTCCTCAAATGATGATCATCATGAATGTTCATACAGAACTGTTAGTTTGACTTGGCTCTTGAAACAAAAATACTTACTGAGGAAAAACAGAAACTAATCGAAACAGTGACAGAACTCAGAAAGAGTAAAATACCTATGAAAACTCTTTTGAAACTTAGAAGTGCAATTAAAGCACAGAAATTGGAGAAAAATGTTCTTCAAAGCAGACTAAATAATAAAGATCAATTATTGAAAAGACTTCAAAATACTCGCTATTTGAAAAGAATCAATAATTTATATAATACTGTTGCACAAATGTCTGGGCAAATTAAAGACTTGAGAAGTGAGCTTACACGCCAAGAACTTGAAAAGGAGATTGAACTTGAAACCAGTAGAAAAGATCTGTCAAAAACCATTGAAGAACGTGATTGGCTTGCTGACATTATTAATGATTCGGACACTGTAACTTTTTATGACAATTTTGAGGGCAAGTATAGTTATGAACTACGAGAATGTATATACACACTTCTTTCTTTGAATATTAGTGCTCAGAATGTTACACCTGCCATTGAATCTGTGCTTAAGGTAGTAGAAAAAAATGTGAGAAACTGCCTGCTAGGTCTACCATTCTAAACATGAATGTAGAGAGGCTTGTTCTATCACAAAAACAATTGAGCGAGGTTATTCCAAATAAGCAAAACTTAACATTATACACTGATGAAACTTCCAAGTTTGGTGTTAAATACTCGGGATACTACGTCTCTGATGAGGAAGGTACTATGTATGTACTTGGGATGAGACAACTTGAGACTAAGTCTGCACAATATACCCTGAATGTCTTTCAAAACATTTTGGCGGATATAGAAGAGAGAAGTGAAGAGGCAAACCATACAGCTAAGAACATTTTGTTGAAGATTTCAGCTACTATGATAGTCCCAGAGCCCAGGTCGATTTATTTACACTTTTGAGCACGAGAATTTTTTTTATATACTCAGAATCTACATTGTTAGTAGTTTTAGGAACCGGACATCTTAAATGCCGTACCGGGGCCGTTTCCGGAATATCCAAGATGGCCGCCAAAATATTGAAAAATCGCCAATTTTAAATATGTGACACAGATACTCATTCCGACACACCCAACTTTCATCTCTTTGCACGTTTTCTATTGCATATATAAAGTTCTATTCATTTAAATGCAAATATGCCTAACTTTTACTACTTACATGAAATAATTTGTGAAAATATAGGAAAATAATCGTATTTTTTGTCATTTTTTTCATTAAGATCAGATTTAAGTCGATGTATTTTTTGCCATACTAAAAATATGCTAGTAAATGCTATCCTGTTTTTGAAAACTTATTATCATGTAGTGAAATAGCCCATATATTATTTGGATTATACTTATTTACGCGCAGACTTGAGTGTTTCTTTATGATCACCTAAAACGTGTTTTTTTACATATTGCGTCAACAAGTGATGACCTTCATTCCAGTGTCGAAAAACAGCAAAGTGTTGATTTTATTAATCAAAAAACAATAGCTGAAATAGTCCTGATATATACAAGTTTAGCTTTAACAATTATGAATGAAGTTTACAATCATATTCCTGAAGTACATCTATGTAACCATGGTAATAAACATGCTGTATGTATAGATCTAGATCTGTCTAGATATAATTACTGAAAGAATCGAGTCTTTTTATATTTATAAACATCTCCTCGAAACTGTAAAAAGGCCGCTAGTCTGATGCTAAAATCATTAATAGATTTCAAATTTGTAAGAAACACAAAAACTAAAAAGAATATATGAATGGATACATAGTCTATAAAAAGTACTCAGTTCTTTCCCTTTGATATAAACTCGCCACGATATAACGATAAAGCAACTTGCAGAAGACCAGTTGTTGAATCTAAAAAAGCTTTGTCGAGGACTAGCAATTCGTTGAAGGTATAAGATTTAATTACATTATGTTTATAAAGTATATCTAGCAACGTTAGGTAACAATTTATTTTCCCAAAAGAGCCGATGTTGCAAGAAATGAATGCAGTAATCCGCTACACACTTAATTTCTTGAAGAATTGCAGATGTAAGATTCTTTTTTTGCAATCAAAGTTAAGAAATCATCAGTTTTAATTATATATGTGGTTGGTACAATAGAAATCGCATTCCTTCTTCAAAAAAAAATATGAAAGAGCGGCTAAGAAGGAGGATTTTCAACTGTGGTTCAAGAAAGTGTACTAGTACTCGGATATAACAAATTTCGGATAGTTATTTAAAAAGCACACCTATCTAGGAAAAAATGCGTTTTAAAAGTTATTTTTAAGTAACTTCTTATTAAGAAAAAACATAACATGTTTAGGAATGTACAATATTTTACATGTTGAATGGTACTCTTCATATTTAAATTATTTGTCTTACAGGTCAAGAAGACTTATGTCTTAGCTCTACATGATAAAGAAAGGATCATCTGTGTTTTGAATGTCAGGTATAGTTTTCAATTGTATAAAAAGTTAAACTTTCTTTGGTTATAAAAATGATTGATCTTTTTAATCATTATCAAGTATTTTTAAAGATTTTCTTGCTAAAGATTACCATTTAATTGCTTATGATAATAGACCTGACCAGCGCACTCGCACTCGCACACTTAAATGTAAACGTACAACGTACAACTGCCTAATTTCGGGGGTGATCTCAACCAATTCTAGTATCAATTAAATCTTGGTTACGTTCAAAATTAAAAAGTCTTCATCATTATGTTATACCATTCACTATTATTCTTAAAATAATCATTACTATCGTGTACTGTAGAACTAATACAAGATTGAACATATACACCATCATCATAATCATCATGAAGAGATTCATCCTTGCAATTAAATGAATCAATACTCAGTTTCATCACAATCGTCGTTTTCATGAGAGTCATTGTCCCATCAACATCAGTTGTACCATTATTAAAATAAAACAAATAATGTCCCCAACACAGGTTTTCAATCGTACCGAGAGAAATCTAGAATAAGAAATTATTATTAACCAGGTTTTTTTCTTAAAACCTGGTAATTACAATGGCGTTGTCGTATGTCGGGCGCGCGGTTGGTTGTCAAACATTTGGTTTCCGCTCAATAACTTTAGTTAAGAGTGACCAATTGCAATGAATCTTGGTGCTATGTAGCTTGCGTAGAGAGGAAGTTTGCGATTGCATTAAGGGTTCCATGCTCAAGGTCAAGGTCACTCTTACTAAAAATAGAAAAATGGTTTCCGCCCAATAACTCGAGGTAGGAGTGACCAATTGCAATCAAACTTGGTGTGTAGGAAGACTGTGTTGAGAGGAAGCTTGGAATTGCATTTTGGGTCACTAAAATCAAAGTCAGTGTCACTGTTACTAAAATAGAAAATAAGATTCCAATCAATAACTCAGGCTATACTCGGAGTGACGAATTACAATGAAAATCAGTGTGTAGGTAGCTTATGTGGAGATTTGCATTGCATTTAGGTAACGAGATTCTAGGTCAAGGTCACTGTTATTGAAAAACGATTGTTTTTAAATTGTTCTAAAGAAAATTATTTTCGGGGGTCAATGTCATTGTTACTAAAAAAGATTTTTTAAATTCTAAAATTGTTCTGAAAAAAGGGTGGGGGGTTTCAAGGTCACTGTAATTTTATATATGTTTTTTCCTTTAATACTAATAAAATATTTTCTTTGAGGGGGTGGGGTATTAATGTCAATGTATTTTTTAAATTCTCGTATTTTTAACGATTGAAAACCTGTGTTGGGGACACTTTTTGTTTTATTTTAATAATGGTACAACTGATGTTGATGGGACAATGACTCTCATGAAAACGAAGATTTTGATGAAACTGAGTATTGATTCATTTAATTGCAAGGATGAATCTCTTCATGGTGATTATGATATTTATGATGATGGTGTATATGTTTAATCTTGTATTAGTTCTACAGTACACGATAGTAATGATTATTATTAGTATAAAAGTGAATGGTATTACATAATGATGAAGACTTTCTGATAATGAACGTAACTAAGATTTCTTATGATACTAGAATCGTTTGAGATCACCCCCGAAATTAGGCAGTTGTACGTTGTACGTTTACATTTACATGTGCGAGTGCGTGTGCGCTGGTCAGGTCTAATACAATATTTAATGTGTTGAACTGTACTCTTTACATTGGACTATTTTCTTTTCAGTTCAAGAAGAACATTTATGTCAAGTTGTACATGATGAAGAAAGGAACATCTATATTTTGAGTGTCAGGTTTTATTTTCAACTGTATAAAAAGTTGAACTTTCTTTGGTTATGAAAATGATTAATCTTTTTAATCATTATCAAGTATTTTTAAAGATTATCTTACTAATGATTACCATTTAATTGCTTGTGATCATACAATATTTAATATGCTAAACTGTACTCTTTACATTGGACTAATGTTTTTGCAGTTCAAGAAAACATTTATGGCAAGTTGTACATGATGAAGAAAGGAACATCTGTATTTTGAGTGTCAGGTATATGTTCTTTAGATTGCATGAGAAATATGAAGTATTTAGT
Organism: Saxidomus purpurata; assembly: GCA_022818135.1. Lineage (NCBI taxonomy): Eukaryota > Metazoa > Mollusca > Bivalvia > Venerida > Veneridae > Saxidomus > Saxidomus purpurata. The sequence goes on along the minus strand of JAFMSR010000013.1, from coordinate 16,497,407 downwards.
AGTAAAACAGACAATTTACTAAATTAATCTTTTGAAGATACCCTATTTTATTTAAATAGTTAAATCATAAGTTTCAGTGTATTGTTGTATTTATCATTTAGGCTTCCTGTTTAATAAAATCTCTTATTAAGAAATACCATTTCATGCTTAGGATTGTACAATGTCTTACATGTTGAATTGTACTCTTTTACATTTAAATTTTTTTTCTTGCAGGTCAAGAACAATTCACATGACTCAAGACTCACCAAGATGCATGATGAATATAGGAACATCTGTATTTCGAGTATCAGGTATAGTTTTCATATGTATAAAAAGTTAAATTTTCTTTAATCATTATCAAGTATTTTTAAAGATATATTTATCAAAGATTACCATTTAATTGCTTATGGCAGTATACAATTTTACATGTTGAATTGTACTCTTTACATCTAAATTATTTTCTTGCAATTCAAGAAAACATTATGTTAAGCTCTACATGATGAAGATGGGAACATCAGTATTTTGAGTGTGAGGTATTTTACTTATAGCTTGTATGAGAAAGTTGAAGTATTTGGTAGTAAAAGTAGACACTTTTCTAAAATTAATCTTTTAAAAATTTCTTTTTCTTCTCAAACTATTTTAAATACTGTGTATTGTTATATTTGTAGTTTTAGGCTTACTCTTTAATAAAAACATTAAGAACACACCATTTGCAAAAAAACACATGACTTGCTTTTGAATTTAGATTTTATAAGATACTTAGTATTTTATTTATCTCATTTCTTTTTAAATAGGAAAAGGCGTATTGTAGTTTAGAATGGGTTTGATAAACAGACAGTTAGACAGTAAAGCAAGGACTGGTTACATTTGAGATGATTGATAGTTAAACAAAATAGCTGTTGATGGTTTTAAAGAATATATTTTAATCAAAGCCTTATCTCGATTTGTTAGTTATAGCTATACACTGACTTTTCAAATTGTATTGTATTGAAATGCAAACTTGTTTTTACAATTAAAGACTCAGGTGCAAGATATTAAAATTCAACAATATTTTTGTGTACTCAACAATTATTTCGTCAAATTAAATATATTTTAAACATCGTACCTGATTGAAATGCATTTCAACTTGTAAAACATTGTTCAGCGCGTGGTTGTTGCCAGGACACATCAACGTGCACCTGACCTTGTAGGATGACTTCCAAAGCCAGTTGTGCTACTCGGGTAAAATCATAGCTTTAACAGGTTTAGATTGTTAGGCTTATGAGAATTTTCTTTTGGAAAAGGTATGTTCAATACTAAGATAAAATTACAGACACTTATTCTCAATTATATTTCTTCTTTTAAATAGAACTTTAATGCATAATATGTAGCGTTCATACATCACATTCATGGTTGTAAAGTCTGTTAACACCGGTATAGAATATTTAGGCCATGATGTCATAAACTGATGCATACATTTATATCAAACCTTTTATACGAATGAAAGTATACGTTTTCAGAGAAAAAACTTGGGAACAACAAACAAAAAACATACACATCAAGCCCCTACACTTCGGAGCGATGTTGATCACCAAACGGTAGACTCGTCCGGAATTTTCAGCAATGTTTGCCTGTTTTGTAATCAGCTGCGGAAAAAAAGTGAAAAATAATCGTGAAACTCTATGAGTGATAGAGCTAGCACAGAAAAAAAGTTCAACAGACTCTTAGAAGAGCTACGGTCAGAGGTGCTTCCTGAATTGGTGGAGAACTGGAATGAGCTAAGCCAAGCTGAGCAAACAAGTGTTAGTACTCTCCTGATTTTTTTCTGTGGGCTCCACAGCCTGGTTCATTTCGCTGAAACCTGTAATGCTAGCTTGATTGAACTTGAAAACGCGAACTTCAATAATGAACCTCCAATATTTGACAAATCATTTAAAAAAAATCGGAGTCAGGTGCAGCAAGATTAATAAGAACAGCCTGCAAAGCTTTGGCAAGAGGAGCAGATGAAAAATCTTGCAAGTTCAATGACTTTAATTTATATATGAAGCAGGTTTTGAAGGATAATGACATGAAAAGCATTCCTCTTGAAGAATTTCACGGGAACCATTTTAATATCCTTTCTAAGAGTGCCACTGGTGTTTATACGAAATGTATTTCGTTATTACGAAATAAAAAAAATGTATCACATGTCACTTCACGGGCACCGTAGGTATTTATCTTCCTATTTCAAACAAAAAATAATACGGGAAAACCGGGTTGTTCCCGTCCTTAAAGTACACGTTAATTAAATAGTATTGATGAATTAAGTATAAAATGAATTTACAATAATTTCAATATATATACGTCCAAGTTGAATTTAGGTTCTCCGTTACAGGAGCCATTTTGGATTTCGACTTCCGGTGGTAATGACTGAAACATTTCCGAAAACAACTCTTCCCCCTGTTTTCATTCTTCAACAACCAGTTAGTTACTGGTTGTTAAACTTAATGATTTTTTTAAACTTTTAAAAGAAATTCATTATATATAAAAGTATGTTCCCAATTTTGTCAGGAACGCTGAATTGACGCAGCTCCTGCGCTGTAAGGGGAGGTAATCGTTACGTTGCGTTATTCAAAAAGCGTCTACTGACCACGAACTGAAGCGTTGTTTAATGGACGTCATCGTACCATTATACGGAAAATTGTATTATGATTTGTGTTGTAACCCTGGTATTAATTCGTCTGCTATGCGTATGTGTCGTCCATGTTGTATTGTCCGTAGTCACCTAACTGTATCGTGTCTTATTTACCTAACTGTAACCGTGTCCGTACCTAACTGTATTGTGTCGTCTGTATATACCTAACTGTGTATTATTTCTATAGTTAGTTACGCAAGAGATGTCAGCGTGAGTTGAGAGGTCGTATGAATGTGCTCACTAAAACTCCTCGTGAATGACCCCTGTTCTATTCCCGCCTTTCCATTCTTTATCCTGGACACTTCTTCTTCTATTGCCTTAGGTATAAGATGTGCTTCAGAGTGTCATCATACAGAAATACTGTAAGCGAATAGATATCTACGTATTTAGTATCTAAATACTTCAAGGAGTTGATCCTGGTAAGGTTTTAGATTGTTTTCATATTCCTTAACTGTGATAATTTGATATAATCTAAATTAGTGAATTTAATGTAATTTGGAATTGTATAACGAATATTGAACTATTTGTAATTATTCCTTCTTATTTGTTTTAGGCTTTATTTCCATGTCTGTAATAAATACAGCGAATGCGGTCATACATTGAGTTAGTGTTTCTTATACACCACAACCCCCGGTTACAAATGGCTCCCCGACGGAATTGACCAGACTTTAAGAGCCAGGATCCGATCTGGAGAGGTTTCCAACATTGGTATACAGTAGGAGCCTGGATTGAAACAAACGAGGCACTGCCGACCAAATTGGGTAAATCAACTCCCAACCCTTTTATAGAGCTCTATATACATCATCTATATATATACATCATCTATACATCTATAGATCAGACTATGACTTTGCATTAGTCATTTCCCCAAAACAGTTACAAAAGTAACTTGGAAAGACGCTTCAAAGCGCTATTTCTAAAATTTCGGAAAGGAGACAGGAATCGTGATCACGTGAACTAGGAGAATTGTGTTAGTGACGCGTGTGAAACTGCAGTGGACGAGTGTTTAGTTTTTTTTATAAAGTGTTAAATTTAAGTGCATTGTTTGTGTTGTTTAATTGGATATTTGGATACATGTAAGTACGTTTGTTGTATTTTTGTACACTCCGTTTTTCGTAATTTTTGAGAGTGGCAGTAAATTTTTGAACAGTCTGTCAGTCAGTATACAAAGTTAGGCAGGTTTTGTTCTGTTTCCATAGTTAGTCAATTTTCAGTATTTGTCAGTTAGGCGAATTTTGTACAGGTAATTTCCAAAGTTAGGTAACTTAAGATTTTTCTTTGCTTCTATTTTTGGTAAGAATCTTATGAAGTGTGTAGTGCAAATAGTGCGCCGGAAATAAAAATCAATTTTTAATTGATTCGAGTTTAAAAGCCCACTCCTGTTCAGTGTAGTCAGTGTATTTTTTCACTGCACATGTTATTTTCTATAGGTATATTTTGTAAGACCATAGAAACATGATTTTAGTACACATGTTGTAACAAGGTGATATATCTCAAAATAGCTAGTTAAGACAATTAGACTGTACTATTGAGATAAGTTGTTTACGGTGTGTTTTGTAAACACGTTTAGAGGGTATTTAGTGCACAGGTATATAAATTGACACTGTCAACGGTTATTTTCAGTGTAAATTCAATTTAGTCGCTAAGAACAGAAGAAGTGTTTCCTTCAATTCTTATCCTTTCCTTTGTACTAACCACTGGCCTGTAAGAGTAGATATAGAGTGCGTGTGAAAAGTACATGTTTATGAATATTTATTTTTAGCATATTTATGTGTTATATGTGTGACTGCTGCTAGCGACAGGTGCGCGCTGTGAAATTTTCACGCTCTGCAAATATACGCTATAATAAGCAGGGGTTTGCTTATAAATACTGTAAATTGAATCGGTGTTCTAGATTTAAAGTATTCGAAGCCGTCTATAAATATGTGATCTGACAGCTATATATCACACCACGTGATTTTTGCTTGTAAACAAATACGATCAGTTGACCTATATTCACGGTGTAGAAATAGATTTTCCCACGCTGTCAGTTAGGAAGTAGGTCAAAACTTTATTTTGCTCGTTCAATATTTTTGAATCCCGGAAGTTCGGTAATATTTTTTTAAGAGAATAAGGGCAATTTTTATAGTTTTGAGTATTAGAAGTTTACGCCTGATTATCTGGATATTCATTCCAGTGAGAATTGTTTTTGAGACACTGTTCATACTATTTGCAGTATATATATAGGTGTATCTCAAATTTATTTTGTATATTTTTGTCCTGAGTACACATTATTGTCACTCTTTGGTACAAATATACATTGTATAACCCCATCATGGCAACTTCTAAATCTGAGGATACTTCAGATGGAACAAAGCTTAATATGGATGACATACTTAAGTTTATAGAGGAAAAGTATCTACTTATCCCTAAAAAATTGCTACTGACTCATCTACAGCATCCCTTACTTCATCAAGTATAGCAAAACCACAGCCTGACGTGAAACCCAAAACACCTCTAACAAAACCTCCTCCATTACCACCATTACCAATATTCCCCACAACTTTCCCTGGGCTGAATCCCTTGCCAAACCCAGTTAGCAAGCCTGGACCCAGCATCAGCACCAATGTGAGCATGCCTGGACCAAGTATAGGGACCCCTTTATACACATCCACACCACTAGCCACATTACCCCACCCCTCCATAGCAATACCAAACCATCCAGTGCTACCAAAGATTCCTTGTTTTTCAGGTGATGAACCAGTGCCTAAGGGAGAGGTACCATTTGTTGTTTGGCGGTATGAGGTAGAATGTCTGTTAACCAATCCTGAACTGAACAGATCACATATATTACAGTTAATCAGAGGATCATTGCGAGGAACAGCAAGAATTATGATCATACCACTTGGTCAGAATGCTGCAGTTGTTGATATTCTTGCAAAACTTGATACTATGTTTTCTGAAGCTTCTACCAAGGAAGATTTATTGACACAGTTTTTCAATTCTTCCCAGAACCCTTCAGAATCAGTCACTTCCTATGCCTGTAGATTGGAAACCCTTATACAAGCTATTATAGACAAAGGCCAACTCCCTGGCTTGGCTCGCAATGACATCCTACGTCATAAATTTTGGACCGGTCTTAGCTCTGACATGCTGCGTCTCCAGACCCGGCACAAATATGACTCTCTGGATGATTATAACTTGTTACTTCGGGAAATCAGAAAAGTTGAGAAAGAAATTTCTTCTACACCATTTCTGCCCAGTACTTCTTTCAAATCTAGTACAGCTGCCAAGCTGCCAGCAGCAAAGCATGTCCCTCTTTCTGCTGAAACTTCTTTTGAACAGCAACTTTCCTCTCTGGAAAATAAAATGGAGACTAGACTATCCAGTATGGAATCAATATTAACTTCTTTTCAAGAAAAAGTTGATAAAAAAATTGATTCAAAATTTGACATGATTTTGCAGAAACTTGATGGTAAAGACAGTCAGAATTCCAGAAATTTTACATCAGGCAACAAAGACCGTCAGAGAAACAACAACTATAACAACAACAACAGAAACAACAACAACAATAACAGAAATGGTAGCAACACAAACTGTAACCCTCCTCCGCCTTCTCAGGGTCGTTCAAATCCTGATACACCACAACCTGTAGGTCGAGGGAGAGGTCAATCCAGTTACCGTGGAAACCAAAATAGAAACCGCAGTTACTATGGCAACCAGTCAAACTGACAACCTCCTCTGTCATGGGCGGAACAGGGGAAGGTGTAGAAAATGCCCATTCAGAATCTTTTGTAAATAGACTCATTGGTTCTGCAAATGAGAACAATGTTTCTGTTAACGGAAAATCTTTTAAATGTTTACTTGACTCCGGTTCTATGGTGTCTACTATGAGCCATTCTGCTTTTCAGTCTTTAAACCCCAAGGTTTCTTTACATTCTTTGGATTCTCTGGGACTAACATTGTCAGTGGCAGATGGTTCTACCCTGAAATACTGTGGCTATATTGAAGCAACAGTTTGTGTACCATTTTTATCATCTTTTAATCTTGACATACCTGTTCTGGTCATACCAGATAATGATTTGAACCATTGTTGTCCAGTTATTATTGGGACAAATGTACTTCGTCGTTGTAGAGTATTTTTAGATGAAATGCCAGAAGAAGAGACTATACCTACCGAATGGCAATTGGCCATGGACAGTCTTGGTTCCAATACCTATTCCGTCAAGGTATGTGGAAAGAAGAATATTACAGTTGCACCTTTTGAGAGTGTTACCATTAATGGAATGGTCAGGAACTTTGATCAGTCTGTATCTTCAGTAGTTACTGAGAGCCCTGATGTTTTCCAAGGGTACACAGTCTGTCCACGTGTAGTTAAATTACACAACACTTCTTCTGTAAAAATACCAGTCAGAATCTGTAACATGACTGCAAAAACTTTGACTTTTAAGCCCAAATCTGATATTTGTACTATTTCAGAGGCCAAGGTCATTGATGACATTTCCTCTTACGTTTCTCAGGATATCACTTCAGAGTTACCTCTGAAAGACATTTCAGTGGATACATCCAACTTGACACCTGAGCAAACACTGCGTTTTTATCAGGTTTTAGGGAAATGGAAAGAAATTTTTTGTACTTCCACAAAGGATATTGGCAAAACTAATTTGACCAAACATAAAATTATCTTGGAAGATGAGATTCCTTTCAAGGAACCCTACCGTCGTATACCCCCTGCATTATATGAAGAGGTACGGCAACATGTAAAAGAAATGTTAGATGCTAACATCATTAGGGAATCTGACTCGCCATTTTCTTCAAATGTTGTTTTAGTCAGAAAATCTAATGGAGCCCTCAGATTCTGTATTGACTGGCGAAAACTAAACAACAAAACCCGCAAAGATGCATATATGTTACCCCGATTTGATGATACAATTGATGTTTTGACAGGTTCCAAGTATTTTTCTAAAATAGACCTCCATTCTGCATATTGGCAAATTGAAGTTGAAGAGTCAGACAAGCCAAAAACAGCATTTTCAGTTGGTACTTTAGGTTTTTATGAATGGAACCGTATGGTATTCGGAATCACCAATGCGCCGGCTACTTTCCAACGCTGTATGGAAAAATGTATGGGAGACATGCATCTTAGAGAGTGTCTCATTTTGCACACAGATGCAAGTTCAATTGGTTTAGGCTCGGTTCTTCTCCAAGTCCAAGATGGCAAAGAACGCGTTATTGCTTATGCAAGCCGTGGTCTTAGGCCTAGTGAACGCAAATATCCAGCACACAAATTAGAATTTTTAGCCCTGAAATGGAGTGTGACTGACAAATTTCATGATTATTTGTATGGCAATGAATTTGTAGTCAAAACCGACAGCAATCCCCTGACCTATGTTACTACCACTGCAAAGTTAGATGCCACACAGCACAGATGGCTGGCTGAACTTTCTAACTATAACTTCACCATAGAATATCGCAGTGGCAAACAAAACATAGATGCCGACGGCCTTTCCAGACGTTATATATTTAACGATGAACTTAAGGCAATCTACCAAGCAGCTGTTATTTCTGCTCCTGTATTGAACAGTTCTTCAGGTTCTGCAGCTCCTCATGTGGCCAATGAGGAGATGGAAGTATCTGAACCCATGGCTAACATAGATTGGTCCAAGGAGCAAAGTAACGACCCCACTCTTTCACAAGTTGTTGACATCATTCGTAGCGGTTTCCTGCAAGGAGGGAAGAAAACCCGCTCAGAATCACCTGCTGTACAGAAGTACCTCAGAGAAGCACCAAGGCTTGACATTCATGAGGGTATTCTGTACAGAACCGCTACTTTAGATGGCCAACAGGTGAAACAGCTAGTCCTTCCAGAGTCTCACAGGAAGATTGCTTTACAAGGCATCCACAATGATGCAGGGCACCAGGGAAAAGAAAAGACTCTGTGGTTAGCCAAACAAAGGTTTTATTGGCCAGGTATGGAGAGGGAAATCCATAATTGGGTAGAGCAATGCAACCGCTGCATTAGAAGAAAGGTTCCAACCAACCAGCCTTTCGCAGAACTCAAACCCATCCATACTACCAGACCCATGGAGTTGGTATCCATAGACTTCTTGAAGCTCGAACCCAGTAAAGGTGGTATTGAGAATATTCTTGTTATAGTAGACCATTTTACCCGTTTTGCACAAGCCATTTCTTGTCGAAACCAGACTGCTACTACCACTGCAAAGGCACTATATGAAGGGTATTTTCGGTACTACGGGTTCCCAGAGCAACTGCATAGTGATCAAGGTCGTAACTTTCTTAGTCGCACCATACAAGAGCTATGCAGGATTGCTGGCATGAAGAAGTCAAGGACCACTCCGTACCATGCCATGGGGAATGGAGGAGCTGAACGCTGGAATCAGACTCTCCTCAAGATGCTAGGAACACTTGAAAACCATCAGAAAGCTGATTGGAAGTCCTACATCGCTCCCCTGGTACAGGCCTATAACGCTACAAAGAACGACGCTACAGGATATGCCCCTCACTTTCTTATGTTCGGTTGGCACCCACGACTACCTGTTGATGCATATTTGGGTACAGACCCTTCTGAAGAACATACTGGGAGTCACACCTCATATGCCTCTAAACTTCATCAGCGCCTTCAGTTTGCATACCGCCAGGCTGCTAAGGAAGCTAGTAAGGTGTCCGCCAAGAACAAGTCCCAGTATGACCAGAAAGTGAAGCATGCTCGACTGGATATTGGTGACAAAGTACTGTTACGTAAAGTTGGTTTAAAGGGAACCAGTAAGCTGGCAGATAGATGGGACCAGGAACCCTATTTAGTCCTTTCCATGCCCAATCCAGATATTCCGGTGTACAGAGTACAGCAAGAAAACAAGATGGGCCCAATCAAGACTTTACATCGGAATATGCTGTTGCCCTACACCAGTAACCAACCCACTGAAGACCTGTTTACTTCTAAAACCAGTCCTCGCAAGTGAACTGCAAACAAATCTAGAAGTATAGCTCTTTCTACCAATCCACCTGGTAACAGTACTCACCAATCCGATAGTTCCAGTTGTTCTGATTCCGAAGGGAACAGTGATAGAACCAGATTGTATATTCCTCCACCATTGAGAACCAGGAGAGATCACTTCCCTCAGCAGAAGAATAAACCCCCCTCTACTCTTCTATCTAATACCGAATCCTCTTTCAGGTTTCCTCCTTTATTTTCAGGAACTTCACAGGTCCTGGAACCTGATCAAAGTAGGCAACCGAGAAGTTCAGTACAGAGTTACAGGGATTATTCTTCAAGACCCCACACTATATCAGAGACAACTCAGTTCCAACCTACAGTAGAGTTACCTACGAGTATCACGCAAGCACACTCTGATACACACAATACCTTCTCAATGCCTCCACCTCCTAGCCCTCGCCCCGTTAGGCGTCGAGCTCCACCTCAAAGATATGGCGAGTGGGTAACTCCTGTACAAGCTGAAACTAACCCAGAATACGAGATATTCTTTGTGTAATGGCTACTTTAGTCAATTATGATTTTATCAGTCTTATTATATATGATTATTCTGAACATATTTCTTTGCAGAAATTTATTCAGTCATGATCAGGAATTAATCATATCTGACATAATTTGACCTTTTCAGGATCTTGTATGTTTCCTGAGATAAAATGTAGGCACAGTGCATAAACAGTGTCAAATGTAGCCTTGCCAGTATTAAGCCGAAAATGACATTTTAGCATTTTTAATTGTTTTTAGTCAATATAAATTACAACCAAGATTGTAATTTCGTTTTTAATTGTGCTTATTTTGCAGTTTTCGCATTGTCAGTTCAGAGAGTAAATACGGTATTTGAACGTAATTGATACGTTTATCTGTACTGATACATAGGCAATGTGATACAAAACATTGAATTTTTATGAAATAACTGAAATGTTACCCGTTGCGTGAAAGCATGATCTAAATAATCCAAGGTTTGCTAAATCTTGAACGCAATGTTTTGGTACACGCACATTAGGTCAAATTTCATGTCGTGCTAGAAGTACGGGAAAATATAATCTCAGACGAATAATTCGGACAAGTTAATCGTTGTCGTCATTGCATTTTATGCAGCGATTATTTGTGTTTTAAGTACAGGTTTCTGTAACTTGGAAATGTCAGGAGCCATTTCCTTAAAGGGAGGGAATGTGTAACCCTGGTATTAATTCGTCTGCTATGCGTATGTGTCGTCCATGTTGTATTGTCCGTAGTCACCTAACTGTATCGTGTCTTATTTACCTAACTGTAACCGTGTCCGTACCTAACTGTATTGTGTCGTCTGTATATACCTAACTGTGTATTATTTCTATAGTTAGTTACGCAAGAGATGTCAGCGTGAGTTGAGAGGTCGTATGAATGTGCTCACTAAAACTCCTCGTGAATGACCCCTGTTCTATTCCCGCCTTTCCATTCTTTATCCTGGACACTTCTTCTTCTATTGCCTTAGGTATAAGATGTGCTTCAGAGTATCATCATACAGAAATACTGTAAGCGAATAGATATCTACGTATTTAGTATCTAAATACTTCAAGGAGTTGATCCTGGTAAGGTTTTAGATTGTTTTCATATTCCTTAACTGTGATAATTTGATATAATCTAAATTAGTGAATTTAATGTAATTTGGAATTGTATAACGAATATTGAACTATTTGTAATTATTCCTTCTTATTTGTTTTAGGCTTTATTTCCATGTCTGTAATAAATACAGCGAATGCGGTCATACATTGAGTTAGTGTTTCTTATACACCACAACCCCCGGTTACAATAATTTCAATATATATACGTCCAAGTTGAATTTAGGTTCTCCGTTACAGGAGCCATTTTGGATTTCGACTTCCGGTGGTAATGACTAAAACATTTCCGAAAACAACTCTTCCCCCTGTTTTCATTCTTCAACAACCAGTTAGTTACTGGTTGTTAAACTTAATGATTTTTTTAAACTTTTAAAAGAAATTCATTATATATAAAAGTATTTTCCCAATTTTGTCAGGAACGCTGAATTGACGCAGCTCCCGCGCTGTAAGGGGAGGTAATCGTTACGTTGCGTTATTCAAAAAGCGTCTACTGACCACGAACTGAAGCGTTGTTTAATGGACGTCATCGTACCATTATACGGAAAATTGTATTATGATTTGTGTTATTATTTTTTAATTGTTTTTTTTGGTTAGACTGTAGTAAATGTGGTGTATTACTTATTATGATAACAGTTACAAATTAATTAATGTATTTAGTTTTTCCCGTGGATAGGTAGCACCTATAGTTATAATAAAATATTCCATTAAGAAAGTGTTATTTCAACCCGAAGAAAATCATTGTTTACAATGGTGACACATAGGCGGCGCCTCGCTCTTAACCTGTGCTGACGTCGTTACCATTCTAGGCAGTGCCTTATTTCGTATTACGGGAAAGCCCGAGCGGGGCCCGAAGGGCCCTGCGAGGACTTGGACCGCCTTTAGATAACATGTACGAAAGAAAGAAACAAAACAAAAGAATGAAAAAATCTACATAATGTTTATACTGTCCAACTTATTTTTTGTGTCCAAAAATGTCAGCGCAGGAGGCTGCCATTTTCTTAATGTTCTCGGTCATCGAGACGCTCTAAAATAAAAGATTAAGGCCCCCTACAATGAGCTTGTCTTTGACCTTGATTAAATTATTTTGTCCACTTCCGTCGTCAGCGGATTATCGTTGTCGTCTTACGGCGGTTATTTTCGCATGCCTTTTATGTTGTTTTCCATGTTTATGTACCGATTTCTTTAGAAATAAAAGCAACATGCCTCGTATGCTTTAAAATGAGCAGAATTACAGTATAAATCCTGTTATATCACTGAAAGACATAAAAAAGTATGTTTCGTTTGACCACAGTCGTACTGTAAATCTGAACCTATAGATGAAAGCAGCATACGTTTGGACCAACATATACCCTTAACAAAGGCAGCTTATGACTATTTGTTCATATTTTTCTTACTAGATTTACATGGCCCACAATTATCTCAAAACTGCACAACTTGTGAACGAAACATGTTCTGTATTGTAGATCTGCATGAAAACGAAAATACTGTCAGTCAACAGTACGAATGGGCGTCAGAAAGGCCCACTTCCAAAAAGGATCAGTACCAAAAAGGCACAAAACTAGAAAGGCCCACCCAAAAAGGGCCAGTCTTATTTTCTATGTTATTATGTACCCTAGGGAAATGAAAGATTAGAAAGCATATGTACAGTACACTGAAAATTTCTTTCATACAATCAAAAGAAAAGGAAAAAACAGTCAACAGTACTGTAGTAGCAACCGATAGGGGTGATTAAGAAGTAAAGCAATGGTGAAATTAATGATGAAAACACAAAATATTTACATATTTATTACTTAAATATTATAGAATTAACAAAACATCAATATAGGGCAAATATATTTTAATCAAAAGAAAAGTGTCATCGGCTAGATTGATTTAAGTTTTCAATGGGCCTTTCTGGTACCGTTTATATGGGCCTTTCAGGTACCTTTGATAAATGGGCCTTTTAGGACTGGTCCTTTCTGGAAGTGTGCCTTTCTGGATCTCTACCAACAGTACCATATCCAAAGGTTGTTGGTACATCTGCACATGTAGAGAAACAACCTTTACACAAAGTAACAGTTCATAATAATAAAACATATTCTAAAGATCTGCTAAATGTTAAAAATGATAGACTATATGCACCAAACAAGAGTCTGGTACATCTCAATGTGTAGTGATAGCTAGACACCTTATCTGGATACCAGCAAAAATATCTTCAAACTAAAATGAATCTCTTAGTTCACCTAACAATGTAAAATATAAAACTAAAAATATATTTGGCTTTAAAGGTTACACAGGAGAGTGCCGGTTTTATGTCTATTATCGGTACAGAAAATACTTGTATCCAGTTCTACTAACTCTTGTTGAACAACTTTTATGCCGTATTACGTCCATTAAACAGATCCATATGCTATGCTAAATCATGGAGGTATTGCTGCAAACAGACATTTTGTACATTCCTATCTATATCTTTTTCTTAGTAGTACCTAACACCTCTTGCGAATATTAAAAATCATTATGGGCAGGGTGCACTCTGGGTGTTAATGGTCGTAAGAATAAAGTAACTGCAAGATAGATCCTTTAGAACTTTAAGAAAAGCATCTTTGTTAAAAAGAGTGAAAAAAAAATGTTAAAAAGAACTGCTATATCAGTAGTAACTGAGATTGTCCACTGCCTGCTTGAATGATTCAAGGTATGGGGTACGAATACTTCCTCAGATCTTTTGTTTTACATAGGCTTTCCCCGTTGTTAGGTAGCACCTATATTCATATTATATTTATTCAGGCATATTGCATTATCATTTTAAAGTACCACATGATGTGACATGGCAATTGAGACTACTCCACAATATGCACAGAAAAACATTTCAACTTTTTTTTTCCAAGCGGCACAGAAATCGTATTTCTGAGCATCCGTTTGGATACCATCGTCGGAACCCACGGTTAATTCCTGCCGCTTCTCTCCGTCGTATATTCAATTGGGTAATGAATAGCCTGGGTTACCGAGGATGTTTGGATACGGACGCTTAAAAATTTAAAGAATTCAACGGAACGCTTAAAGGCACAATAAACCTGACAAGTCAAATATGGCCACAGTATAATGAACAGCTTATCTCACTTGTAGTATCAGTGAAAGAGGGTGTGAAGACAGTTTTTGCACACATATCAGCAACAGAGAGAAATTTCAGTATTCTTAGAGATGAAATTTTTAGCATTAAAAAACAAGTGTCAACATCAAATACTACTTTAACCCAGCGAGTTGATGAAACAGGCGAAATTTCAAGCACATTAAAACAAAATGTTGACAAATCAAAAGATACTCCATAAGGGAAGTTACAAATCGTAACTAATTTGATTAAAATTGTTCAGAGTAGCACCAGTTGTAAAGTTTTGCAAGATTGTGAATTGCAAACTTCTACATTGCCATGTAGAGTAGACTCGATACAAGTAAAGATTTAAGAAAATTGAAAGTAAACGAAATTCAAGAAACTTCCCGACAGAGTCAAATCAGTGAGCCTGTTCAAACAAATACTAATTCGGAACCAGGCTTAACAGTTAGGTCTAAATCCAACATTAGTTCTGAACATCATATTCCGCTAAGAGAAAGTACACTTTTAATCGCTGACTCCATACTTAAAGGCATTCAGCGCCCGGGTCTAAACGAAAAAACAGATTTATTCAAGTGCAGCGGTGCAACTATAACTGATATAGAGGGGGGAGGGAATAAAAGAAATAGACATGCGTAAATACAAGAGCATGGTCATTTTTGTGGGAGGAAATGACGTCAGCAGCGGAAAACATCCATATGCATACCGTATAGAGCTTTTGAAGTTGGTGAAAAACATCCAAAACAATAATTGCAAAGTGTATATTTGCACTGTTTCGCTACGAAGTGATGCAGATATTTCAGCTTACAATACCATGGTGCACAGTGTATGTGGAGAAACAGGGGCGAACCTCATCGATTGTTATAAGTCGTTCATTTACGGCGATGAAAACACTGTGAAACATTATTTTGCGCGTGACGGGATACATCTTAGCATGTATGGTGCTAGAACTCTTGTCTCGTCAATAAACAGGCATATCCACATCATCAAACGTAAAGAGCACATTGATGGCAGGATAACCGGAAGTAATACCTCAAACCACAGAACATCCGGTGCTGCACGAGGACAGGCTGAATGCCATAGCATAGACAGAGCGTGTGGATCGCAAAGTTCTGGCAACTTTAATATACGCACAACACTTGATAGTAGATCGCGATCTTGGGATGCAACAGCTAGAAGTAGGGGTGACTTTCACAGATCATTTACTGAATATGATTCTCAATAGGACATTACCGACAGACACTTTGAAGACCATAACATATTTAATTATTTTCACTATACATGTGTATATGCAATGACTGTAATGAGGTAATATGTAAATGTCTTTCTTTACATGTAGTAAATCAAGATCTTTGCGTTGATGGTATAATCAGTTTAACTTGTCCGTCGTTAGTTAATAATACTACTTCTCAACAGGAAGATTGTGGGGGAAAAATGTTACAACTGCTCCGAATTTAAATCGCAAAAACGATACACTTAACTCAAGAAAAATGTCTGATGAATTAAATAAATCCGGGGTTTTAATTTTAGGTAACGAAACTACTGAAAAGGTAATTTGTCAGGTATGTTTTGAACAGCGCTGTATTTGTCCTTCAAAAATAGGGGGGAAACTCAAATCAAGTCCATTAAAAGAGAGAAAAAATCATCATACACAGCATAACTGTGATAAATCTGGTGTTCGTAATACAGAGTATATGTTTAGCTCTAAAGAAAACGGTATTATTTTGGCCCAATGAAACCTTCATCATTTGCTACCTTAGACGAAATAAAGTATCACCTTCGTAAAAGTTCATCAATGAGAATTTTTGGTTTATGTGAAACGTTTCTACACGATAATATTGATGACAATGTATTGAACATTAATGAATTTAATATTGAGAGAAAAGACAGAAAAGGGAAAAAAGGTGGTGGTCTCATTGTATATTTATCAGAAAGTATTTGCTACAAACGGCGACTAGATTTTGAAATTAATGACATCGAATCAGTTTGGTTGCAAATTTATCCAGATAACTATAAACCATTCTTCGTTAATTTTGTATACCGACCTCCAAACTCAGAGCAATCGTGGATAGACAAATATGGAGTACAGCTTGACGCAGCTGATTGCACAATGTTAGACTTCTATCTTCTTGGAGATTATAATATAACTTTTCTTCCCCAGCCGAATTTAGTTCAGTATAATAATTCAAAATGGGCTGATCTGGTATCAAACTTTGGCCTTCTGCAGTTGATAGAAAGCCCAACCAGAGTTTCTAAAAATAGCTCGAAAATAGTCGATCACATCTATACAAATAATTTGGATAGCATCAATGATGCACTAGTTTCACATTTATCCGTTAGTGATCACTATTAAACTTCTGTCACAAGATTAGTTTCTAGTAAAACATCATCAAAAATGTGTCACAAAGTGATTCAATATAGGTCATTTAAAAATTTCAAAATGATCGTTGCATTCAAGTCTCGAGTATATAGAGAGCATTGCAGATCCAAACGATGCATTAAACTCATTTTACAATATATTAAACAATGTACTGCATAAACATGCCCCTATTAAAGAAAAACGTATTAAACGTGAGCACCAGCCGGACTGGTTTAATGAGGAAATAAAATCTATTATACATGGCAGAGACAAACAACACAAAATCGGTAACATTGACCAATATAAGTTTCTGAGAAACAAAGTAACAGCGCTTACTAAAAAAAGTAAACTACAATTCTTTAACAATGCTATTCGGGACAACAAAGACCCTACCCTACCTATTTGTGGAAAAATTTGAAAGATATGTCAAATTTAGATAAAAGTAAAACAATTGATTTACCAAAACGGATAACAGGTAATAGCAGCGAGATTACCGGAAGTTTAAAAATTGTTAATGATTAAACAAGCACTTCACAAATATCTTTCATATAATATCTTAAACAACATTTACAAGCACAAATTTCAAGACATTAAAAGACGAATTAAATCAGAAACTATGCAAACATCAGTTTGATATTGATTATATAACACCCCTTGTGCGACACATTATTAATAAGTTAGAAGTACACAAATCAACTGATCTTGACGGAATAGGTCCGAACATTTTAAAAAGCTGTGGTGACGTTATTACTCCATACATAGCTTCTATTATAAACAGTAGTATTTCATCTGGAGTTTTCCCGACATTTTAAAAAGGCTAGAATTTTGCCTATTTTCAAATCTGGTAACAGGGAACTAGCTTATAATTATCGTCCCATCTCAACGAAAATCCATTCCTTCTTTCAAAGCACTAATGTAATTCATAAAACCCAATCAGGTTTTCGGAAAAATCATTCTTGCAACACTGCACTTACTAGATTGATAGATGCATGGCTGAAAGATGTGGTAAACTAATTGGAACTGTGTTTTTGGATCTTCGGAAGGCATTTGATTTAGTAGATCATGAAATCTTATTATACAAATTGAAATTGTATCATTTTTCTGGGCGTTCATTGAAATTAATTTCCGTCTTATTTATCAAACAGAAGTCAAATTGTTAAAGTGGGAAATGTGCATTCGGATTCTCTACAAATACAGTCTGCGTGCCACAGGGCTCAATACTAGGTCCCTTATTATTTTTGATATACATCTATGATATAACATTAAGTTGTCAAGATCTAAATATAGATCTGTATGCAGATGACTCAACGTTGTATGAGTCTGATTTCCAGATATCAGAAATTCAAACTAAACTGCAAATGAATCTTGATTTAATCAATAAATGGTGCATAATAAACAACATGTCTTTACATCCCTTAAAAACTAAATGCATGGTCATTGGTTCAAATTATAAACTAAAATACGCAGGTAACCTTCATTTAACAATCAATTATTGCATATTAGAAAACGTTACAACTAAAGAAATATTAGCTGTGTATGTGGACAATGTTCTAAATTGGCATAACCATATTGATTATGTTTGCAAAAAAATAAACTCCAAAATCGCATTACTAAAAAACATTATATATTATATATCGGATGAGATGAAGTTAATGTTTTATAACGGTTACATTCTTCCAATATTCGACTATTGTTGTACCATTTAAGGGAAAAGGCAATACAAAATATGTACCATAAATAAATAAATTGCGAAAACGCATAGCAAAACTTAGTTTAAATCGATATGTTAAATCCCATTCTTCAGATTTACAAAAGGAATTACATAGGTTGTCTTTTTTGGACAGGTGCAATTGCCACACTGCGCTTCTCGTTTCTAAGATTTTTAACAATATGGCTCCAATATACATGTCAGAGTAAATAGCGTTTTGCCAAAATGGTTCATATAGTCTTCGTTCTACATCTCGCAAAGATCTTGTACATGTACTACAAACGAAACCTAGGACTAATTTATACAAAGACTTATTTTCCTATTATAGTTTTAAAGCATGGACTGATATTCCAATGGAATTGAGATTATTAAAAATACAGCCTTTTAAACGAAATTACAAAAAATTATCTTTATAACAAAATGTAGAAAGTACTTACATATAAAACTTTGCACTGGTTATTTTAGTATCTAAATAATGACATTATATTAATTATATAATTCCTAATATTATTTGCATTTGAGTATCTGTCGTAGAGAGAATGATGTTTATTATATAAACGTATCTAATATGTTATTAATATTAGTATAATTAATTTAGTGTGTAAGATTTATGGTGTATGTGTTGTTTAAATGTATGTATGTTATGTTTTCTTTTCTCTTTTCTTTTTTTGTTCTGAAGGCCATATGAAAATAAGTTATGTTTAGAATGATTATGATTCATAATGTACCTTTTATGTAACCTTCGTAAAAGTTATTATTATTATTATTATTATTATTATTATTATGATCTTTAAAACGCACCATATTCCTGCATGACAAGTCAGCTATGGCCAAGTAAAATGATTTTTAAAATGCACAATATAACTGTAATGAAAAGTCAACTAAGACCACAGTAAAAAGATATTTAAAAGGCATAACATACATGTTTGAAAAGTCAACTATAACCACAGTATAATGATCTTTAAATGCACCATATTGTTAGGCCGTTCATCTCGACAGAATTTGCTAGTCACTCAAAATACTATTTGTAAACTGTCATGTATATTATTGTCACGTTGTCAAATGGAGCCAGATGTCCGATCATTGATCATTGGCCAAATACCCCTCGTCACTCGTATAACTCACATCAGTTCAATACATGGAACCCTTCTTCACCTTTCTTCATTAATGCTCCTTCCCATTTCCTTTGTCTGACGCTATAATTAGCGAGATTGTCAACGGTTCCACAACAGATTGCTCCATGCCGCCATTGTTATTGGTGCAGTTGATTGTTGCTAAGTACAGCACGCGCCGTCTTAGTTCCCAAAGGTTAATCGAATGCGATGGAGTATTTCTGTTACGTCATTTTATGATGACGTCGTTGGAGCTGTCCCCCGGGTATATAAACGCCCCGTGAGAACTCTCGGGGTCAATCGCTCCTTCTAAATACGAACAAGAACTCTATACACTAGTTTAATAAAATAGACTCCAGCTCCATAGAACCTTTATCATTAACCTAAAATGTCAAAAGGACTCCTATCTGCACAGGTAGTTATGAACACCTAAATCTTCAATATGGAACCATAAATAATATTGGTCTACCCGTTATCTGGAGAGTTCCCCTCCCACTTCCATATTCAAGGACTTCTGGCAACATACTAAAACCCTGGTTTATTAGGTCTACCAAACGTATTGGTTATATCTGTGTTTAATAGAAATT
The DNA here is from genome assembly GCA_022818135.1 of Saxidomus purpurata. Classification (NCBI taxonomy): domain Eukaryota; kingdom Metazoa; phylum Mollusca; class Bivalvia; order Venerida; family Veneridae; genus Saxidomus; species Saxidomus purpurata. The sequence continues at coordinate 16,477,338 of JAFMSR010000013.1, read as the reverse complement.
CAACTATATGTATGTTAGTTATATAGAAATAAATATATATGTGACTGGATATCAGCCTTCGTCTCTTTGTACATCAGGTATAAAACCCTAGATACAAGGGTCCGATATATCATCTACTCAACACTACTGAACCCACATAGTGACCACTCACTGCTCGTCATCCTGTACTCTGTTCTACGGCCCCTAGTCAGGAGGTGCCGACAGAACAACTGGTGTCAGAACCAGGGGATCCTTTACAGAAAATGTCACAAACCGAGTTGCATTTTAAATAAAAGTATAAGAACACTAAGATTTATGTTTTCCTGACAAACTCAAGAAAATCTTTCTCTACCAGATAATTATCTTCAGAAATAATTTCGGATATGCAGGGATTTGAACCAATAATTAAACTGACTCCATTAGTTTGGTAGTTCATTTAAAGAGGAACTTGTCTTAGCTCCTCCTGGAACAGCTCCATTAAACATTGTAGACTCCATCTTCATTGGGAATCAGCTCCATATGACATAATATCTATTAAAACATTTAGCTCCACATATACTTATGTGGGTAATGTTGCAATAAAGTGAAATACCAGAATATTTATTTTTAATTTATTTGCAAAATAAAATCAATGATGTTAACAGCAGTCTACAAAATAGAAGGACGTGATTGACCATCCAGTCTTCAAAAAGTTGGCCGCTTGATGTTGAGTGGATTTTATAGCTCTAAGGGTTCCATTAAGCTGGTTCTACTGGACCCAAAGACCTGTTGGTGGAAAAAAAAAAAAAACATCTCACACCTGTAGACTGTGACTATTACTGTTACATAGACATCCTATAAATCATTCTGCCATTTCCATTTCTGAAAAAGAAAATAAAGAATATATGGTTGAATAAAAATAATTATTTGTTGTTCTTTGAAACATATATTGTACATGAATGTATATATGCCGGTATTAATTTTGTTGTTATTGTCCTTACAGTAAAGTTTTGGTACCAAAATATTGTATAAATAATGGAATCACCAGACCGAAATAGTGATGATGACCATGAAGCTGCACCTGAAATTGAAAGGAATTTACTTGACCTTGAAAATGATGATTATCCTGAGAATGAGCAAAATGAGATGCCAGAATTAACCCCTGCTAGACACATTCCGGAGGAACACATTGCTCAAAAACTTGAGAGACAATTAGAAATTCTATCGCAACAGATAGATCACAACCTTAAAACTATGTCTGAAGAGACTCACCGGAAATTGAGAAACCTTGAACAGACGGTAGATAATCTGGGAAGACAAGTCCATCGAGACAATATATCTTGTAACAATTCAGGAGAGAATCCCTGTCCAGTCATGACTAGAGAGACTGCTAACCTAAGTCTCTTGAGACACACGGCAAGCCCTGATCCAGAGGTTGATTTTCCAAACTTACACAGGGGAGATAATTCTAACATAAATTCAAACTGTACAGTAAAACTGAAACCACCAAAGTATAATGGTAAAGATGACCTATACGAGTACCTTGACTCATTTAAAATATGCAGCCAAATTAATAATTGGAATCTTCAGGCACAAGGGTTATACTTAGCCAGTAGTTTAACTGGTAATGCCAGAGCCATTCTTACAGAACTAGAACCACAGGAGAAGACTGAAATGTCTTCCCTAGTACGTAAATTAACAGAACGATATGGTTCCCTAAATCAGACTGAAGTATTTCGTGCTAAACTAAGAAATAGAGTACGGAAACCTGGAGAGAGTATCTCTGATCTAGCACAGAGTATTAAGAAAATGAGCATTTTAGCGTACCCAAAATCTGCTTCAGAATGGCTTGAGACTCTAGCTTTAGACCATTTCCTTGATGCATTAACTGACCCTGATATGCGACTCCGCTTAAGAGAGGCAAACCCTAAAACTCTGTCTGAAGCAGAACAAACAGCCACCAGATGGGAGGCATATAGAATAGCTGATCAACAAAGACGCAATATAATTTCTGTAGCCGCTGGAAGTAATCATACATGGAAGTCTTCCTCGGAAAAGAGTAGTCATGACCAAGATTTTAATGCTATAAAACAATCCTTAGATCAGCTGTCAAACGAGTTACGTAGTTTCACAAGGAATCAAGGTTTTTCTAGCCAGCGACAAAATTACTTTCCTTCTAACAGTAATCAAGACAGAAATCAAACTGGACCAGTAAATAGACCGAACTTTAGGAATACCTATAGGAGACCCGAAAACATTAACAGATTTCAAAACCAAACCAGAAACATTCCACAGTCATCCAACCAAAACAACACCTCACAAAACTATCAAAATAGGAACTCGGGAAACGAGAACAGGTCTTCCTGGAGGCCCACAGGACGACTTCCGACCCAAAACAGGGGCCAACGACAGTAAAAATTGGAAATTTCTCTTCTTCAGACGGATTCTTTTTGCCTGCAAAAATTGAAAACCAACCTTTAACTATGCTTGTGGATACTGGAGCAAATGCAACCATATTGAAAAGTAGTTTATTTGAAAGTTGGCCAGAAAATACCAAACCAAAAATATTACCAGCAAATGCACAATTATTAGGTATTACTGGGGACTTAGCTCCATTTCAAGGCAAGGCAAGAGTAAAATTAAATCTTGGAAACCAAACTTTCGAAATATGGATTCTGTTAGCCAATATACAGAATGATGCTATCTTAGGCAGAGATTTCATACTTACCCAAAAATGTGACCTTTTATTGAGCTCCCAAGTAATGAATCTTAATGGGGAAACCTTACACTGCTTTACTAATGAGTCAGAAGTATGTGCAAGCAGAATAGCCCTTACAGAGGACGTTAAAATACCCCCATGCTCTGAAATGATAATACCTGGTAAATCTATTGATCCTTTTAGGCAAAATCAAATGTGCATCACAGAACCAAATCAGTCCTTCCTTGAAAAACATGGAATATTATTGGCAAGGGCATTGGTACAACCTTGTCAAGGACTTTTTCCCTTGAGGGTGGTAAACTTTGAAAACAGACCAGTTTTACTTAGGAAACATACAATCCTTGGTACTTTGGAAACTGTTGACTTGCCTGAAACTAAAGTTGTAAATACAGGGGATATTACCCATAATTCAGAAGGTCCAGGCCAAAAGCATGAATTACCTGAACCCTTGAGAGATTGCTTTGAAAGAGGGTGCAAAGAATTAGAAAGTGGACAAAAAGAGAAATTTCGAGACTTGTTGATAGAGTTCCAAGACATATTCTCACTATCCGAGGATGACATTGGTCACACAGATTTGGTCGAGTATACAATTGATACTGGTAACCATAGGCCAGTCAGAACTGCTCCTTATCGCTTACCATTAGCCAAAAGAGAACTAGCCGAGAAAGAAATACAAATACTTATAAAACAAGACCTAATTGAACCATCTCAGAGCCCATGGTTATCACCTGTTGTCATCGTGCCTAAGAATGGGGGCAAGTCTATCCGCCTATGCGTAGATTTCCGGAAAGTAAACAGCTGTGTTAAATTTGATGCTCACCCATTACCTAGAATTGACCAATCAATAGAGTCTTTAGGGGGTAACAAGTTCTTTTCCTCCATGGATTGTCGCTCTGCGTACCACCAAATTCCAATTGCAAAAGAAGATTGCCCAAAAACAGCATTTAGTATTGGTGGAGAGACCTACCAGTGGAAGGTTATGCCTTTTGGTATGGCGACCTCACCTGGGGTTTTCGAGAGACTCATGGAAAGGGTTTTACATGGGTTAACTTACAAGATTTGCTTGATATACCTGGACGATTTACTCTGTCATTCACAAACTTTTGATGACCACCTACTTCATTTAAGAGAAATGTTTCAGAGACTCAGAGAAGCGAATCTAAAATTAAGCCCTTCCAAATGTCATTTCTTCCAAAAGATGTTAAGTTTTTTGGGATACCGTGTAAGCCAAAATGGAGTAGAGGCATGTCCCTTAAAAACAAAGGCAATAAGTGAATGGCCGAGACCGCTTAATGTCCGCCAGTTACGCTCCTTTCTTGGACTATGTAGTTACTACCGCAAAATGGTACCTGGTTTTGCCACTATAGCCAAACCCCTACACCAGCTGACAGAGGCTAATAAGCCATTTATATGGGACAATTTTAAGGAAACAGCTTTCAAAGAGCTTAAAGAAAAACTCTGTTCCCCTCCAGTACTTGCCTTTCCAAATGAGAAACTTCCATTCATTTTGGATACGGACGCTTCAAACTTTGCTGCAGGAGCTGTCATTAGCCAGATACAGGGTGAACAAGAGCGAGTCATCAGCTACTTCTCCAAATGCTTCACAAAATCTGAGCGCAATTACTGCACAACCAGGAAAGAACTTTTAGCCATAGTGGAAGCTGTGAAACATTACCATCACTTTTTATATGGAAATCTGTTCAAAATTCGCACAGATCACGGTTCATTACAGTGGATTATGAACTTCAAAAACTGTGAGGGCCAGCTAGCTCGTTGGCTTGAAATCCTAAGCAACTATAGTTTTAAAATAGAACATAGGCCAGGTCGCCTTCATAACAACAGTGACGCACTGAGTCGTCGACCATGCATTGATAACAATTGTCAATACTGTGAAAAGGTAGAAAACCGCTTCGAACAAAAGATAGAGAATAAGAAAATCAGAGTACTTATGACCTCTACCAATCATTCTGTTGACTGTCCAGAAACTGCCACATCACTAGCAGATACTTTGACTAACAGCTCAGAGATAACTGACATAACTGATATCATTCATGAACAGGACAAAGACAATATCATTCAGATGGTTAAACAATGGGTTTCAAAAGGGGAGAGACCTACATGGCAACAAATTGCACAGTATGGTCCAGACATAAAGCACTACTGGCATAATTTTCCTCTGCTGGAAATTGAAGAAAATGTCCTGTACCAAAATATTCCCACTGAATACAAGTCCTTAAGAAAGGTTATAATAGCTCCAAAAAGTCTCCAAAAGGCCATTTTTACACAGCTCCATTGTCAAGCATGGGCTGGACATCTTGGGTTTAAGAAAACTTATGCCAGATTAACACAAAGATTTCATTGGGTTGGTATGAGCCGGGATGTAGAAAAATGGTGCAAGATGTGTGACACATGTGCACGACGCAAACCACCACCACGTAAAGCAAAAGGACCATTACAAATCTACCGAGTAGGTCAACCTTTAGAACGAATAGCAATGGACATTCAAGGTCCATATCCCGTGTCAAATTCAGGTATGAAATACATATTAGTCATTGCCGACTATTTCACAAAATTCCTACAGGCCATTCCATTAAAAAGCCTCGACTCAAAGTATGTTGCAAGCAAACTTGTGAATAAATTCATTTCCTTATTAGGAGTACCACTTGAACTATTTACAGACCGAGGATCAAATTTTGAATCTACTCTCTTTAAAGAGCTTTGTGAATTACTGGGCATTCATAAAACCAGAACTACTGTTGGACGACCCAGTTCTGATGGAATGGTGGAACGCGCAAATCGTGTTATTCAGACAATGATAACAGCATTTGTAGACCAAAATCAACGTAATTGGTCAGACAAATTACCTTTACTTGTTCTTGCATACAACAGCAGTGTACATAGCAGCACTGGCTTCACTCCATCAAAGATGCTGTATGGCAGAGAAATTAACTTGCCCATTGACTTGACATTGGGGAAACCTGTAGATGAAAGATCAAAATTCACAACAGATTACGTTATGGAAATAGAGGAAACCTTGACAATTACACATGAAATAGCAAGAGAAAATTTGGGCCAAACTGCTGTAAACATGAAAACAAACTATGATAAAGGCAAGTTTCATCACAACTACAGTCCGGGGGAAGCTGTTTGGTTATACAGCGAACGACGCAGAAGAAACTTATGCCCCAAACTGCAAAATAACTGGACAGGTCCATACATTATCATTAAAAAATGGGGAGATATCCTGTACGGGATAAAAGACAAGCCTAACTCCAAATTACAAGTGGTCCACCACGACAAGCTAAAGAAGTACAATGGTGACAATGCTCCCACATGGTTCGACGAGAATTCTCTGACCACAGAATAGAAACTACCGTACACAATGTATTTTGTGTAACAAAGACATTTATAAAAATGTACTACTGAATAAATTGTGATTTTGAAATGAGATGTTATGTATTAAAGTTTATTACATTTGATACATTTATTTCTCTTTGTTAAAACCTTAACAGAAGTTGTGATAGTCAGCATAGATGAATGTTATAATGCCACCTTACCAAGTTACCTTACTTACCTTAAAAGTTGTTGCCAGAAATTATGTAAACCTTCAGAGCTCTCCAGAGTCCATTACATTGAAGCCTGGAAATCCATATTTCCTGAAAATGATATTATAGGTATATATAAACCTTGTCAATTGCATAGGCAGTACACAATACCTTTATTAAAAATATATACAGGCAAAAATTTCCGAAGCCTGAAAAATGACACAATTTCATTTAAAGAATGCTTCATACAGAATGAGAAAATGAGATAGTTTCCATATTGCTGTATTCCTAAATACAAACCTTGAACTGTGTAAGACAAAGGATTTTATAACTCCAGAAAACTTGTAATAAACTAGATTTATTAAATCTGGAAGCTGTTGTTATACAAGTCCAGAATTATTATGAACAAGATAATTCCATGAAAATTTGATTAGGACACCTCAGTTAGATGATACCAATATGTATATCTATACATGTATACATAGCAAATCCTAAAAACAGTTAACTGTATTCATCTCTTTTCAGACTAGGAAGTGGAAATGCAACTTGTGTCCACATATAGATAAGGCCTTTGGGAAAAAGACAAACGCTACAAGACATGTCCAAGAAGTACATCTAGGGTTTGCCTACCAGTGCCACTATTGCAAAGCCATATTCAACAGAAAGGATAATGGCCATCGATGCCAACTTTTTGGAGAAAGGAAAATGGAACTTTTCCACAGACAAACAATGAAATGGGGAAAAGATGCTGAAATTATTCTCAACAAAACCAATATAGATGACTGCCTAACGAAAACTTTAGAGGAACAATTCACAAAATTGCCGTCCTACACACTATCCAAACCAACCATATCAAGTGTAGTCATCATCCCTAAAGCTAACATAGCAGAAGATCTATTCCTCTCCGATGATGATATGATGGAAGATCCCCAGATTTTTCTAGATGAGGAAATAGAAAAAGAAAATAAATGTGTCAATATAAATACTGAGGAAAACAGAACTTTAGGAGGAAAAGCAACGAAAGACATGGGAAACAAAAATGATCAAAGAAAAACAGAAATGAAAACCAAAGAGAAACAAGCCAATGAGGGAAACAGAACTGTAGTTGAAAAAGTAGTAAAGAACCCTATATGCCAGACTTATACCAGAAAAACAGAAGATACAATCAAAGACAAGAACACTAAGGATAACACTAATACACACAAGACTGATGAGGAGACGAAATTGAAAAACAAGTCCAAACAAGAGAAAAATCATAAAAGCAAAAAAGAACATCAGTCAACAGGGAACAAGTCAAATAAGAAGGAAACACATAAAAGGAAACATGAAGAAAGGAATAAAAGAGTAGTCAATATCACTCAATTTCCTCCATCATTCAAAATTCCAAAACTCACCCCTTGCAAGGAAACTGATGTAAATTCAAAAACTAAAGAAATCATCAAAAATCAATGTAATACATTACCTTCATCCACCAGTGACGTCACTAACATTCCACCACCAGAGATGGAATTCAATCTAAGTAGTACAAGAAGAGTAACCATGTACGATGACATATCCTATGCTGAAGAAGAGGAAAATTTGCTACAAATGTCTAGCGCTGAGCCATCTCCGGAAATCCGTGACGAAGAATTCTCCTCAGAAATTGTCCAGGAGACTCTTCAACTTATCCAGACCTCACAACAATCTTTTATTAAATTAAATATTGGTGGAGCACTTTTCAACACTAGTTTTCATACACTGGAAAACTCACCATACAGTGTATTAGCTCAGTTAAATTCTGACACATCTCCGGTTACACTTACAGACAAGACAATCTTCATAGACAGGTCACCAAAGCACTTCGAGTTCATTTTAAATTTCTTACGGAATGGCTGCCGGTTACCACCAAGCTCATTACCACCACTGATGACAACTGAAGATCTTCTATTTGAAGCAAAGTTTTATAATATCAAGGAATTGTACGAGGTATTACAGAAACACAAAACCAATCTCCTTTCAAGCCAATAAAAAAAAAAAGGAAATAATTTTGAGAGTTCATTTGCCTAGAAACTCTTCCAGTAATTTACAGACCAACAGTTACTGATGTCACCACTTTCCATGAAGAAGAAGACCAACCAGAATCTACAATTTAGAAATTTGTATCAATTATAACTTTGAATGTATTAAAACAAACTTTCATTTTAAGCATACAAGTCTGAGTTTATAGCTTCTATTAAGGTTTACATTTAATAACATGTCTCTGATATTAATTGAGGTGTTACAGGCTTTTTGGTGAATGGTAAAAGATTGTCTCTTAAAAGTTATTATTTTATTAACCTTCAAAATACATTTAAAATATTTTTCTATTCATAGGTATACCTTCATATTTTTTTTTTCTGCTTCCTGTTACCATGATTCTGGTGAGGGGGGAGACCATGCTTGCTCCTACCTGAAAAATATTTTTAAATATTTATGTTAAGAAATTAAACTATTGGTTAAATAGTCTGAGCAGAAACTGAGATTGCTTACTCTTAGGGATGGTTGATCAAATCATTAACTTAAGCTACTGGTATCTATTTTTGTTTGTTATATATGTGTAATATAATTGTATATTGGTAATAGTACTAACAGTGCTTGTATTATTTTAAGGAAAATGATAAGTATCCTAATGTGTATGTTCATGTATCAAGTACTGTATCTTGAAATATATCTAAAAGATGAGGAAATCCTGTCTTCAATTTTGCTCTTGAGCACGAGTAGGACACTCGATTGAAAGGTAATTCTGTATGAAAGCTTGGAGGTCCTACGGGATGCACTCTTTACATGCATCTGTTTTTTTTTATACACACTTATACATGTGTAATATTTTTAATAAGCCTTTGGGCTAGCGGTTAAAACGTTATGTCTTCAGGTTTAGTAATGACCTTGGATCCATGACAGGTATTTTTCTTTCTACTTTAATGGCGCCTGGAGTTAGTGTGTGTACCCCTTACTATATCATGATGATGTTTTGCCCCTTTATTTAATGGTTTAGTTGGGAAGGAAGGCGTCCACACCAATAAGCGGCGAGTCCAGGCCTATTTTATTTGAAGTTAATCTTATTGCTTTCCGGGTCGCTGGACAATTTGATGCTTCACTATTTTAGAGAATTGATCAATTTAATTCATGTATAGGCACCTTTTATCTTAGTACTGATGTAGGATTGATGAGACATCCTCTCATAAGTTGCAACTGAAAAATAAAAAGAATACAGTTTAGGTTAAAAAAAAAAAAAAAAAAAAAAAAAATGTTATTAATTAAATCATCTATGCGCATGTTTAACTGTCTGCCAGGGCTTTGTGTAAATGTATTTTCTCTGAATATCTGCAGCATTTTTAATTGTATATAGAAATGTTCCATTATAAATGACAATACTGTTAATTTTAACAAGTGGTGTGTATCTGCTCCATGAATGAATGCCCCCCCCCCCCCCCCCCCCCCCCCCCCCCCCCCCCCCCCCCCCCCCCCCCCCCCCCCCCCCCCCCCCCCCCCCCCCCCCCCCCCCCCCCCCCCCCCCCCCCCCCCCGGCGGAACAGTACCTTAAATGTATATTTTATGTTCAAGACTTTTCCTCCAAGAGATTTGGTCTGGAAAGTAATGGTGTATATATCGAGTTATTAAACTTAAACTTGTTAAACTTGTCTATCAGTCACTAAATTTATTCATGTTCAATGCTTTACATTCCTATTACCACGGTACCTTTTAATATGACAAACTGCTTCGTTATTTACTGACCAAGTTCTGTCGTGATTGTCTCCCTTTCTGTGTTTGATTTATTTTTGCTCTTACACGTGTACAGGTATGAAATTATAATATAAATTACATACGTACCTTTTACATGCGAATTCAGGGTCTGAATTCCTTTGGGGAGGGAGCAATGTTAGGCCGTTCATCTCGACAGAATTTGCTAGTCACTCAAAATACTATTTGTAAACTGTCATGTATATTATTGTCACGTTGTCAAATGGAGCCAGATGTCCGATCATTGATCATTGGCCAAATACCCCTCGTCACTCGTATAACTCACATCAGTTCAATACATGGAACCCTTCTTCACCTTTCTACATTAATGCTCCTTCCCATTTCCTTTGTCTGACGCTATAATTAGCGAGATTGTCAACGGTTCCACAACAGATTGCTCCATGCCGCCATTGTTATTGGTGCAGTTGATTGTTGCTAAGTACAGCACGCGCCGTCTTAGTTCCCAAAGGTTAATCGAATGCGATGGAGTATTTCTGTTACGTCATTTTATGATGACGTCGTTGGAGCTGTCCCCCGGGTATATAAACGCCCCCGTGAGAACTCTCGGGGTCAATCGCTCCTTCTAAATACGAACAAGAACTCTATACACTAGTTTAATAAAATAGACTCCAGCTCCATAGAACCTTTATCATTAACCTAAAATGTCAAAAGGACTCCTATCTGCACAGGTAGTTATGAACACCTAAATCTTCAATATGGAACCATAAATAATATTGGTCTACCCGTTATCTGGAGAGTTCCCCTCCCACTTCCATATTCAAGGACTTCTGGCAACATACTAAAACCCTGGTTTATTAGGTCTACCAAACGTATTGGTTATATCTGTGTTTAATAGAAATTCAACTATATGTATGTTAGTTATATAGAAATAAATATATATGTGACTGGATATCAGCCTTCGTCTCTTTGTACATCAGGTATAAAACCCTAGATACAAGGGTCCGATATATCATCTACTCAACACTACTGAACCCACATAGTGACCACTCACTGCTCGTCATCCTGTACTCTGTTCTACGGCCCCTAGTCAGGAGGTGCCGACAGAACAACTGGTGTCAGAACCAGGGGATCCTTTACAGAAAATGTCACAAACCGAGTTGCATTTTAAATAAAAGTATAAGAACACTAAGATTTATGTTTTCCTGACAAACTCAAGAAAATCTTTCTCTACCAGATAATTATCTTCAGAAATAATTTCGGATATGCAGGGATTTGAACCAATAATTAAACTGACTCCATTAGTTTGGTAGTTCATTTAAAGAGGAACTTGTCTTAGCTCCTCCTGGAACAGCTCCATTAAACATTGTAGACTCCATCTTCATTGGGAATCAGCTCCATATGACATAATATCTATTAAAACATTTAGCTCCACATATACTTATGTGGGTAATGTTGCAATAAAGTGAAATACCAGAATATTTATTTTTAATTTATTTGCAAAATAAAATCAATGATGTTAACAGCAGTCTACAAAATAGAAGGACGTGATTGACCATCCAGTCTTCAAAAAGTTGGCCGCTTGATGTTGAGTGGATTTTATAGCTCTAAGGGTTCCATTAAGCTGGTTCTACTGGACCCAAAGACCTGTTGGTGGAAAAAAAAAAAACATCTCACACCTGTAGACTGTGACTATTACTGTTACATAGACATCCTATAAATCATTCTGCCATTTCCATTTCTGAAAAAGAAAATAAAGAATATATGGTTGAATAAAAATAATTATTTGTTGTTCTTTGAAACATATATTGTACATGAATGTATATATGCCGGTATTAATTTTGTTGTTATTGTCCTTACAGTAAAGTTTTGGTACCAAAATATTGTATAAATAATGGAATCACCAGACCGAAATAGTGATGATGACCATGAAGCTGCACCTGAAATTGAAAGGAATTTACTTGACCTTGAAAATGATGATTATCCTGAGAATGAGCAAAATGAGATGCCAGAATTAACCCCTGCTAGACACATTCCGGAGGAACACATTGCTCAAAAACTTGAGAGACAATTAGAAATTCTATCGCAACAGATAGATCACAACCTTAAAACTATGTCTGAAGAGACTCACCGGAAATTGAGAAACCTTGAACAGACGGTAGATAATCTGGGAAGACAAGTCCATCGAGACAATATATCTTGTAACAATTCAGGAGAGAATCCCTGTCCAGTCATGACTAGAGAGACTGCTAACCTAAGTCTCTTGAGACACACGGCAAGCCCTGATCCAGAGGTTGATTTTCCAAACTTACACAGGGGAGATAATTCTAACATAAATTCAAACTGTACAGTAAAACTGAAACCACCAAAGTATAATGGTAAAGATGACCTATACGAGTACCTTGACTCATTTAAAATATGCAGCCAAATTAATAATTGGAATCTTCAGGCACAAGGGTTATACTTAGCCAGTAGTTTAACTGGTAATGCCAGAGCCATTCTTACAGAACTAGAACCACAGGAGAAGACTGAAATGTCTTCCCTAGTACGTAAATTAACAGAACGATATGGTTCCCTAAATCAGACTGAAGTATTTCGTGCTAAACTAAGAAATAGAGTACGGAAACCTGGAGAGAGTATCTCTGATCTAGCACAGAGTATTAAGAAAATGAGCATTTTAGCGTACCCAAAATCTGCTTCAGAATGGCTTGAGACTCTAGCTTTAGACCATTTCCTTGATGCATTAACTGACCCTGATATGCGACTCCGCTTAAGAGAGGCAAACCCTAAAACTCTGTCTGAAGCAGAACAAACAGCCACCAGATGGGAGGCATATAGAATAGCTGATCAACAAAGACGCAATATAATTTCTGTAGCCGCTGGAAGTAATCATACATGGAAGTCTTCCTCGGAAAAGAGTAGTCATGACCAAGATTTTAATGCTATAAAACAATCCTTAGATCAGCTGTCAAACGAGTTACGTAGTTTCACAAGGAATCAAGGTTTTTCTAGCCAGCGACAAAATTACTTTCCTTCTAACAGTAATCAAGACAGAAATCAAACTGGACCAGTAAATAGACCGAACTTTAGGAATACTTATAGGAGACCCGAAAACATTAACAGATTTCAAAACCAAACCAGAAACATTCCACAGTCATCCAACCAAAACAACACCTCACAAAACTATCAAAATAGGAACTCGGGAAACGAGAACAGGTCTTCCTGGAGGCCCACAGGACGACTTCCGACCCAAAACAGGGGCCAACGACAGTAAAAATTGGAAATTTCTCTTCTTCAGACGGATTCTTTTTGCCTGCAAAAATTGAAAACCAACCTTTAACTATGCTTGTGGATACTGGAGCAAATGCAACCATATTGAAAAGTAGTTTATTTGAAAGTTGGCCAGAAAATACCAAACCAAAAATATTACCAGCAAATGCACAATTATTAGGTATTACTGGGGACTTAGCTCCATTTCAAGGCAAGGCAAGAGTAAAATTAAATCTTGGAAACCAAACTTTCGAAATATGGATTCTGTTAGCCAATATACAGAATGATGCTATCTTAGGCAGAGATTTCATACTTACCCAAAAATGTGACCTTTTATTGAGCTCCCAAGTAATGAATCTTAATGGGGAAACCTTACACTGCTTTACTAATGAGTCAGAAGTATGTGCAAGCAGAATAGCCCTTACAGAGGACGTTAAAATACCCCCATGCTCTGAAATGATAATACCTGGTAAATCTATTGATCCTTTTAGGCAAAATCAAATGTGCATCACAGAACCAAATCAGTCCTTCCTTGAAAAACATGGAATATTATTGGCAAGGGCATTGGTACAACCTTGTCAAGGACTTTTTCCCTTGAGGGTGGTAAACTTTGAAAACAGACCAGTTTTACTTAGGAAACATACAATCCTTGGTACTTTGGAAACTGTTGACTTGCCTGAAACTAAAGTTGTAAATACAGGGGATATTACCCATAATTCAGAAGGTCCAGGCCAAAAGCATGAATTACCTGAACCCTTGAGAGATTGCTTTGAAAGAGGGTGCAAAGAATTAGAAAGTGGACAAAAAGAGAAATTTCGAGACTTGTTGATAGAGTTCCAAGACATATTCTCACTATCCGAGGATGACATTGGTCACACAGATTTGGTCGAGTATACAATTGATACTGGTAACCATAGGCCAGTCAGAACTGCTCCTTATCGCTTACCATTAGCCAAAAGAGAACTAGCCGAGAAAGAAATACAAAAACTTATAAAACAAGACCTAATTGAACCATCTCAGAGCCCATGGTTATCACCTGTTGTCATCGTGCCTAAGAATGGGGGCAAGTCTATCCGCCTATGCGTAGATTTCCGGAAAGTAAACAGCTGTGTTAAATTTGATGCTCACCCATTACCTAGAATTGACCAATCAATAGAGTCTTTAGGGGGTAACAAGTTCTTTTCCTCCATGGATTGTCGCTCTGCGTACCACCAAATTCCAATTGCAAAAGAAGATTGCCCAAAAACAGCATTTAGTATTGGTGGAGAGACCTACCAGTGGAAGGTTATGCCTTTTGGTATGGCGACCTCACCTGGGGTTTTCGAGAGACTCATGGAAAGGGTTTTACATGGGTTAACTTACAAGATTTGCTTGATATACCTGGACGATTTACTCTGTCATTCACAAACTTTTGATGACCACCTACTTCATTTAAGAGAAATGTTTCAGAGACTCAGAGAAGCGAATCTAAAATTAAGCCCTTCCAAATGTCATTTCTTCCAAAAGATGTTAAGTTTTTTGGGATACCGTGTAAGCCAAAATGGAGTAGAGGCATGTCCCTTAAAAACAAAGGCAATAAGTGAATGGCCGAGACCGCTTAATGTCCGCCAGTTACGCTCCTTTCTTGGACTATGTAGTTACTACCGCAAAATGGTACCTGGTTTTGCCACTATAGCCAAACCCCTACACCAGCTGACAGAGGCTAATAAGCCATTTATATGGGACAATTTTAAGGAAACAGCTTTCAAAGAGCTTAAAGAAAAACTCTGTTCCCCTCCAGTACTTGCCTTTCCAAATGAGAAACTTCCATTCATTTTGGATACGGACGCTTCAAACTTTGCTGCAGGAGCTGTCATTAGCCAGATACAGGGTGAACAAGAGCGAGTCATCAGCTACTTCTCCAAATGCTTCACAAAATCTGAGCGCAATTACTGCACAACCAGGAAAGAACTTTTAGCCATAGTGGAAGCTGTGAAACATTACCATCACTTTTTATATGGAAATCTGTTCAAAATTCGCACAGATCACGGTTCATTACAGTGGATTATGAACTTCAAAAACTGTGAGGGCCAGCTAGCTCGTTGGCTTGAAATCCTAAGCAACTATAGTTTTAAAATAGAACATAGGCCAGGTCGCCTTCATAACAACAGTGACGCACTGAGTCGTCGACCATGCATTGATAACAATTGTCAATACTGTGAAAAGGTAGAAAACCGCTTCGAACAAAAGATAGAGAATAAGAAAATCAGAGTACTTATGACCTCTACCAATCATTCTGTTGACTGTCCAGAAACTGCCACATCACTAGCAGATACTTTGACTAACAGCTCAGAGATAACTGACATAACTGATATCATTCATGAACAGGACAAAGACAATATCATTCAGATGGTTAAACAATGGGTTTCAAAAGGGGAGAGACCTACATGGCAACAAATTGCACAGTATGGTCCAGACATAAAGCACTACTGGCATAATTTTCCTCTGCTGGAAATTGAAGAAAATGTCCTGTACCAAAATATTCCCACTGAATACAAGTCCTTAAGAAAGGTTATAATAGCTCCAAAAAGTCTCCAAAAGGTCATTTTTACACAGCTCCATTGTCAAGCATGGGCTGGACATCTTGGGTTTAAGAAAACTTATGCCAGATTAACACAAAGATTTCATTGGGTTGGTATGAGCCGGGATGTAGAAAAATGGTGCAAGATGTGTGACACATGTGCACGACGCAAACCACCACCACGTAAAGCAAAAGGACCATTACAAATCTACCGAGTAGGTCAACCTTTAGAACGAATAGCAATGGACATTCAAGGTCCATATCCCGTGTCAAATTCAGGTATGAAATACATATTAGTCATTGCCGACTATTTCACAAAATTCCTACAGGCCATTCCATTAAAAAGCCTCGACTCAAAGTATGTTGCAAGCAAACTTGTGAATAAATTCATTTCCTTATTAGGAGTACCACTTGAACTATTTACAGACCGAGGATCAAATTTTGAATCTACTCTCTTTAAAGAGCTTTGTGAATTACTGGGCATTCATAAAACCAGAACTACTGTTGGACGACCCAGTTCTGATGGAATGGTGGAACGCGCAAATCGTGTTATTCAGACAATGATAACAGCATTTGTAGACCAAAATCAACGTAATTGGTCAGACAAATTACCTTTACTTGTTCTTGCATACAACAGCAGTGTACATAGCAGCACTGGCTTCACTCCATCAAAGATGCTGTATGGCAGAGAAATTAACTTGCCCATTGACTTGACATTGGGGAAACCTGTAGATGAAAGATCAAAATTCACAACAGATTACGTTATGGAAATAGAGGAAACCTTGACAATTACACATGAAATAGCAAGAGAAAATTTGGGCCAAACTGCTGTAAACATGAAAACAAACTATGATAAAGGCAAGTTTCATCACAACTACAGTCCGGAGGAAGCTGTTTGGTTATACAGCGAACGACGCAGAAGAAACTTATGCCCCAAACTGCAAAATAACTGGACAGGTCCATACATTATCATTAAAAAATGGGGAGATATCCTGTACGGGATAAAAGACAAGCCTAACTCCAAATTACAAGTGGTCCACCACGACAAGCTAAAGAAGTACAATGGTGACAATGCTCCCACATGGTTCGACGAGAATTCTCTGACCACAGAATAGAAACTACCGTACACAATGTATTTTGTGTAACAAAGACATTTATAAAAATGTACTACTGAATAAATTGTGATTTTGAAATGAGATGTTATGTATTAAAGTTTATTACATTTGATACATTTATTTCTCTTTGTTAAAACCTTAACAGAAGTTGTGATAGTCAGCATAGATGAATGTTATAATGCCACCTTACCAAGTTACCTTACTTACCTTAAAAGTTGTTGCCAGAAATTATGTAAACCTTCAGAGCTCTCCAGAGTCCATTACATTGAAGCCTGGAAATCCATATTTCCTGAAAATGATATTATAGGTATATATAAACCTTGTCAATTGCATAGGCAGTACACAATACCTTTATTAAAAATATATACAGGCAAAAATTTCCGAAGCCTGAAAAATGACACAATTTCATTTAAAGAATGCTTCATACAGAATGAGAAAATGAGATAGTTTCCATATTGCTGTATTCCTAAATACAAACCTTGAACTGTGTAAGACAAAGGATTTTATAACTCCAGAAAACTTGTAATAAACTAGATTTATTAAATCTGGAAGCTGTTGTTATACAAGTCCAGAATTATTATGAACAAGATAATTCCATGAAAATTTGATTAGGACACCTCAGTTAGATGATACCAATATGTATATCTATACATGTATACATAGCAAATCCTAAAAACAGTTAACTGTATTCATCTCTTTTCAGACTAGGAAGTGGAAATGCAACTTGTGTCCACATATAGATAAGGCCTTTGGGAAAAAGACAAACGCTACAAGACATGTCCAAGAAGTACATCTAGGGTTTGCCTACCAGTGCCACTATTGCAAAGCCATATTCAACAGAAAGGATAATGGCCATCGATGCCAACTTTTTGGAGAAAGGAAAATGGAACTTTTCCACAGACAAACAATGAAATGGGGAAAAGATGCTGAAATTATTCTCAACAAAACCAATATAGATGACTGCCTAACGAAAACTTTAGAGGAACAATTCACAAAATTGCCGTCCTACACACTATCCAAACCAACCATATCAAGTGTAGTCATCATCCCTAAAGCTAACATAGCAGAAGATCTATTCCTCTCCGATGATGATATGATGGAAGATCCCCAGATTTTTCTAGATGAGGAAATAGAAAAAGAAAATAAATGTGTCAATATAAATACTGAGGAAAACAGAACTTTAGGAGGAAAAGCAACGAAAGACATGGGAAACAAAAATGATCAAAGAAAAACAGAAATGAAAACCAAAGAGAAACAAGCCAATGAGGGAAACAGAACTGTAGTTGAAAAAGTAGTAAAGAACCCTATATGCCAGACTTATACCAGAAAAACAGAAGATACAATCAAAGACAAGAACACTAAGGATAACACTAATACACACAAGACTGATGAGGAGACGAAATTGAAAAACAAGTCCAAACAAGAGAAAAATCATAAAAGCAAAAAAAGAACATCAGTCAACAGGGAACAAGTCAAATAAGAAGGAAACACATAAAAGGAAACATGAAGAAAGGAATAAAAGAGTAGTCAATATCACTCAATTTCCTCCATCATTCAAAATTCCAAAACTCACCCCTTGCAAGGAAACTGATGTAAATTCAAAAACTAAAGAAATCATCAAAAATCAATGTAATACATTACCTTCATCCACCAGTGACGTCACTAACATTCCACCACCAGAGATGGAATTCAATCTAAGTAGTACAAGAAGAGTAACCATGTACGATGACATATCCTATGCTGAAGAAGAGGAAAATTTGCTACAAATGTCTAGCGCTGAGCCATCTCCGGAAATCCGTGACGAAGAATTCTCCTCAGAAATTGTCCAGGAGACTCTTCAACTTATCCAGACCTCACAACAATCTTTTATTAAATTAAATATTGGTGGAACACTTTTCAACACTAGTTTTCATACACTGGAAAACTCACCATACAGTGTATTAGCTCAGTTAAATTCTGACACATCTCCGGTTACACTTACAGACAAGACAATCTTCATAGACAGGTCACCAAAGCACTTCGAGTTCATTTTAAATTTCTTACGGAATGGCTGCCGGTTACCACCAAGCTCATTACCACCACTGATGACAACTGAAGATCTTCTATTTGAAGCAAAGTTTTATAATATCAAGGAATTGTACGAGGTATTACAGAAACACAAAACCAATCTCCTTTCAAGCCAATAAAAAAAAAAAAGAAATAATTTTGAGAGTTCATTTGCCTAGAAACTCTTCCAGTAATTTACAGACCAACAGTTACTGATGTCACCACTTTCCATGAAGAAGAAGACCAACCAGAATCTACAATTTAGAAATTTGTATCAATTATAACTTTGAATGTATTAAAACAAACTTTCATTTTAAGCATACAAGTCTGAGTTTATAGCTTCTATTAAGGTTTACATTTAATAACATGTCTCTGATATTAATTGAGGTGTTACAGGCTTTTTGGTGAATGGTAAAAGATTGTCTCTTAAAAGTTATTATTTTATTAACCTTCAAAATACATTTAAAATATTTTTCTATTCATAGGTATACCTTCATATTTTTTTTTTCTGCTTCCTGTTACCATGATTCTGGTGAGGGGGGAGACCATGCTTGCTCCTACCTGAAAAATATTTTTAAAATATTTATGTTAAGAAATTAAACTATTGGTTAAATAGTCTGAGCAGAAACTGAGATTGCTTACTCTTAGGGATGGTTGATCAAATCATTAACTTAAGCTACTGGTATCTATTTTTGTTTGTTATATATGTGTAATATAATTGTATATTGGTAATAGTACTAACAGTGCTTGTATTATTTTAAGGAAAATGATAAGTATCCTAATGTGTATGTTCATGTATCAAGTACTGTATCTTGAAATATATCTAAAAGATGAGGAAATCCTGTCTTCAATTTTGCTCTTGAGCACGAGTAGGACACTCGATTGAAAGGTAATTCTGTATGAAAGCTTGGAGGTCCTACGGGATGCACTCTTTACATGCATCTGTTTTTTTTTATACACACTTATACATGTGTAATATTTTTAATAAGCCTTTGGGCTAGCGGTCAAAACGTTATGTCTTCAGGTTTAGTAATGACCTTGGATCCATGACAGGTATTTTTCTTTCTACTTTAATGGCGCCTGGAGTTAGTGTGTGTACCCCTTACTATATCATGATGATGTTTTGCCCCTTTATTTAATGGTTTAGTTGGGAAGGAAGGCGTCCACACCAATAAGCGGCGAGTCCAGGCCTATTTTATTTGAAGTTAATCTTATTGCTTTCCGGGTCGCTGGACAATTTGATGCTTCACTATTTTAGAGAATTGATCAATTTAATTGATGTATAGGCACCTTTTATCTTAGTACTGATGTAGGATTGATGAGACATCCTCTCATAAGTTGCAACTGAAAAATAAAAAGAATACAGTTTAGGTTAAAAAAAAAAAAAAAAAAAAAAATGTTATTAATTAAATCATCTATGCGCATGTTTAACTGTCTGCCATGGCTTTGTGTAAATGTATTTTCTCTGAATATCTGCAGCATTTTTAATTGTATATAGAAATGTTCCATTATAAATGACAATACTGTTAATTTTAACAAGTGGTGTGTATCTGCTCCATGAATGAATGGAACAGTACCTTAAATGTATATTTTATGTTCAAGACTTTTCCTCCAAGAGATTTGGTCTGGAAAGTAATGGTGTATATATCGAGTTATTAAACTTAAACTTGTTAAACTTGTCTATCAGTCACTAAATTTATTCATGTTCAATGCTTTACATTCCTATTACCACGGTACCTTTTAATATGACAAACTGCTTCGTTATTTACTGACCAAGTTCTGTCGTGATTGTCTCCCTTTCTGTGTTTGATTTATTTTTGCTCTTACACGTGTACAGGTATGAAATTATAATATAAATTACATACGTACCTTTTACATGCGAATTCAGGGTCTGAATTCCTTTGGGGAGGGAGCAATGTTAGGCCGTTCATCTCGACAGAATTTGCTAGTCACTCAAAATACTATTTGTAAACTGTCATGTATATTATTGTCACGTTGTCAAATGGAGCCAGATGTCCGATCATTGATCATTGGCCAAATACCCCTCGTCACTCGTATAACTCACATCAGTTCAATACATGGAACCCTTCTTCACCTTTCTACATTAATGCTCCTTCCCATTTCCTTTGTCTGACGCTATAATTAGCGAGATTGTCAACGGTTCCACAACAGATTGCTCCATGCCGCCATTGTTATTGGTGCAGTTGATTGTTGCTAAGTACAGCACGCGCCGTCTTAGTTCCCAAAGGTTAATCGAATGCGATGGAGTATTTCTGTTACGTCATTTTATGATGACGTCGTTGGAGCTGTCCCCCGGGTATATAAACGCCCCGTGAGAACTCTCGGGGTCAATCGCTCCTTCTAAATACGAACAAGAACTCTATACACTAGTTTAATAAAATAGACTCCAGCTCCATAGAACCTTTATCATTAACCTAAAATGTCAAAAGGACTCCTATCTGCACAGGTAGTTATGAACACCTAAATCTTCAATATGGAACCATAAATAATATTGGTCTACCCGTTATCTGGAGAGTTCCCCTCCCACTTCCATATTCAAGGACTTCTGGCAACATACAAAAACCCTGGTTTATTAGGTCTACCAAACGTATTGGTTATATCTGTGTTTAATAGAAATTCAACTATATGTATGTTAGTTATATAGAAATAAATATATATGTGACTGGATATCAGCCTTCGTCTCTTTGTACATCAGGTATAAAACCCTAGATACAAGGGTCCGATATATCATCTACTCAACACTACTGAACCCACATAGTGACCACTCACTGCTCGTCATCCTGTACTCTGTTCTACGGCCCCTAGTCAGGAGGTGCCGACAGAACAATATACCTGTATGACAATTCACATATGGCCACAGTATAATGATCTTCAAAGAGCACAATGAACTTGTATGACAATTCAACTATGGCCACAGTAAAATGATCTTTCAAAGGCACAATATGCTTGTTTATTAATTTCTCTCTACTATGTTCGTCCGAAAATAAAATATTTCTTTTCTAAACTATCCCTTGATATAGAACAACACAACAACAATATGTTTGTACAAGTAGGATAGGTTGCTACCGTCTCTACCGTCTCGATTTATTCAACAGTACAATCAAATTTTATTTACGAGCAATTTCAATATTCAACTTCAATATTGAACAATACATTCAGGAGTGATTGCTTCGATAGAGGTCTACTACAACCCCAGTCACAATAACCCCATCTCAGACAATACACATGTGAAGAAAACATGTGAACATTCTGCTGAAAAAGTACTAAAATTAATAAAACAGAAATGACATAAAATTTCATTTTGTAGACACACTGTCCAAATTTAAAAATCACAGAACGCGTTTATCAAAGTTAATAACGAGTAAGACCGCCATTAGCTCTTATCACAGCCAGACACCTACTTCTCATTGACGTAATCAGACGTTGAATTTTGCGCTGGTCGATCATGTTCCATGCTGCCACCAGTCTCCCGTGCAGATCACGCAAGTTCCGTATTTCCGGTCCCTGGCGTATCTGGCGCCCAATGATGTCCCAGAGGTGTTCAAGAGTGTTTAAATCCGGGCTCCTAGCTGGCCAGGGTAGCCTCCTAACATTATTAGAGTCCATCAGCCGGATTGTTGCACGGGTCACATGGCATGGAGCGTTGTCTTGTGCCAACTGCATACCCCGGTTCACAGCAATATGCGGAAGTAGAACTGGTCGCACTATCTCATTCTGATACCGTTGAGTATTTAAGTTGCCGTTAACTTGCACCAATGGTGTCTTTGTGTGCATGGAAATCCCACCCCAAACCATGACAGAACCGCCGCCATACTGATCCCTCTCAACAATGCACGCCTCTGCAAAGCGTTCACCTCTGCAGCGATAAATTCGAGCCCTACCGTCGTTTCACTGGAGGTTGAATCTTGATTCATCTGTAAATAAGACGCTTGCCCAGTCAGCACGAGTAAATCTTCTGAAGCGTCTTGCCCATCGCAATCTCGCTACCCGACATGGACGTGGTGCTCGGATACCAGCCGCTCGGAGTCTGTTACGAACTGTCTTAGGATGAATTGGACGATTGTGAATTCCAATGATTCTTGCAGTTTCAACAGCGGTAAGCTTCCGGTTTCGTAGATGGAACAACACGATGTATCGATCCTGTGCCCGCGTTGTAACACGCCCTTCCGGAGTTCGTCGTCTGTCTTGAACACTTCCGGCCGACAACGATTGGGTTGTGAAAAGGCGTCTGAGAAACTGCCGCGCTACCTGAAATAAACACCGTTAATCAGTTGTATGCAATGTATTTCTGTGTTACTAGTAATCAAGATTTCAGTCCGGCCGACGGTTTACAGCCCGTCGGAAAAAATGCTGAAATATTACAAATGTACATACTGTTAATGGCTGAATTTATAAAATACTCTACATTTATTCGAAAGTGAATGCGTACCCAGCACATACATTAAGGTCTGTCGTTTAAATACCTGGGTTACAGATAAAAGTCAAAGGTCCAAGTTTGGAGAAATTATTCGGTACTGTCTATAATATGAAAAAAAAGTATTATTTGCATATCATTTGCTACAATGGATACAATGGGATATAAATAAAATGTTGCTCTATCTGCATACCTGTCGTACTGAAGTTCCAGCTTCTATCATACCTATGGCACGGGAAAGCCCCTCTTTACTCATGCGCGACATTTGTGCATTAATTTTATAAGTGCCTCCGGTCGGGCTGTCGGTAAGCTACTGATTAAATTAATCATCCTCAGAATTTCCTGTTCCACGTGCGCCTCGTGACTGGAAAGTCGAGTTCGAGCCAAGTGTTCCGGTGGAGTGATTTTGCACGAATTCGCTAATTGTAATAAATCACGCCCTAACAATAATTCTAAATATCACAATGATACACCAAGCAAGTTAAAATTTATTTCAATTTTTTAAGTGACCAGTTAGAAAATCCGTTAAGTGTATATGAAGTGTCTCTTTCACCACCTGGCTTCTCGGTAAATACATTAATAATTACTAATATTATTGTTATCTTTTAAAATCAGTAAAACGAATTAACTGGCAAGACAAAACCTTAGTCTTCAGTAGCTAACCTCGAAGTGCCAGATTTGATTTGAAGCAAATTTTATAAAGGTCCGTCCATAAGAGCAAATATGTTAGCTTGAATTTGTGGATGAGACCTCAAATCGAAGTGCCAGATAATTTGATTTGATTTGATTTGATGAGAATTTTATCAAGGTCCGTCCAAAAGAGCACTTATGTTAGCTTAATATCTGGATGAGACCCCGGCATGTCTCCCGTCATGCCTAAAAACAAAATTTTGAAGCCAGAAATAGGAGAAATTTACCTGACTGCAATTTCCAGCTAGTATAGCCAAAGGTTGAATTTGATTGGTTACCAAAGAGTAGGCCAATCACGGCGACCAATGAGATCTAAGTGTGATTGACCTAGATTGTATGTCTGTATCGTGGTAGCCTAACAGTTTTTAGAAAATTTTGATACTAGATGTTATATGTGTTTGTTTTGTAAAGTAAAAATCCCCTTTAATAAAGTGTTGTCCTATTTTTTATTTTGCTTAGCTTTTTGTGATGATATAAATTTTAATTGTCCTGAATGAGAGAATAAAATGTTGTCCGAAAGATGGTTTTACTTATTTTAACAAGTTAAAAGTATGCATGAAAGTTTGACTGATGTTCCTACTCTAAAATTTTGAAAATATAAAACCCCTTAAAAGCCAAATAAGCTAGCAACCGCAGAGGCTACTTGTTAACTTTACTTCTTTAATCATAATGATGTACAATAGAAAATTATAAAGAGACTTGTAGTAGTTGGTTGTTTACTACCGGAGTTTGAAGCAAAAATGGGATAGTAAATTAACCAATGGAGCCAGGAGAGACAAAAATGATTAGCCATTCAGCAGGGTGCTAATGGCCGCCAGTTCGGTCTACTACTGTTAAAAAAGCACATTAAGTCATTAATGTAATTATTTGAATCATTTGTATTATAAAATGGATAGAATGCCAAAATTAGTCTTTAAATATATGAATGTTGCTGTAGATCATGATTTCGTAAAAATAGAAATTTTATTAAATTTTTGTTGAATTTTGGTGAGAAATTCTTTTTAATTAATTTTAATTTTAATCTGTTAATCTGTTTTATTTTTACTTATAAATAATAAAAGAAGTAAGTGTAGATCATGATCTGCATGATCGGCGATTTGGTTCTCGGACAGATGCTGGTGAACTACTATTCCTGATCCTGGTGACTAACCAGTACTTTTCACATCGTCGTTGTTGTGTGTGATTGGGTTTTTCGTGCCTGAGTAAGATTGTTCTTAATGTAGTTTTATTCTTGTGTTACACATCTTTAATGATCCGAAAATATATAATTGCGAAAGTTAGATGTGCTTTTTAAGATTAACATTGCTGTTCGTACTACTTGACCAGACCTACTTGTTGGTTTTGGGTGACCTACTGCGACTTTTAGTGCGCACGAACCGGATGGAGTTATAACAGGTGCGCGTTTGGCTTTTTGGATCCGGCTGTTATTTGACAGTAGATTACTGGTTCCATTTTGGAAATAATAAGTGTTTTATTCATTTTCTGCAATGTCTAGGGAATCTAGTTATAGGATCAATCACTGTTTTTGGTTAGTTATGACTCTTTATATGGGCATTAAGTATGCGTTTTCTTGTTTAAGCAGTCATTAATTGTGATTTTTTCTATTTTCTACGTTTTTCCAGTCATTGTCCTGGTGATTATTTTGGACATTTATAAGTTGTATGTTGTTGTTTTTTTGTAATCACCAGGGGTTTGTTTATGCGTGGGTTATAGTGGTATGTTGCCATAGACACTATTTTTTCCAACGTAGGTATCAAATTTCTTACTCAGACACTAGAACCACTGAAAAGTAAAAAATTGTTAATTTCATATATTTCTATGAATTGACTAATAACTATCTAATCTACTGAGCTTCCGTCACATGTCAAGTTGAACAGATGTAGTTGTTGTAAATATATAGTACTTTTATATGTTTTTTATATATTTATATAGAAAAAAGGTTTTTTTTGCCGATTTTGTTCAATAAAGCTTTTTTCCTACGGTTTTTGGTGTTATATCTTTGGCGCTTGTTATTCTAAATATAATTTGGTCGAAATATATACTGTCATTGTCTTGTATCATTTATAAATTGTTTTTTATGCCCGAAAATTTTGGAAAATCGCGGGATAAAGTCTCTGTAACAAATTTGTCTAATTTTTTCAATCTTTACAATTTTCAGTTCAGATCTTTTCTAAATCGTGCTTAATAATTATAGCTAGGGTGTTGGGTAACCCTTATCTAGTTCTAAAGTATTTTACTATAAACTTTTCCTGTTTTCCGGAGGTATATGAAATCAGTAATTAGAAATTGGTTTTGGAAAAGATTCACCTGAGGTGGGGGTTAGTGTCCTTGACCTTTCTGTACCGGAAGCTCCTTCATTTTAACGTATATACATGTATAATAAAGTATACTAAGCTACTTAAAGGCATATTACAGGACACCCCTGGTTTTAGGATGTGTATTAGGGGTTTCTTAGAGTGAAAAATATTTGTTTTAGGTCACTAAGAGACGATACCAGCTTGTCACTATGAAATAACATATTTACAACCTATATTAGTCGTGCTATATCTACCCCTATGTAATCTTACATATTTTCTCCTACATTTTACCCTTATAAGAGATGCCTGTACATGACTGTTGGTGCGGATGCTGTGAGACGGGGGCTAATACCGGTCACTTAGCTAGTAGCATGACCGCATGCGATAACAGATTAAATATCACCTTTCTTTCGATCGGAGCCGCCATAACATTGGCAGGAGACTATTCTGATCTCGTATGTGTCAAGCTAGTATATTATTTTGCTATTTTTCTACCCTCCAGACATGCAAGTCGTCTCCGTTTTGCTGGCCACTTACTATAAGTCAACCTGGGATGCTTGTGGTTTGTGAAGTGGGTGTGTGGGTTTCAGTGTTTGCCGAGCAGTCCATTGTGTAAACAGTCCTTACCTATATTTTTTCATTGTATCCTATATTTTTGATAAATTCGAATACGGCCAGACGAATATCTTGTGCTACTTCTTTTGGTGGATCTAACAGAGTTTTTCCGTAATGGCTACTAATTCTAATTTTAAAAGTTTTGTTTCAAATATTTTCCTTTCTTCAGAATATAGTGGGCAGTGAAACATTAGATGGCTGAAATTTTCTATTTCGTTACAGTATTGACAGTTTTTGTCGTCTACATATCGGTCCCCTTTTAAATACTACTTTTAAGTTTGAGTCTAGTATACATTGTGTCTTTTTTTCTATCATGATGGTACGTTTGTCATTTACTAGGCGGTTTAATATTAATTTCTATGTTATGTGTTGAGCAATATGTTTACCATTGCTTTAGACATTTCTGTTTAACTTTATCTTTAATGATGCTGTAGACTTCCGGTACGCTGAGCTTAATTGGAATTTCTGTACCGGAAGTGCTGCCGTATTTGGCATTGTCGTCTGCTATTTCATTTCCGTTTATGCCTACATGACTAGGTACCTACATTAATTGAATTTCGTCCCCTCTATGCTTTATGGCTGTGACGGACTTTAAAATACTGTAAATCATTTCTTGCCTATGAGACTGACCCGATTTTATTGCTAATAAGGAACTCAGACTATCGCTTATAATGACCGCTTTTGGAATATAGTTTTCTTTGCAATAACATATTGCATAATCTATTGCATTTGGTTTGTAAAAATATGCAGGGTGGTCACATATTTCATCATTAATAGGTAAATGTTGGCCCAGTCTGGAGCTTCTGGCCCAGTATTTTAATGCTTGAAGTTCTCTCTGCAAATGCAGTGGAATAATGGCGGTCTCGGTATGTAAAAGGAGGGTCGGGGTGTGCCTCGGACATCCTATAATGGTTTTTAGAGTCTGTTTTGTATTCTTTAAATTTTTTTCAGTTGAGAATCTTTAGCGGATGCATAAACTATGCTGCCATAGTTAATTTTGCTTAAGATGAGGGCCTTGTAGATATTGAGAAGGCATTTTTTGTCTGTGCCCCACGATTTCCCTTTTACTGCTTTTATGATATTTAAGATTTAAGTCTCTAAGACATCTTTTCGACATGTATTCTACGTGCATTTTCCATGATAAAGTTTTGTCAAAATACATTCCTAGAAATTTTGCATGCTCATTATATGTGAGGTTCGTTCCACATAGTGTTAATTTGGGAAAGTTGGTGGCTCTTTCCAGAGGTTTTACGGCCTGACGGTGTATTAATAAAACTTGGGTTTTAGTCGGGTTTATGATGAAACCCCATGAATTGCCACATTTTTCAATTTCGTTCAAAACTGTTTGGGCTTTTTTACGGCCTGCAACGGACTGTATGATATTAGCTATGTTGCTGAATCATCCACAAATTGGGATATTTGAGCATTTATAGTTGGGTTTTGCGTATTTAGTTCTTTAATTTGTGTTTCAAATGTATTCATCATCAAACTGAAAATTATGGGGGACAAAACCGCTCCATGGGGGCATCCATTTACTGTTTCAACTACCTCTGAGAGAGCTCAATTATATTTTACCTAAATCTGTCTGCTTTGTAAAAAGCACCTTAACCATTTTATCATGCGTCCTTGTATGCCAGAATTTTGGAATTGCATGAGTGCTCCTCTGTACTCAGTTCTAAAAATATAGATATACGATATTTGTAGTCTGCCTGTGCTTTCTTGCAATCGGACTCTACTCTAGTGATGTTATCATCGCATGAGTGATGCGACCTGCATCCGGACTGGTATTTGGACCTAAGATTGTTCTTTTCTAAATATGTGCACAGTCTGGGTTTGATCATTTTTTGCATTAGTTTTGTAAATGTTGAAGTTAAAGATATCGGTCTGTATGAAGCTGGGTCGTTTTTGTCTTTATTAGGTTTTAGTAATGGTATGATTACTGCGTGGTTCCAATTTTCTGGCGTGGTGCCTTCAACCCATGACTGATTAAAGATTTGAAGTAATGTGTTCCTGCTTTCCTGTGGTAATTTTTTGAGTATTTTGTAATGAATTAGGTCTTCTCCCGGTGCCCCGTCCTTGCAATTCGACAAAGCTTTATTAAGTTCGAATAGAGTGAATTCTTGGTTATATTCTTGAGAATTGTCATTATTCCTAACATTGATATTCTCATCTACCGTTTTATTCATTATCCTTTTTTAGTAGAAAATCTTTAGTATATCCTTTATTACTGCTAGCTTCAGCATATTGTTTGACTAATGCGTTAGCTTTTTCTTTTGGTTCTGTAATAATTTGTTGTCCTATCTTAAAGACTGGGTTACTTTTCGGTACACTGCCTTTAACTTTGTTAACAAAAGTCCAAACTTCTTTAGAGGATGTATTGCACGTGATAGTTGAGCAGAAGTTGCGCCAACTGTCCTGCTTTGCTTTTTTAACTACCCTTTGTGCTCTTGCTCGGGCCATCTTGAAAAGAATAAGTGTTATGGGAGTTTTTTCCCTTTTATGAATTTTACGTTTAATTTCTCTGCGTCTTATGGCTTCGTGGCATTCCTGTGTCCATCATACTTTTTTGACTCTGGTTTTGATAATTTTTGGTTTTGATTTCGGTATTGTTCTTTCTTAAATACTATTGAGATTTTCTAGGAACTCTCTAAAATTTTCTTCAACTGATTGATTTTTGGTCTTGTAACTTAATTCTATCATGCATAAATGATGAAATTCCATCCACTGGGCAGCGGATGCTTTGTCTATCAGCCATTTTTCAGTTATCATTACATTTTCAAATTTTATTGGAGTTTCTATTATTGTAATTAGAGGAATTAGATGATCACTATTGAAGCAGTTGTCGACTACAAGGAACGTTGCCCTAGGGTGGAGACCTGCAGAGACTATGGACAGACCCAGCGCTGTATCTGTTTGGTTTGCCTGCTCGGCAAGACGTGTGCATTGTCCATCATTTATACAATTAAGATCTGACTCGTTCATAAAGTCTATCAGATCATCTACCCCAGCATCGCGCTTAAAGTCATTTTCTGGGTTCCAAAGTGGATGTTTTAAATTGAAGTCTCCTACTATTACATTTGATTGTCCTAGATTTTTTAATGTGTTTTTAAAAATATCAATAATGTTGTTTTCTTTACTATTTGTATAGTAATTATAGACCGAAACATTATTATCTTTGCCAATGATTTCTATTGCAATATTTTGGTTAACAGAGTTATAATCAGTTTCCTTGGTTATGCATGATAGGCTATTACGGACATATATGCATAACCCACCTGAGGTGGGGGTTTCTTTATTATAGAACATAACAGGTTTTTGATAATCCTTAAATTTGAAAGGATAATGTTTTTCTGCCAAATGAGTTTCCTGTAAGTAAATAACATCTATTGGTTCTTTTTGATCTATAAGAAAATTTTGTAACTCAATACAATTTGTGTATGATTATGTTCTCATACCCCGAATATTCCATGAAATGATGCTGAGGCAGGGCCTGATGGACTCAGTTATTACCTCAGTTGTTGTGTTATCCATTAATGGTTTATTCGGAGTTGTTTTGTGTTATTGAATTTAGCGTATGTTCTACATAAATTTAGTGGGCAATGCACAGTCATGTGCCCATTAGGTCCTGGATATAAGATGTGTGGGTTCCGGTGATGTAAATTTGTTATTGTCCTTAAAGCATGTACAGAGTTATATCCCCCGGATACCTATAGTAATTGGGTCCTGTTTGCTTTTGTTTTTGATACCCATAGTTCCCTTCCCAGTATGTTTCTTGTTTAATTTGCCTATGGCGAGGGGGTAGGGGGTAAACACACCTTTCTTTCTTTACTTGTTAAATTTGCTTAATGCTGGGTATTTGCGGGGGTCTGGTTATTTTGGGGTCTGAGAAATTGTCTTTATTTTTGGGTTTTGCTGTAATTGGGCTGGGGGTGACAGTATGTGTGGGTTTTTTGTTTTGGTGGGAGTGCTTTAAATTGGCACATTTAGTTTCATAGTCTTGCATTAGTTTGGCGCTATTATCGTTCATTTCAGACAAATATTTTCGGTAGACAGGGCAATTTTGGCTTGATCCCCAGTGATTGCCTAAACAATTATTGCACTTGAGAGATTGTGCTTGACATTCTGTTAGTTCGTGGTTTCCTGAACATTTTGGGCATTTGTTTTTGTTTCTATATTGTTGGGTTTTATGTCCCGGTGCCTGGCATTTTCTGCATCTTATTATGCTTAGAGTTGTTGGTTTGACTAATTCTTGGGCCCCTTTTAATTTAATGGGCATTTCTGAAGTGGTGAATGTCAAAATAAATTGATTGGTTTTTTTCCATTTTCCCCTTGTTATTGATTTCTTTTTGCCTGATTGTGGCAATGTTTTTGTTATTATCTAATAATTCCTTTTTAAATTGTTCGGAGCTTTTATGCTTTGGTATCTCTAGTACTCCCATGCTGACACTTGCTATTTTGGGGGTAGGGGTTTTTTTGTTTTCTACTTTCAAGTCATGCCTACCAAATCTAAAATCTTACACTTTTGATTCGTAATCTGATCTGACCTTTAAGTATAGTATACCTTTGTAATTTTTAGTATTTTTTATTTTACCCCCCCATTGTGACCTTAAATTGTTTTCAATGTCTCTGATTTTTTGTGTGCTAAGCCCCCCTTGAATCCCCTATATTACCATATCAGTCCATTTTTCGTGAGGTATCGACTTTGATGAATTCGCCTTTTTTTTGTGTGTTAGATGGGGTTGGGGTGGTGGTTTTATTGGTCTCATTTTGTTTCTCTGATATTGTTATTTCTTTCCCTCCCTCCTCCAAAATGTGGAACCTATTTTGTAACTGAATGGGGGATGTCCTACTTATTTTTTTCTTATCATTTTGAGAGATGGCATTAATTTCTATAGGTTCATTTATCGTCCCCCCGTTACTGTTACACTCAACAGGTTTAGAAAGCAAAAGTGGCAAAATATTTATTTTAACAATGTTATCGTGTTTCAAATTTATTCAAATTTCATACACAACAAAAACAATATAAAATTGAATTCTTGTAAAAGTTTCAATAATTCATCGCAAAAAATGACTTAAATAGAAATAAAAACAATAGCGTCATTCAAATAAAAATGTTCAACAGGGGAAATCTTTGCGTTTCTTAACCTGTTAAGTGTATTAGTTTGCTTTGTACTATTATCGTTTATTATTATTGGGGTTGATTGGGACCCCCCTGATAGTGTGGTTGGTTGTTTTGTTTTTGGGTGTCCTGTTTTGTAGGTTTTTTTAGTAAGAACATAATTACTCTCTAGTCTATTTACAACTCTGAAGTAGACGTCCTCATCAATTTTTGTGTAATTACATAGGGAGCTGTTTTTGGATATGTTTAACTCCCTATCCTGTATTGGCGTATCATGCCTTAGATTACACTCATTGTTTGGCGTTTGTGTTTCTATTGACACTCTTTCGACTACTTCAGTTTGGGTACTGTCTATTCTACTTGTTTGTATATTTGTAGCTTGTGTTGAGATAGAATCTGCAACAACTTCTGTTTGGGTCCCTATGGACTTTTTGCTCTTATTGTCATTGGTACAATTTACTGTTATGGTGCTCACTGCTACTCTATCTTTCATATTGTTATCCCTGGCATTATTTACTTTACGTAGCAAAATTTCTTCTAGTTTTAGGTTAAGCTCATACCATGAGAAACTTTCTGTGGCCATATGTGACCTGTCACCTGCTATGTCATTCACTAACCTAATTGTCTTACTTTGTTGTGCCCTACGGGCTACCGTATTTTTTCGTTTGTGCTCCCTGACTGCTTTAGCTGCCTTTGAAGCTAATTGTTTTATGTAACTCATTGTTATTTGTGGGTTTTTAACCGGAGACTTAGAATAAATTTAAATTTTGAGAAATTTAATTTTTTTTCCCACTTTTTAATATTTCCCCTTAATAATTTTATATCAAATATCTGTTATTTTACTTCTTTGTTGATAAAAACTATAAAGTACCACACAAAGACTAGAAAGTACCCTATTATAACTACTAACATTCCAAGCCTATTTCACACCTTTGAAGTTGAGAAGTTTGACAATAGAAGTCAGCAAGGTGTTGGAAATAACTTGTAATTATTGTCTCTTGTTTACTCAGCAATCAATAGAAAATAGACAATATATATTTGCTACAGATCTAATTACAGATAAGGACAAACTGTCAATAGTTTTGACACGGCCTAATTACTACTTGTACAATGGATACAATTAACGGGAATTAGTTAATTACGGATGGAATTTGGTCTTAAGATACCGTCTGCTTTTGTCCCTTAAACCTTTAATATCTTAAAAACTTAAAAACGGCTAAAGTAATCTTTCTCAAATTTTGGTCACTGTTTATTTATTCATTTATTTCCCTTCAAAGCTTATTATGAATGTCCTATTTGCTAAAATGCCCGTGCCACTTGTCTTTTAGTTTGCCCGACCCTAAACTAACTTTTGTTATATTTCTTAATTTTTTCCATATATATCATTGAATTACCTTCAACCCCACTAAACCATGTTTCTCTCTTCCCACTAAAAATAAAAACTTGCGTTTCAGCTTTCGTTTTAGTTATTTACTAGTTGAATTAATAGTTTATACACTACGCTTACTAACTGGGTCTTGATTCTAATAATCAAGACTCTTTTCATAACTTAGCTACTAAATTCTGTTTTGAAGAAAGATAGTTGGTTTACCTAAGTATTCCGGCTATATTTCACCTAATTTTCAACAACTATTGCCCCAGACAAATGCTTTCCTAGTTTAACTTTCTTACCCCACTTTTGTTTTTTCTTTACCCTTGTCTTTCCCGCTCGTAACTTATCCTATATTTTATCCTTAATCCTGATCGCGTATCCCTCCTAGTGGCACTGAACTGAAAAAAATTTAAACTTA
This sequence comes from Saxidomus purpurata, assembly GCA_022818135.1. Classification (NCBI taxonomy): domain Eukaryota; kingdom Metazoa; phylum Mollusca; class Bivalvia; order Venerida; family Veneridae; genus Saxidomus; species Saxidomus purpurata. The sequence goes on along the minus strand of JAFMSR010000013.1, from coordinate 16,443,462 downwards.
AACACTTCAACTTTTTAGCTTCAGAAAAAATTTTTTTTTTTGCTCGAATATTTTTTAAGTACGAAACAGTCAGGTGAGAAGATGCTGGAAGTGCCAGATATTTCCCGCACAATGTTTATAAAACCCTGTGCCCTTTTCTACCCCAAAGAAGTAAAGTTAACCCAAACAGCATAGATACCGAAAAGAAAGTTAATTATATACTTTCATATTGCCCCGTTCACTTTGCCTTAGAGAGTTCGTTCAGTATTCTACGGTACTGCACGTTGGCAAGGAATGATGGCAAGGGAGGGCGGTCCTAGCGATCAGCTGTACGGACTACTTTATTTGTTTGCAAACATCGTTTTAATGAGGGTTATATGTCGAAGTATGACAGTTTTTTACAATTAAATAAACCACGGTCTTAAAATAAAAAAGAAACTTTAATCATTTTCAAGTAGATGAAAAAGAGGTTCATTTTTAAAATGGTTCGAATTTTTTAGGGCACGCAATACCAGTTCTGGTTACGAAAGTTATTGGTACGTTTATCAGCCGAGTATTGATAAAGAAAAAGAATGATGTTTTGCATGTAGTCATAAGAAAGAGAAAACATTTTTAGGAACGTATATGAAGTTGATTTATTTACATTTCAAAGAACAAACCTGCACCCGTAGGAAAAGTCTTGCGTTTTTCAAAACAAGATGGCGGACGGCAACTGAAATTTCTTACCGTATAATTGACGTCAACGTTTCTCCTAATAAATGACGTCACGTATAAACAACAATATTGAATCGAGTCTATGAATACGCAATAAAGAAAATGTACATGGTAAAATAGTACGCTATTTGTCTGAGAAAAAACAGACTGTCATTTTGTTCATATTCAATATTAAAGTATATAATAAAAAGGTTATCTCGCAACCTCGTTGTTCCCGCCAAATCAACTTGTGCCAAGTAATATTTCGCCATACAAGTTCGATAACCTATAATGATATTCATAAGTCAGCAATGGCCATAGTATAATTAGGAAATATATTTCACATCACTTTTAAGTGATATACCGGTTAGTATATCACTGTGTGGAGTGTAGATGCGTAGTAATCTTATCACTAAGGGCGAAGGCTTGAGTGATTAAGAACGAAGCATCTAAACGACACACAGTGATATACTAACGGGTATATCACTCAAAAGTAAAATCTATTTCCATTCTAACACGTTAATTTAAACAAAACAATGTTCGAAGGGGTACTATTTGATGCGCAGATTGATAACAGATTCATTTTTAAATGAGTGGTTTTCAGTGATTGAAAACTCTAGCAAATGTAGAAATTATAAACTATTCAAACATAAATTCGAACCTGAAAAATACTTGATAAACACTCCTCAGAAATATTTGCATTACACTGTTAAATTCAGAACAAGAAATCACAGGTTACCAATAGAAATAGGAACTAGGAACAGAATTCCATTAAATCAACGTATTTGTCCTAAATGCAATAATGCTATTGGCGACGAGTATCATTACCTTTTAGAATGCTCATATGTACCATATACCTGTATGATACGTCAACTATAGCGAAGGTAATATGCTCTTTAAATGCACCTGTTTGACATGTTAGCTATGGTCACAGTAATATGCTCTTTAAAATGCACCATATACCTGTATGATAAGTCATGTATGGCCACAGTAATATGCTCTTTAAAATGCACCATATACCTGTATGACAAGTCACATATGGCCACAGAAATATGCTTTTTATATGCAACATATACCTGTATGACAGGTCATCTTTGGCCACAGTAATACGCTCTTTAATATGCACTATATACCTGTATGATAAGTCATCTTTGGCCACAGTAATATGCTCTTTAATATGCACCATATACCTGTATGATAAGTCACCTATGGCCACAGTAATATGCTCTTTAATATGCACCATATACCTATATGATAAGTCACCTTTGGCCACTGTAATATGCTCTTTAATATGCACCAGATACATGTATGATAAGTCACCTATGGCCACAGTAATATGCTCTTTAATATGCACCATATACCTGTATGATAAGTCACCTATGACCACAGTAATATGCTCTTTAATATGCACCATATACCTATATGACAAGTAACCTTTGACCACAGTAATATGTTCTTTAATATGAACCATATTCTTATATGACAAGTCACCTATGACCACAGTAATATGCTCTTTAATATGCACCATATACCTGTATGATAAGTCACCTATGACCACAGTAATATGCCCTGTAATATGCACCATATACCTGTATGACAAGTAACCTATGACCACAGTAATATGCTCTTTAATATGCACCATATACCTATATGACAAGTCACCTTTGGCCACAGTAATATGCTCTTTAATATGCACCATATACCTGTATGATAAGTCACCTATGGCCACAGTAATACGCTCTTTAATATGCACCATATACCTGTATGATAAGTCACCTATGACCACAGTAATATGCTCTTTAATATGCACCATATACCTGTATGATAAGTCACCTTTGACCACAGTAATATGCTCTTTAATATGCACCATATACCTGTATGACAAGTCACCTATGACCACAGTAATATACTCTTTAAAATGCACCATATACCTGTATGACATGTGACCTATGACCACAGTAATACGCTCTTTAAAATGCACCATATACCTTTATGACAAGTAACCTTTGACCACAGTAATATGCTCTTTAATATGCACCATATACCTATATGATAAGTCACCTTTGACCACAGTAATATGCTCTTTAATATGCACCATATACCTGTATGATAAGTCACCTTTGACCGCAGTAATATGCTCTTTAATATGCACCATATACCTATATGATAAGTCAACTATGGCCACAGTAATATGCTCTTTAATATGCACCATATACCTGTATGACAGGTCAACTATGACCACAGTAATATGTTCTTTAATATGCACCATATACCTGTATGATAAGTCACCTTTGACCGCAGTAATATGCTCTTTAATATGCACCATATACCTATATGACAAGTCACCTATAGCCACAGTAATATGCTCTTTAATATGCACCATATACCTGTATGACAAGTCACCTATGGCCACAGTAATATGTTCTTTAATATGCACCATATACCTGTATGATAAGTCACCTACGACCACAGTAATATGCTCTTTAATATGCACCATATACCTGTATGACAAGTCAACTATGACCACAGTAATATGCTCTTTAATATGCACCATATACCTGTGTGACAAGTCAACTATGACCACAGTAATATGCTCTTTAATATGCACCATATACCTGTATAACATGTGACCTATGACCACATTAATACGCTCTTTAAAATGCACCATATACCTGTATGACAAGTCACCTTTGACCACAGTAATATGCTCTTTAATATGCACCATATACCTATATGATAAGTCACCTTTGACCACAGTAATATGCTCTTTAATATGCACCATATACCTGTATGACATATGACCTATGGCCACAGTAATATGCTCTTTAATATGCACCATATACCTGTATGATAAGTCACCTTTGACCGCAGTAATATGCTCTTTAATATGCACCATATACCTATATGATAAGTCAACTATGGCCACAGTAATATGCTCTTTAATATGCACCATATACCTGTATGATAAGTCACCTATAGCCACAGTAATATGCTCTTTAATATGCACCATATACCTGTATGACAAGTCACCTATGGCCACAGTAATATGTTCTTTAATATGCACCATATACCTGTATGACAAGTCACCTATGACCACAGTAATATGCTCTTTAATATGCACCATATACCTGTATGACAAGTCACCTATGGCCACAGTAATATGCTCTTTAAAATGCACCGTATACCTGTATGACAAATCACCTACGACCACAGTAATATGCTCTTTAATATGCACCATATACCTGTATGATAAGTCACCTATGACCACAGTAATATGCTCTTTAATATGCACCATATACCTGTGTGACAAGTCAACTATGGCCACAGTAATATGCTCTTTAATATGCACTATATACCTGTATGATAAGTCACATATTGCCACAGTAATATGCTCTTTAATATGCACCATATACCTGTATGACAAGTCACCTATGGTCACAGTAATATGCTCTTTAAAATGCACCGTATACCTGTATGACAAATCACCTTTGGCCACAATATAATGATCTTAAAATGCACCATATACCTGTATGACAAGTCACATATGGCCACAGAAATATATTTTTATATGCAACATACAACTGTATGACAGGTCATCTTTAGCCACAGTAATATGCTCTTTAATATGTACCATATACCTGTGTGATAAGTCAGCTATAGCGAAGGTAATATGCTCTTAAAATGCACCATATACCTGTATGACATGTTAACTATGGCCACAGCAATATGCTATTTAATATGCACCATATACCTGTATGACAAGTCAACTATTGCCACAGTAATATGCTTTTTAAAATGACCATATACCTGTATGATAAGTCACCTATGACCACAGTAATACGCTCTTTAATAAGTACTATATACCTGTATGATAAGTCACATACGGCCACAGTAATATGCTCTTTAATATACACCAGATACATGTATGACAAGGCAGCTATGGCCACAGTAATATGATTTTAAGAATGCTTCTGATCCCTGTTTAAACGTTAACTATGGCTACAGTAATAGGCTCCGTAAAAGGCACCATATACCTGTAAGAGAAATCAGCTACGGCCACAGTAAAATGATCTTTGTAAAGCATCATATACCTACATGACATGTCAGTTGTAACGGCAGGAAAACGCTATATAAAATGCATCATATATACTTGTACATTGTATGACAATGCAGCTATTGTCGCGGTTCAATGACAAGTGTACCATATACCTGAATAAGACATAAACTATAGACATCGTATAACGATCTTTAAAGGACACAATGTATTTGTTTGCCATGACCACAGTATAACGATCTCTAAGAGGTACTACTGTAAGTGTACTTATTTTAGCGCTGCCACCAATTTCCAACGAAATACGGAAATACCCAAAAGTGTCGTTACGATACAAATACTACAAATTACAAAGTTTATTTTCTAAAAATATACCTCAAACAATCTGTTTGATGGAATACGGTATTTCAAAACTTACACGCATTGAAGTGATTACCGATCGAAAACGTGCGTGTAAGTTTTGCACGTAGTGAATAGCAATAACAATAAATTATGATTTACTTCGTGATTTGTAGAATTGATGATTGAGATATTTTCAACTTAGTTACTAGTTTTTAGCCATTCATGCAAACTGGCTCACTATCGCGCATGGGAACGTGAAAAACTCTACAATAAAAAATGACTGGCGGCTGACAGGTATTCGTAATATAATCGACCAGACACGCAAATAAACTGATCAGTGTTTAAAATAGGACATACAATCTATATTTGTTTATTATTTATTATATACAGTAGTATAGATCCAATTCGATATTCGTATCTGTTTCAAATGAGATCGTCATTAATTTTCTTCTTTATAACATTTCAAAGCAGAAAACTATTACTAAAGTATTGTAGCATATATTTAACCTGTCACATTGGTACCCGTTACGAATTCATTCATGCGTGAAATCCATAACAGTCAACCATAATATAAACATGAAACGCACACAAATAGCGAATTTTACCTATAGTAATAGCTAATATTAGTCAAATATTAGCGCTGGACATGAATTAGCGCACATCCGATCCCGCTAATAGCGCGAAAATTAGTACTCCGCTAATATTAATACACTTACAGTATATGACTGTATGACAAGTCAACTATGGCCACAGTATAATTAAAGACAACATATACCTGTTTTGCCACAGTATACAGGGTATTGAATTGTCTAAGGCTTCATATACATATATGACAAATTAATTATGACATCATTTATGTTTATACATGACACCGGACCGGCTTATCCCGGCTAAAGAGCTTTTCCCAGCCCGACGACAAATATTTATAACTTGTGGATTCTAGTTGGGTGTCAAGACGTACTGAAAACAATATAAAATATCTAAGATATATTTTATTATATCAACTCATGTTGTATGATGGTCAAACGGCAAGTGCCATTCTAAATGACTTATAATATTATTAAATACACAATGCATGTATGTAAGATTATAACCAGTGTAAATTACACAATCTATTTCATTGTTTTACAAAATACAACATCTTACATATGCTAATGTAAATAAAGACACTTATTGTTTTATTTACTTCTATAACTGTTATGAAATAACATAATTGTACTAACCTGAAAACAATATAAAATATATATTTTATTATATCAACTCATGTTGTATAATGGTCAAACGGCAAGTGCAACGATGCATTGCACTTACCCTGGTCATCGATACAACACGACATGGGTGAGTTGTTAACACAGGTCACAGGTTAGTAAATGGGAGTAACAATAGAATAACGGGGCTATATATGAAATGTATAGGACTTTGAATTAACTAAGTAACACATAGGAACGAATATTTAGACTTAAAGCTGTCACTTGATTCTATTAATGTGTTGAGGAGTGAAACAAAACAACAACCAGTATTAATTCATGATTACTTTATATTTATTAACATAAGGAGTTTGGTACCCTATGACATACTCCCCCTTCTTAGAGAAATGTTGTCCCGATATTTATCTGCAGAATTTCAAAGAAACAAAGTCATACTCAGTATCAGTGAAGATGATTAAAACATAGGTAAAACTCTTCACAATATCACAAATCTGAAATATAAATGCAGTTATGTCGGAGACCATGGTGGCAACTTGCTCGCATTCCACTTCTGTACACTCTTGGTAAGTATGATCGGATGTTCACCTTGGATGCCTGTATATGGAGAAAAGGTAAATTTAACAGGTAAGTATTATATACATTGTTCTGCTAGTAAGTAGAGCTCCAGGTAAGTATATCTTCATCCGTTAACTAAGTTAAGTATCTGAAAACAAAATAACGCATAAGGTAAGTACAGTATATATGAAAACAACACACATTATCTAATGTATGATATAACATAAATAATCAAATTTACAGTGAGCAACCAAAGTTTTGTATGTGAGACAGTGCTCCAAGCTACAGATTACCACTTAGTTGGTATAATTATATGCTTATATCGAACAGAACGATAAAGAAAACACACGTTCTCTGAATTCTGAAATAGAAATAACTCACAACCAGACAATGGATATATCGTACACACACACAATTATGCATATAACTGGATAAAATAAACCAGTCAGTCTTAAAATACTGTCAACTTTATACTACAAAGTCACCTGTCATCATCCATTTGGGTTTCTAACGTGTTCGTGAGGGTCTCTGTTCCTGTGTAGAGGATTGTTGTTTTTCCGGGCTTCGCACCAGAGACCGTAGCATTGGGATGACATATCTCGGAATATTCTCCTTTGACGTTGGTACTTCGGTAGTACATGTATCTGTCGATTGTTCAACATCTTGAGCTACTGATCGCTGGGCTTCGCTGTCTTCGTTGTCAGTTGTAGTCATAAAGGGTAGGAGAAAATTTCGTTGAAGAATCCTAGATTTCTTGTGCCGATTTCCTTCCCTCTTGACTTCGTACACTGGTTTATCTTTGTGTACTTTACAGACAACCACGTATGGATGATGTTCCCAGCGATCAGCTAACTTCTGCTTACCCCTGATGGTAACGTCCGCACCAAAACGATCTCTCCAGGACACAGGACCGAACTTCGAGCTCTCTCATCGTAGGCTGCTTTGTTAGTAAGTCCAGTCGTCCTGGCAATCTGTCGGGCCTTTTCGTAGGCGAACTTAAGACGGTCTCGAAGCTTATTCAGGTACTCTGTATGTGTGCCCGAAGACAAAGTGTCTGTTGGCTACCCTAGAAAAGCATCAATAGCCAAGCGAGGATGTCGACCAAACATCAAGAAATAGGGCGAAAACCCTGTACTCTTTTGCTGAGTCGCATTGTACGCATGTAATAGCGTAGGTACATATGCCTTTCAGTCCGACTTTTGATGCTCCTCCAGAGTGCCCAGCATCTTGAGTAGCGTCTGATTGAATCGTTCGACTTCGCCGTTTCCCATTGGATGATACGGGGTGGTCCTGGTCTTCTCTATGCCGGCAATGTAGCAGAGCTCTCTAATCAGATTAGATTCAAAGTTCCGTCCCTGATCACTGTGGATTGATGCCGGAAAACCGTAATGGACAATAAAATTGTCAAAGAGTACTCTGGCTGTAGTTCTGGCGGTTTGATTTTTAGTCGGAAACGCCTGAGCATAGGGGCTAAAATGATCCGTTATGACTAATATATCCTCATAAGCGCCCTTGCTTCGTTCAAGAGACAGGAAATCTAGACAAAGTATTTCCATCGGTGTTGTTGATTCAGTAGGCACAAGATTTGCCTTTGTAGCTAGAGACTTACGGCGAATGCAGCAGCCGCAATTCCGGACTTTATCTGCGACAAAGGCATCAAGTCCTGGAAAGTAGAACCTTTCCTTGAACAGGGTTGTTGTGTGATCACGGCCTTGATGTCCTTTCGTCATGTAAGGCCAGAAAGCTGATGTCTCGCATATTTTCAAGTAGCACCAACTGTGTCCTATTGTGCCCATTCACTAGTGACCTCCTGTAAAGCACTCCCTGTATGAGTGTAAGTTTTGACCAATCCCTCAGATAGGTAGGTATATGTGGTCCATCTGGCTTAGCCGGTTTGGTACCACTCTCGAGATGGTCAATAATACAGGAGATGATTTTATCCTGCTTCTGGGCTTTACTCCAGTCCTTGGAGGACAAGCTGTTGGCATACAAAACATCATCGGGTATTACATGCGGATCTTTTCCGGGAACTTCGTGATCCGGTAGCAAGATTGTGCGTAATGCTGTTTTCCGCGAACAGCGAAGACTGTACCACCGCTTCCACAACTGTTTATGGAACGCTTATGAGGTCATTTTCCTTCAGTCTCGACTGACCGTCTGCGTCAGCATTTTGTTTTCCCTTTCTGTACCTTGGGAGGAAGCCAGCGGTGACTCGTGGCGTCTAGTTTCGCAGTGGAGTTTACGTAAGTTATTATCCGTCACAGACTCAAACCTTGCCCCATACAGGTAGTCGTGGAACTTTTCTGACACGGCCCATTTGAGGGCAAGAAATTCGAGCTTATGAGCCGGATAATTCCTCTCTGCTGGCTTTAAGCTCCTGCTGCCTTAAGCTATTACACTGTCTTGGTTCTGATAAAGAACATACCCCTGACCAATGGATGACGCATCCGTGTGTACCTTAAAAGGTAAGTCATAGTCAGCATACGCCAGTACTGGAGGATTGGTAAGCTGCTTTGGAGGATTGGTAAGCTGCTTCTTAAGTTCTTCGAATCAAGTTTGCTGTTCTGCTTCCCATTTGAACGGCACTTTTTTTACTTTAGGTTTTTCACTTTTCTTCTTCTTTTTCAGGGGTTGATCAATGAGTAGGTTGTTCAAAGGCCGAGCAATAGATGCGAACCCTCTTATGAAGGGCCGGTAATATCCAGCAAACCCGAGGAATTTTCTGACATCCTTTACAGAATTTGGAGTTGGCCATTATTTCACTGCTTTTGTCTTAGCAGGGTCTGCACGAATATCTTCCTCGGATACTACATGTCCGAGGTAAGTAGTGCTCGTTTGGAAAAATTCACATTTCTTCGGATTAACTTTTAAGTTGTATTCTCCTACTCTTTGAAAAACTGTTTCGAGACGGTCAATGTGGCAGACTATATCTTTGGAGAATATGATAATATCGTCCAGGTTGATAAGGCTGTCTTTCAGGTTGAGGTCGCCCATGCAACGCTCCATCAACCTTTGGAAGATTGCCGGCGCATTGCATAGACCAAAGGGCTACTATTGCACTCATAGAATCCCAATCCCCAAACCTGGAAAGCTGTCTTCTCTTATCATTCTCGTTAAGCTCCACCTGCCAATATCTCGACTTCAAATCAAGTTTCGAAAAGTATCTCGGTCCAGATAAATGATGAAGTGTGTCTTCCACTCGGAGAATGGCATATGCGTCCTTTTTGGTCCGCTGGTTGTGCTTACGAAAGTCGATGCAGAATCGTATTGATCCATCCTTTTTCCTGACGATAACTGCATTTGAAGACCAAGGACTATTAGATTCTCGAAGTGCTCCTACTTTTAACATTACTTGTAGATGTTCCTTTATCTCGTTGAATAATGCAGGAGGCACTCGACGATATTGTTCCTTAAATGGTTTATTATCTGTTAACTCTGTATTGTGTTTCACTGCAGTATGTCCAAGGTCTGTTGGTGATTTAGGAAAAATTATGTCCCATTTTTTAAAAACATTATAGACTCTTGTCTTTTGGTCCAATGATAAATGTGAATTTTCCAGATCAATTCAGTGACTGCAGCTTCAACAGTGCTGTGTTTCCTAACAAAACCAGTTATTGTTTTGGTCTCCATTGGCTGTAAGACCACTTTCTTTGTTGATTTAACTATGACAATTGTATTACTATTGATGGCGCTAAAAGTAGACTGTCATTCATTCGGAACATCTGATGTTTTGTTGTCTTGGCTGGTATGTTTATATTCTCTGATGAGATGTGTGCCAATTATAGCTGGGAAAACTTTGTTGTATTCGGTGGTTGGTACAATAAATTCTGGTGCAACTAAGCCATCACTTTGAATGAAGGGTGCGCTTGTCTCTACTGCAATGTAACCTCTGTATGGAATTTTCTGTCCGTTTGCACATATAATATCGATATTAAAATCATCCAAGCTTTTCAGTTCTGGTTTGTTTTCCATTTGATTATAGAATTCCTCTGAAATGTTACTGATCATACTCCTTGTGTCTATCAAAGCCTTTCCTTCTTTCCCTTCTATCAGAATATTGTGTTCATTTGAATGTCCAGTTAGTTTTTCCTTTATTGTAGGGCTATTCATATCTTTGCCTCTATTTCGCCCTTCAATAGAAGCATCTGTCAGTTTGACTCTTTCTTTGCTGTTTCGACAACAAGTTTTATGGCGTGGCATTCCCTGTTTGATATTATTTTTGTTTTTTTGGTTTTGGTTCCTTTTCCTTTTCTTCTTTCTTCTCATCCTTTTCCTGTTTATTTTCTTGACGAGAATTTCTGTCATAACCTCCTCTAAAGTATCTGGATCGTCCTCTATTTCTATGGTTATATCCTCCTCTGTTATATGTACCGTTGTACTCGTAAGGTCTTGTCTTAGTATCTGATTGAAACGGTGCCCTCTCTTGTCGATATTCTTCTATCTTTTTGTTCATTTCTTCTATCTTTTTCATCATTGTTTGAAGCATTTCTGTGTGTTTATCAATTTCTGTTAAAGTTCTCTGTTGTTGAAAACTTTGTTTTCTGTTATACTTTTACTTATTTTTATTTCATGTTCTTCTGCTCTGGCCTTTCTTCTGTAGCCGTTCTGGTTCGTGATCCCTAATAAAGGAGAAGAGCTCCGTCCCAAGTCGACCCCGTGGGTATAAAATCTATAACTCTCGAGTTCGGCTCGGAATAATGCAAGTGCAGCCAAAGCTGTACTAGGAGTTACATGGGTATTTACTCGACTTCTTGGGTCAAGGTCACTTATCTGGGTGGCTATTTATCAAGAAAACAATCCTATTTAAATACGGGGATCTACTATGGGAACCTCCCCTATGTATTCTCACAATAAAGCTGAGATATACTGTCAAAATAGATAAGGACGGAAAAGTGCCGCCTGTACCAAGGAATACGTACGTACTGGACGTAGGGTCAGTTTGCTGACCACGACCAGACGTAAATGTGAACTTACATATAGTTATTTGTGTTACCAAATAACTACTTTAAAAACAACACCAATAAATTACATCTTGTTCACACTGAAATTTAACATGAAGTAATTGCATAAATACGACAAAGAAATTATCTTCTTATTACGAGTTGCATCAGATAAATTTCTACACAAGAATTTCATAATAAAGGAAGATAATAGAAACTAATGTGTCAACAAATAACAATATAAAAGTGTCTGCATAGGACCAAAACCGCTTCACTTTTTCAATAATTTCAAAGGAGTCACTGCTTTTAAATGACATTCTTGTCGCCAGCTTAATATCCTTATTATATATAGGGATCGCCAAAACTTATCCTTCAGCATTTCGTTCCTTCCCGTCTCTGTAATGGATTTCTTAGAAGATGCTTTCAACAAAATGTCTTCCAATCTCAAACCCCAATCTGCCACAGTTTCATTTTCTTTCTGTGACGCAGTATAAAATTCAGTAAAAATGGTTTGATGACTTGATAAATCCCCAAAGGTGTCTTCTGATCTCTTGTGCTGTAGCTCTAGGGCTTATGTTTAAAAGGACTTTTTAGCTTGACCTTTCAGTGACTGTCGCACTGCCTGGGCGATTAAATCTTCTGGATATGTACTTGTAGCACATTTTATTAACACGTTTTATCTCTGTTTTCAAGTCTTCCAAGGTAACTTCATTCTTCTGTTTTGGTTCTGTCCCTGAGAATGGGCTTACCGTATTTTCGCTCCAGTTCCTTTTCAAGTTCTACTAATTTATAGCTTTTGTCTTCTTCTATCTTCATTTGTAATTCACGTATCATCATTTTCTTTATTCTTAACTCCATTGCTTTCTCTTCATCACGCAATCGACATTCTCTCTTATTTATTGCAGTTTCTTTCTCAATCAGACCTTTATCTTCTTCCATCTTCATGTGTGATTCTCGCATCATTAGTTTTTCATGTCTCAACTCCATTGCTTTCTCTTCATCGTGCAATGGACATTCTCTGTCATGTATTGTCATTTCTTTCTCAGTGAGCTTATCAAGCATTCTCTTCTGTCTACCTAATTCCACGAGACGCCTTTCTTCGTCTTCTTGCAACATATTCTTCTTTATATCTTCTATCCTTATTAATTCTTGTAATTTTAGTTTCTTCTTCTCTTAGCTTATTTATTGAGATACTCATGTCTCTCTGCCTTTTCAATATCTCTTGTGTCTCCAACGTAACAGGTTTTCGCTCCATGCTATCAATACTTCCTCTTAATTTTCCTCTGACTATGTCATTTCTAACATTTGGATTATTTCTCTGTTCTATCTCACGATACTTCCTGTCTATGCTTTCTAAACATTGAGGCAAGTGTCTGTATTGTGATAATATATTTGAGCTTCCTGCTCTATCTCTTTCTTTTCTTAAAGTATCTGCATCTCCTAACTGCTTCAATTTCTCTTCCAATTTATTAGTTTCCAAACTAATATCTACCCTTGGTCTTTCACGAGTTGACTTACCCTCAACTGCTTTGACTTCTGCTCTATCTTTCAATTTACTAGCAATTTCACCCCTATATGCTGTTTCATGACCTGTTATTATATTCCTATTGCCATCAGTGTCAATATTTAGTGGATTTAAAGTGTCATTATTTTTACTGCTTGTTTCTTCAAATACACTATCATTTCCACTTCTATAATCTGTATTTAGGTGATATAGACCTGGCCTGTAATCGTTCCCACGTTCTGACTTTTCATGTCGATAGTCTATGTTATGGTCTGAATATATCCCTCTATAGTCTAAATTTTGTGTGTTATCAATTTCCAAAAACCTACCATTACCTATATTGATATCGTGTTCAATTCTGGTTTTCCCTTGTCCATCGTGCCTGACTGACACTATGAGTCTCTCACTTCTCAGGTCAATACCAGGTCATGCACTGTTTGATCAACTCTTTCACTATAACCATAGGAATCTGAAATATTATCAATATTTAATGAGGTTATGTACACCCCCTCAGTCTACGCCCCCTCAGTCAATGCTTAATGTATATATAAACACAAGGAATAAAACGTCAATTTTCTGGGTCAAGCATAAAAGCATTATTAACGGCAAAACGTTCAAGACTGGAAACAATATCGACTTATCTACGTTTATAATGAATTTAAATGTCTATATTTAATCCTAACAATATGTTTTAGTTATATGTTCAGGACTTTTACAGATGATATCGACATCCGATTCTCCATTCCTTGCTTGTTGTGAAAGTGGATGAGGCCGCAGCGAATATCATAATTATATTAATAATTAAATCCTTGGAAAAAGTACTTTAATATTTAAATATATCGATGAGAATTTATTACACACAAATAATGCCGTTTCATGCATAAATAGAAAATATTCATCAATATTATTTTTACAGCTGTGTATGATAGGGGAAGTAACTCTGGGACGGGAGTCACGAAATACATGAGATATTCGTGGGCCATATCTGAAGCGAAAAAAGAGTTTTGTTGTGTTTTGATTCCTGATATATTCCTTTTCGGGATGTCTCATTACTTAGATACTGCAGCATGGTAATATAATACAAAGGTTTTTTATCTGACATTATGTGTAATGTGCATGTATGGATGGATGGATGGATTAGGGGTCCCTTTCTCTCACGAATGATGTACCGCCCAACATGTGATTTTCTGTGTGTCTTTATACATTATTGTGTCCTGTATACTATGACACTGATTACACGAGAAGCCTGGCATGATGCACGTTGTTGAGATGTTGAATTTGGCCAGACCCTGTACTAGTACAGTATCTATAGTGAAATAGAACTATATTACTGTAAGTGTAAAGATTAAAATAAAAGCGTTATTTAACATCGCATATAACCAGCATACAACATTAGCAACAAAGCTATTGTGCGGCAAACAGGCTATCCAGTAAGTAGTACTTACCTATATGTTAAAGGAAGGAAAACAAATGGTTGCGTATATAGAGGCAGCACGTGCCTCTTATTGATTTGGTCACTACTTTTTTTTGAGAAATGAAGGGTATAATATACAAATATATTTATATGCTAAATAAGCATATTTTAAAATATTACAAGTGATGCCACTGTCACAGCAACTGACGTTAAGTGGTGTGTGGCGGAATTATAACGACTTGGTGCAGGTATATATACGATGTGGTATTTCTGGGAACATTGAGTGCTCGTATTATCTGAGCATACAGATCTCCTAAATGCGGTGCTATGAGTGATTACTGTCACTAAACAGTCTCAGTTAAACAGTGAGGGTCTTTTCGTCTATGCTTGCAAAAGATATATCTATACAAAAATATGTATCATTATGTAGAACCCCATAAGTTATCTTTGTCCCGTAGTGGGCCATGATAGGACCCTGGTATGTACATGAATTTTAGAAAAAGAAATTGTTATAAAAACTAGGCAAAAATACCGTAGTCGAAGCACCCACAGTAAAAGAGGAAGCGGACCTTTGCAAAATGTCATTAATTTAAGCAGGCATTAAATATGTTGTCGGAATTTTCAACATGAAAAAGAGTCCTTGTTGTATCTATTCGCAACATTGTGGTTTACAGAAGAGAAATGTCAAAACCATCTTCTAAATTAAATATCGGTATGCGTTCTTTCTGTAAACAACATACCACAGATTTCTTAGCGTACTGTGCACCTTCCAAATGACGAGTGTAGTACTTGATGGCTTTCTATGAAAGGCGTTTCTACATTGTATTACAATTTAGAAGGGGGGGGCATTTGTTGAAATGAAAAAATCGCATTTCGTACTTTAATGTTAACAGTCAATATAGCTTAGTTTGGTGAAAAAATGTTAAAAAAAAAATAAATCTGCGATCTGTTAAAAGTGGCGGAAGTAAAACAACTTCATGGGCGAAAGGACGACTTTAGTATTGGGACATCAAGGGGTATGTGTGTCCCCTCCCGATGCAAGGGTTCAGTGTGTCCCACTTCTATAAATGGTGCAGTCTAATATACTTTGTACCTGTTGAGAAGTTTCAGTTAAGTTTGCATGTACTTCACTCGTATTTGCGCATGCTGTTTTGCATGGTTGTCATATTTTTAGAAATAAAAAATATGACGTTCATTAGGCTTTTCGATATTTTAAGCACAACTTTATTTATTTCATTCTGATTGTGCGTCTAAATTAATATCACAAACACGTTTCAAACAGAATAACACCGTCTACAGTTTCATTTCTTGCTTTCATGTATTTCAATCAATTATATTACAAATAAATATATGTAATTACATTTACTCAATGTATTGCATTTTAAGACGTCAATGTGTTTTTCACAGGGTTTTTACCTTCATGGTAGGTACACAAAATGAAATACATCATTATTTTTGCAACAAGTAGCATTTGACACACTTATAAGTGGGCATAAACGGATTATGTAACGTCATTTCAAAGAAAAACAACAAAAAAGTAAAGAATAAAAAATCAGTTGCCTTCACCCTCCCCCCCTCCCCCCTCCAAAAAAAATATGTTTTTGTAAAACAATTTCAGAATATTAAAACTCTTTTCTCAATAACAGTGATTTTTTAAAAACAATTTCATGTTCATTTCTATACTGTAGACTGTATATCTGTCCGAGCTAACGTATACATACTTGAGTGGCTAGGAGGGCAAGCAGTAAGAACACCTCATGATGAGAACGATAGCGATGTGTCAATGCCGACATTGTTATGTGAAAAGGAAGTCAATATATGTTCTTAGTGTTTGTTTTTCATTACTTAAAATCCATGGTCAGCAGTGGTCTCCCCAGGTTGGACAGTAGAGGATATCTACATGTATATTTTATGAAACAGTGATGATTACTCGTAATGCATTTGTACGTCACATACTTCTGGCAATCATCCCGCCTCACTATAAATTTAGAAACTGGAAAATGATTATGTCCGTGTGTTATCATTCTCTATTAGTGATAAACATGTACATATCAACGTTTCATGATAACACAAATCTGAACTGATTTCCGTCGCTTGATCATTCGCCGATGAAATCAATACTAAGTATTTGTAATTTAAATCTATACCTATTTATATTTTCTAGGTTGCCAAACGTACTTTAGTTTAGTTTAAAAGAGTACATTTATCACTCTCGAGACACGAATAAATAGAGAGAGAGAGAGAGAGAGAGGGAGAGAGAGAGAAAGAGAGAAAGAAATAGGATATACTTTATATATATAAAGTGTCATTACCGCATATATTATACATGTACATAAAGATTTGAGGTACAAATTTGCGCCCAATACCGGTGAAAAATAACCTTATACTTAACTGCTGATCTCTCATCGCTGCCGGGCTATTTTTACGTAAACTAAAAGCAACAAGCACATCACATACATACGAAAAAATGATTGTAAAACTATTTTAAAAAATAAACATGTGGTTGTGGGTATTCTTTTTCTTAGTTAGATCATTTTCTATCCATTTATAGCAGTTTTAAAGTATAATTCGAGAAAAAGCTTTTTATTATTTTTTTCATCCCCATTCTGTATTTACACTTATTTCTGCTTACTTGCGTCAAAATAAATCTACATGTCCATTAAGAAGTGGATAAGTAAATCCCATTCTCATGTATTTCAGCGTTAATTTACAGTAAATATTTAGTTCTGTCGTGATTCTTTTAAGCATCTTTTTTTTCAATTATCAACAGTTAAAGTGATCACGATGCTTTAATATTATTCTTAACATTTGTCTTCTTGGTCGTATGGGTATTTCTTTTTTATCACACAGTTCTAAAACACGTTTCTACAAACATGTTCTTTATGGTTACTAAAACTAACTGGTATACACATGTAATTACTAAAATCATTTAAGACTGAAATTTTATTGGTTACAATATGGAATACAGTGTACATCATTATTGAAAAACACAGTTTCATACATATGTACAATGCAATATAGTACATATTTTTTATTTCATCGCTTTTACCTGTATAAAAATTGACATGCCGCATAACGTCGCGTCACGCGGCATCACTCGGCGGGACTCGTTGTCGCGCTTGAATGCGCTTGATTGCTATTTTGTCTTTCAGATGCGGCAATTGAATGCCGCATACAATTTGCAATGTCGCGTCACGCGTTTGATTTCCCGCCGCATCTCCATGCTTTCAGACTCTTATTTACATGCCGCATGGACGCATATGCGTGGGGTTTCGCCTGTGCTGTACTGTACATAAGTGTAACTTGTATCCATTTAGTCTGCTATGTGGCTAAAATTTTCTTTTTTTTTTTTTATCATTTATTTTCAAATCTTTATTGTACACACTTATATTTAACAGTGTAATCAATAATATCTTTAATTATTCAATTATTTCAAAAGTGCAATAAAGACCTCTTTTTTGTAAACTGGTTGCGTTCTTTGTTCAAAAAAGCTATGAAAAGATCTGTAAGTATGCTTTAAAAAAAAGGAAGATGGGATTTTTGTCTTTTTAGATCGTTTTCATACAACATAATTTCATTTATTTTCATTTTGATATGCTTTTTGAAAAGTCATGTCTATGACAACCTTTTGTAAGTGACAAAATCTATATTCTGTTATTTTCTATATTGTTTTCAAAAAAGACCACTTCCTGGCATGTTGTTCGATCTTGTTTTGTATGAAAGCTATTTCTTTCTCTATATTTATTCTTATCTGCAAATAATGCTTAAAACTTTCAAACGTAGGCAATACCTTTTTTATTTTCATTTGAAAAATATATAATTTCATAATCAATATGATAAAGTTAATCGATTTGTATTTTTGAGTGCTTTGCTTATACCAAAACTTATAATTTCAAAGTTTAGTACAATTTTGTGATCATTCTGTTCTAAAAACATCGAAAGGCTGTTCCATAATATTTGTGCGTAGTGACATCTCCAAAATATATGTTCTATATTTTCTTCATGCATACTACAAAAGTCGCACAGGGTAGAGCTTACTAGGTTACACTTAAAAAGGTATGTATTTGTAGGAATTATTCGCATCAGATACTTATATTGAAAATTTCTAATTTTTGTATCTACTGTTGTTTTTAATGATTGCGTATAAATTGTTTTCCAATCTAGTTGTTTCCCTTCAAAAGTGTTTGTCCATTTAATTTCTGATTTCGTATAAGGTTTCTTCAAATTTTTTATTTGCATGGAATATGTCAATTTATTTGGGTGTTTCGATTGCCTTATTTTATCGATTAACGTTTCCTGTTGAGTGTATGTTGGTATCTCTTTCCGTAAAATTTCTTTCATGTATTTAGGAACACTTTTTATTATGTGTTGGTAACTTAAAAAGTCCGAATTTTCAATATCATATAAAAATTTGATATCTTCAAATGCATAAAAAGTTTTTGTTCTATAGTCAAAAAGGTGTTCCAAGTTCTTTATGCCTTTTTGTTCCCAAGTTTTGAAATAAAATGTCTTATTATTCATTTTTATATTTGAATTGTTCCATATTATCTCTTTACCTGTTGGTAATAGTTTTGAAGGTTTTATTTTGATCCATGCCTTTAAAATATCTTTTAAAAAGGCATTGTTTTTACAAATGGTGTCTATAACATCTTCATCTAAATTACAGTCGAAGATGATTTCTCCGCCCTTTTTATTTAGTAGATTTTCATAAAATATTTTCCATTCCCCTGTATTACTTTTATCACACAATCTTTTCACCCAGCAGCTTTTTATTGAGATTAGAAATTTTGAAACGTCAATCATTTTCAGTCCTCCTAGTTCATATTCTAAAATAAGAAGATTTCGTTTGATTTTTTCAGGTTTTTTGTCCCACATGAACTCAAAAATAGTTTTGGTGATCTCTTTAAGTGTATGTTCAGAAGGATTAGGTAAAACTGTTAATGGGTATATAAGTTTTGGTAAAGCAAAGCTTTTGATTACAGTAATTTTGCCTAGAAGGGTTAATTTTCTGTGCTCCCATTGTTTTAAACAGTTTTTAAAAGTAAGAAGTTTTGGTTCTAGGTTTAAACTGATATTTCTTTCTATGTTATTTGTGAAAGTGAAGCCCAGAGTATTTGCTGATTCTGAGGTCCATTTCAATTTTTTATTTTGGCGGTAGCTCAAATTTGTGCTTCTTAGGGATCCTATTCGTAGAATTGTAGATTTATTGATATTTAATTTAAGTCCTGATATGTATTCAAAATTTGTTAATACATTAATTAATTTTTCGAAAGATTCTTTTGAACCATTATTTATATATGTTGCGTCATCAGCAAACATAGTTTGTTTTATTTCTCTATTCCCTATCACAATACCTTTGATATTGTTGTCATTTTCTATGTATTTTGATAAAATTTCAATACCAAGAATGAATAGAAAAGAGGAAAGAGGACATCCCTGACGAACACCTCGTTCAATATGGAAGGGTTCAGATAGAAAACCATTGTTTATTATTAAACTTGAAACGTCATTATAAAAGAGTTTGATCCATTTGATAAAGGAATCTCCAAAATTAAAATGCTTTAAACACTTTATCATGAAGTCATGGTTAAGACTATCAAAGGCTTTTTCAAAGTCGGCGAAGAGTAATAATCCTGGCTCATCTATTTCTTTTAGGTAGCTGATTACTTCAAAGATAAGCATAACGTTTTCTCCTATATATCTCCCTTTCAGGAAGCCAGTTTGTGAAGGATTTATAATCGAGCCAATTACTTTTTTTAGTCTATTTGCTATTGTTTTTGTCGCTATTTTGTAATCAACATTGAGTAAACTAATTGGACGCCAATTTGTAAGGAAGGTAGTATCTTTATTTGGTTTTGGTAGCAGAGTTATAATTCCTTGTTTTTGTAGATCTGTAAGAATTCCGGTACTATAAGAGTGATTTATTGACTGAATAAAGTAAGATTTAATTTCTTTCCAAAATACTTTGTAGAATTCCACTGACAAACCATCTGAACCGGGGCTCTTTTGATTTTTCATTTCGCTCAATGCGTTCCAACATTCACTTTCAGTCATAATACCATCACATGAAAGTTTGTTATCTTCATTCAGTTTATTACTTTCTATAGTAAAGAAGTCATACTCTGATAAGTTCGAATACTTTTTTTTCGCGTATAGATTCGTATAGTATGATACAGTCTCTTTAAGAATTTCTGTTTGCTTTGTTATTTCTTTCTCTTGTATTTTTAATTTATAAATAGTTTTTCTCTCTGCATTTTGCTTTTCTAAATTTGAAAAATATTTACTATTTTTTTCGTTTCCATCTATATTTTGTGCTCTTGCTCTAATCATAATACCATTCATTTTCATGTCTAATAGATTATCTAATTCGTTTCTTTTTGAATTTAATTCATTCTTGATTTCATCACTATTTGGGTCGTTTTGAATGATTTTATTCTCTAAAAAAGCAATTTCTGTATTCAGAGTTTCTTCGTGTTCTTGATCTTGTTTTTTTTTATGTGTTGCGTATTTTATTGTTTGGTTTCTTATTGCCCCTTTGATAAGTTCCCATATTGTGTTAGGATTTGAATTTTTATTCAGGTCAGTTGTTTCTTTAATACAATTTTTGATAGTTGTTTGATATTGCTCGTCAAGCAGTAAATTATTATTCAATTTAAAGTATCCCTTGCCCTTAGACTCTTTTGAGAAATTTATACTTAGTTCAATTTTTGAATGGTCTGATTTATAGCCTGGTTTGATTTTACACCCTTTGGCAATATTTATTAAAGTATCGGATAGTAAAAAGAAATCAAGTCGGCTAAATATAATTGGTTTAGTATTTGAATGCCAGGTATATTGATATTTATTAGGGTTTAGCAACCTCCATATGTCTATCAGATTATAATTGTCAAGTATATTTACTATTTTTGCTCTGCAGTTTTTGTGCGTGTCTAGCCTACCATGTTTTTTATCAAGTTTTATGTCAATTACTGTGTTAAAATCACCCGCCAATATAAAATTTCTCTCAGAGGTTTTTGAAAGTTCGTCGTCTAAGACATCAAAGAAATGTTTGCTATCGTTATTTGGACCATATATATTTAATAAAGTAAAATCCCGGCCGTCAATTTCTATGTCTAGTGATATTAGACGACCTCGAATAATTTCTTTGAAATTTGATACTTTTCCAGAGAATGTGTTACTCAACAAGATAGCAACACCTTCACTGTTACTTTTATTTCCGCTAAAATATGATTGTCCGCTCCATTCAAGTTTCCACTTTTCAGCGTTTTTTTTCGGTTGAATGCGTTTCTTGGAGAAGACAGATTTTATACTTATTTTCTTGTACATAATGAAAAATTTGTTGTCTTTTTGTTGCATTAGATAGCCCTCGTACGTTAAGTGAGCTTAACAGTGTTGTCATAGTGAGTATCGTAGGTGTGGTAAGTTAAGTTTGAAATATGTTTGAAAACGATCTAAAGGAAAACTATGAAAAAACATGTCTCTTTTACGTAGTGATTAAGGTCAAAAAATTGTGGACAGCCCTGTATTTACTTTTATATTAAAATTTGATATGAAATTTGCACGAGAATATAAATGTTTTTTTCTGAATTATCATGTGTATACATGCATTTTTTTAATAATTCACCATTATATAACTTGTGATTACATTCCGCAATTATCAAATTGATACAAAGACAAAAAGTAACATTAAACACACCAAAACAAACATAAGTTATTCATACGATGAGCACCACTTAATAACAAAAAAGTTTTTTTTTTACAAATTTTACTATTGTTTCCAAGCACACTGGTGCATTTCTTACCACAGTCAGCTCTGAGTAAGTGTATATAGATATACCGGATGCCATTAGAATGTGCCATCAGTTTTTTCTAGCAGTCAGATAAAACAGAGAAGAGTAACAAATAACAACCAAATTGACCAATTGAAAAATAGACATCCGAAAAAAAATAATTATAATTAGTTTTGGTGTCTTGTTTATCCACGTAAAGTTAAACAGATTCATTTCAATAAGTGTTTACAGTTTCACGCTTCACAGTGTACAATAAAAAAGTTTGCTTGAAAAATGACATGAAATTTTCTTATTACATTCAACGTTTTGTAGCATATTTTCAAGCGTATGTCTTTAACATTTACATTTCTATAGTAGGAGTACACCTATATAAGACTATTCGCTCTTATGTTTTTAATAATGCTTTTCATTTGTTAAAATATGCGTGTTTGAAAGTAAAAGATCAAGTTTTCAGTATAAAATCTCAGGTATTTGTGCTCGTTTAAAGTATACACAAATTTTATATATCCACAAATAAAACGTGTAAAGTTAGATTTGTGTATTTTTTGTTCAACAAGTTTATATAAAATAGGTATTATGTGGTAACAATCACTTATTACTATCGAAGCGTAACTTTAAGCAGTTTCTATACTGTTCTCCGTAAATAGCGTGACACAGAATCTATGTTTTACCTATGATGTTATCATCTTTCTCTAGCCAAGGTAAATCAATCCATTGTTGAAAATCTCTGTATCGTACTTGGTGGATTCTTCCTACTGTATTTTCATAGAATATTTTTCCGTTTCGTGTCCAAGTTGAATTTACTTCATCTGGCATTTTTCTTTTACCTGGCTAAAAGAACAATGGAGAGAACGATAGCATAGCCACACTAGTATTACTTTGTTAGAACGTCCGTTCGTCAAACAAACTTAACGTTGGCTATAACGTTTCCATTTCTAATTATTTATTTTTGAAACTTTGAAACTGTATTGCTTATGACATGAGTGGTGATGCCACCAAATGTTTTGTCATATTTGACAGGGTAATGCCCCTTTATGCACTTAGTTTTTGTCATGATAACTTAACGTTGGCTATAACTTTGCCATTTGTTAAGATTTCTTTATTAAACTTTCTAATTGCATTGCATATGAGAAAAGGGTGGTGATGTCGCCAAATTTTGTAGGTCAAGGTTATATTTGAGACAGTTATGCCCCTTTTAGTACTTAGATTGTGGCTATAACTTTGCCATTTCTTAACACATCTTCATCAAACTTTGAGATTGTATTGACAAAAGGGTCGTGATGCTGCCAAATTTTGAAGGTCAATGTCATATTCGAGTTATGCCCCTTTTTGTACTTAAATTTTGTCACGAAATGAATGGTTATTCTGACAAAGAGTGTTCTACTAGTTCTATGTTTAGTAACCGTGACCTTGACAGTGTATTAATTGTAAACATTCCAGGTCAAGGATGGGTTTTACGATATGCACCTTTTACACAGTCACGTTTACCTTGGTGCACTGAATATTTTGCGACTCCGGGAACATTGTTTCTTTTAACCATTCACACCTTGCCATAACGTACAAAGTTTTTGCCTGCGTATATGCACAGCAGAGGTAGATACCTTAACAAGTGTGAAATTGACCTCCCTTGTGTGAATTACGTACACATTTCATCAAAGTTTCAAGATTATCGTTCCACGTGTTTATAACCAGGCGCGTAGCTACCTATACACCGTTTCAATAATTCGGTAATTTGAATTATCTGCCCTTTGATGACGTCATGCGGGGATGCGCCTTTAAAACGAGATAATGGCGCAAGCGTGATTGTTGACCACAGCATATATTATTTCATCGAGGGAACGCTAGATCTAAGTATTTTTGTAGCTTTTACAGCTTGAAACTGTAGACATATACCGTATAAAGATAACTTAAATGAAATCATAGTGGAATGACGAAGACAAGTGATTTAAATTTTGAGCGATTTAACCGGAAGCTTTTTTATACTTCAAGTTTTTAGCGACTGTGAGTGATGTCCCTTGGTAACAACATGTGAAAAAATGTGCTCTTGATAATTTTCTATTTTCTACAAATAAAGGGACATTGTGTTTTTTTTTGTGAGATGAACGGATACTATATAGGATAACGTTTAAAACAGTAGGTGAAAATTATAAATTTAATTTGCCGTTTATCAGTTTTTGGACATACTTTATAAACCGTATAGACATGTAGATGAGCCAAATATAGACGACATGTTTCATGCTTCATGATTTCAAATACACATGTGAGCGAACTATAAATTATAGAAGTGAACAGTTGTTGACATAACGGTACAACGGTTGTGTGATTGTATCGGAGTTTATATAAAGGGATTGAACTGGCATGGTATAAATATATATGAAGCGCTCAGCCAACTCAACTGTGACATCGGCTAGTGATTTTGACTCTACACATTTCATACATCAGAACACGAAAATATTGAAAAAGAAAAGAAAAAGAAGAAAAAGGAGAAACAAAATCCAAAGAAAGTAAAAACAATGGCCGACAATGTGTTTGTTGAAAGCGGCATCGAAAGCAAACTACAAGAAATAAACTCAAAATTAAGTAATGTTTTAACAAAACAAGATCGCAGCTTTATACGCGACATTGTAAAAGAAACAGTTGCAGAAATACAGGAACAACTATTGGGTTCTGTCATTAAACGAATAGAAATTCTAGAAGGCGAAGTTCACGACAAAGCTGTACAAAATGAACAGTTGCAAAAAGATATAAAAGAACAAAAAAATCAAATGAGTCTTTAAAAATCGACAATCAAGCCCTAAAGAATGCTCTAAAACGGAACTCTGAAAAAGTCAATGAAAATTTGAACGACCTTGAGCAATATGGACGTCGAAATAACGTTCGTATAACCGGCATTGATGGCGATGATGAGAAACAGTCGTCAACCGCAACAACGAACTCGGTCGTCAAAAAATTAAATGAACACTTAAACTTGAACTTGACGAGTAGTATGGTGGATATTTCACACCGTGTCGGAAAATACAAGGCTGACAAGGAAAGGCCTATTTTAGTAAAATTTGTTCACAGACAAAGCAAAATAAATGTTATGAAAACAGCAAAAAAGTTAAAAGGTACCGGAATTTACATCAATGAGGACTTAACGCATATCAATCAAGAAGTACTGGCAACAATGAGGCGCAATGCAAAGGATAAAATCGATCATTGTTGGTCATTCGAAGGCAAATTATATGCTAGATTTATTGGGACTGACAAGAAACTACATACAAAGGTTGTGTCCTTCAAAGACTATGACTATTGGTTGGCATACAGAGCTACTGCGGAACCATACGACGACATTACACCTATGAAGCATTAAACAATTTTTGTTCCGCGTGTGTTGTGTGACTGTACACAAGAGTGTTACTAAATCTAGTTACTTTCCGCAATCTCACCAATTATCTGTATTTGTATCAATGCTGTAAGTTGTTTTTGCTTAAACAAAAATATTGAAAGTGTCTTGAACTATTTGTCTTGGTCGCCATAATTCTTGTTTCTGTCAATAAGTAGGTATGATATACCTTTCATGATATACAGATAAACATAAAAAATCAGTATGTATACACAATAAATACAATTTCATTTAAAACTGTCGGACTATCCTAGCATCTTCAGTTTTATACGTTGTTTAAAGAAATAAATCAGAGTGTTAACAATACTGACTATTAATCATGTCATAGTCACAATCGTTTTGAGCTGTAATTCAAGAAAATCGGCCCCTATAGAGTTAAATTTATTTATTGTACAACATTTTATTTAAAATATAACGTTAAATCTTATACGCCATGATAACTATTGGTCGTCTAACTTGCATTTTAGACCTTTGTAACAATGAAGTCTTATATTCCGACGACTAAATATTGTATCGACACATAAGTAAACCTTTTTTGTATAAGAAAAACATAATACATAAAACTGTTTTTGAAAAATCCTTATGCAAATGCCATTTTATCTCTTTACACATGTGTTAGTCTGAAAACAGACAGTTCAATGTTGTATGAAAAAGATGTTTTCAACAACAGGTATTCTTTGATACAAACCCTTTGTCTTTTGACAAAAATACTATTTAGTCAAATATCGTTTTTTCTGTATAACCACTACATATGACCCTTTTATAATTATGCCTTTTCTATTACTCCTCCAGCACAAAATATTTGTCCTAATATTTTTTATATTTATGAGAATTAGATACATGAGACATTCAGTAAGGGATTTAAAAATTTTGTAAAGTGTAGTGTTAAACTAACCACTAACTCCACTCTATATTTCGTTTCGACAGATGTTTCAATTTGTCTAATTATATTCTACATAGTATAAATTTGTGTGTTTGTATCATGTTTGTTTGAAATATGCTCGTTGATATTCTTTTCAATGACAATGTGTTACATTTTTGTTTTGGGATACATGGATATATTAAACATTTGTGATTTTGCGAAAAGAACGGAAGTAAAGCAAATGATTTTAACATGGTTAACATATTTTTCTGTTTCATATGACTTATAAAGTATGTACGTTTAATGTAAAGGGATTCAGCGATTTAAAAAAAGAAAGCAAATATTTGGGTGGCTAAAAAACTATTCGGTTTGTCTGTTACAAGAAATTCATCATAAAAGTAATTTTGAAGCAAATTGGCAATATGAATGGGACGGGAAAGTGTACTTTAGCGGGAATAGTTCGAACAGTAAAGGTGTTGGGATACTTTTAGAAAAAAGTGTAGAAACTTTAGCTTACATTGATTTAATTGTTGGAAGATTACAGTACTTAAAAATTAGGATAGAAGGAAAGACAATTTCAATATTAAATGTGTATGCGCCAAACGACGATGATGTAAATGTTTTCAATAGTATTGAAAAATTTATAGCTGATCATGATGATGAAACGTTTATCATTGGGGGCGATTTTAATAGGGTACTAGATGTAAATAAAGATAAGAAAAATGGTCGTTCAGATACAAATAAAAAGTCTAGAGAAAAACTTCAAAATTTAATTGAAAATCATGAGTTAAATGACATCTGGCGAATCAAAAATACAGAGAAAAAGCAATATACGTGGCATTCGAATAATAAGAATGAAATATCTTGTCGATTAGATTTTTTTCTTATCTCAACAAACCTTGTAAATAATGCTTTAAATTGTAAAATTACAACAGGCTTGCGCTCAGATCACTCATTAGTTTATATGAATATAGATTTTAAACAATGTCATAGAGGCCCTGGTATTTTTAAACTAAATAATTCAGTTTAACTAGACAAAGAATTTCAACAAGAAATACGACATAATATCAAAGACATTACAGAACTCAATGCGGATGCGAATCCACTGGTCCTTTGGGAACTGATAAAAGGCACTATTAGAAATGTTAGTATTCGTTATTGCACATATAAAAAGAAAAATGATACGAAAGAGGAAAATGAATTGATTAAATATATTGATGAACTAGAATTAGAAATTTCAAATGGTTCCTCTGATGATGTATCAGTTGAAGATTTAAGAGAAGCAAATTTAAAGCTAGAACAAATAATAGATAAAAGAACTAATGGAATATATTTACGCTCAAGAGCAAAACATATTGAAGGATTTGAAAAAAACTCCAAATATTTTTCAAATTTAGAAAAAAAGAAAAGTGAAATGAAAACTATTTCAAGATTAACCGTTAATAATGAAGATATTACAGATTCTAACGATACTTTAAAAGAAACAAAAAAATTTTATCAAAAATTATATAAAAAGAATCAATTAAGTTCAGACGATAGTGACTTCTACCCAAATGATTCATCAGTTCCAAAGTTAAATAACGAAGAAACTATTACTTGTGAGGGAATTTTAAATGAACACGAGTGTGCAGTTGCGTTATTAGATATGCAAAATAATAAAAGCCCGGGTTCCGACGGTATTACTGCAGAATTCTATAAGATTTTTTGGCCAGATTTAAATCAATACTATTTAAGGGCAATTAATCATGCATATGAAACAGGCGATCTTTCACAATTACAAAAACAAGGAATAATTACATTAATACCAAAGAAAGATAAAGATTTATGCTACCTGAACAATTGGCGACCAATTACACTGTTAAACATTGACTATAAAATTGCTACAAAAGCAGTCGCAAATAGAATCAAAAAGGTTTTACCAAAGATTAAACATCATTCGCAAACAGGTTTTATGAAAAATCGTTACATAGGTGAAAATATAAGGTTAATTTATGACATAATAGATCATTTAAATAAACACAATTTACCAGGGCTGTTATTTTTTGCAGACTTTGAAAAAGCATTTGATAGCCTTGATCATAGCTTTCTGTATAAAACTCTAAGGTAATATAGTTTTCTTCGGTTGAATGCATATGAATTAGAAGAAAATTATTTTCTATTGGTCGAATGCAGTAGCATTATTATCAATTTGCACGGACTTTATACGTGAAATTGTAGTTCACGTTATTGTCACTCAGCTTTGGTCGGTCGACGCTAACACATCTCGATATTTTTGTTGTGTAAAATAGAGCGAAATTGTTATGGAAAATTCGCTGAGTAGGGAAGATTTGCCACGTGGAAATAATGTTGAAAATTAGTTGCAATTGGTGTTAGAAGAATTGAAATCTCAAACACAGGAGTTTAAAAGATTAAAAGAAGAAGTGCAAGGAAATTCGCGCACGGTTACTTCAGAAGTAGAGAAATTGAAATCGGAGAAACAACTTGTTTGGAGGCATATTGGACATAAACAGCAATTTGAGTTGAACAGTGAAATTGAAGAGAAGGTTAAGCAAGTACAGTGGGGAATACAGCACGAAAAAATGGATTACGCTATAGAATTACTAGACGCGATCACTTAGTCTTTAAAAGAGCGTAACAAGCACATTCGAATCGCAGACACTAGTCCAGGAGGTTGGGACACTGTTAAATTATATTTAAGTAACCCTATTGCCAGCGATGATGAGGATGAATCGCGCATTAATAGAGCAAAAAACAAAGCTCTTAAGCTCAAGAAAGAGAAAGGAAAAATGCCGAGCTCTAAATCCGCTGTCACCCAGAGGTTCAATCCCATGGCTTCGAATCCTCCTCGCAGTTACGGTACTTACAATCCATCAAGCCAGTCAGTTTATGCTGCGAGGTCCTCTACATCCGAGTTCGGTAGTTCCAATAATTTTCGTCCCTCAAACAGAGGCTACAATGCACCAGGTTCCTACGCAACGTCAGCAACTTCCGGTTCATGCTACGCTTGCGGAGAATTCAGTCATTGGAGAAGAGACTGTCCGTACACCATCCGCCCACCAGGCCCCGGGTACCAGTCAGCAACAAGGAAATGATTTATTGTTGAAAGATGAGTATGATTTTGACTTCGATAGATTTACTCATGATTTCTATGAATATGAGCAAGGACAGAAAAGTATCATTGTGAGAGGTAGACTTAGGAAAAATGTACTATTTTGGCAACAAATAGGTGCTTCTAATTTTATTTTAGATATTATAAAAGCCGGTTATAAATTACCATTTTATTCAATGCCTCCTATGTCTATGAATAGAAATAATCGGTCTGCTTTATCTGAACCAGAATTTGTTTTAAGTGCTATTAAAGATCTTTTAGATAGGTCACTTATTAAAAAATGTGTACAGCCTCCTAGAGTTGTAAATCCTTTGACTGTTTCTGTGCAAAGTAATGGAAAAAAGAGGTTAATATTAGATTTGCGTGAAGTAAATAAGCATTTGTGGAAGCAATCTGTAAAATTCGAAGATTTGAGAATTGCATTATCATATTTACAAAAAGGTTATTTCATGATCAAATTTGATATTACCAGCGCTTACCATTTCATAGAAATATATGAACCTCATACAGAGTTCCTAGGTTTTTCATGGATAGATCCTGAGTGTAATGTCAATTATTATAAATTTGAAGTTTTGCCGTTTGGTTTGTCAACAGCATGTTACGTATTTACGAAAGTAACTAGGCCTTTAATTGCGAAATGGAGAAACGAAGGAAAACTGATCTTAACATTTTTAGATGATGGGTTTGGTTGTGCTATGAATTTTGACAAAGCTTTGCAACTTAGCAGGCATGTGAAACAAGATTTATTGTCTTCAGGATTTGTTCCAAATGCTGATAAATGTACTTGGGCCCCAGTTCAAATTTTGACTTTTTTAGGTTCAATTTTGAATTCCCATCAGGGTACAGTTAAAATCACTGAACAAAGGGTGGAGAATGCAAAAATGACCGCAATTGGCTTATTGCAAGATCAAAAAATGCATAGGAGGGTTCTTGTAAGTAGCCAGTTTTGTAGGTCAAATCGTGTCTATGGGAATAGTTATAGGTCATGTGACACAGATTATGACACGTCATTTGAGTATCGATATTTTGCAGGCACGCTCTTGGAATGCGAGTATTTCTATTTCAGAGGAGAGTATAGGTAAAATTAAGTTTTGGCTATGCCAGCTTCACAATCTCAACGAGAGAGATATTTTTCAGTCTCATATCTGTTCCAGAATAGTTTATAGCGATGCATCTTCTTCAGGATTTGCAGGCTATGAAGTACATTCTATTAATGGTATTTCACATGGGGTGTGGTCTTTTGAAGAGAGTCAAAAATCTTCTACATGGAGAGAACTTTATGCAGTTTGTTCTGTACTTAAGTCTCTTTTGCATGTCCTGAAAAGTCAACGCGTCAAATGGTTTTCAGATAACCAAGGTGTGGTTTCTATTGTCATGAAAGGTTCCATGAAAAGTGATTTACAAGATTTAGCCTTTGAAATATATAGGTTATGCATTTGTCATTCCATAACTTTAGAAATGGAATGGTTACCACGTTCTATGAATGAGAAAGCTGATTATTTTAGCAAGATAATAGACCATGATGATTGGGGAATTTCAGTAGAAATCATGTCTATGATTCAAGCAAAGTTTGGTAAATTAACCATTGATTGGTTTGCTTCAGAGCACAATGCAAAAGTTCCTAGATTTTATTCTAGGTTTTGGAATCCCAGTTCTATAGGTGTAGATGATTTTACGGGTGATTGGTCTACAGAATTTGGCCTGTTTGTTCCGCCATTTTATCTATTGAATAGGGTTTTAAGTAAGATGTATGCTGAAAGAGCACAGGGTATTCTGGTAATACCATTATGGAAATCAGCCCCATTTTGGCCTTTGTTGTTTCAAAATGGCAGATTCATTCAGAATGTGATCGAATCTTTAGAACTGCCTACTGAAGCCAAGTATTTCTGTAAATGCAAGGATGGTAAAGGAATATTTGGGAATACCGATTTGAAATTTCGTATGTTTGCGTTGCATGTTAAGTTTTTAAAATCGTAACAGTAAAATGTACATTATGCATGTACATAGCGTATCAATTAAAGGGAGAGAAATGGAAAAATTGCGATCAATAATTGTAACGAGAGTAATCTTTCTTTAACACAGGTTGTTAAATAAGGTATACCTACTGGTTAGGTTACTATTTTTCATACGATATTTTTAGTAGGTTACTACATGTAAATTCATAGATAAAATTATCTACCGGATAGGTTAATATCCACTGGCTGGTTAAATTAGATATTCAATTTTATAGTTGCCTACTGGATAGGTAATTAAAATTATGATATTTGAAGTAGACCTTAGATAAAGAAACCGAGGTTACTATTTGTCAAATATTGACTCACTGGATGAGTATGACTTAGAAAAGCCAGACGATTATATATGAACTTGCATATTTATTAAATCATCTTCTTTATTAAATCTGTTTTTTCAGATTCATAAACATGAGATTGATGGGTTGCCACCGGTTTTGGCGGACAAGGTGCACCTACTCCCGGATATCTTGAAGAAATCAAGAGCAGACAACACTTCTAAGAAGTATGAATTAGCATTCAAAAGGTGGAGTAAATGGGGATTGTGTAATTCTTTAGGGAGTGGGGGCATCTTGCCCGCAAAAACTTTAACAGTGGCGATTTATTTATCTTCATTGATTCAGTCTGCGCATACACCTGCTCCAGTTATAACAGCATTTTACGCGTTAAAATGGTATCATGATTTACATGGGTTGAAATCGCCGACAGATTCGAAAATTATTGTTAATATTTTAGAAGCTGCTAAGAGAATTTTGGCCAAACCTGTTAATAAGAAAGAACCGATTACTATAGAAAATATATTGTCAGTTTATAATGCATTATATCAGGACAAAAATATTAAAAATCAAAGGATTATTTGTGCTATTATATTAGCGTATGCAGGTTTTTTGCGCAGCACTGAGTTGCTGAATATTAAGGTTTCTGACATAGTGTTTGAACAGACTTATATGGCATTGTATATTGAAAAAAGTAAAACAGACATATATAGAGACGGTCACTGGTTAATGATCGCAAAGACAGGTACAAAACTTTGTCCGTGTATGAATATTCTTAAGTATATTGAATGGACAGGTTTATCAAATGAAGATTATCTCTTTTGTAATCTATCAAAAACAAAGACAGGGTACAAAGTTAGAAATGCGTGTATTAAAACTTCTTATACGAACTTAAGGGAACTATTTCTGAATGCATTAAAACCTCATGTAGTTGACATTCGCAAATATTCACTACATTCTCTCCGTTCTGGTGGTGCGACTGCAGCCGCAAATAGTGTTAACGGTATAAAAGAGCGCATGTTCAAACGTCACGGCCGTTGGGCCAGTGAGACTGCAAAAGACGGGTACATTAAAGATGACTTGAAGGAACGGTTAGCCGTTTCGTTATCACTGGGACTGTGAACTGATAAAGTGTTCATGATATACACGTGTTATAATTGACATTAGTTAATTTTGTGTGGTGAATGAATTATATATTTGATTTTATAGACTTGCAATTTTTTTTTTTTTTTTTTTTTTTTAAGTTTTTGCATTAATTAAACCCCGTTCTTTGATTTCACATCGATCGAACCAAGTGCTACATACAATATACAAATAATATAAAAGATTTGAATCGTTCGATGTTGTTTTCGTTTTGTCTTAAAGAAGTATATGATGCTGCGTCATCTTAAAGAGGCATATGATGATATGCAATGAGTTAAAAGAAATATAGTTTTCTTCGGTTGAATGCATATGAATTAGAAGAAAATTATTTTCTATTGGTCGAATGCAGTAGCATTATTATCAATTTGCACTTTATACGTGAAATTGTAGTTCACGTTATTGCCACTCAGCTTTGGTCGGTCGACGCTAACACATCTCGATATTTAAAAAAAAAAAAAAAAAGTTGGCAGTATGTTTGTAGAACAAAATGAATTTGTTCTGTTATTCTATTTCATTTTATATAATGGTTTAATGCATGAACTACCTATGACGATCATGAGATCTGAAGTTTCTATTTGTTTTAAATAGAATAGTTTACAATGCATATATAAAATGAATTGATATTATGTGTATTGATTAATTATATTGTTTAATGAATGTGGTATATGTAATATGTATAATCATTGATTTCTGGATGAAATTATAATGTTAACATCGATCGAACCAAGTGCTACATACAATATACAAATAATATAAAAGATTTGAATCGTTCGATGTTGTTTTCGTTTTGTCTTAAAGAAGTATATGATGCTGCGTCATCTTAAAGAGGCATATGATGATATGCAATGAGTTAAAAGAATTTCAATTTCGGAGAATCTCTTATCAAGTGGATTGAAACATTTTACAATGATATGCAAAGTACTGTGTCTAATAATGGCTTTATATCAGATTTCTTTCAAGTTGAAAAGGGTGTATGTCAAGGATGTCCACTTTCGCCTTACCTGTTCATTATTGCGATTGAAGTTTTATCAATAGCTATAGATCGAAATAAAGAAATAGTTGGTGTCAACTTTTATAATACAGAAGTAAAAGAATCACTAATTGCTGACGATGCCACATTCGTATTAAATGGTACAAAATCTTCTTTTGAAAATCTTATTAATACAATTGAAAAGTATGGAAGCATTTCAGGTCTCAAATTGAATGTAAACAAATCAGTGGTACTACGAGTCGGGTCTCTTAAAAATGACAACATAGTTTATTGTAAAGACAAAAAGTTTAACTGGACATCAGAAAAAGCTTCAACACTTGATATTGTCTTTGAAAATGATAAAAAGAAAGTTCTTACTTCAAATTTAAATTCAAGAATATCAGAAGCTACATCAGCTCTGAAAAGTTGGCAAAAACATAATTTATCATTGCTTGGGAAAAGTAACAGTTTTAAAATCTTTTATTTTTCCAAAATTACTGTATCCACTGACCGTTCTTCATGATCCTCCTGAAAATACTATAATTGAAATAAATAGACTATTTTATCAATTTCTGTGGGATAATAAACCAGATAAAATATCTCGGAAAATAATTAGACTGCATGGAAATTGATAAAGGGGGGTTAAATATGATTGATTTTAAAGCAAAATTAAATACAATAAAATGCAGCTGGGTGTACAAAATATTTGATGAAAATAATAAAGGATACTGGAAAAACTGTTATAGACATGAACTTGAAAAATTGGGGGGGGGTAAACTGGTATTTGAGTCTAATCTTCAAGAAAAAAACGTTGATAAAATGTTCAAAAATAAATTTCTTAATAACATAGTTACCAGCTGGACAATAATTAATTTTAGCACAAAAATAGATAACATACCAAAATAAATACTTTGGATTAACTCTAATATTAAATTGAGTAATAAAACAATCTTTAATAGAGAGCTATATATGAGAGGTATCAAATTTGTAGAACATATTTATAACTTTCGACATAAACGTTTTTATAATTTTTTTGAATTAAAACAACTATTTGATATTTCTAATTATTGCTTTTTAAGCTATAGCAGTCTAATCACCAGTATTCCAGAAACATGGAAAAGAGGGTTAAGAAATATAAACGTAAATGAAGTAGAAGATAGAAAGTGTTTTATAAATAAACTATTGGAACTGAAGAAAAATAACAAAACTTTGTATAAGAGGTACATAGAAAACTATTACAACAATGGACAGTAACCTAAAAACAAAGCACAACAAAAGTGGAACAATCAGTTTACCGAGCTTGAATGGGAAACAGTATATAAAATACCCTTTATTTGTACAATAGACTCAAAATTAAGAATATTTCAGTATAAATATTTAATGAACATAATTGCAACAAATAAGTATTTATATACATGTAATATTCAAACATCAGCATTATGTGATTTTTGTTGTATGTGTAATGAATCGGTCATCCATCTTTTCTGGGAATGCAATGTTAGTCAACATTTCTGGTCAGAAGTAAACAAGTTCTTTCAAAGAAATAATATCGACATAACTTTGTCCTTTCGAGTAATATCCTTAGGGTTAACTAACAACAACGTAAAAAATAATGCTTTTAACTTTTTAATTATAGTGTGTAAATATTACATATACAAGTGTAAATTAGAAAAATCTATTCCTACTTGGGTAAATTTCAGTTACTTCCTAAAGGTTAGAAAAGACATCGAATACCAGGTAGCACTTATGAAGAACAAAGTTAACCAACATGTATTAAAATGGTCACTTCTGAACTTCTAATACAGTAAAGACAGTATGTAGAATCTATCCATGTACCCACACAAAAAAAAGCATCGCTCCTCACTCTTTCTTTCTCTCTCCCTCTATTTCTTCTACCATTTTCAAATGACTTAACCATTGTATACCTAGTGATTTGTTAGCAAGTGTAACAAGAATCTTTGAAATGCATAATGCAATATGAAAGTACTTTATGTGTATGTACCTTTAAATTGATGTGTAAGGTTATACAGTGGAAATAAATGACACAAAAAAAAGTTTTTAGCGACTGGTGATATGCAGTTGTAGATATGTAGCAAAACCAGTTGGTACTCCAATTGACTCACCTAAAAGTGTTTACTTTATTTATTAAGAAAACTGGGAACAGTCATCCACGGCGTTGGGATCTCGGACACAAAATATTTAATAAAGAAAACAAGTACTATGTTTTTTATATTTATCATTAATTTGTTTAATATTTTCATTCTGGGAAGGGCCGTTTGCTAAGTTGAAAGAACTTGCGGCCCGACAAATTGCCTTTTGTTTCGTTGTATATATGACATTGTATTAACATATATGTTTGTTGGAAAATAAAAGATGATTAAACTAAACTAATAATCTGTTACTTTTGATTTGTAAAATGAGACAGATCTGAGTAATATCAAGGCGTGACAGTAGCGCTTCTTAGATTTCACATTAGATTTCATCTCAGTTAACACTAGTTTCACACTCGACCGTAAATTCACATGAATGCTACATATCAATAAGTGGTCACCAAATTTGTCACTAATTGGTTAGCTGTTTATGCGATCACTGGACCTTTCGTAGGGGTTTTATGGCACTCTGTGTATTGTACATGATTATGCCCAAGGGCATTTCGTGGCCACCTGATGTTTTATGACATGTACACTGCAGTAGGGCACCAATTAATTGTAACACACATCTTATTAAAATTGACAATGTTATTATCACTAGATAGTTCACATTTTAACACGAAAACAGTTTGCTGTA
The DNA here is from genome assembly GCA_022818135.1 of Saxidomus purpurata. Classification (NCBI taxonomy): domain Eukaryota; kingdom Metazoa; phylum Mollusca; class Bivalvia; order Venerida; family Veneridae; genus Saxidomus; species Saxidomus purpurata. The sequence goes on along the minus strand of JAFMSR010000013.1, from coordinate 16,406,446 downwards.
TGATGCAACTTTCAAGTTAAAAGTATTTATGTTGCACATTTATGTTGTACCTTTCATTTAAGTTTTCATTTCATAAACTTACATTATTGAAAAGATATATTAATAAATTTCATAGAAATGAAAAAAGATGGTGTTTATAAAAATTAATATTTCTAATTATGTCATTGATTGTTAAAACAATGGGCCTTAGTAACATAATTAGTCTAGACATATGACAACTTTTTACGGTAAACGGATATAATCCCCTCAGCAGAAACCGTCTATAGAGTATTCCTGCCCCATAGCTCATACTTTTTTAAAAATGTTTCTTGACAATAATTCTTTCTAAACCATGCATTAATTACTTTAATTCATGTAAATCACGTTATTCATTTTTGTTCATTTCAAAGCAGAACAATAACAGCATCCGTAAACTTCATTCGAAAATACACCAGTTTTTTTTTCTCTAAAATATTTCTAAATAATCGCCGACTTTTTCAGTTAACATATCTATAGATATAATGATTATGATAATGATGTATAAAATCAAAAAATCATTACCGATTACGCCGTAAAAACTTGTTTAACCTTATTGATGTTTAGGAACTATTACGAAGGTAAGTGTCAGCGATGGTTTCATGTGTGCAATTTATCATCGTATGAAGTCTTTCTCAAAGCTGTAAATCTCACAAATAGGGACCTTTATCAAAATATTTACGTGTCCCTTGTTGTACTTCCTACAAGGCCCGTATCTACAGCGACGGCCGATAGAGCATTTGTATCAAATATATGACGTCTGGTACATTTTCTGGTCTAGCTATGCTCTTCAACTATGGCGAGCTAGCTCAAATTCAGGTAGAAAGATCATGGGTCAAGTATGATTATATCAAGCTGTTGATGCAAGTCTGACGTAGGTGTAATTTCAGAAAGACACTACACCAAGTGAACTTAGACTAGCTCTTGGGATTTCTCTAAGTAAAATCTACTGCATAAACACTGACAATACATATTTGTGACAAGTTTGAATTGTCAGCGTTAATGTGTTAGTATTATTTCTTTGTATTCAATGATAGTATATCTACAATACTTTAAACAGCTTGAAAGTCTCGTTTAAAATCCCCAAAACCATTTTTTTGGCGGGGGACTTAACCCACTGTCCCCTATCAGGGCTCTGCCATGGGGCCTAGGCAAGTAGCATATACATGTAGATCTAGTATTTAAATGTTTGCTTAATTTCCCAAATCATTTTTGCCGGGGGCTTTGCCCCAAGGGTCCCCTTTCATGCTTTGTTTTTAGCCCTAGGTGGCACCCGGACCCCCGCCCATTTAGTGAATCCACATCTACCATACCCTTCCTACGCGCCTGATAACATCAATGTTATGACAATTCACCTGTGATATTTTATTTTACCTGACATGCGGATTGATGAACACGATTTATGCAAATTGTCGGAAATATTTTTGACCGAAGTTAAATGAAAACCATCATTCAACAGGTCCTTTAAATTCACCATATTTATTACATGAAAATTCCACCATAGTTTAATGAAACTACTTCAACAGGTCTATGAGATATAGTGTAATGTCCCACAAGTGCCACAGCATTTGGTCCCCAAGTATTACCTTCACATTTGGCATGTCCGTGAGATGAACATTTCGGGAGACTATCGTTAAAATCATCCGAGGTCAGAAGTTACAGCATTATGATCTTTGACCGAAAGTTACCTGGTCATTGACATAGCGTGTTTCAAACATGGATCAATAATATTATGTATTGAGAAATGTATAACAGAAATCCTTCATGAGTTTTTGCAGATATTAAGCACATATGAAAAAGCAATGACCTTAATGGCTATATTCAGAAACGTTCCTCGACTCAAACTCGAACAGATAATTACCTTTAATCGGCTAACGGTCGATGCATTTCCTCCAATGAGGAGCGATTGGTATTCATAAACGTAAGGAAGGGTCGAGTAACCTCGAGTAAGGACAGATTTTTCGAGGAGCGAAATCGGTTCCTCGAGCTGCACTCAAGGTGTCATTTTGAATACGACTTCAGTGAGAAATGGACGAATTGCAAGAAATAGATGAAGTTAAACAGTTTCGTATGCCATGGATAGTTTTAAGGGACAGAGGCAACCCCTTAGATGATTTAAATGATGTAGAATTCTTCTTAAAATATTATACTAGTACTTAAAAAACGAAATAAAACTCAGTTGGCAATAAAACATATTTTATGAGCATAAACTCACCCTAAATAAATTGCGCAGACTATATCGCCCTAGAAAGTTGGACAGTTGTGGTGCCAGGAGACGCAATCATCTGTTTACGCTTCAAATGGACAAGCAAAAATAATAGGCGTAGGAATGGGGGTCGGGTTGGTTCTCCCCCTCCCCGCCGAGTCAGATCAGAATACTATATTTTAACATGAAATATAACTTGCACGATCAGGATACAACAGTATAATTATATCCATCTGTTTTATTTCTCTGATTTCAAAGTTGCATCTTGCTAAATTGTATATATTAGCACAGGTTTTCACTTCACGGTATTAAATGTTTTTGCTGCATCGCCCCAAACTCACCCCGCCCCCATAGACACACATCTTCGCTCTTTACTCTCTCTAACTGTATGGGCCTCATTGGTGCAGTGATTACGATATTCGATTCGCAACTTAAAGGTTCAATTCCCAGTTAGGCCACTTGACAAACGGCCTAGACCAAAACAGTTCATGCCACAGAGTTTATCCAGCTGCAACTGTGTACCAGACATGAAAAGCTCTATCTCTCTCTGACAAGTGATTGGTTTGGCCAAGTATGGTGTCTCGAGAGCGATTACTATAAGTTAAGAGAACTTGTTGCGCAATCGAGCTAAACTATACTCCACAAAAATCTAAGGGTCAAGTACATATAATTTGAATGTCTTGACAAACAAAACCTTGAATAAGTAAATAATATACAGTGAGACAGTTGCAATGAAACAAATGCTTTTCTGGTAGGGCCAAAGACAAGCTAACCTTATTTTTTTAAGTATTTGGTTTAAACAATCAATGTGCATTGGTATTATTAAAAAGCACAAATGCCTAGCCTCAGCAAGAGTACACACGTAAAACAGTGATCTTGAAAATGGCGTCAGTAGAGCGACACATGAAATTTATGCTTTCTCATACTTTTATAAATGTCAAGTGTGATGACTGATGAAGTAACAACCAAGAACATTGTTATTTTCAAATCAGATCATATTGTTACGTAAACGAAAATCAGCTTTTAAAAAAGCGATTATTTATTTTTTTGTTAAGTATATATAAGTATATATTTTAAGTAACCCCCCCCCCACACACACACCCTTTCAGTTAAAATCCATCCACCATGATCGCTGATCAAAATCTCTGATTTTTAGGTTCACTTCTTGAAGATGCGGGAAACGGAATCATATCTAATTACACAATTCTTTAAACTGTCATGTTTTCTTTTGCAATGTGTATTCCATATTTATGTATGAATCAATTGTTAAAAGATTTGTTACGGGTGATTAACGCCTCAAACCTTCCTCGAGAAAGTCGAGGATGACTTTTGACTATGAATACCAATTAGTCACTCGAGTTCACCTTACTTGAGGCGTCCTTGAGTCTCCCTTAAGGAAGCCTTTCCCGAGTACGAGTCGAGGTGGAGTTCGAGTGACGACTCTGAATATAGCCATAAGTGTAACATAACTTAAAGCAGATGTGCTTGGAGTATGCGATCTCCCTGTTTCAAGTTAATGTTCCGAGTGTAAAGGTTTGGACAACTGTGTTATAACTAAAAGACAAGCTGACACATTTTCTCATTTATTTCGCAAATCATAATGGGTTAAATACATGTAATCCTAAATTGAAACTGTACAGTAAAATCTTTACATGTGGTTCCAACCGTTCTTAATAGCATGCAATTCCATGAATATAATGCAGTTAAATATTTACACTTGTAAGTACTTTATACATGTGCAGTACATCCACACGCCAAAATTAGTCAATACATAACACACAATTATCTATAAATAGATACATGACCTACATCTCTATACAAAAGGGCGTAGATGACTTTATATCACTCGCCTGCCTTTCACCGTCTTTAATACAAGGTCATGAATAGCGGAAAGGGCCAATTTTTACCTTAGAGTTGTGATTTCAACAATATTTATAGAGGTCCATTTCATAATGCTATATAAGGAATATCTTACCTTTATATATATGCAGACTGCTTCTGGACTAATGACCCAGAAACCATTTCAAAACAAGAGGGCCAATATGGCCCTATATCGCTCACCTTGGTACAAGTCCACTTGCCTGGTGGAAGATCACTAGATAATGTTATATACCAAATAAGTTTTCCTATATACGCCTTTGTAAAACAGACGATCCCCCCCGGGCAAGGTCAATTTTGACCCCAGTAGCATAATTTGAACAAACTTGGTAGAGGTCCACTAGACAATGCTACATGCAAAATATCTAAGCTCTAGGCCTTGTGGTTTTAGAGAAAAAGATTTTTAAAGTTTTCCCTATATAAGCCTATGTAAAACTAAGTGACCCCCGGTGCAGGGCCAATTTTGACCCCGGGGTCATAATTTGAACAATAGTGGTAGAGGTCCACTAGCCAATGCTACATGCCAAATATCTAAGCTCTAGGCCTTGTGGTTTCAAAGAAGAAGATTTTTAAAGTTTTTACTATAAAAGCCTATGTAAAACTAAGTGACCCCCCATGCGGGGTCAAGTTTTACCCGAGGGTCATAATTTGAACAATCTTGGTAGAGGTCCACTAGACAATGCTACATGCCAAATATCAAAGCTCTAGGTCTTGTGGTTTCAGAGAAGAAGATTTTTAAAGTTTTTCCTACATAAGCCTATGTAAAACTTAGTGACCCCCCGTGCGGGGTCAATTTTGATCCGGGGCTCATAATTTGAACAATCTTGGTAGAGGTCCACTAGCCAATGCTACATGCCAAATATCTAAGCTCTAGGCCTTGTGATTTCAGAGAAGAAGATTTTTAAAGTTTTTCCTATTTATTCCTATGTAAAACTAAGTGACCCCCCGTGCGGGGTCAATTTTTACCGAGGGTCATAATTTGAAAAATCTTGGTAGAGGTCCACTAGACATTGCTACATGCCAAATATCAAAGCTCTAGGTCTTGTGGTTTCAGAGAAAAAGATTTTTAAAGTTTTTCCTACATAAGCCTATGTAAAACTAAGTGACCCCCGTGCGGGGTCAATTTTGATCCAGGGCTCATAATTTGAACAATCTTGGTAGAGGTCCACTAGCCAATGCTACATGCCAAATATCTAAGCTCTAGGCCTTGTGGTTTCAGAGAAGAAGATTTTTAAAGTTTTTCCTATATATTCCTATGCAAAACTAAGTGACCCCCGTTGTGGGGTCAATTTTGACCCCGGGGTCATAATTTGAACAATCTTCGTAGAGGTCTACTGGACAATGCTACATGCAAAATATCTTAGCTCTAGGCCTTGTGGTTTCAGAGAAGAAGATTTTTAAAGTTTTTCCTATATATTCCTATGCAAAAACAAAGTGCCCACCCGCGCGGGGTCAATTTTGACCCGGGGGTCATAATTTGAACAATCTTGGTAGAGGTTCACTAGACAATGCTACATGCCAAATATCTAAGCTCTAGGCCTTGTGGTTTCAGAGAAGAAGATTTTTAAAGTTTTTCCTATTTGTTGCCATAGCAACCAGAGTTCTGCATGGAATAGAATTATTTGAACAACTTTCATAGAGCTTCATGCAAGGAACATCCCTGCAAAGTCTCATCAACATTGGCCCAGTAGTTTCAGAGGAGATGTCGTTTGAAGGAAATGGTGGACGGACGGACGTACGACGTACGCCGGACGGAATGCGATCCTTATAGCTCACTCTGGCACTTTGTGCCAGGTGAGCTAACAATAGGTCGTTGAGACCTTGACTTTTGACCTAAAAATCAAAAGGGGTCATCTGCTTGTAATGACCAACCTTGACATCAAGTTTTAAGATCCTAGGCCAAAATTTTTTTCCATTTGTTGCCATAGCAAGAAGAGTTCTGTATGGAATGGATTCTTTGAACAATGTTGTTATACCTTCATGCAAGGAACATCCATGCAAGTTTCATCAAAACTGGCCCAGTGATTTCAGAAGAGATGTCCTTTGAAGTTAATCATGACAGATGTTGGACAATCATTCATCCTAAAAGCTCACCATGGCACACAGTGCCGGGTGAGCTACAATAAATATGACATATATTAAAGGTATAAAATCAGATTTTGGCCATGTAACAGATTTGTTTGAAACTTTAACATCTGATCATTTACACTCATTTATGTTCACTTAGCGCTTAATTCAAGTAAGATTTTCCCTGGAGGTATTTTTAAAATTTGATTTCCCTATCCTGGTTGCCCAACCAAGATAGAGTTATTTTATCATAAGTAAAAATTTGATACACATACTTTGCCTAAGGAAAGATATAAATATAAGACCTATTGTATTATATTTGTGAAATATTTGTATTAAAAAATTATATATTCTGATGGAATTCATTAGAAATTCAAGTTTGAAAAATTATTATTACCTCCCTTTACCTATCCTGGGTGCGCACCCAAGATAGATTGGAAATAAATGAATTCAGAAGCTACACGTAGTTTTAAAACTTGCATTTTGGTTCAGAATGTTAAAATATTTGTATATCTATCCAATTCAAATGTAAAAGTAGAAATTATATTGAAATAAATAAGGAATACTCAACAATTTAAATACTTTCATATTAAAGGGGAGTAATAACAAACATTTATAAAAGTTAATAAAATGTAAATGTCTGATAGGGATCTAACTCTATGTAATGGGTCTTTTTGTTCATTAAATAAATCTCTAACAGAATATACAAAAAGTAAAAATTGTCATAAAATGTTGCTTAAAAGTAATTGACCATCTTTAATGTTGCGATCCAAGCTTGAAAAGGCATTTTTCATCAATGGAAAGACAAAACACACCTACAAATGCATAACTTCAGACTCTTATTTCATTTCTGTTAGATATCATGTTATTACCTATCACATTTTATTTATTGGTTCTAGGCAATTGAAGATTAACAATTTTTGGTAAAAACAAGTTCACTTCAGTGGTTAAAAGTATTGGCTAAAATTCCAGAATGTTGACAGATCATCATAATTATTACAGGGATAACATACATAAACTTTACAAATGATAACAACTATAACTATCACTGAATATGATGAATAGCCCCCAAACACCCCACTGACGCAGTATTTAGAATTTATGTAATATTTGATGCTTTGATTATTGGACCTGCACAACTTAAGGCTTCTGTGAAGTATAATTACATTCTGACCAATGGCTTTGGAGATTAAAAGCGCACAATATTTTACTATGTCAAGTCCCTGTGACCTTTTATCCAGTGACCTGAAACATGGACCATGCACAACTAGGCATGGTGCTTATCACTTCTATGAAGTATCATTAAATTCTGGCCAGGGGTTTTGAATATTTAGCAACAAGATTTTACCATCTCGAGCCCCTGTGACCTTGACCTTTGACCTAGAGACCTGAAACCTGGCCCATGCACAACTAGGCATTGTACTTATCACTTGTGTGAAGTATCATTATATTCTGACCAGGGGTTTTGGAGATTTAGCATCCACAAGATTTTACTATCTCGAGCCCCTGTGACCTTGACCTTTGACCTAGAGACCCGAAACATAGACCATGCACAACTAGGCATTGTACTTATCACTTGTGTGAAGTATCATTAAATTCTGACCCGGGGTTTTGGAGATTTAGCGTCCACAATATTTTACTATCTCGAGCCCCTGTGACCTTGACGTTTGACCTAGAGACCCGAAACATGGACCATGCACAACAAAGCATTGTACTTATTACTTGTGGGAAGTATCATGAAATTTTAACCAGGGGTATTGGAGATCTAGTGTCCACAAGATTCCATCTACAGACGGACGGGCAGACAGACGGGCAGACAAGCTGAATCCAGTATACCCCCACAAACTTTGTGTTCGGGGGATATAATAAACATGTTTTCAATTGTATAAGTAAATACGAGTACTTAAGTAACAAAGAAATCATTTCAGTTGTAACATGATGTACAACATCAGATAGTTAGCAAATACAGTGCATGACAGGAAAATAAAACGATCAGCATGATTTAAAAAAAAATCGGCAAAGGATGCAGATGCTCCTATATATCGTATACCTGTCATAAATACTTCATCCTGATTGGCCGATATCGCTATGTAAACCTGCAATATGATGTGACCTTCTGGTATATTTTCGCATGATTTTCAATACTCTTTCTGAGGTATACGATATAATAATTATAGACTAATGTTTCAGTAAATATAAAGTCTTGCGGACCTGTGAAAAAATGATATTGACCTTGGACTTTGTCCTTGGTCAATATGACTTTTAACAAGTCCGCAAAACTATGTATTGACCGAAACATTAGTCTACAATTGTATAGTGTAATTTACACTGAAATAAATCTGTAACAGCATATCAACAGAAATATTAGCAGCACCTTTAACGGTGAATTGCATCTGTCTTTATAACAACACATATAAAAAGTAATACAATGCGTGTATATGACACTAATGCCCCACCTACTATTACACAAAGTAAAGTCATACTGGGTGAATGTCGCATAAATCCGAAGTGTACAAATTAACATATTGAATGACTTCTTGGAAAGGTAAGGCGTCTGTATCAACCAATATTACCAAGAAGGAAACATATATTCAATATGATGAGCCAGATCTGTTGTTTTAAAGGAAAAATGTGAAATATAAATTGGAAAGATATGGCAAATAAAGTACATTCTTATAATTTATATGTATTTTACCAGACAAGCATAAAGTGGGTTAGGTTTTTCATTTCCTACAGATTTTCCATTGCTTTTATTCATTTTGTTTGTCCATGCATAAACCATATCGGCAAAAAAGTCTTTTCCAAAACTTTGATAAGACCTCTGTGAATACGGAAAAGGTTATTAAATGGACACAAGTACAACTGACCCAGTATTACAAATACCTTGCATAGTAAATGTGGCATGTCAAAATTTTTAATCCACATTCAACACATGCTTTTCTGCAAGAATTTTACAAAATAACATTTCTACAGCTGTTGTACAAAAAGAAACAAAGCATTTGTTCTAAACGGATGTACCGGTACATGAACTTACAAGATGTGTTTTTTAAAATATGCAGATTACAATTTTCTGAAGTGTGTATACACTTATATGCTGCAGTTTAAAATAAGGAATTACATTTGCTTAATTATTAAATTGTGTTTATATACGTCCAGGTATTTTTGAATCCTTGACCAAAAAACAATTGTCTTGTAACAAAATTTAATATGAAACGAAAAGATCAGACAGTGCATGAAAAAAAATCAATTTTTGCCCTTCACAGTTGGCAATAAAGGAGATCCCTTCACTTGCCCTTTCCTTTACCCTTTCCTTTGCCTTTGGCTTTTTTACTGCACATTGTACAAAACCAGGACAAATTCTCCTGACTAAGGAATCTTTCAGTTCCTTTAATGCCGACACAGTTATAGTGAAACCAACAATTACACTTGTCACATGCAATACTTTCAAGATCGGTACTTGCTGGTTCCCAGTCACAATTTATTCCACATATTTTACATGAATATTCATTAGTGTTTTCCTTTTCTTCTAATTTTGATTTTTTTTCAGCTCTTTCACCAAGGGCTGTAATTTTAGTTCTAAGGGCCTGCTTTTTCTTTCTAGGCACACTTCCCTTAAAATGTTTCAAAGCATCAACAAATGCAATCCTTATAAAATGTTCTGTTACATCCTTAAACAGTTAGAAAAATTTCATCTTCAATGTCTTCATCAACAATTTCTCCAAAAAGAGTTATCCACTTATCAATAAGAGCCTGATTGGAATCAATACAGTTTCTGCAAAAACTAAAAGTGCTATCACCATACACATGAAAATGTTCACTTGTTGAGTTCTGTTGCATAACTGTATTTAATTCAATGAAAAATTGAAACACATTATCATTGACTATTGTCAAACCTCTAGACGGTCCTTGTTTATTTGTTATTTCAACCATACTGGGGTTTTCTGGTGCCTCATCTTCCTGAATACGAAATGTTTTTAACATTGCCTGCATTTTGTAGTGAAACTTGCATGCTGTTTTAGTTTTTTTGGATGTTTTACCCAATTTCCTTACAACAGAATTCCTCAATCTATTAGAAATTTTATTTATGCATGCCCCTGCTATATACCTAATTTTGGCTTGTCCTGCAGATGAATGAATGGTTTCTTGCTTTTCTTGATTATGTAGAGTTTCCATTTGAGTGCTAACTATTTCATTAGCTTTCATTTCTATCTGTTTGTCAAACAGCCAGAACATTAATTTGGTTGATAATTTGTTTTGTTGCTTTGTTAGCTCATAAACTTTAAATAATTTTTGGCATGCATTAATGTGGTCATCACTTGTAAGAAACTTATTAAGATTTGCACATGTAAGATTCCACTGCTGGGATGTCCTTGAATCAAATGGTTTTACAGTAAGTTCATTTACATTAAAGAATAAGTAATTTACATGTTGCAAAAACTGTGATGAATGGTAAAATTCAGATGGGAAACACGAAAAAAAAGGGTTGTATTCATTTTCTATCAAAAACTCATTAATGTTCCATGGAGTCTGTAACTGTGGAAATTCCATGTCCATTTCAAATTCTGTGTCGCTATTGCATACAAAAGACGAAGAGGATACATTTACTTTAGAAGAATGTACTTCATCTTCCTGGGAGGAAATAATAATTGGCCTGCAACAGGCAAAATCATCTGAGGGATCTCTAAATTCCTGACAATAAAAATCATATACACATGCTGAGTGTTTCATGAATGCAACCTTCAAATTAAAGTTTTGAACCCTCAAGCCAGCTTTACTTATAACTCTACCAACTGCAACCCCTAAATGCCCTGCAGCAAAAAATGAAAAACAGTCAACATCAACAAACTCTATAGTCTGACCCTGTGCTCTATGGACTGTCATGGCAAAAGCTAACATAATTGGGTACTGAATACGTGATGCTAGAACTTTTTGTTGATGCATATCATAAACATCAAAGTTATATGTCTTTAATGTGACTAACTTTCCCTGGAAATTGATCACTGGAGGGCTGTCATGAACTTGTCATCTGGCTCCATTGTAAAGACCACCTGCTATGTTCCTTAGTAAAATGACTGGTGCACCAACTTTAAGTAATAAGTTCTTGGGTGCAATTAAATGGGTGCCCTGAAAAAGAATAACATTATTAAAATAAGATTTCAATGAGAAGAATTAATTTATTGCATTGAAAGTTCCTATGAATGAAAACATTAGTTTTAACAAGATATGGGTCCGTTATTCAAGAGCAACAATGTACATTGTATGGAGCAGATTGTCATTTGTGTACGTTTCAAATGCCCTAAAGTAATGTTTACATTTTTTACTTGCAACTTACTGAACAAAGACTGATAAGGATGTTTGAATGAAATGGGTATGGATAAAAAGTCAAGTGAAATAACTGGATTTTATTGTGCCTAAACAATGATAATTAACTGTACTGAAGAGTGGGATGTTCATGCCACCATAGGCCTACTGCAAGATAGACAGACCAAATGTGCTCTGCACATTGTTTCAATATGGTGAACATTTGTGGCAAGCTAGCTTTGAAACATATGAATACCATGACATTTACATGTAGGCAAACACGAGTTGTGGTTAACAGTTATTGTTTAAATACTACAACAGTGGCTTCATCTGCTCGAGTGATATTCATTGTTGGCTGTTTAGTACTCTGCCTCGAGTGTGTCCTGGCAATGCAAAATCAAACCCAAAGATACAATCCTGCAAATTAACCTACTGTTCTGAAATTCCATACATATTAGTATTACTTCGGAGAGTGCAGTGCACTTAAATTTTGAAGGGAGGCAGGCAAATACATATCGATGTATTCACTTATTTCACCATTCTTTCATTTTATCTTCATATTTTGAATAATCTTTCTTGTGTCTATTTTCTGGTAATTTTGATAAAACAAGAGGGCCAACATGGCCCTATATCGCTCACCTTGGTACAAGTCCACTTGCCTGGTTGAAGATCACTAGATAATGTTATATACCAAATAAGTTTTCCTATATACGCCTTTGTAAAACAAATGATCCCACCCGGGCACGGTCAATTTTGACCCCAGGGGCATAATTTGAACAAACTTTGAAGAGGTCTACTCGGCAATGCTACATGCTAAATATCTAAGCTCTAGGCCTTGTGGTTTTAGAGAAGAAGATTTTTCAAGTTTTCCCTATATAAGCCTATGTAAAACTAAGTGACCCCCGGTGCGGGGTCAATTTTGACCCGGGGCTCATAATTTGAACAATCTTGGTAGAGGTCCACTAGCAAATGTTACATGCCAAATATCTAAACTCTAGGCCTTGTGGTTTCAAAGAAGAAGATTTTTAAAGTTTTTTCTATATAAGCCTATGTTAAACTAAGTGACCCCCCGTGCAGAGTAAATTTTGATCCGAGGGTCATAATTTGAACAATCTTGGTAGAGGTCCACTAGCTCATGCTACATGTCAAATATCTAAGCTCTAGGCCTTGTGGTTTCAGAGAAGAAGATTTTAAAAGTTTTTCCTACATAAGCCTATGTAAAACTAAGTGACCCCCGTGCGGGGTCAATTTTGATCCGGGGCTCATAATTTGAACAATCTTGGTAGAGCTCTACTAGACAATGCTACATGCTAAATATCTAAGCTCTAGGCCTTGTGGTTTCAGAGATTCTCTGATTTTTAAAGTTTTTCCTATATATTCCTATGCAAAACTAAGTGACCACCCCCCGTGGGGTCAATTCTGAGGTCCACTAGACAATGCTACATGCCAAATATTTAAGCTCTAGGCCTTGTGGTTTCAGAGAAGAAGATTTCTAAAGTTTTTTCTATTTGTTGCTATAGCAACCAGAGTTCTGCATGGAATGGAATTCTTTGAACAATTTTGGTGAAGCTTCATGCAAGGAACATTCCTGCATATTTTTATCAACATTGGCTTAGAGGTTTCAGAGGAGATGTCATTTGAATCAAAATGTTGACGGACGACTGACGACGGACAATCATCGATCAGAAAAGCTCACCCTGGCGTAGCCAGGTGAGCTAAAAACTCATGTTACTGTACCTTCATCTTTGGCTCTGAACACAAAGGCATTTCCTTCGACTGCATCTAACATCTCATGATTCACATAATTAACATCAAAATTGGTACCATATAATCTTGTTACTTCAACGTTTTCTGGGAGTGGTCGATTAAGACTTTTCATTAGTTGTATAGTATCTGTAGACGGTGTCCCATCACATAACTCGTGTATTGCTTTAACTAAGTCAGGCTCATTTTGCCTTATGACCTAAAAATAAGTATAAGTAAGTTAAGTCTTTGAACAGAGAAACAAAATAATAAAATGTATTGAACTGCCCTGAAACAAAATACTTTTTGGATGATGTGAAAAATATTTCATTTACAAGTACATTTTGGTTTAAAAACTAGATGGGTGTTCAGTAGAACACTTGTATCGCCCTCTTATGCTTTGTCAGAATAACCAACAATTTTGTGACAAATCTTAGTGTAAAAAGGGGCATAACTCTGTAAAATATGACCTTGACCAACAAACTTTGGTGGCATCATGACCCTTTTGACATAAGCAATATAATTTGAAAGTTTGATAAAGAAATGGCAAAGTTATAGCAAAAATCTAAGTATATAAAAAGGGGCATAACTCTGTCAAATATGACCTTGACCTACAAACGTTGGCGGCATCACGACCCTTATGTCATAAGCAATGCAATTTGAAAGTTTGATGAAGAAATCTTAAGAAATGGCAAAGTTATAGCCAACGTTAAGTTTTCGTGACAAAATCTAAGTACAAAAAGGGGCATAACTCTGTCAAATATGACCTTGACATACAAAATTTGGCGGCATCACAACCCTTTTGACATAAGCAATACAATTTGAAAGTTTGATAAAGAAATCTTAAGAAATAGCAAAGTTATAGCAAAAATCTAAATATAAAAAGGGGCATAACTCTGTCAAATATTACCTTGACCTACACAATTTGGCAGCCTCATGACCCCTTTTGTCATAAGCAATACAATTGTAAAGTTTGATGAAGAAATCTTAAGAAATGGCAAAGTTATAGCCAACGTTAAGTTTGTGTGACGGACGGACTGACGGACCGACCCCTATGTATCGCCTTTTCTCCGAAAGGGCGACACAAAAATTGATATGACAGTGTACAAAAAACCGAAGTTGAAGGGGTTTTAAAAGTTTGAATACTACAATAATATTTCTGGCATATAAATATTGATATATCTCATTAATGCTTCCTGTTTAGTTAATGTATTACAATCATTTTATATGCTTCTCATATTGGCATTTTTGAGCAATTGAAAGGGTCAAACCCTTGACCTTCACCAGGCACAGTTGGAACATGGTCGTCTGTATCAGATAAACACCATACCAAAGTTGCGAGAACATCCTTAACAAGATATAGGGAAAGAAGGGACTTTCCAATAGTACCATGTTTTATATATCTTACATAATATGCACCTTCACAACATGATATAAACTAATGTGTTATTATTTTGAGGCAGTGTGCTTCAACACTGGGGTCATCCCAACTACTATCATAGTATCAAATGGAATTTAGTTTTATTACCTTCTTCAAATTTACATGATGGGTGAATGCCTTTTTAAACATTTCACTTTCAAGAGAGTACAAACCATCGTCTTGCATTCGGTGGTTCGGCACTGGCGGCAGTTGTTTGAAGTCTCCGCATGCTACAACCTGGAAATAAAGTCAATTCACACAGTTTAAACATACAGTATCAAGAAAGAAGATACTAACTCCTTTACACTGTGATGGCCGTAACCATACAATATGTATAATATGCATTAATGGGGGAGGTGAAAGGATCTGTTGATGTTGGGATATGGGTTCCTTCTTCGAAAAAAATAACAAGAGGGCCTATACTGCTCACATGTACATCAATTCGCAATAATACAAGGGGTCATGATTTTAATATAATTCGTAGAAGTCCACTACTAAATGCTTTGTAACATGCCAAATAAGTAAGCACTGCCTGTGGGCCTTGTGTTTTTTATAAGTTTACCCTATATAAGCCTATGTGAAATCAAGTGACCCCCCCCCCCCCCCTCCCTAGACAGGGTTCCCGCTGTTTTCAGTTGGCGAATTTTAGTGGCACCAACAAATTAATCTCGGCACTTTCGCCATGTCAATCAAAAATCGATCGTTGTCTGTTGGCTAGTATGCGAAAGAAGGCGGAGCTAACTAGACGCTACCTGATAACAAGCACGTTGCCGTCTAGGTCGTTAGCGAAGGTGTTAATTGATAAACAATCATAAAACAAAATGTAGTAGACCTCGGTGAATTTATAATACGTTGTTTGTAACCCAGTCACCGGATTTAATTAGCGATGCTTTGTTGACACGGCTCCGTGTATTGTAATTCACTGATTGCGCTTCGGGCGATCAAAACACAATTCATGTATACCCGTTTTTCCGATAATCACGTGTCATCACTGACTTAAAAAATGTCGGCATTGTTTTTTGTCAGTATTTAAATTATTGACAAATGTGTTGCAATTTCGATTTGCAAATTATTCTGGACGTAATTTTTTCCTCTACATGAATATCTTATCTTATTAATATTATTCAGCGCCTTCTTAATCTTCAGTATTTGTTAATACCTATCAAACACTTTTTCAAAACCATTCAACATACTTTTTTGTTTTATTACAAACTGTTTAAATCGCGAAAATCAAAAAAATATAAGTGTACGAAAATCAGTTCACAGACATGCGAGGTTGTGAAAATATGTGTCGAACGGGGAATGTGAACTTTTACTTTTATTTTTGAGCTCATAGTGATGCAGAACACGAACAGAAAAATATCATATGCAAGCCTAGATTATATGAACTCTATGACCTGTGCCTCAACCATTGAAAGTCTCACATTGACTCTTGAAAGTATTATTTTGACCCTTGAAAATTTACAAAAATGTTTGAATTAAATTTTGTATCAGTTAGATCTACATGTACATACAGTTTTTGCTATCATGCTATCAAATCTTAACTAAAAGTGGTATGACTCGATCCTCGCTCCTCCAGAGTGTTCTGTAGGCTTTGAAGACTAGTGGCTCCAACTTTGGAGCCATTGGCGCAAACTTTTTCTGATTGGCGAACTTGTTGGCGCAAACTAAAATTGATCCAGAGGAAACCCTGCTAGGAAGGGTTAATTTTCACCCAGGGGGTCATGATTTTAACAATCTTTGTAAAGGTCCACAAGGCAATGCTACTTGCTATATATCTAATTTCTAGGCCTTGTTGTTTCAGAGAACAAGACTTTTAAATTTCTGTTTATGCAAAATCAAGAAACCCCCAGGCCAGGTCAGTTTGCCCATGGGGTCATGATTTGAACAAACTTGTTACAGGTCAACTAGGTAATGTCACATGCTAAATATATAAGCCCTAGGCCTTAATGTTTCAGAGAAGAAAATCTTTTCTGTTTTTCCTATTGTTTGCCATAGCAACAACAGTTTTGCATGGAGTGGAATTCTTTGAATAATTTTGGTAGAGCTTTATGCAAGGAACATCTCTCTACAGTTTCATCAACTTTGGCCCAATGATTTCAGAGATGTCGTTTGAACCAAAATGATGACGGATGACGGACAATACACAATCATCCATTACAAAAGCTAACCCTGGCAAAGCCAGGTGAGCTAAAAATACAGAAAGCAAATGGTGCATTTTTAGTGTACTAGCTTGCTCCCTTATCCTCAAGTTTGTAGTTATGTTGATATAAAAACAACAAGAGCCATGTTACACATGGTTAATCCCCCCGCCGGGAAGAAGTTACCTGAAGGTTGTACTTTCGTACATTTTACTTGGTGAGAGGAAATCCTTAAAAAGCCATATAGTTATGGTCATGCTGAGTACAGTTTTCAAGTAAGTGGAAAAAGAATAAGGCAATGAAGAGAAGGTTTGCAAAATTATATTAATGTTCATTATCAGTATAGGTATGATATTTTTCTATTTGACTAAAAGTAGGCAAGGTAGAGTTATTGTTCTTGCATACTGCACTTCCTACCAATGTGCTATGTCAGTGTATTAAGTTTGAAGTAAATCCCTCAAGTACTTTTGGAGTTATGCTCTGGACAAAACTTTTAAAGTAAATCTGATAAAGGGGAATAACTCTAAAAGTAGGCAAGGTAGAGTTATTGTTCTTGCACACTGCACTTTCTACTAATGTACTATGTCAGTGTATTAAGTTTGAAGAAAATCCCTCAAGTACTTTTGGAGTTATGCTTCGGACAAGTAAATCTGATAAAGGGGAATAACTCTAAAAATAGGCAAGGTAGAGTAATGGTTCTTGCACACTGCACTTCCTACCAATGTGCTATGTCAGTGTATTAAGTTTGAAGTAAATCCCTTAAGTACTTTTGGGGTTATGCTCTGGACAAAACTTTTAAAGTAAATCTGATAAAGGGGAATAACTCTAAAAGTAGGCAAGGTAGAGTTATTGCTATTGCACACTGCACTTCCTCCCAATGTGCTATGTCAGTGTATTAAGTTTGAAGAAAATCCCTCAAGTACTTTTGGAGTTATGCTTTGGACAAATTTTTTAAAGTAAATCTGATAAAGGGGAATAACTCTAAAAGTAGGCAAGGTAGAGTTATTGTTTTTACACATTGCACTTCCTCCTAATGTGCTCTGTCAGTGTATGAAGTTTGAAGAAAATCCCTCAAGTACTTTTAGAGTTATGCTCCGGACAAAATTGGGATGTACGGACGGACCGACGGACGGACCGACGGACGGACAGACGGAGACCATTTCTAATATCCCCTTCGCCTTCGGCGGGGGGATAAATTACCAGGCTATATGTGTTGAAAATGAGAGAAATGAGTTGATGTAAATAAGAATTACATGTGAAAAGTATAGAAAATAATTGTTATAGTATAGTTCATTGGTAAACAGTGATAAAAGAATAGAGCCGGACGAGGAGACAAATATCCCCCTTTTGTCTCCAGGGCAGCTTCAACCAGACGGGATTCTGACTCTGGGGACGAGATGTTGAGATACTTGCCGGGTTTTCTGTAGACAAAATCAATTTTGCTTGAAATTTCATACTCTTGTTTGAAAGAGCTTCTTTTGGCACATCGAAGTGATTCAGCACATTCATGTTTGCACATCATATGCAACTTTAACTGCCTACTTAATTTCACAGGTAGACAGGTGAACAGACTATAAATCTATAACTGGTCCACTGATCTTAAATTACAAATCATTTCTGTGATCTATTGGCAGTTTACTATAGTGGTCATTTACTGTTTGAGTTCATATTGAGCAAATCCTGACAACCAAATACATCTTAACAACTTCAACTTGCTTTAGACAAAATTGCTTTAACACCCTAAATACCATATATTTAAATAGCTGCAAGTCATATAATTATACATTTTAATAAATTCATTTATATTTAAAGGGCAATTACTTTCAACAAGAGCTGTCCATAAGACAGCACGCTCGACTATTGTGGGTGTTTGCTAATAAAACAAAACTTTTATCAGTATAATAGCAAAACAAAATTCTGCTAACTATTAAGTATAAACTAGGAAAGTTGAATCATAAAAAAGTCAAAATCTATAACTATAGATTTAATTTTTGGTAAATTAATTGTTTGATACAAAATTTACCCTGAACACTATTGCAAGGTTTGATATAACTACCATAAGTGGTTACTGTGATATGTGCATGATAGTACCTTGCATGCAAAACTTTACCAAATTTTCAAAGTCAAACAAGGGCCATAATTTGCACTAAATTTAAACAAGAGTTATCTGACTTGATTGTATGATAACCCTAAAGACATGAACAAAGTTTCAAGTCAATATCACAAGTGGTTACTGAGATATGTGCATGATAGTACCTAGCAGGCAAAACTTTAACCAAATTTTCAAAGTCAAACAAGGGCCATAATTAGTACTAAATTTATACAAGAGTTATCTGACTTGACTGTGTGACACCCCTAGAGATATTAACGAAGTTTCAAATCAATATCATAAGTGGTTACGGAGATATGTGCATGATAGTACCTAGCAGGCAAAACTTTAACCAAATATTCAAAGTCAAACAAGGGCCATAATTTGTACTAAATGTTTTCAAGAGTTATCTGACTTGATTGTATGACACCCCTAAAGACATGAACAAAGTTTCAAGTCAATATCATAAGTGGTTACTGAGATATGTGCATGATAGTACTTAGCAGGCAAAACTTTAACCAAAGAAGCAACGCCGACGCACAAGTGACTGTAATAGCTCTCCATACTCTCCGAATAGTCGAGCTAAAAAGTCTATCTTTTAAGAAGACAAAATATCTGGAAATGGGAATTAATATAATTAGACATAACATGATAGCTCAGGTCAAATCAATATGATCAAAGACACACTTCAGATACACAGCTTTCCTTTCATTTTCTCACTGTACAATTTGTGTTTATATATCAACCTGTGACAACAGCTAATGCAGAACTAATGCTAATGCATTAGCAAATTTTAGAAATCCAATGCATTGAATTAGCATTAGATCTAATGCAAAAATGTCTGCATTAGTCATTACTGGTCATTAGTTGCATTAGTTGAAAAAGCTAATGCATTAGCATTAGTTTTTGCATTACCCAACCCTGATAAGAAAACAAACAATTAATTATTTACAATGATGAAAATTAAATTCATTACCTGTATTCCACCGAATATTTTCTCAGACTTCCTGACATGTCTGCACACCTCTTCTACTTGTTGCATCGTTCTTTTAGACAGCATGCTAATCTCATCAATGATGAGACTGTCGGTACTCTTTATCCTTAAACTAGCAGCTGCAAAAACGATAATCGTTGTCAAAAAGTTGTAGGAGATGGTCGGATTGGAAACGCCCATCTAGAATGCCAGACCAGTGATGTAGAGTGGTGGCATTACTCCCCAACTGTGAACTGGCCATTCCAGTTGTTGCAGTAACTGCTACTTTTTTGTGACTGTAGCAAAGCTCATTCATCAAGGCCCTGAAATGTTAAAAGTATAAAGTTAATTCTTATTTCTTAAATGTGGCACAGAAAATTGTGACCTGTAGAGTGTTATCAAGGATATCCTATCTGAGGTCACTGTGACCTTGACCTTCGTCTCACTCACCTAAACAACATTAGGAAACATGTTAAAGTTGCAGGGATCCTTATTAGCAAGTTTCATCAAATTCAAATGAATATTGCAGCCTGTAGAGCGTAAGCAAGGAAAAGTTTAATTTTGCTAACCAGTTTCAGAGAAATAGAATTTTAATGTTTTTATAGTGAATATAGAAGAGGGCAATAACTCCGGATATATTAATCGTTGGTTCTTCAGTAATGACTCTGGATGGATGGAAAACGCAAAATCAATTTCCCTCCGCCTTTCGGGGGATGACAAACAAGAGGACCATGATGGCCTTTTATCGCTCACCTGTCTACAATTGGCTATAATACAAGGTCATTAATAGCATAAAGGGTCAATTTTTACATTTTCCTCTGAATAAAATGAAAGGACCCCCCAGGCAGGGTCAATTTTGACCCTGAGGTCATGATTTGAACAATCCTGGTAGAGAGTTATGCCACATGCTGAATATCTAAGCTCTAGGCCTCATAATTTTGCTGCCTGATCATGATCTGCACTGTTAGCTATTAATTTTTTTTGCTGTTTGATCATGATCTGCACTGTTAGCTATTAATTATTTTGCTGTCTGATCATGATCTACTATTCCTATTTTGATGTCTGATCCTATTCTGCTGTTAGCTATATTTCGTACATAACATGTTTTGTATGATTTGACCCTGTGCCATAGTTGTTGACCCCAAATGATCCGAATTCAAACTCGATGTTGATTGCATCAACATAATCCTTGTGATGTTTTACTAAGAAATACAACCTCTATACCATACACAAGGGTTTTCTATGATTTGACCTGTGACCTCCTTTTTAGCCCACATGATTAATATTCAAACACAATTTTCATTTCTTCAAGTCAATTATACTGACCAAGTACCATGTATATACAATAAACAAGACGGCCAAGATGTCCCTATATCGCTCACCTGGCTACCATTGGCTATAATACAAAGTAATCAATAGCAGAAATGGTAAATGTTGACATGGGGGACATGGTTTCAACATTCTTGGAAGATGTCCTTGTAGTTTTAGAGAAGAAGATTTTTTTTAGTTTTTCCTACATCAGCCTATTTAAAAACGAGTGACTCCCCAGTGTGAGGTAAATTTTGACCCGGCATCATAAACGAACTTGGTAGAAGTCCACTGAGTAATGCAACATGCAAAATGCCTTAGCTTAGTATAGGCCTTTCTCTTCTTTTAAAAGAAGATTTTTAAAGTTTTTCCTTTCCGTTGCAATGGCAACCACAGTCATTTATGCAATGGAATTATTTCAACAACTATGACAGGTCTTCATGGAAGGAACATCCCTGCCAAGTTGCATCATGATTGGCATCATTGGCCCAGTGGTTTCAGAGGAGATGTTGTTTAAAGAGACTGATTGATGGATGTACTAAAAATTGGCAGTTGTGGGTCTATTCTTTTCTTCTATCTTTTGTCCATATTAGCCACTTAACAGAATAAATAGCCACAGAAGACATATGGAAAGAATGATATCAAAAACAATTAACTAGTACCTATTGTTGCCATAGCCACTTAACACACATTTTTGGGGGGCAGATAGACACGAGGATGACCGACACCACGCCATCACAATAGCAGACATGGGGTTGATTACTTGAAAAAGTAATCGATAAAATTATTATTATTTTGATTTTTTCAGTAATCGATTACTTCATGATTACTGCATAATTTGCTAGTAATCGATTAATTATGATTATTTGAATGGAAGTAATCATGATTAATGATTACTTTTTGTAAATGACGGGTTCAAACACAGATCCTTTTTTTTGCACTAAATGATGCATACTGCATTTAATCTTCATTTGCGTTTCAAATGTCATACATGTATCGCTGAGTCCACACTCCTCATGTCGAAAGAGCTTTCAAGCAATACTAAATAACCGCTCAACATGGGCAGAGGTGGCTTGAAGACACAAGTACAGTATCTCTTGGCGAGGTTTGGATATTTGTTATGGTGTAACCTTCAAATTGGTTACAAAATTGAAGGTTGTTCTAATATTTCCAGATATGAATGCTTTGCAATGTTCGCAATGTGCTTTCACTTTAAACAGGCTCATATTCAAGAATTCTGGACTAGATTTCAAAGGATTGAGCAATGTTAACAAATATTATCTGAAAAGCAGTTTATTCTACTTAATCAGTGTATTATTAAAGTTTTACCCCATATAAACAGATTATCAAAAAATATAACTGTTCTATTGTGACAATAGTTAAACTCTAGGGCTAAAATTTGACAGCTTTAACCATGAAATAGTGACAATAGCTAATAATAAATACAAATGTAATGCCAGATGAGACATATTCAGTATCATAACTTACAAACAAACAAGTTCGTTTATTTTGATGTTTATCATTCTTTTGAAGTTTCTTTCAAATCCCGCCTGGACAGACATTAAGTGACCACAACAGTCAACACCGCGCAAATTATGGAAAATTTCTTGCATGAAAAGTTACAATACGGCACAATTCTAATATAGTTTGAGTTTTCAATGTTGAATAGGGGTACATTGTAACCAAATGGTATATCAAAATAATTATTGTATTTTTATGAATCACATATCTGTGTGACCAGGCTGGTTTCCTTACTGGGAATATAGCAATATAAATATAACTCAAGTTCAATTTCTGTTTTTAGATTAATCTATTTCTTTTAACAATTTCTATGTTCATGCCTAAATCTAAGTTCCTAACAAAAGTTCCTTGAATTCTTTCTTATCCAAAATATGACTCCTAAACTCTCTAGCACCTAAACATTAACTTCCTAGAACCTAAACACTAACTTCCTAGAACCTAAACACTAATTGCCCTAATTTGTTACACTTAAAACATCTGGCATTTTTGAATCGACATTGTGAAAACAAGTGATCACACCTACTTTAATGTTTGCAGTTTTGTTGGTACGTCACCTGCTCCTGTCTTCCGTCAAATCGTCTCCTCTTGTGTTCTGGTCTACTGTCATTGAATGATACATCCCTCGCTCCAGTAAAGCTCACATGTCGAATCTTCTGACCCTGGTCATAATAATTTGCTTCCTGTGAATGTTCTGCCATTTTTGCTGCTTTTACCACCTCTTCTAAAAATTTCACTTCCTTTACAATTACAAACTTACGAATGTCCACCCTTAGTCAATGTATTGCCTTATCCAAAATGTCATTGTTACTCTTTGGCAAATCTCTCCCAAGAGTAGTGACAGATAAGACATAATTCTGCACTGTTTCAAGTCCTTGTTCAGCACTTTCATACTTTAAAAAAATATTTGCCTTATTCTCTGAATTTCTAAATCTTTGAAGGAACGCTTCTTTCAGCCGATCAAAGTCATTTTTGATTTCTGTACTTAAGTTCATGTACCATGTCTGGGCACATTTTGGCAAAGCCAAACACATTTGCAGACTGTTTGTATACATTTTTGTTTGTTATTCCACGAGTTTGCATTACTGAAATGCTTATGGAAAGATACTGATAATATTTAGCACCATACTGTCTATAATTAGATGTATGTATGTATGTAATTGTGCTTATAAGGTCCACCAACCTCGTTCGAGGTATATTCGGTACAACCCGGCATGTTCTCCTGTTCATGCCCCTATCTAAATACCTATCTACAGTACAGCACAGGCGGATTCCGTTTTTGCCGCGCTATAGCGCGGGAGGTTTTACAACGCGGGAGCAATAAAACCATGTCGCATCACGCGGCATATGATTGTATATGCGGCATCTATATGCCGCGTGTCATTTGCGATATGCGACAAGTACCATGCCGCGTGACGCGGCGTAAATGATTAATATTTCCTTTAAAAATTAATGCCTTTTGCACAATGTACAAAATGTACATGTACATGTTATTCTATAAAAGGTTTTATAAGATATAATTTTATAGAATTTTTGCATGAGTTACTGCAGTTTACTATCTTTCGAGTATGTTTAAAAAAATAATTATTGTATATAATTAAAAGTTGTAACATTTTCATGACTTTGTTCTTTTATTCTAAACTTTTTATTACAGATATCGTTGTTTGTCGCAAGAATTATAATATTATTGCTTATCAATAATTTGTCGTCGTTTTGATGTATGTAATTAAACAAAATTGATTCCGACGCTTGCCTTGAAGTTGGGGATAATTAGTGTCACATCTTAATTGAGTAGACACTTATTGCTAATATTAACAAAGGGTGATGATTGCCATTGTCTACAGTTCTGTCATCATGTTTTTCATTTTAATGAACCATAAAGTCAGATAATCGGCTAAAACAGATATCATTGGCAATTTACTGTCGAAGTAGTTAAGACAGGATTATTTTAGTGTCAAGTATTTAAAACTCTTTTATTGTGTGGAACTTTGCATTATTGTATTTATATACTATTAAGTGTTACTTTGTGTGAATGTGATGGCTTCACGTCAAGCTTCTAAACAGGACATGTACTTTCTGGTTCGCTATGACGTTGATCAGGAACTTCAAGTCAGAAGCAGGGGATTTTTTAAGACGGAAGATTTGGTAAGAAATCGCATGTTTTTTTGTCTAAATCACTACTTCATCAGCATATCTTTTTGTTGCATGTGCGCGCCAGTTTATGATTTGTTATATCCACTCAACTGTTGGGTAAAGCTTCCGTCTATATGATGTCAATGTCAATGTCAATCAAAACTCGCACAGAAATACACAAAAATGTAATAAGATAACGAATTTACATTAGAGAAATAGTAAAAACATATTTTGATGCTTTTTCAAAAGATTTTTCTAGACGATTATGTAGCATTCTGTATTCACTTTATTTCTGCGATATAACTTCCTCTTACTACTGTTGAAATTTTTTTTCCGAATAAATCATTAGTTTAGACATAATTTATTGCATTATCTCTAAAGTGGTTATTAAACAAGTCTGTATATAAATTACTGCAACCATGTCTTAAACGAGTGTGATAAATATTTACAATTCTCGTGCCTTTAAAACAGAACTGATCTGGTAATAAACTATTTTTATGTTTATACATAATACCAACTTTTTGAAAATTACACCTGTCACTTAAAGGTAACCATCCTATTTCCTGAATAAGTTTATTTGTAGAAACTGATCGTCATACACTTTGCGACAAAAACAATATGTTTGTTATAAATATAAGAACTGACAATTATTTGCCGTCTGAATGTACAACAAATCGGCATCAACTCTTTTAAATGTACGGTACTACATTAAGTTTCTAAAGTTGACATTTCCAGCTTTCAATTTGGTGAATTTCGTACGGTGCAGAACTGGTCATGATCTGCACTGATTGAAAATTCATGCAGAACAATTGCTGCTAGCATGAAAATTGTTACTTTATCAAAACAAAAATCTCTCAGCGCTGACTGCATCCACATAATCAGTTGATTTATGTAAGAACTAAACTTCACAAAAATACAAGTAACAGCCTAAATACTGTACGTCCACTTATCAACCCCTACATTGTGAGAGCTCGAACCGGGGGCACAACCGGTTTCTGTACGTACATGCATATCGATTCCTACACTCGGAGTTAGACACCAACATTTTACCAACTACTTAAGAGCTATGAACCGGGAGCACAACCGGCTTTTGTACTATAGGTGTTTGATGTTTTATGAAAATAATAAAGATGATTTTTATAAAAGATCGCACTGTTGAAAGTAAAATTTAGTGACGTAACATCAAACATTGTGATACACACATGTAACATTAAAACCTCGTGCTAAGGTTTGATTTCAAGACAGTTAAATTTGATTTGAACTGAATTACAATTCAAGAAGGAAAGTACATCCGTTCCAGCCGTATTTTAGTCGTTCTAACAGACGGGCAGTTAACCTTATTACAGTAAAATCCGTATATAGCGACTCCGGATATAACGTAACTTCGGATATAACGAACAGTTCTTTTGGGCCCCCGATTTTTCCTTTTTTTTGTTTAATGTAAAAAGATGCGGTTATATCGTTCTCCGTTTATAAGGAAACTTCGGATAAAGTCTTCTACATTTCACATGTGTAACCTTTTGATAAACTAGTTAAAAGAGAATACCAACACAATTGCTAAGTAAGATGTTCAAGTGATAATATTTTTAGTAAACAATTATGAGCGTTTCTTTAAAAGCATGCAGACCAGGTGAAATCCCATTTTGGGAGAAAAAAAAACATGTTAAATATTCAAGTTTTGGCAATTGAGCGAAAATCGGCTTCATTCAATTGTATCAAATACATTTTTGTTTTGTTTCAGTATTGCCAATGAAAACATGAACCGTCTTTTTTATGCTTTATTAATCTTTGCAATTATTTTACATACGGATATAGAAAAGAATAACAGTTATAGATATTTATAACTTTTCAAAAGATGGTAAAAAAATCAAAAGCAACTGTAAGTTGATGGTTGGGATTTGACTATAAAAATACTTGTTCGATATGTATTTTAGTTCGATATATATAAGGAACGTCGATGGATATAAGGAACACATTTGATAGATCCCGGAGAGTTCGTTATAAGCAGAATTTACTGTATACCGGTACTATGTTTTCTCACACCGTCGTTACTAGGCTCAATTTATGTAGGCTCAAGTCAGTGGCTCTTACCACTAGAACAGTACGTGCGTAAATAAAAGTTATATGCATTATTGCCAAAATCTAGATATGTTATCATGCACGGATGTTTATCAAATCCTTTCAAAAGTGAATGTTGAAAAGCGTCTGGTAAGTAATGTCGCACATAAAGACTCCGGATATAGTGAAAACCATGATATAAGGAAAAAAATTTCTCGGCCCGAATAGTTTTCTTTATTTATTTTATACGATTATTTACTACGGATATAACGTACTCCGGATAAAAAGACCATATTTAATTTGTACTGTATATGCCCACTATCTGAATACGTTCGCTATATTTAAGTTACTCAGTTGGTAATAAATTTATCAGCAGTGAGAGGATATAAGAAAAGAGATAAATTCATCCCCATTCTGTATTTTTACACTTAATTCTGCTTACTTGCGTGAAAATAAATCTACCATGTCCATTAAGTAGTGGATAAGTAAATCCCATTCTCATGTATTTCAGCGTTAATTTACAGTAAATACTTAGTTCTGTCGTGATTCCTTTTAGCATATTTTTTTTTTTCAATTATCAACATTTAAAGTGATCACGATGCTTTAATGTTATTCTTAACATTTGTCTTCTTGGTTGTGCTAGTATTTGTCGATCTCTGCATTAAGATAATTCATTCAAAATATTATTCGTTTCTACATACATGATTTTTATGGTTACTAAAACTTACTGCTATACACATGTAATTACTAAAAACATTTAAGACTGAAATTTTATTGGTTACAATATGGAATACATTGTACATCATTATTGAAAAACACAGTTTTATACATGTCTACAATACAATATTGTACATATTTTTTATTTCATCGCTTTTACCTGTATAGAAAATGACATGCCGCATAACGTCGCGACACGCGGCATTACTCGGCGGGACTCGTTGTCGCGCTTGAATGCGCTTGATTGCTATTTTGTCTTTCAGATGCGGCAATTGAATGCCGCATACAATTTGCGATGTCGCGTCACGCGTTTGATTTCCCGCCGCATCTCCATGCTTTCAGACTCTTATTTACATGCCGCATGGACGCATATGCGTGGGGTTTCGCCTGTGCTGTACTGTATATGTTGCCAAAAGTAGGAGATCCTATCAAAAGACTGACAGATTGCAGCCCAAATTATATGCTCTTGTTTTTGATTGGTTCTTATAATGTAGGTTACCACATTGACCAATGAGATCCTACTTGTGGATGACCTAATTTCCTAATCCTATCTTAGCTTTAACTGAATGAATCCACACAATGATTTGCCCCTTTATATGTTCAAATCGTTATGTTTCAACATTCTTTCTACATGTTGTAAAATCCAGTTAGCAAAAATGTAAAACACAAAAAGGGGTATACTGAGTTGGACTATGGGGTAACCTTATGGGGCACTGGATCATACAACATGCTATTTTAAATGAAAAAATATGAATATCCTATCTTGAAATTGTGACCAGCAGATTCCGAAAGGGACGCCAGGGTATCATCTGGAGATAGACTCCGGACAAAAATAGAAGGAAGAGAATGCTGTGTTTTTGAAAAAAGTTCTCGCGTAGTCAAAAGTGGCCTAACCTTACTTGATTTGAAATTTGAAAAAAGATTTACTTAATGAATGTGACCACTATTTAATGAATGGTAAAAAGAATTTGTTGTTGAAAGTATCGAAAGGTGGCCTTCTTGAAAAGCTGAGGACATCTCAGCATTGCATTACATGTTAAAGATTATTTACAAAGTTATTAATTAATAATAATAAAAAAGAAACAATTGTCCAACAGTTCTGATTTTAAAGGTGATAACAAGAAAAATGTATTTACTCTTAAAGAATGAACTGTTGAATATTTATTAAAAATGTAGGAAAATTACTATAATTTTGCTCTAAAAGGGGAGGAAAAGTTTAAACAATAATTATTGTGGATTGCAGCAGTCCAGTGAGGATAAGTCTGTGACCTGTTGGCAGTAATTTGACCTAATTTCGTATTTTAGTGCGCACGAACCGGATGGAGATACTTGCAGTGCTTTTTGTGTATAAGCCTGTAGAGGGGTATTCTCGTCTTAATAATTCTTTTATTATGTATAGTGTTGACCCGGGCTTACAATTCTGCAATGACTAGAGGTATACTAATCATAATTGCCTCTTATTTTAATTTGGACTCTTTCAGGTTTTTAGCATTGGATATGCATTTTCCTGTGAACAATCTTGATTTAGGTCACAGACTAAATTATGGCAACCATTCAGACTTGATTTTGATTAGTTTTATTACTTCTGTTTATGTTTAGACTTTATTTTTGCAATCAGTGATAGTTTTTTACTGCTCCTAATTGGTACTTTCTGTTGGGGAAGAGTTATATTATGCATTTTCTTGCTCAGACGCCAAAAATGGAACTTTGCTCTCTTTGTCTGAATCTGGTATATTATCTTAAAATCGTTACTTTGTTTAAATATTATTAACCCTTGATAGTTTTGTTATGCTAATTGTTCTTTTGGAATGTGTAATCTCTATGCTGTTATTTTTGTTATCAGTAGTAGTGTTTGACTGTGTTTGGTCCTACACTATTGTACTGAAAAGTTTAATATTTGTTATATTTTTGTATGTATTATACTGTTTGTATAATAAATACATATTCTATTGTTCTAATTGAACTCCGAGATTAGATTAAACAGCATGTAGGTTTGCTTTTCTACATAATCTAGGGTGTTTGTTTACATAACTCTGCCGAACCCTGTGTATAGTAGCTTAATTCTGATTGGCCCTTGGATTTGTCTGCTGCGTCATGATTGGTTAATTTACTATCCGTTTTTTGGACTTAGCTCGCTTATATATCGAGCGTGTCACGTGGCTTTTATTTATAGCCACCTGTTTACACTTTTCTGTAAGAGTTATATAGAAAACCTGCATTTTTCGTCGTTTTTGTGAAATTAAAGCAATTTTGGTTGGGTTTTTTGTGATTTATTCGTACTATATAGCTTGTATAATATACCCTGTGGCCTGAAACTCAGTGGAGTTTCTTATGTTAGGAGTTTCAAGAGTTTTTAGCAGCTTGGCCCTTGTTTTTCACTTTTGAGAACTGTTGACATTGATCCATCTTCTATTACTTTACCCAGCCATTGTGTAAACACTTTGTCAACTGCCAATGAGTTCTGTTTTAACATGCCTTTGTTGACAGTAGTTGATGGGCAGCAAGATAACTGCAATGTGTGTTTCAGAGGAAATGAAGTTACTTAAAATTTCAGGCAGTCACGTGTTAAAATTGGATTTCCTGTTCAAATTACACAGAATTATGTAGATGGAATTGTAATTCTAATATTGGTGATAAAATATGTTGTGGAGTAGAAACCATTCAAAATCAATCTCCTGCCCTAAAAGTTAAACAGCTTTCAGTAATAAATATGGAAAATTCTATTAAAATGAGAACATGGTCACCATCGTGTAAAGTACTTATCAACTGTATAAATAAAAAGGATTGTTGTGAGACGTGCTCGGATTCAGTGCAAAAAAATCGCAAAAGACAGTCTACGAGCATTCCTTATTCTGAATCTTTCATTAAGAAACCAAAGAGTTCCCCATTAATAGAAAACGAATCAAATGCTGGAACAATAAATCAAATTGATGAAAATAATAATGAAAACCAGGAAGCTGTTCCCAGTCACAAAAATGAGGAAAATGATCTTCAAGGTCCTGCAAAGTTGGGCAATAATAACCTCCATGTACAATTAATGATGACTCAAATGAAAGTGACAAAAATATAAAAATATCAAAAAGCGATGACAAGGACATGCAGAAAATATTAAATATGGTGTTAGAAAATGGCGCCCCTGAATATTTCAAAACTCTATTAGTTTCCCAACTTCAAAACTGCAAAAATGATTTACCAAGTCAACAGCGTAGATGGAATACAGAGGTAATTATTGTTTGCCTTGGCCTATACTTACGATCCCCAAAGGCTTACGAAGACCTAAAGAAATCAGGGCTACTTGTTTTACCATCAAACAGATTATTGCAGTACTACAAAAATTCAGTAAAACAGTCCCCATGCTTCAATGCCAATAACCTCAGAAGCTGGAAAACAAAATGTTAGTGATTACGGAAAACATGGAGGTTTAGTCATAGACGAAATGTCTATACAGGATGATTTGGTTATTCAGAAAAGAGGAGACACGTGGAATTTAGTCGGGCTTGTTGATTTGGACAAAACAAACAACAACATTAACATTGTATGCAAAGACAAGAAGGAAGTAAAGCTGGCAACACATGCACTGCAGTTTGTGTTTCATGGACTGACTGGTTTCAGGTATGCAATTAAATTTTTTTTAAATATCTATTTAACAACAATTTCAGATGTTTGTATGTGACAGTGGTTATTCGTACAGTTGAACAAGACTGTTAGTAACACTAAGACCTATCACTAAAATGTGATTAATACTGCTTTGTCAAGTTAATAAGTAGTAACTGACGGATACTTTAAACAAAGATGTTATGCTTTTTGGCAATAACTCTCTAATACGTCAAGAAAGAGTGATGGTTATTGAGCACTGCACTTTTTCTTATTGTGCTTGAACATTGTTTGAACATTGCATGAAGTTCTATTGAATTCCAAACAGTGGTTTTCAAGCTATGCTCCAGACAAGGTAAAGTAAGAAAGGGCAATAACTCTGTAAATAGTCTGGATAGAGTTACCATTTTTGTACACCGCACTTCCTCACATTGTACTTGACCATAATATGAAGTAAAATAGAATTCCATCAAGAAGTTTTAAAATAATGCTCCGGACAAGGAAAACTGTTAAAGTGCAATAACTCAGTAAATAATCAATATACAGTTATGGTTCTCGTACACTGCACTTCCTCTCATTGTGCCTCACCATTTTATGAAGTTGTATTCAATTCCAACCAGTACTTTTCAAGTTTTGCTCCGGACAAGGAAAATGCAACAGACTGACCAACTGACTGCCTGACCAACCACAGTGTGACTTCAATATACATGTACCCCCCATAATAATGATTAAAAGCTTATTGTCCAGACAAGCTTCATCTATGGATCTTGTGCGCAACATCTTTTCTGATCATGTTGACTATGTGTACTACACACTGTATCGGCAAAACGCACTGGCTCCAATTTAACGATAATGCTCCGACTAACGTAACGAACCGGCTCCAATAAAAAATGGCTTATTTAGTAAACAAAACCCAAGTCGGTATAACAGATTCCTGTGTTTAATATGGTAAATCGCAACTTCTGAAGAAACGAATACTCTTACGGAATGCTCACTTCTTTCCTGCATGGCCGTAGCTAGTCGGCTGTTTCAGACATCGATGCGTGTGAAAGTAATGCAAGTTGAATGCAGAGGATTCAACGGTAAAAAGTGCAAAACACACCCAAAATGCATGGATTTTGCTCAAAATTATCGAAGTTAAGGTGTTTAGCATAAAAGATTTGCACTGGCATGTAACTTTGGGTCAAATGTCATAAGCATGTACCAACACTTTACCGATATGCTATTTTTATAAGCAAAACTTACCCATTTAAAAATACAACGATTCAGGCTCCAATTGACGATACAACGAAAAATGCTCCAATTCGTGTTTCACGGATCATTTTCACAAACGTTTTTTAACAATAACAAAGATTGTTTTAACTGAGTGTTAACAAGGTTTTTCCATATTCAGGCTGTGTGACCTAGTTTTTGACCCCAGATGACCCATATTCGAACTTGAGCTAGAAATCATATCTGGGCTGAAAATGTAACATCTAGAGTGTTAACAAGGTTTTTCCATATTTGGGCTCTGTGACCTAGTTTTTCATCCCAGATGACCCATATTCGCACTTGGGCTAGAAATCATCGAAACAACCTTTCTGACAAATTTCCAGGATATTTGGGCTGAAAATGTTACCTCTAGAGTGTTAACAAGAGTTTTCCATATTTGGGCTGTGTGACCTAGTTTTTGACCCTAGGTGACCCATATTAAAACTTGAGCTAGAAATCAACTAAACAACCTTTCTGACAATCTGCCAGGATATTTGGACTGAAACAGTAGCCTCTAGAGCCTTAACAAGATTTTTCTATTTTTGGGTCATGTGACCTAGTTTTTCATCCGAGATGACCCATATTCGAACTCGTCCGAGTAATTACTGGGACAAACATCCTGACCAAGTTTCGTGACAATTGAGACAAAAATGTGACCACTAGAGTGTTAACAAACTAAGTGTGGACGGACGACGGACATTCATCGATCCTAATAGCTCACCCTGAGCCAGCTCAGGTGAGCTAAAAAATTAGGCAAGGTACACTTATTGTTCTTGGACACTGGACTTCCCGTCAATGTCCTCTGTCTGTGTGTAAAGTTTAAATAAATTCACTTGAATACTTTTGGACTTTTGGAGTTATGCTCTGGACAGAAGTGTTACAGACAGACGGACGGAGCCAGACTATATCACAAATGCACAAACAGGGCTAACATGTAACTTTACCAAAATTCTTAGAGTTGTGTAGATCAATGTAGTTTTTTTATGTACCATAGTTAAAGTTAAATTTGAAAAATTGATTTTGTCCTAAGAAAAGTTAGGCCAAAACAAAAAATATGTATGTTTCCGGTGACTCGACCGACCCTATTTTTAACCCCCGACCCTTGACTTTTTATTGACCAAAAAAAAAAAATATTTGAGAACGAAATAATTTGACAACGAATCATTCGCGGGTACGAATCATTCGCCGGGTCGAATTTAAATGAGGACGAATCAAATCGATTTGGATGTCCTCTGTTTTTATCGCAAATCACTGAAAGTAAACCTGTAGCAAGCCAGCATGCAACAGAGGGTGACTAACTATTCTACTCGCCCTGAAAAAAGAAAATAGACCTACCTACCCTATTTTTTTCTGGCATGTCACAGGAAACATACATATTTTTTTTGGCCTTAGGCTGAAGGGTCAATGACCATTCAGTTTCAAAGCCTACTGAACTAAACATCCTGTCTCTAGGAATTCATCAGAAGCCCTCTGAAATAACTAAAAGCCAGGAGCTTCCGGGGGCATTCTTGCCGCCCCCAGCTTCAGTTTTAGGATTTTCCATTTTTCAAACTTTCACCCCTATAATCAGTGGCAATGTTTTCCCATTGTGTTACATGTTATTTTATGACATTAATAAAGTGTAGATACAATATAGTGTCTTTTGTTACTGGAAAATGCCATAAAGGCTAGTGTTACAGTAGTAAGTTAGCACACATTATGAATCACAACAATTAACAGAAATGCCCTTCACTGAAAGAAAATCGCGCACTGTCTCCCTGCCCTTTTCTGACAGCCCCATGCCATTTTTTCATCCTGGATATAACACTAGTTACCTTCCGACTAATGTATATGATATTCTGAGCCATTTGCAAGTTTACCTAAAAAGTTATTTACCCATCAACAAAGAAGTTAACTAGTACATGTAGTACTTGTTGTACAGAGCTAGCTCTTGCATTAGCCAAATTATGCCAAAATTTTTAAAAGTTTTGAGCCCCATCCTTAGGCTCAAAGTCAAACACTGCCAGTTCAGTTTGTTGTGATTTGTATCAAATCAACTTACACATAAAAAATCATTATCATCATTATTATAAATACTTCTGAGTTTTGCGAACATGTATACTGTTATCCCTGCAGTCATTGGCAGTGCATGTTTACGATAGGGCCAAAAAAAAATATCTGTGTTTAGGCCAACGGTCTCAAAAATTCTAGGTAGGGTAGGGGCAAAGTTTTTTTTTGTTGTTGTTTTTTAAATCCAAACAAAGGCTATAGGTCGGAAAAAAACAATCTGTGTTTAGAGCAAAGGTCCCAAGAATGCTAGGTAGGGTAGGGACACATTAAAAGAAAAAAAAATCTTTAGGGTCGGGGGGTTTTGCTAGGGAGGGTCGGGTTGCCCGAAACACAGATATTTTTTGTTTTGGCCTAGTATTAAATATGTGTTTTTCCTGTTCCACATTGACCAGTAATGATTATCCCTGCGGCATCAGTTTCGGACGTACTTCCGTTTCGGACGATTTCTTTTAATGATACCGTTTAACCTTGCGAGACGAGATTTCACGCGTGGCTTGTGCGCAGTAGGAGGAGTCTTGTCGTTTGGCACATTTGTAAACAAAATGGAAATAAGACACGTATAATACAAGACACTGATTTAATCTTACCTCCATTTCACTCATTTTCACTATCCCTTTTTATTCCTTATAATTCATCCGCTAAAAAAAACTGTTCCAATAAGTTTTTGTCCGTCAAACTTTGTCGACAGTAAAAATCCTTAATATAGATTAGGAATGACGTAATATCCTGTCTCTAGTACAGTGTGTTTGCAAAATTTATGTCATGCAAATGAAGTTCAGCCCTTACATGGTCATTTCAGGTTCGACCTAGATATAAACGAAAGTACAGGGCTGTATGCAACAGGCACACTCCTGAACAGCTAAGATACTTTTTCAGTCTTACTATTGTTACTTTGGGGTACTGTGGTGTCTGTTTTAGATCGGTTTACTTGAAATGTTGCTCCACAGTGAGAGGTCTTAGGAGAGGGGACACTTTTAGTGCCCTAGTCTCAAAATTCAAGCGGAATAAACAATTTATCAATCACAAATAACTGTAACAGTTTTATTATTTTTATTAGGAATGGTAAAAGGGAAAAACATGTTTCATGTTTGTGTAGTTGTATTCGCCGTACTGTTATTGTTAAAACATGTTTGAACTGTTTTTATGCGCCTCATCTGTACATCGTCCGAAACTGATGACGGCATACGCAAATAATAGTAGTGTGTTACGCCATGTTGAACTGTGTTTTGAGAGAATAAAATGATTTGAAAGAATGCAATTACTGCAAATTGTTTAGAGAAGGAATGAACTTTTATACATGTAACTAGATTAGATTTTATTCAGTTTTTATTTATTTCATTAGCGATTCAGGTATTTAATGCTACACCGTCCGAAACTGATGCCACCGGGATATGTTATGGCCAGACAATACAAGTTCCTTCACACGATCAGAATCAAACATAATGTTGATCAAAATTTAAAAGTAAATAAATTACTACTTTACCATATTCACCGGATGTAAGATTCGCCGCAGACTTTTATTTCCGGTCCGAGTTTAAGAAATGTTTTAAACCGAACCATTCCATTTGGGAAATGTTTATACAGATCCATTCCATTCACTGCGCTACTGATTTCGCCAAACATCAACAAGCAATGAATGGAGAATCGGGTGTCGATATAATCTGTAAAAGTCCTGAAAATGTAACTAAAACATATTGTATGGATTGAAAATTGATATTGAAAGTCATTAAAAACGTAGTGAAGTCGATTTTGTTACCAGTCGTGAACTTTTTGCCGTAAATAATGCTTTTACGCTTGACCCAGAAAAACGACGTCTCATTCCTGTTGTTTATACTTGCATAATTTGAGCACTGACCGAACGGATGCCAAAACTTTATAAAATATTGATAATATTTCAGATTCCTGTGGTTCTAAGTACAATCAGAAAAAAACATGAATAAAAATGATTATAGAAGTAAACATATCAATGAAACAAAAAATAAGAAATAAATTAAAACGATCTTACTGATAAAAGAGAGTAAAATTTTATGTACATGTCCCTATATGAACTCATGTTCGACAAAACCAAAATAATCAGGAACCGGAGTCGTTACCTACTGCACTATAGTGACAGAGACTGTATGTAATGTACAATATTATAATATATATTGACATATACAGATGCAATATTCTCAGCAAAACGTGAATTTGTTTTTAATACACAGGACAGCTCCCATGTCTACCCTTTCAAATGTTTTTCCTTGGATGTAATGATGGCGGATAGCAACCTTACATTATGTTAGTCATTTCTCTCTCATTTCTTTATAATAAAAGTATTTAAGTTACATACATATCCTCTTGTCTAGCAACCATTATTTACTGATATTATTGTTTTTGTACATTTTCTTTGAATTGATAGTCAATCACGTAGCAACTAATAAGATAGTTATATAGTCTTACACGAAAGTTCTTCATCATTTCCAACGAATCCTGTATGATCGTATTTATCGCAATACAGGCTTTATAGACATATTAACTATGTATCTTTTATCTGGTATTGTAATATCAAAAATAAAACAAGAGGGCCAAGATGGCCCTATATCGCTCACCTTGGTACAAGTCCACTTGCCTGGTGGAAGATCACTAGATAATGTTATATACCAAATAAGTTTTCCTATTTACACCTTTGTAAAACAAATGATCCCCCCTGGGGTCAATTTTGACCCCAGGGGCATAATTTGAACAAACTTTGAAGAGGTCTACTAGGCAATGCTACATGCCAAATATCTAAGCTCTAGGCCTTGTGGTTTCAGAGAAAAAGATTTTTAAAGTTTTCCCTATATAAGCCTATGTAAAACTAAGTGACCCCCGTGCGGGGTCAATTTTAACCCTAGGGGCATAATTTGAACAAACTTGGTAGAGGTCTACTAGCCAATGCTACATGCCAAATATCTTAGCTCTAGGCCTTGTGGTTTCAGAGAAGAAGATTTTTAAAGTTTTTACTATATAAGCCTATGTAAAACTAAGTGACCCCCCGTGCGGGGTCAATTTTGATCCGAGGGTCATAATTTGAAAAATCTTGATAGAAGTCCACTAGCCTATGCTACATGCCA
Organism: Saxidomus purpurata; assembly: GCA_022818135.1. Classification (NCBI taxonomy): domain Eukaryota; kingdom Metazoa; phylum Mollusca; class Bivalvia; order Venerida; family Veneridae; genus Saxidomus; species Saxidomus purpurata. Next base: position 16,368,893 of record JAFMSR010000013.1, on the reverse strand, counting down.
AATATCTAAGCTCTAGGCCTTGTGGTTTCAGAGAAGATTTTTAAAGGTTTTCATACATAAGCCTATGTAAAACTAAGTGACCCCCCGGTGCGGAGTCAATTTTGATCCACGGCTCATAATTTGAACAAACTTGGTAGAGGTCCACTAGCCAATGCTACATGCCAAATATCTAAGCTCTAGGCCTTGTGGTTTCAAAGAAGAAGATTTTAAAAGTTTTTCCTATATATTCCTATGCAAAACTAACTGACCGCCCCCACGGGGTCAATTTTGACCCGGGGTCATAATTTGAACAATCTTGGTAGAGGTCCACTAGACAATGCTACATGCCAAATATCTTAGCTCTAGGCCTTGTGGTTTCAGAGAAGAAGATTTTTAAAGTTTTTTCCTATTTGTTGCCATAGCAACCAGAGTTCTGCATGGAATGGAATTCTTTGAACAATTTTGGTAGAGCTTCATGCAAGGAACATTCCTGCATAGTTTTATCAACATTGGCCTAGAGGTTTCAGAGGAGATGTCATTTGAATCAAAATGTTGACGGACGACGTACGACGGACGACGGACAATCATCGATCAGAAAAGCTCACCCTGGCGTAGCCAGGTGAGCTAATAATTCCTTTGGACACTGCACCTTTCTGCCAAAAGGCTGGTGATGACTCAATACTACATTTTGCAAGATCATCTGATTTTAAGTTTCCATCTTCTTGTTTCTATCCAGATCCAATTTACATTAATTCTGCATAATAAATTACCAAGAATAAACGATAGGTCTTTATTTCACCACCCTTAGATGTTTTCCATCCATTCAATTTCATTTTTATACCCACAAAGTTATTCCGTCTTTAACATATCAACTGTCTGTGTGTACATTCAAATATTGTAAACCAATTTTCTCTGCCTGACTTAATGCAATTATTGCCGCCAACAATTCTGCTCTGTTATATGTCTGTTTCTCACCAGTAAGATATTCTGAGAAGTTTAACGAATGAAATTCTCCCTAGTAGACTCTACATCCATCCTTTTTTCGTTTTTTAACATTATTTCTACAAGCCCCATCAACATAGACATCAAAAAATTCTATATTGTCCGTATCATCAAAATTATTGTCATTCAATTTCTGCTGATGCATTTTGTTCTTCTTATGAATGCACGTATTTCCTGAAAGTTACCTTACCAAAAAGTACGTATTTACCCTTTTATTCAAACATATTATTTTTTCGATCAGCTAATTAAAAAAGCCGCCATCTTCTGGACGTGACGCTCGGTTCCTCCTATACCCCGCTTTCCCTCTGTCTCTCTGGTCGGGACAACCCAGTCATCCACAGTTGGCCATGTAAGATCCTCGAAGTCTCCTGCAGATAGACCTCCCTGAAGTTTCCTCATGAATATTTAACTTAACCTTTGGACATATTTTTTTTCATAGCAGAGAAGGTGCCAGTATCGCTCTACTGGTCTGACTGGACTGTTCTGAGTAAATTTTGTGAAAATCTTATGCAATGTTATCAAGGAAAAGATAGCAGAGTTCACTTTGAGCTTGACCCATTGGCCCCCGAAACAGTAGTGATCATCTACTAAGTTTTACCAATCATCCTATGAAATTTCGGGTCACTATGACCTTGACCTTTGACCCACTGACCCCAAAAACAACTGGGATCATCTACTCAGTACGACCAATCATCCTATTAAACTGTGGAAAAGATTTTGAAATTTCGGGTCACTGTGACATTGACCTTTGATCCAACTACCCCAAATAGAGATCATCTACATGTTGCAGGGAACCTTCTGAGCAAGTTTGATGAAAGTTGAATGAAAATTGTGACCTGTATAGCGTTATCAAGGAAAATCTAACTCAGGTCACTGTGACTTTGACCTTTTACGCACTGATTACACGCCTTTACACGGGAAAAAAACGGGAAAAAACGGCATAAAACCGGGCGAGCAGAAAACGGAAAAAATCACTCAATTTTGAAAACGGGCGTGAAATGCGTTCCTCTACGTGAACGCTACTGTACATTTTAGCTAGAAATTCATTTAACGATTCGTGCACAAATGAATACCTCGTACATGAGCGTTGACTTGCTTTCAAATCTTCTTTGTCTTCTTCACTTAAGGATAAAATACCAAGTTTTAAACAGCAGTTTGTAATATCCGATATGTCGAAATTCTCAAATGATAAATTGTCAAAAACTGTTTTCTTGTTAAGCTGTGCCACATAGGCTAACCGTGACATGCCCTCTATGAGATTTGCATTCTGTTTGCATTCTTTAAAAGTATTTAAACATGCAGGAAGGCTGACGTTCTCTGAACGGCTCCTCATTTCCTTAAAACAAGGATCGTGGGCGACTTTTAGGGCGTTATGTATAAATAACAGGTTTATCAGGCCACTGCAGACATCATCATCAAGTTGTCCATCAAACCAGACACATGTTAGTTGAGCAATATTTATTGGTGTGCGCTTTATATCTGACATGATATTATTTATTTGGCGTTTACAGACGTCTGGATGTTTGGTTTGTCTAAATGAGGCATTCAACACGGAAACAATCTTTTCAATCATCTTCGTTTGATCGCTTTCGTCAAGTTCCTTGAGCTTTACTTTTCTTTGTATCTCGTTATCAGGTATGTTCAGTGCTTCAAGTTTCCAAGGTCTCGAAGTTGTAATGACGGTGTAATTCTTTGAAGGCTCTTGTATTGGAAGACCTTCCGTCTGAAAAGGTGACATCACTATCTGTTGTGGGGTCCATTCATCGAGCCCATCCAATATGATTAAACAGGTTCTCGGTGGCTCTTTATCCAAAACATATTTTACAAGTGGGGAGCTATATGTAGCATCTAACATTTCTCGGATTGTATTCTTACCTGAAGTTTTACAAAGGGGAATGTAAAACAAAAACTCAAAGTTTTTCATTTCTTTGATGTAACTCTGCTCATCATTATCTGTTGACGACTGTCCAGAACGTGCTAAACACCAAAAGTATACCAAAAATCTACAAAACATACTTTTCCCAGATCCCATTTCTCCTGAAACATAAACAGATTTAACGGACCGCCCATCTTTCATAAATAGGTCTTGCATTTTCAAAATTTCTTTTTTGTCTTTTCCAGTGGCCATCCGAGGAATGATGTATACGTCACTGAAGTCTGTTGTGTTACGTCTTCGGTTACATGGATGTATCGATACTTTCAACACTACATCTTTGTAGTTTTCTATTAAGTGTTGCTGATAGTCTGCAAGAAGAAGAACATGACAACCATAAACCGCTTACCTGAATGGGACTGTTGCTGTCAGACATTTTGAGAGTTAATATTTATTCACAATACAGAATAATTTAAAAAAAACAATAGTATCTTCTGTACAATGTGTATACAGTATATGGGGAATGTTACATTGTTTTTACCCCAAACATATATTAATCACCATTTATGGTAGGCAATCATTTAAGAAACATTCCTACGACACAAGGTGAACATCTGGCCAAAGGCGTCTAAAAAGATTTTTGAGTTTACCTGTTAACCATATATGCATGAACGGAACTGAGCTACGTCCTTTGGTAGCCAGCCATAGTGTTGACAAATGAGAATCTTAAGCAAACGTAGCAAAAGTGCCGAGGAAAGTTTATGCTAATCTTATTTTTGAAAATTTGACCAATAGAAATTCAAGGTTTAGAGAAGGGTTTGAAAATTTGCTATGTAGATATAAGGGGACTGTTAGCTTTGTATCCTGGTGACATTGTTTGTAAAATATAAGAGTTCGAACAAACTTGGAAGAGAGTGAGCTAACAAACATTCTGTGAAATTATTGTTAAGTTGGATTTCTGACCTAAAGACGAAATTTAAAGTTTATCTTTTAGTAATTGAGGTAAAACCATCCATATTTATCTCTGGCGACAATATTTCTCATTCAAATAGAATCATGTCAATGCATTTTAAATGCCTTGATAACAAAATACTTCCTACCAGATTTCGTGAAATTCCGGGGAGGTTTATGATAAGAAGTTGTCTGAAAGTAATTGTTTATCACAGACGGCCGGACATTCAGTATTCGTAAAAGCTCAGCACGAGCACTGAGTGTTCAAAAGGATAAAAAAACGATATCTTTATAAATGAAGTATTTACATTGAATTTTAGTAGAGATATATGGTGTCTGTTTAAGAAATTATATATTTGTGTCAAATATAATTTTAGTAATTGATACTGCAAGACTAAGTATAATGTTACACAAATGTATCCATTACTTTGCCGATTTTGGTCATCATCACTCTGCTTTGCACGTAAAAACTGTAACTCCTGGAAAAAAATCAAAATTAAAAGCAGTGATTATTCCAAACAAACAAAACAAGAGGATCAGTCCCACACCCAATCTATTTGAAGTATTTTTAAATGACTGCGCTGTAGGTGATGCAGAACTGCGCTGTAGGTGATGCAGAACAATCTGTTTTGCCTAACAGATCGTTTTATACGAACGGTAATTTTTCGTTGAGTTTGTACACACACAAGCATGCACGCACGCACACACCAACACGCTCGCACGCGCACACACACTGATAATTTATCTTATAACACTTGTTTTAAATGTGAAGCTGGACACGTGTCATATACATGATCAATTAACATACTATGATCATATTTCCGTCAATTAAGTTTATTAAGGTCGTCAAATAGTCATGAGCCTGTCTGTGAAATATCACGATCCCGTGCACAGTCGTTCTTCAGTTATCGACTGGACTGAATGTCACTGTGACCTTAAACTTTGGCAAAGTGTTCTCAAAATGATTTTAAGTCATCTATAGGCTAAGTGCAAGCATGCCTACTAAGATTGAAGCTCATAGGTCCAAACGTTTATTCAGGTATTGGTCGGATATCCTTTATCAGATAAAGGTCATCACGACCTTGACCTTTGACCTACTAGCCTGCAGATTAAAAAGGGTCAGTTATTTGTTATAGCCAACATAATTATCGTCTTTTAGCAAATAACCAACGTGTCTACAGAGTTTAAATGTTACTGCAGATATGTCAGCTGACCAACAGTTTACCGTAAGCAATTAGTTTTAGTTTTTGGTCAAGACCAAACTCCCTGTCAAGTTTCAGACTCCTAGGCAAAACTGTTGAGTTACTCAGTATCGGAAAACGTTTGGTCATCCGACGGATAGACCGGTTTACAAACACGTTACTCTTTGCTCTCTCTCTGTGCTACATTTAAAACTAGATGCCCACGTCGTTATGTCGAGCCCGCCAGCTGTCAAAAGGACTAACTCCTTACCAAGTAGAGATAGGTCATAATACACCTAAATATTAGATGTAACATACATGTTGTACCACAGAAAAGAGGTCTCGATTTTTCTCTACGGCCAGTAATAAAAAAGTTACAAAATAAGCTTATTATAGTAACAATTAAGGAAAGTAACTCTAAAAACAAGGGTAGCTCATGGTGGTGACATGTGTGCCAAGTGACATCAAAATCCATCCATGCATGAAGAAGAAATGCTCCGGACAAAGATATTCTTGAATTTGACCTTTAACCTCTAAGTGTGACCTTGACCTTAGACCTAGGGACCTGGTTATTGCGCATGACACTCCGTCTCATGGTAGTTAATATTTGTGCCAAGTAACATCAAAATCCCTCTATACATGAAGAAGAAATGCTCCAGACAAAGTCATTTTTGAATTATTCTTGTATCTGACCTTTGGCCTCTAAGTGTGACCTTGACCTTGGAACTAGTGACCTGATTCTTGCGTATGACACTCTATCTCGTGATGGTGAACATTTGTATCAATTTATATCAAAATACCCCCATGCATGAAGTAGATATGCTCCGGACAAAGTCATTCTTGAATTTGACCTTTAACCTCTAAGTGTGACCTTGACCTTAGACCTAGGGAGCTGGTTCTTGCGAATGACACTCAATCTCATGATGGTGAACATTTGTGCCAAGTTATTTAAGAATCCCTTGATCCATGGATAAGTTACAGCCCGGACAAACTAAACTTGGACGGACGCACGGACACACGCACGCACGTACGTACGCACGCACGCACGCACATACACCGAACCGCCATTTGGACAACTACATCGAGCTTTCGCAAGCGGCTCGACAATGATTGTTGAAAAAGAAGTACCCTCGCTTTTTTTGTCTTATTCTAATGTTACTCTATGCTCCCTTACCTCATTTTCCTCTTTTGTTATTGTAACGTCATCTTTCTCTTTGAGCTGTAAATATGAATAAAAGAAACATGTTATACAATAAAGTGGCAAAATTAATAGCAGCAATTATTACAACAACAACTGAAAAATGAGTAATTTGTTACTTTATAGGTTTAGTTATACATTTGTATAAGGTTAGGGTTTCCCTCCAATTATGGAGGCCAGCATTTAGACTTGTCTTCAACATAATTAACAAGGAGTCACGTGACTCCTTGTGTTAGTAGCCAATTTTGAAAACGACTCAGCGAAGGGCCTATTCGTTTGACGCAGGATGCGGCGTAAGGCGGGAGACGCCGGTATATCTAAACTTCATTTCTCAAAATGCGCCGAATTCATCCTGGCTGTTAGAAACGAATAGAGCGGCGAACGCCGGCATGCGTCCCTGACAATTTGAACAGCCATAGACTTCTCCTTTCGCCTGCAAAGTAGATCGAGTTTAGCTGAAACGCGCGGGGATCGTGTTTGCGATCTCGACTTAAAAATTAATTAAAAGCCATTTCCGTTTCCAAATATACGTGTAAATGCTTTAAATCATTGTAACACTAATGTAGGCAAAATTCAGAATATTTAAATTACTACACTATCAGGCAGCAATGTACACTGATCCGACATTGCATACGGTTAGCGTTTACATGTCATCGACTGTTTAAACTCATTCTGAATTGTGAATGTGTAGCCTACTTCTGTTTCAAAGTAGAATAGGCTCTGGGATTAAGCCTGGGTTTAACATTTAGAATTTCAAAGGATTTCTTAAAGTAAATTTAAATGTAAGGCTAATAGACTTTTTACAAGGGTTGCTATCTCCCCTTACCAACACAAAATGTGATGAAATCAAACTGTGGGGCGCGGACTGCCGATGTGGTGCGGTAGTGAAAAATCAACAAAAATATTAGTTTGAATTCTGTATATTTTCTTCTAGTTTTTTTAATGAAATGTTTTCAAAAATCCGCTGAAACTTTTAAGTTAATGTAGATATACGCTTTCTTTTATTTTTTCTGATAGGATATTGTTGTTGTATGAGATAAACGTCCACTTAAAAAGTACATGTATTTGGTATGTTTAACGGATATTGTTCATCGATGCTAAAGTCTCACAGTCCGCGACAAATAGGTTGAACTTGTATAAGAAAATACGAGAGTTGCCAATCCATGTGTACATGTATATCCTTTGAACACCTGTAACGTAATAAACCGTATACGCGGGTTAAGACAGGTTTGGCCTTCCATAGAAGTGACAGTGACCGTATGGAACACGTTTTGTCTGTATGAATTTAAAGGCTATGCCGACAGCTCCTGAATGTTGAAAACTCAGATGTCCGAGGCAAATGCTGACACTTTAAGACGACCTTGAAAATGACCTTGGACACAATTTTACCAGCTTTGAAAATTTTCATTTTACCAACGTTCGCGTACAGGCCCCTGTGGGGTAGTGTTTTGAGCGCGTGCAAATATTTTTTCACAGACATAAAGCAGACATGTCGTACTCAAACCTAGGTATATTGACATCTTATGAGAACGCTTGAAATTGACCTCTCATTAGCCAAAAAAAAAAAAAAAATAAGTCCATGCGCAGGTTAGCAGACAGGGTGACCCCTGCGCGTGACCTCTGTAGGTGGGCCAATGGAAATTTTACTTCCATGTAACAGCTCAATCTATTTGCTGACGTATACAATACGCGCAGTAAACCGAAAGTAGCCATAACGTGATGTACAGTGTTTACAAAAACGCATGCATGTCTGTCGAGTGTGTAAAAAAATATGCCGGTGTGCAAAGGATATAGGCCCGTGGCTACACTATTTCGAACGCTTTATCATTTGGTAGCGAACATATATAATTGACTAGAATGTATACTGCTATAAAATATATTATTGTATACAGTTTGAAGAACATTATTTATTTTACAAATATCTGAGAGCGAGCAGCTTTAATGTGCTGAGTAGGTCGTGTCACGTATTCCTGAAGGAAGGATGTCTCATAAACAAAGCTGGTTAATAATCAGATATATACAGTTTAAAAGCACTGTATTTTACTTCATCAAAAAGTCTCAAGCAAAACTATGTTTTGGAAAAAAAATGCAACACGATGTGTTATCAATGAACTACAGCTCTGTGATAAAAATAAACAGATAGTAACTAAAATCAAGTACTGCTAGCGAAGAATTGACACAAATGATCAATCATTGTCCGTAAGAAAACCCCCCTTGTGCCCAATTTTGCAGAGGACTCCTTGTTGTCAGCATTTTCAGTGCTTTGATTTTTAATTTGTTAAGGGAAATCTACACCATACATGTTTGGTCTCCTGTTCAATAAATAAGTCCACTTTTTGTTATATCACATCGCAATCCAAATACAAACATGAACATGTTCTTTATGGCTGATTGATTAATGGAAAATGTAAAAGCCTTCAATTGTGTGCTCTTCAAACCTTTTAGTCTTTAGATTTTGTATTAATAACATCCACTACGTTTTTATGATAAACAAAAGACGTCTGATACCTCCTCCAAGTTCTTTAGAGCCTTCATGGTTTTGGGTCGTCTATAAAGACTCTTGACATTATGCAGAACAGCTATCATATCATCTATAAATTTTTTGACTTCATCATCATCTAGCTCAAGTGTGTGAGAGTGAAATAGTCTGTTTCTGTGTTCTATAACCTGTAGAAAGAAGTAAAGTTGACTGTAAGTTACCACGATTAATAAAGTCTGCTGTAAAAACATCGGTTTAAAGAGTGCAAAATGGCATCATACCACAGTTATTTGCCCTTGGTTGACGGCAGCTGTTCCATGAAAAAGAGTGCTTATGTTTGAGGCTAATCATTAAAGATCTTTTAATGAAAGAGATGAGATAATTAGCTTTTTTGGTCGCAGTAGACCTGGAATAGTAGGTAAATGTGCATTTTGTTTTAGTTTTTACGTCAGAATGTATTCAGTGACTTCTTGTTTACATCGAGTTTGCATAGTTAAGGCCATTTCAGATAGTATACGCATGAACTTTGACCTCTAATAGTGAAAGAAATGCCGGTGTAACGTTGTAAACTGACCCCCATAGAATAATGACCCCCCGGTCATTATTTTATATAGAATAGTGACTCCCCGGTCATAATATTATGACCGGGGGGTCATAATATTATGACTCCCCCACACGTAGAAAAATGACCCTCACATAGAATTGTGACCCCCTATAGAATAACGACCCCCTAACCCAAACCGTAACCCTAACCCATGTAAGGTACACTTACAACATAATTATCCCCACCGATAGGCATCGGAGGAGAATATGGTAATGGCACCCGTCCGTGCGTGCGTCCGTGCGTGCGTGCAACATTTTTTTTGTGACCGCAACTCTTCATTCATTATTGGACGGAATTGATTCAAACTTTCAGGGATTCCTACTACCGATGCCTAGTTGTGCAGAAAGAAAAAAAATGGATTTGCTCCACCTGTTCGGGAGTTATGGCCTTTAAATTCGAACAACATCTTATTGTCATGGGCGTCACAGGTCATAAAACATGGGACTTCCCCACAACCGATTTGCATATTTTATGCCTTATATTGATATAATTGTTTACCTTTTCTACTTATAAACGCCTGAAAAGTGACACAAATACCCCAAATCCAAAGAAGGATGTCTCTTCAACAATATACTGAAATTTGAATAATTTCTAACGACGAGGAGCGTCACAGGTAATAAAACCACTGGGCTACCCCACACCCGTTTCGCCTATTTTTGGAGGTATATATGAGTGACATATAGGTGACATAAAGAAGGTTAAGGGTATTTGACATCACTTTCAGGTGTGGCATAAAACATTGTGCTTTTCCACGTATGAATTGCCGTTTTTTACAATCTTGCACTCCAGAAAATGAACTATTTTACCGTCAATAGCATTTTTTCGTAATGAGCCCGCGAGCCCATGCTATTACGAAATTAGTGCAACATGTCGGATGCAATAACAAAATGATGTTTCTTCTAAACTTTCGGTCAAAATCACCGTTACTATAAGTTCCAGAATGCTTACACTACATTGTACAGAAGGTAAATTAAAAATTATATACATGTATGCGTAACATAATGCGATGTCACAAAGTTACGAGGCTGTTAAAGGCACTATCTCAACGAACCTGGGACAAATCTTGGAAAAATAAAACTTAAGCCTGTTGAAATACTTGAAGCATGATACCTTTATAGGTAACAAAAAGATTTAGATCTAAAACATGTTCTAAACAAAAAGTCATGCACCTTTAAAGCAAGGGTTTCGTGATCTATGTTCTAAGTATGTTCTACCGTGTACCTTGAAAGTTGCAGGGGTTTCAAGTTGCAAAAGCATTCCTTTATGTATCCCCATTCAATTAGGTCATCTGTTTCTATTGGCAAAGGTTTGATACGGCGAAACAATATCCCTTTGGTGAGACTTATCCGCTTTAATAAGCAAGCGCGCTATCATTGCGCCACCGAGGCTCACGGTCAAGATCTTTCATGTGAGGAAGCTAACCAGCTAGCTTGCGGAACGTCGGTGGTTCTACCCAGGTGCCCGCCCGAGCCTGAAAATTGCCCGGAGGGGTACCTGGGGTCTTCCTCCACCATGTAAAGCTGGTATGTCCACACCATAATGTCCTCGTAAAGAGGCGGGAGGGTCATAAAACTGGGAAATAACAACAACAACAACATCGGCCTCAGCCGGTATAGCTGGTTTAGATGCGTTGTTATGCTACCGCAATTCGATGAATAGAGTGCATTAAGGTGGTTTACCAGTCTTCTTTGGCGTCGGTCGACGTAATAATGGTCGAAAAGTAAAGATATTGTATTGCCCTGATATTTGGTATTCATATACAAGGACACCTCTCCTTCATTTTGTACGATTCAGATCTTTTATATTCCTTTTTTGTTTAGCAAAGGGCTGTTTCGTACAATTAATGAAAAATTGAAGTATCTGGAGTAAAAATGGCTTATTTTTTTCGCTGCATTAATTTCAAAAACAACATTCGGATGCTCTTGACAAGGGAAACAGAATGATATAAGTCAGTGTTGTCAATCGGAAATTTCATAAAATGTCACTATGATGGGCGTTAAATGTTTTTTTAAAAATGCGCGATTCTTTTGACCTTAGAGTAGTACCATACGAGCTTCGGTGAACGATTTGGTCGACGAAAAACGATTCAGTTTACTAAAGACTTACGCAGTCTTTTTGCTGGGAAAATTCCAAACAAGTTTATGAAATAAAAAAGGGGGTCTTTCCGTGAAATATTTCACAAAATGCGGTAGAAGTAAATATTTGCATCGCGTGCATCATTGAAGTAGCCTAAACGTCATTCGACGTAACACAAGTTTCAACGTTACAAAATCTTAATGTAATTGCTGTTTGTGAAAAAATTGACGGTAAGACCCCTATTTTCTATTTCATAAATTTGTTCATATTCATATTATTCATATTCAGTTTAACGCCCTCTTTTAGATAGCCAGAATTGGCTAGTTTTCAGGCGGCGAGGATGCCTGGATTTCAATCCAGTAACGCTGGGTTGCTTACCAGAACTCCTCTAGTTGAGTGGGAAACATGTGTTTCACAATTTCCAGCTTCCCCGCCTGTGAATCGAACCCGGGCCGCTCGATAAGGAGTCAACGACCTTAACCACTCGGTAACTCCAACCAAATATTTAAGCAAAATCACTGTAAGTGACAAGTGGTTTGAATCATTTCCGTAGACCAAATCTCTCACCAAAGTTTGTATGGTGATGCTTTTGCATCCCAAAATTTGCGCGTTTTGTTACGTTTAAACGCCCCACACAGTGAAACTAATGGAACTATCAATAACAAACTTATAATTATCATTCTGTTTCCCTTTTCACGAGCATTCGAAAAGTGGTTTTAGAAATCATTTAGCACAAAAAAATAAGCAATTCATGCAACAGAATTCTTAAATATTCACCAGTTGCACAAAAAAGCCCGTTGCTAGGCAACAAAATGGAATACGAAAAATCTGAAACATACACAATTAACCGAAGGTCTCATTGTATATGCATAGCGAGGAATCATGGCAATACGATTATCTTTACTTTTCGACCATTATGGCGTCGCCCGACGTCAGAGAAGACAGGCAAGCCACTTTAAATACAGGCCACATTTTTGGCTCGATCATCACCAAACTTGGTCACAATATCAAACTTAATAAAATCTAGGTCAAGTCTGGGTCATGTGGGGTCAAAAACAAGGTCACAATTTTTGCCTGATCCTCACCAAACTTGGTCAAAATGAATATTTTAATGATATCTAGGTCACGTTTGAAACTGGGTAATGTGGAGTCTAAACTAGGTCACGAGGTCAAATCTTAGAAAAAACATGTGAATGCTTTAGAAATCACATTTTGACGCGATCTTCACCAAACTTGACCGGGGTCATAAAATTATGACCGGGGGTTATAATATTATGAACGGGGGTCGTAATATTATGACCCCCGGTCATATTATTATTACGGGGGGCCATGATAATATGATCTCCGATTATGAGCACCGGTCATAATATTATGACACCGGGGGGTCATTATTCTATATAAAATAATGACCGGGGGGTCATTATTCTATGGGGGTCAGTTTACAACGTTACACCGGTCATCCCTTAGTTTACTGCTGCTGGAATTATTTTTCTTGAATGATACTGTACTATTCAGAACAAGTCTTTTGGGGTTTGGATTGTCAGTTAAATTGCCACTTGGCATGATATTTAAAAATAACTAGGGTCTGCGGCCAAATATGATTAGCATTTTTAAGTAGTGCCAACGGTGACCCGTTATTGAAGAAAGTCTTCCCTGTAAAGACATAAGTATTCTTCCTTGCACTGCACACATTTTTCAAGATGGGTAACCCATTCAGAAAATGCATTTTCTGAAGTTACAAATGTGTGTCTTTATGTATACTGTCAATGCACTGATATAGAGCACTTCCAACAGTATTGCGGGTTTCAAACCGGTGGACACGCAGACATGCATTGGATTTAAAGAATTAAATTATTGTTACCTTTGAGAATACGTCTGTTCCTGTAATATGGCAGTGGATATGAACAAGAAACGCTTTATCGTTGATTATCAAGAGTAGTAATCCTGAACAGTCAGTTTCCTCTGCTGATGACTTCTCGTGATACCCGGGAGCGTTGATAAAACATCTAGCAATGGACCACGGGACTGTGCTCCATTCCTTGATATCTGTATTCCTCCAGTAAGGGGCTGGCGGCGTGGATCCATGAAACTCTAAAATCTGGTCGTACATGTAACTACAAACATTGTTTGGACAAGCTTTTTTAATTTTCGGGAACAAGCAGTTGCACTTCACTTGACCTAAGGTACAACGTCTGTATTCGGGTTTATGGTCCGGCAATAAGTCCTTCAAACTACACTGTTCACAATTCACGGTAGATAGATTCTTCTGCTGTTTTGTTTTCTCTATTATACCGCCATGTTGTTGTTTTACGACGTCTTCACAAAATGGCTGCAATCCTTCCTTCAAGCACTGCAATCCGTCCTTTGCCTTTTCCCAATTCATATGCCCCTTCGTCTTATTTGACATCCTCGTCTATATTTAAAATATGAGACTGAAAACAAATGCAAATATATATATGCTTCCTATTTATTTTGAGTATGTGATAGAGAATTTGCTTAGATAGATAGACAACAAGTGTATACTGGTATACAGCTAGTATATTGAAAACCGACTTTTCTGTTATACAATGAAAAAAAGAGATAATAAAATTTTGTTTCTTAGTATTTAGATAAGAAATTTCGCCTTCTGTTAGAGATTATTTGTGATATCGTCAATCCTTCTTTCACGTACTTTAGTCTGAATCCTGTCTGTACCAAGCTTATACTCTTGTTTTCTTGTTTCTCTCCACCTGCCTCGTATGTTGCATTCTGCGTCTCTGATATAAATATAGAACTATATCAAGTCAAACAATGAATATTTTGTACTTCTTGTGGTTATATGATTCTTCGTATTGATCAAAAACTCATATTTAAGTTAATACACAATTTCAACAATCTGTGGTACATGTAGTTACAAGATGAAGTGAAGTAGTTTAATTTCTTATTAATCAATAACATACAACTTTTGGCCGAAATAATTTCATCTGATGATCTACTGTTTATAAACGAGTTCATACATTCACTCTTTCAGGTCAATCTAGTTTGTATAATTTTTTTAAACTTGAAATATCTTTTCATGAAATTTTTAAGTCTTGTTTATAAAATCGATCGTCATTATCGGACAATTACTCTAAACAAATGTGGTAAAAGAATTAAAGTTGTCTTCAATAGAGATAGTACGGTGGCATATTACTGCCACATATTAGTTAACTGGCTTTCGTGTTAATGTGTTCTGTTCTGTTAATAATGTGGTTTTCGCGAAAATATTTCGCGTTATCTACTTATCCGTCATATTTAAAAATAAGTAATATTCACTAATTAAGTGATTAACGGTTTACTACTTATCCGCCATTTTTATTTTTAGAGTATACTTTTCTTTTATAATTTCAGACTCTTAATCGACGGGGAAGCAAAATTAAATCTGTGTTTTGTTTTGTTTCGTGTGCGCTCTTCGACTCCCTCCGAAATAATTGCTGTAGAAGACAAACAACAGAGTATTCTGTGTCAGCATCACAGCGCAATTACCGGATGTTTTCAGTGCGTCAAAATAGTACATTGTATATGGCAATTAGTTATGGATCGTTGTTAGTGTTCAAAACCTCTAACCTACGGAAGCGTATAATGGTCGACAGTTACTGTTTATATCAACTAGACATGTGTGTGGTAATATGTTGACTTTGCTTGATAATATTTTGCAATTGTGCGTTATGTCATGATAAAATAAAACAATTGATTAAAAACAGAGCTGTTTGTTTTCGTAACACGTTAGACGTCAAAAAGCAATCACAATATAATATCTTGCTAAAACTATTACTAAACAAACTTTTTCTCGAATACGACACATATTTACGGAAGCACAGAGGTGACATGTGGGAATTTTTTTATATTATCACGTGGCCACGTGATAATAAAAAAAGAAAAAACGAAAAACTAAACGTTATCGCGTGGCCACGTGATAATAAAAAAAGAAAAAACGAAAAACTAAACGTTATCACGTGGCCACGTGATAATAAAAAAAGAAAAACTAAAAACTAAACGTTATCACGTGGCCACGTGATAATAAAAAACGAAAAAACGAAAAACTAAAGTTATCGCGTGGCCACGTGATAATAAAAAAAGAAAAAAAGAAAAACTAAAGTTATCGCGTGGCCATGTGATAATAAAAAAAGAAAAAACGAAAAACTAAACGTTATCGCGTGGCCACGCGATAATAAAAAAAGAAAAAACGAAAAACAAAACGCGATAACTTTTAGTTTTTTCTTTTTTTATTATCGCGTGGCCACGCGATAACGTTTAGTTTTTCGTTTTTTCTTTTTTTATTATCACGTGGCCACGTGATAACTTTAGTTTTTCGTTTTTTCTTTTTTTATTATCGCGTGGCCACGTGATAGCGTTTAGTTTTTCGTTTTTTCTTTCTTATTATCACGTGGCCACGTCATAACTTTAGTTTTTCGTTTTTTCTTTTTTTATTATCACGTGGCCACGTGATAACGTTAAGTTTTTCGTTTTTTCTTTTTTATTATCGCGTGGCCACGTGATAGCGTTTAGTTTTTCGTTTTTTCTTTTTTTATTATCACGTGGCCACGTGATAACTTTAGTTTTTCGTTTTTTCTTTTTTTATTATCACGTGGCCACGTGATAATATAAAAAATATTCCCACATGTCACCTCTGTGCTTCCGTACATATTATTTGGCAAATCAAGTTCTTATCTGACGTATATTTCTCGCGCAACCGAAAACAATCATTTACTCTACAGCCCTCGGCTATAATGAATTACAAGAGGGCCAAGATGGTCCTATATCGCTATCCTGTCCCAAAGACAAAAAGTAAGTCTAAAGTCATGATCAATGCCAACCGCTGACAATTTTTAAAATCTCTTTGCGAAACGGTAAACACATTCCAAACGTAGGTTTAAAATCAATGTACAAAGTGACCTAACTTTTGACCAGATGTTACGCAGTTTCGGTCTTGACTAAAGTTCACCAAGACTTTCTTTCAATATGACTGATGCCGGTGTGTCAAATGTGGCATCTAGAGTTCGTTAGTGTTTCTATTATTTTACCTGGTGTCCTACTTTTTGACCCCACGAATCCCAGTTTAAAACTAAACATAGAGTTCATCAAAACAAACATTCTGATTAATTTTCAAGATGATTTGATTCAAAATGTAAATTCTAGAATGTTGATGTTCTATGAGTTCACCTTGTGATCTAGATTTTATGATGTGACCAAATTTCAAACTTGACATAGCATTTATCAAGACATCCAGGGTGATTGTGTGTAAATTTGGCTTCTGGAGTTATCACGAGGTTTTTCTATTTTTTTACCTGGTGTCCTAGGTTTTGATCACACGTAATATAGTTTCTTTCTTGTCCTATATTTTATCAAGACAAACATTCTAACCAACTGTACGGTTTGGTTGGGTACAAATGTGGTTTCTACAATATTTGGAATATTTTTTATTATTTGACATGGTCTATGATTTGCCCCCGCGTGACCTGGTTCAACTTTTGGTCGAGAGATCATCAAGTAAAATATTCTAAGCATTTTTCATGACGATTGTTCTTATAGAATGTTCAGACGGTAAGTGTGGACAGACAGACAGACAGACAGACAGACAGGCAAGCAGGCTAGGGTGAGCTCAAAAGAGAACATTTACACCAGCTATCTACTCTAGTTTCACCGATGTCGGAGCTAAATATTAACTCATTTTCAGTAATAAATTATCTTACACAAGCAAGATAAATCTTTCATGCAATAACTTTACCGTTCAAAATGATTTTACTTGCTGATTCTTAAGGAACGAATGCTACAATTATCATGCAATATTTCTATTACTATCTTGCATTTTCCCGTAAGATTTCAAACATGATGCGATATTTTCGCATCAAATCTACATAAATATCTAGCAACTGGCGACCATTATACGCTTCCGTACTAACCGGATTAGTTTCAACTTCATTTACACATGTATCGCAGTCATGATGCAAATAAAATCCGAAGAGTTTCCACTTATCGTAAACAGTAGCACAATATAATTGACTTTTGGGGCGATTGACTTTTCTCATTTTGACACCATTTGGATCCTGTACTTCATTTATATACATGACATCATCACGCTCTAAGTACATATTATAGTTTACTTTCAGATGGCGCCACATTGTTCGCTAGCAAACAGTTTGCCAACTATTCCGCATTTCCCTGTCTGCTACATCAACAACACTTTCCATTGGAGAATATATGTTCAAACCACTACGTTTCAGATTCAACTATTATAGGATACTTTTCAGTTGATGCAATTGCAACAAAATACCATGCCCAAGTAACAATGAATTGAAGGAACAACCAGTTGAATTGGTTTGGACCTCCTATATGTATCCTTACTGTAACAAAATTTTGTACACACGTCCAGCCAGACATTTTCTCATCAACGCCGTTTATCTTGTTTTAAAAGATATTTCTTGTTTCAATTTAAAAGTTCACTCTTAACTAAATAGTTCGGCCTAAATATTAAGTAAAGAGTGAACTTTTGAATTGTTTCATAATTATTCTCCCTTCGGAGTTACTATTTGTTTCATGATAGTATTTCTTGTTTCTTTTGGATCCAGATTGTCCGACCTCCTTCGTCAATCTTCATACGAAGGCTCCTCTGTAACCATTTAATGTTAGTTGATAAATTGTGGTAAAGATAGTTTCAGGTTACCCTCTACCGAAGATTTTCAAAATGAATTCATTCTATGTAGAAAACCGGAGTGAATGGGCACAACAGCCCATCCTGTGTAAATGTGTTAATATGATCCTAAAAGGGAATACTTTCAACTCTTCTGTGTAAGAAAAATACATTTGAAAAATAAATAAAAATGACAAACATATTATTCAAACATAAAAAAGCTCCCTTTTCTTCCGTTTACGATGCAGTATAACTTTGAAATGGAATTCCAGAATAAATGCGAACTGTACGAAATTTTCTTTTACAGTTCTTTCGATTATACTAATGTTTATAATTACAACAATTTTAAGCAGGTCAACTGTACGTGTAAGCACATTGCAAAAATACAATTTTTCTATCTGCTACAGAGTAGATAATACCAAATTACCTTATTTTTCTAATTCCCTTGATTAATTTTAGTCATAATCCAATCTGCGCAATAGCAGTATAATTATGTCATATACAAATGTTAAAAATAAAAAAAAACACCTCATAACTGAAAATATAACCTGAAATATTGCCAATGTTGAATTGAATTTCGTAATGTTTCGTATTCATTGTCTGCGCGCCACTGATTTACTATAGGAGCGCTACTCCACGAAAATCCTTTATGAAATACGGTTATTTTAAAATCACAAACGGCGCAATATGATATAACATTTCCCTTTGTAAGAACTTTTTTTCATTTTTCTGAGATAATTAATTTAGTCTGTTTTTAAGTTTAAAACGTTACCCATTATTATATTATTATTACCCATTGTTTTACTATATAATATAAAGTTAAACGCCATACAGTGACATATTTTAGTTGTGTGTGATGTCAGTGTGTCCTCCCGTACCACCGAAGTACGTCTCGAATTTTAACAATCCAATGGATTGAAAGCATTTCGCATTTTTAAAAACAACATAAGTGGAGAAAAAAACAAGATGTGTTGTTACATTATCTGAAACGAAAGCTATCTTTAAAAAAGATGGTCGGCGCAATTTTGAGTATATGAAAGTGATTGGTAGCTAGATTTTATAGTAAAAATATATTTAATAAAGTCAAAATGCGCTAAATGTCACAAGTTGAGAAAACAAAGTGAAACATGACCGGGACTTGAGCCCATGGCCCTCCACTGCTCTGCAATGCAAATTCAAATGCTTTGTCGATCGATTTCTGCAATTGCAACGTGCATTATGATACCCAGTTATCTCCATTTAAAAAGATACTGTCGTGTCACATGTATACACGACTAGACACTTTCAGAAGGCGCATTAACGATTTTTAGTGAATAACCATTACTAACGGCGTATCAGTGTACATAACATGCCACCGTAGTTACATCACAGTAACAACACATATAAATAAAGCATCGTGGTGTATATGATTATAAAGTTTAACAGCTTTTAACCAAAAGAAGGTCAATGCAAAATGCGAACTCATGAATATGGCACCAATTCCAATGTGATAAATTTTGTCTTTATACTATTCTTAATATAATAGCAAAGAATGGTGAACCTTTTCCGTCAAGATTTTCAGATAAATAGATCTGTAATTTTTTTATGCTAATGTATGGTTTTAAGAGAATGGTCTATTTTACGTTTAAAAACTATCACCGTCTGAAACCACGAAGCCAATGTTGATGGAACTTGGCAGGGAAGTTCCATGCATGAAGCTCTACCAAAGCAGTTCAAAGAATATTATTCAATGCACAACCGTGGTTGCTATGGCAACAAATAGGAAACACTTTAAAACATTCTTCTCAAAAACTAAACGGCATGTAACATTGTCTAGTAGGTCTCTACCAAGATTGTTCAAAGTATGACCCCCGGATCAAAATTGACCCAGCCCTTTGAAAATATAATTCTCCAAAACCACAAGGCACATAGCTTAGATATTTAATGTGTGGCACTGTCTAGTGGACCTCTGGACCTCTATCAAGAGTGTTCAAAGTTAGTCCCTTGGGTCAAAATTGGTCACACCTTGGGGTCATATGTTTTACCAGGGATCATATATAATCTAATGAATCCTGGTTTTACATAGAAATCATGGCATAGTAGAGTTTACACTTCATTGGTCAGAAACTGTAAGGCTTCGATTTAGATAATTGGTATGTAGCATCACTTAGTGGTCAAGTTATGGCTTTTTGGGCATAAATTGGCCTCGCCGCAGGGCTGACTTGTTTTATATACATCTATATAAGGAATTTGTTTTTAAAAATCGTCTTGTCTAAAGCCTAGATTTAAGAAAGTTGTTGTGTTGCATCGCCTAGTGGTCATCTACCAAGATTGTTCAAATTATATCCCTTGGGTCAAAATTGGGGACACCCCCGGGGTAATTATTTTACATAGGCTTATATAGGAAAGTTGTAGAAAACCTTCTTCTCCATGATTGCAAGGTCTACGACCCTCTTGATCACGTGATCGCTTCATTGATAAATGGTGTAACTGCCGATATAAAGATAGACCATGTACCTTGAACAAGGGTGATGGACCTTAAAACCATAAACATCTAAAGATAGACTGCATATCGAGGGGTCAAAGCGAAACTATCCTATCTGCTTCTATTTCTATATACACTAAGGATAGTTTCGCGTTGACCCCTCGATATTTAACCGCCTCCATTGATAACTTTCCCAGGAACGATGTGTATGTATATACTAATATGTACCCCGGCTCAACGTCGTTTATATTTTTTTAAAGATATGCACGAGACTTGTGTGTAAAAGATATTTTGCATGAAATTACACCAATCAAACAGGCAAACGTTTTCGTTTTCGTTATGTTTATATTTACTGCCTCGCGTAATTTATTCGTCACCTTCATTCACGAAAATTTTGATGTTTTCAGCTAAAGACATAAATGTACACAGACAAAAACTTTTTCAGCTGGCAGACTCCAGCCAACTCGGATGGAGAATCGTTCACGAGTACGAATCTTATCATCTGGCGGACGACTCCGAGGACTAGTAGTTAAAGCGCTGGACTTGTAATCCAAGTATCGGAGGTTCGATACCCCGCTCCTCCACTAACATGGTCTTTCGGATGAGACCTAAAACCGAGGCCCGATGTATCGGTGCTGTACACCGGGCATGTTAAAGAACCAGGAGTGTCTCTGGAACGGGACGTGTTCTGTATCTTGCACTATCCCCTGAAACCTAAAATGACTAGAGTCTTCTGGGGCCGTTGGTCATATGGATTATCCGGTACCAACGATAAAACTTTAAAATACATACATACAACCGGAAGTTGAAGGTGGGGCGCGAGAAACAAAATCTAAATCTAGTAGATCTACACTTAACATGCGGCCTATAGCGAGAACACAGACTTCATCGGCATCAATAGTAATAGGTCGTTGGACCTTGGGCCACCATCTCGAACGTATCTTGAGCCCCACCAGACTTGTAAGGAGTAAGGCAACCTTACCTGTCTTTTCTGCTATTTCCGCTATTTGGAAGGTACAAATGTAATTCGAAAAATGTCTAATATTTTAAGGTAAATAAATCCACCACTTAACGATCTCGTAGCACGAAAATGTAGATTTTAAAAATGCTTTTATATTTTTTTTCGGTTGGTTCATTATAATTATGTTAAAGAATTGACACGGTACCAAATATCGCAAAATGGGAATTTACCTATTAGGCCACACCAATTGGATTAATAGTTCGTCGGATTTTCCGCTACTTCAAAATCCTAAAGTGTAAAATAAAAAAAAGACCCCGCCGCATGTCCGTCAGAAATCAAATTTTATTTTTTGCGAAGCGCTAAAAATTGTCGCTAATTTCAGGTACTTTCGGTTCATTTTAAACTCTTTTTGTTACAAGTGTCTCAAATTCAAGCGTTCGCGTAACAACACGATTTCCGGTAGCTCGGTTGTTGATAGCGGCATCGTAATTAAAACGTTTTAGGCGTCGGGAAGTTTCGAAAAACATCAAAATACAAACATATTTCTATTTTTTATTGATAAATAAAAGTTTATCAGTAAAAAACATTAAATTTCAAGTCACGACCCGAACGTGGACTACGCGAAACACTGTCCAGACAAATGGTCACCGTGATCGGACACTCTAATTAGGTCGACGGGTGATTCTGGGGAGGGGGGGGGGGGGGCATTTGGATGACCAACTTTGCGTGGACACGATGGCTGGACGTTCGCGGTGATGGGTGACAATTGGAAAAAAACACGTGTACTCTACCTCCATCCACAGACAAGAGTACATAACTCTGTGAAGGTTTTTGTCAGAATTATGCCCCTTTTTTGACTTGGAAAATACATTGAACATGGGTAAAATCCACTTGTTAACTTAATCCTTTAAAGTATTGCTGCGAATCTTGGAATACTTGTTTTAAATCAATACCCCAATCTATAGGCAAGAGAAGGTAACTCTGTCAGACTTTTTTTTAATTAAGGCCCTTTATCGACTTAGAACCTCGTTTAAGTTTTTTTTACCAGTCAACTTTTAACTTAACTGTTTGAGATATTACTTAGAAAGTTGGAATACTTATTTACCATCATGATCTCCAAACATATATAGGCAGGAGAAGGTTACTATGCATAGGATTTCATTTGAATTATGGCCCTTTACGACTTAAAAACTCAGTTAAAATTTTCATTCTTGTCCACTTGTTGACTTGACCGTTTGAGAGATTACTTTGAAGGTTGGAATACTTATGACACTTAGCTGTAAGCAAGGGAAGATAACTCTGTGAACATGTTTCTTGATTTGTACTTAAAATTCCTAGTTGACGTCTTGTGTGCAACTACTTAATTAATTTAAAAATGTATTCAATTAAGCTTGAAAACTCTTGACTTACTGTCTTGCTACTTGTGACCCTTGTTTATACAGATCTTTTAGATTTTTGTATTGCGAACATTTTGTTTTAATGGAAAGCACTACTGACACCTCTTGTTATAATTACATACAAAGATAGGATATAATTATGTGATTTATTTCAGACATGGGACCTTCTAATTTTGAGAAGTAAAAAGGTCAAAACATCAAATTAAAAAAGTGCCCGCCGCATGTGAAATTTCAAAAAGTAAATAAAGAATATTTTAAAAAGTGCCCGCCGCATGTGAAATTTCGAAAAGTAAATAAAAAAAAAAAAAAAAAGTACTCGCCGCCTGTGAAAATTTGAGAAGTAAAAAATAAAATAAAAATAAAAATTTCGCTCGCCCGCCCCATTTTTTTAGAGAAAAAATCCGAAGAACTATTAATCAAATTGGTGTGGCCTTATATCAATTTCAATAATATGACAAGCAAAGTACGTCATTGTGTAAAATGATAGGTAGCAAAGAGTTATTGAATACTTTGAAAGAATAGGTAAATGGTTTGTATCAGGGTCCGTATATTACAATGTAATATACGGACCCTGTTTGTATGAAAAGACTAAATCAATTATGATATGAAATTTGGTTAAATCTTATTATATAGTTACTGTACTTATGTTTAAGAAATAATAAATGTGTCCCTGTATTTTATCGTTTATTCTAACATGATCCGCAACTTTTCGTATATAGATATAGAGGGAAAGAAGCTATACATTATTTTAATATTTTAATATTTTATCGTTTAATAAAATACAGTCAGTCATTCGGATGCGAAAAATTAAATCACTCGTGCTACGCACTCGTGATTTGATTACTACGCATCCGAATTCCTGACTGTATAATATTAAACGATAAAATACAGGGACACATTTATTATTTCTTAAATAAAATACAGTCAGGAATTCGGATGCGTAGTAATTAAATCACTATTGTCGTACCCGAAGTAAACTTTTCTTCAGCTTCCATTTCAATCACATGACACCCGCGGGTTACTGATTGGACAACGGTAAAGAAAAAATCACGTGACCCGTATTTGACACAATGGCGGAATCGACGAGAAAGTTGCGGCTACAAAAATAAACAAAGCATTACAGGAGATATAGACCTGCTAGTGATTAAAAACTGAGGTTTGTGAGATACATTTAGATAATATTTTTAATTGCATAATTCATTTCCCTTTGTTCGCGTGCCGTACATGTGGTTTAGAGGCGAAATTCCACGATTTTCCGGTGAACACGGACTTGTCGGAAAAACGATTTTGATAAAATTTGACGAGTTTCTGAGCTCGCTGTGCAAAAACGGTTCATAACAGCAAGAAATAAATATGTTTTCTGTGGAGATAAATGTTTAAGCTGTGTCAGGGTATATCAGCTGGAAAAATCGGATAAAATTTGTGACTTCTACGGCAGTTTATAATGACCATATACCAAAATTGTGATTTTGACAGCTGGAGCCCTTGTCTATATATAGGGGTATCAATACCCTCAGACCACCCAAAATCTTATGTGATGTGCCCCTTTGCATGAAACTATATCAAAGTTGTTCAAAGAACTCCATAGTCTCACGTGTATCGGTGCTATCAACCGAGCATGTAAAAGAACTAGGGTGTGGTTCCCGGATTCCCTTGTATCTGCATCTGTCTCCCTTCAACCTGCGCCTGTCAGGAGTCTTGGCAAGTTCACCCAGGGAGAAGTCCCAGGGTCGGCCGGGACTTGTAAACAATGAAACAAGAGGGCCATGATGGCCCTATATCGCTTACCTGACTACTATTTGCTATAATAAAAGGGGTCTTGATTATAAAATAATTCGTAGAGGTCCACTACACAATGCTAAGTAACATTTCAAAAATATATTATCTGCCTGTCGGCCTTGTGTTTTTTTAAAAGTTTTCCCTATATAAGCCTATGTGAAATGAAGTGCTCCCGCCCTTCGGGAAGGGTTAATTTTGACCAGGGGGTCATGATTTGAAAAATCTTGGTAAAGGTCCACTGGACAATGCCACATGCTAAATATCTCAGCTCTAGGCCTTGTGGTTTCAGAGAAGATTTTAAAAGTTTTTCCTACACGAGCAAACCAATGTAAAACCAAGTGACCCCCCGAGCGGGGTCAATTTTGACCCAGGGTTCATAATTTGAACAATCTTGGTAGAGGTCAACTAGACAATGCCACATGCTAAATATCTCAGCTCCAGGCCTTGTGGTTTCAGAGATTTTTTATTTTTTTCCTATATAAACCTATGTAAAACCAAGTGACCCCCCGGGCGGGGTCAATTTTGACCCGGAGGTCATACTTTGAACAATCTTGGTACAAATCCAATAGACAATGCTACATGCTAAATATCTCAGCTGTAGGCCTTGAGGTTTCAGAGAAGAAGATTTTTAAAGTTTTTCCTATATAAGCCTATGCAAAACTAAGTGACCCCCCGGGCAATGTCAATTTTGACCCGGAGGTCATACTTTGAACAATCTTGGTACAAATCCAATAGACAATGCTACATGCTAAATATCTCAGCTGTAGGCCTTGAGGTTTCAGAGAAGAAGATTTTTAAAGTTTTTCCTATATAAGCCTATGCAAAACTAAGTGACCCCCCGGGCAATGTCAATTTTGACCCGGAGGTCATAATTTGAACAATCTTGGTAAAGGTCCACTAGACAATGCTACATGTCAAATATCTAAGCTCTAGCCTTGGCCCACTTATTTGCCCTGGCCCTCTTATTTGCGAATGGTGTTAAAAGGAAAAAGGTAAGTTAATTAAACTGTCTTTCCTAAATTAAGTCAGTATGATTAGTCTCTCTTGATCTTTTGCAAACAAGATTAGAAAACAAGAGCTGTCCCTCCCAAGTGACGAATGCCCCCGAAAGAGGTGCCTCACAGTCTGTGTCCTCTCCATGTGCTCAATAAATGTGCTATGTAATTTTAAAATCCTTCCATGCATGACAGAGTGATCATGCATACAGTATTCCATTACTTTAAACACTAAGTGTGACCTTGACCTTTGAGGTAGGGACTTGGGTCTTGCACGCGACACATCCGCTTGATGTGCTAGACATTTGTGCACAGTTATTTTAAAATCCTTCAAAGCATAATAAAGTTATAGTCCGGACACAAATGTATGCATATATACAGGATTCCATTACCTATAAACTCTAAGTGTGACCTTGACCTTTGTGGTAGGGATGTGGGTCATGCACGCGACACGTCGTCTTGATGTGCTAGACATTTGTGCCAAATTATTTTAAAATCCTTCAAGGCATGACAAAGTTACAGTCCGGACACGAATGTGTGCATATATGCTTATATAGAGGAATCCATTACCTTCAAACTCTAAGTATGACCTTGACCTTTGAGCTAGGGACGTGGGTCTTGCACGCGACATGTCGTCTTGATGTGCTAGACATTTGTGCCAAGTTATTTTAAAATCCTTCAATGCATGACAAAGTTACAGTCCGGACACGAATGTGTGCATATATGCTTATATGGAGGAATCCATTACCTTCAAACTCTAAGTATGACCTTGACCTTTGAGCTAGGGACTTGGGTCTTGCACGCGACACGTCGTCTTGATGTGCTAGACATGTGTGCCTAGTTATTTTAAAATCCTTCAATGCATGACAAAGTTACAGTCCGGACACGAATGTGTGCATATATAGAGGATTCCATAACCTTCATACTCCAAGTGTGACCTTCACCTTTGAGGTAGGGATGTGGGTCTTGCACGCGACACGTCGTCTTGATGTGCTAGACATGTGTGCCAAGTTATTTTAAAATCCTTCAATGCATGACAAAGTTACAGTCCGGACACGAATTTGTAAGTGGGGACGCACGGACGGACGGACGGACAGACGGTGCGATTTTAATATGCCACCCTTTGGGGGCATAAAAAGGGAAGTAATTCTCTTTTTTAACTACAGACCCAATTCAGTAATACCTGCTTTTAATAGAAAACGGCCTTATCTGGCATAGTCCCATTATCCCAGAACATAAAATATAAACAGTAAAACCTAATTTTTTTGGCACATTTATTAAAGGAGGTTGCCGGCTAACCTCAGTCCGCCAATACTGTAAACTGGGTAATTTTCATGTGACAAATATTTACTTACTTAAAGTGACATTATGCGCATTGTTTTCAAGTAAAAATCCAGCTGAAAATGGTGTGTGTACAAAAGTGTAGAGGAAATAATAACTTTTAACCAAATACACCAAACTCTTCCCGCTACCAGTATGAAAAAATAACTTTCAAAATATTGATTTTCTTATTTGACTGGGAGAGTCAATTTAAGAAAAGAACAACTGCATGCAGGAGTTGCTTCCCTTCCACTGCCGAAATCTCTACCAACATCAACGACACATTCAACTATCATTTTATCTGTCCGATTTTTTTATATCTAAAGCACCAACTTCAAATACTAATGCGGCATAATCATTAATTTAACACATTTAAATGCACAGCAGCCAAAAATTGCTTTTATAAAACTGTCCCCGAAATACACTATGTGCAGTAATATGCGCATAATGTCACTTTAAGATTCAGAAGCAGAATTCCCTAATAGTGAATATATTTGCAAGAATTTTTAATTAACAAAGTGGGGAAAAAATTGAAAAAATTAAACCATCTTCAATATAATCCAATTTACATTATACAAATGTATTGTTAACGTTACTGGGGCCATGAAACATGGCCGTTAAAATTAGGTGTTAAACAAAACAAATTTTCCGGCAATTTTACAAGCTGGGTTAGCTAGCTATCTGCTTGAATCAGTGGAATCATGTGGTCTTTTACAGTGCTGTATAAAACAGGTTAAACTGTATTTGCATTATGCTTATTGGACAATAACAACAAATTCCAGTTCATTTCTCAGTTTTATTGAGTCATTTATGTTTTCAATTACATATGTGCAATTTATATACAAGAATAAATTAGCTCCTTTTGTATAAAATCTATATACATGTACATTGTTTACACACAAACAAAAATAATCCTAACAGACAAAGAGAAGTTTTTAAATACTCCTTTTGCAAACTACACAGTTTGCCTATATGCTATTAATCAGTTTAGCATTATTCAAATGTTACAGTGAAGTTATTCTACAAAACTGGCAATTTATGAGATTAACAATTAACGAAAAAAAAATTTAAAAAATTGCTGAAACTTTGCTGAAAGTTATATCTAAATCACAGTCTATATGACTAGAGCGTTCTTTTATCAGATTTTCTTCAAATTTTGCATATCAATTCTTCAGCCAACAAAGAGAAAAGGTAAATATCAGGCCCCTCTAAACCCAATATATAAAGAAAATAAAATATCAAAAGACTAAAAATTTAGGTCTTTTGACAAAACTACCTGTCCTAAGTAGATAACTCGTTAAAAAATGAAACAGTTAAAATCATCAAGTAGGCAACTTTCATTAGCTGTGAGACTAATTAAATGATAAAATAAAGTTAATGTTAAGATGACATTTTGTAGGCCTCAAAACGATTTAACTGACAAATAGGCCTGTGAAGTATCAAAAACAGAAAAATGTAAAACTTTACATGTTCCAAATTCCGTTATTAAGACCACCCAGATCTTTATTTAGACGGCTCTTTGATATTAAGGCCAAACATTTGAGAACCAAATCATCTACTTCTTGATTAAAACATCCGTGTCTCTCTTTTCTCATTCACAGAAAGAGTCTCAAAAAGACGACCAATTCAATAACAAGAAACTTTACACCTGTCTGAAGGGGGGTGGTCTTAATAGAGGAACTTCGTGTATACAATACATAGCTGCATATATCTGAACAAATGGACGGAAAATCTGAGACACAATTACCTGTATGTAACACAACCTACAACACAAGTCATTGAGATTTCACACAAATTTCAACAGCTGTTACACACAAATCTTGCAAAAGAAACATTTCTAGACGTAAAAACACTAAAATTTACATGGATGTGAAACCAAAGAAGATTCACCACAAAGTACGAAACCGTTGGAACACCGAACAATAAAGTACAGCTGTTTAACAACATGAAGATTCAAGTTCACAGAAACACTGTAAATGTACAAAAATAATCGTGGAAAAGGCTCAACTTCTGTTTTACATACAAAGTTTTTCACAAAGTTGAGATACGTCATACTGGCAGTGGTAGTCTGTCAAGTTAAGGTGATTAAAACACTGGTCCCAATATTTCTACAATACTGGTATATCATCGCAATGTTAATGTAAACAAATCTTACTCAAAGTAGCACACAACTAAGCAACTATTTAATATACTATAAATATATACTTATATGCAACCTTCACCAACTCTTGTCTTCAACAAAAACTCAACATCAAGTCTTGGTGCATCGTATTTCATCAACACCATTTAACAACCTCCCACTCTATGTTGTTTTAATTAGTCCTAATCTATTTATATCACAGTCAATATGTTACTGGTCACATGATCTGTAAGTCACATGATCATGCAGACTGGTCATCCTGAGTTGCACACTGGTCACATGACTTGGTCACATGACAGATGGCACAGAATTGGTTTTCTGAACACAAGTGTTGCATTATCTCCATGCCTGTCGGTAGCCTGGTTTTCTACCTAAAATAAAAAAAATAAATCCAAGTTAAAACAATTGTAACTTTCAACAAATCAACTACAATATAATAAGTAATTTAAAGTCCAGTCATGACCTGAATACACAAATACCAAAGATTGCAAAAAACATAATGACAAGTGGGCCTACCTGTGAGGCCCTAGCCCCTTACACACTTGGTTAATTTCAGAAATTTTGTGTGTATATAGGTCCATGACCCAATTAAATCTTTTATAAACTTCACACGTTATCATCATTAACAAAAAACTCTTCTCTTCTGAGAATTTCTCCCTTATATTAAATCCTTTCAACAAATGATGAACCACTGATATAACATTTAACTAAAAACAACTCCATATGGGGTCACAAAAAATTAACAATTTAATAGTTTCAGTAACAAGTGCATTTAAAGATATTGTGACATTACAGATTAAACCAACACAAAGGAAAAAAGTCACAGCTTCTGACTGCAGATGAAATGGTGGCGGGAAAGTTAATCAAATTATTAAATCGAGACTAAAGATCAACTGATATAGTGTCTAAGAAGGAATATATGTGCTTCAGTTTCAATTCCAATGTTAGTAGATAAAACACTGTATTAAAGTCTCAGCCAATACCTATAGAACTGTGACATAAATAGGTTGCGCCAAACAATAGAAGCTGAAATTTATCAAGATTTAAGCAAAATACAAAAATGTACTCTGAAGCTCTAACCGGGCTGTGTTCTCAAGCAAATACTGTATCTATTTTTTCTAGAAAAAAAAGGAAGTGAAAAAATTTCCAAGAACTATCCAAATAATGCACTCTTCCAAGCAGAAACATTGAGTAATTTTAACATGGATATTATTTCCAAGCAAAACAACCACAAACACAAAGAAAGACAAAAGACATTTGTGATGCTGTTTGAAAGAAGTGACATTATTTACCGTTAAACAAAAACTTTTTTAATAACTGCTTTTCTATCTCCGCCTAGCCATCTCAAAGCTGAAAGTTTTCCCAGAACAAATGATTACTAAAACTTAAAATTGGAATTAACGCACATTAAGCTTGGAGATTAGACTTCTATCAATTCCCATTTCCTTTCTTTTTTATAAATTTAAGAGTCAAAGATTACAACAGCAAATTGTTAATTAAACTGCAACTGTCAAGCCTACGCTAATATACTACATTCTGAATTTTAACATTTTTTTTGCATCCAGTACCTTTAGACTGGTATTCAGTTATTTTTGTAATAAAACTCTTCCTTGCCAGACTGGTATTCAGAAAAATATTTTTACAAGAGTGACATCTTTCCTCACTGAGACAGCCAGATGTCAGGATGACCACTGGTACAATAGTTCAAGTGTGTACCAAATCTCTTCATTTCTGCAGACCAAACAATTTCGGGAATCACAACAGAAATATCACGTTTCAGTAACTATTTCAGAAGTAACGCATGTACTAAGTACACTCACTACAGTGATTATTTCAGAAGTAATGTACGCACTAAGTACACTCAGTGCAGCAACTATTTCAGAAGTAATGCACGCACTTAGTACACTCAGCACAGCGACTATTTCAAAAGTAATGCATGCACTTAGTTCTAAAGCCTGGGGGAAACACTCCACTTCTGCAAGTTAGCAAAATTATCTACCACTAAATATTACATGGTTATACGCTTGCTACACCCTACTGCATCTAAATCAAACTTAGTAAGTTTCCCACGCATTAATTCTTTTTTCATTTTTAATACATATTACCTTTAAATCTCACCAATATAATTAATACTATATAATTATATACTGTTAATTTTGCTATTTCTAATACCACATGAAAAAGTTCTAGCATCTTACTCAAAATGAAACATTTAGCAGTTTCCTATCTGAAATGTGTCATACTCACAGATGTATAAAACAAACATTCCTACTTAATCCTTCAAGTGGAGTCATTAAACATTTACAAATTTCAAAATCAAAACTTTTTTTTGATGTTCTTTTTGCAAATCCAGCAGATAATGAACTGTTTTCTCTACTTATCTAATTCATGTAATTTTACTCTACCACATTTCTTAAATGGACTTGTCCGTCTTTCAATTCGGACAGTTCTATTAATTGTTAAAGGGTGTGTTCACTAAACTTGTACTGATTGAATATCATGAACGGTGCAGATCATGACCAGACTACAAGTTTGGGCAGGCTAATCATAATCTACACTGGTCACACACAAAGGCAGAATCACTTGAATCAAGCATGTAAAGAGTTAATGATTTGATGATTTAAATTGTATTTGTTACTCAGTTCATATCGATTCAACTTTGTGCGTCTAAAATATCTTGTAACCGAGTTACTTTCTCCGGCACTGGACAGTGGAAATGGGTTCCAGTCCTGCTACCGAGCACGTCTATGTGAGAAAGTTGGCAGTTTCTTAAGAAGGATAGGGATCTAGTACTGGTTCTTCACAGGAACAATGGTTAGGTAAACTGAATGACTGAAATACCGTGGCTGAAACGGGCGTTAAACTCATACAACAACAGTGACAAAAAAAATGAGAACCCAGACATGTACACTGAACCCATGGCCATTCATTTACAAAGCTGGCCTTCAACATACTGGGCCAATATGTAGCCATACTTGGCTTCAATTCCTTGCCTTTAACCTACAGGAAAATGATCTACAGATGGTGTCACTCTTCTTGTTTCAAATTATCTCTCAAATTTGACAAAGTCTGTACTGTGACACATAAAAACCAGACTGAAGCAAGCATTTAGCATTACATACCACTTTGCAAATGTCCTAGCCTAGATTGCAAATTCTCTAATCTATTAATATAATCATCAGAATCGCCTAGATCACCATTTCCATTTTCTTCCGCTGTGAATCTCACTCGACCCGACCTTGGTGCCGGAATGCTTGCTGATGTCAGTATTTTTCTGAAACAACAGATTTCAATATGCAAAATGTCCATACACTTTTTGAATTTCAGAATTGAGCTTCATAAAAATTGTTCTCTTTAAATATCCACATTGACAACTAGTCCAGGGGAGCGGTGGTGTAGAGGTTAAGGTGTCTACTGCTCATCCGGGATGTTGCAGGTTCGAGCCCAACTGGGGTCATTACCCTACCTCCTCATATGACACCAGTACTGGTTTTTCCAGTAAGAGGACTTGAGAGTGACTCGATAAGCTACGAGCTTCCTTTCACAATTGCGCTAAAATAAATTAGTGTAAACAATAAACTAATCTAGTCATTGCCAAATAAGTGAAATAATTATGCATGTTGATCCTAATCCGTACTACGGCCTTATGTTTTAATGTTGTTGTTTTTTGCACCAATGCGTAGTATTGGTTGCTGTTGTTGTGCTTGTAGAGGAATTACCATGGAAACTACATTGAACAGAATGGCTTTAGAATGTACAATAGAATAATAAGGCAGTGTACCTTCTAGCACCAGATGATGGAGAGGTATATTTTGTTGTACTGCTATAATCCTTGGTGGGTGGGGTAGATGGTACGTGACTCACAGTCGTGATTCTCGGCGACGTGTAGGATGAAGATGAGTACGAATCCACGTCAAATCTCGGGCTAAAGTACATGGCAGAGTCTGTGGCACGTGTTGGGGATGGTTGACGGAACGATGGGGGTCGCGCCGGCGATGATGAGGCAGATCTTACAGGAATTGAAGAAACTCGTGGTG
The DNA here is from genome assembly GCA_022818135.1 of Saxidomus purpurata. Taxonomy (NCBI): domain Eukaryota; kingdom Metazoa; phylum Mollusca; class Bivalvia; order Venerida; family Veneridae; genus Saxidomus; species Saxidomus purpurata. The sequence goes on along the minus strand of JAFMSR010000013.1, from coordinate 16,335,808 downwards.
AGGTACCAGGGCGAGGTGGTGAATAGCCATTGGAATGTGGTACATAGCCTGTAAAAATATGAACAACATATTTATGAATATTTATCAAGTCATTCATACAGCTTTAGTTTATACGAATTTATTTTAGTTCGATTGCGAAGAAAGCTCCGTAGCTTATTTAAACGCTCTCGAACACTCATTCCAGATGTCATCACATTCGCGAGAGAGAGGCAGCGAGTTTTTCATCGCTGCTACCCATTTGCAGCTGGGTAGACTAAGGCACGTGTGGTTTTAGTGTCTTTGCCCAAGGACACACCTGTGCTCCGGCTGGGATTCGAACCCGGGACCTCCCGTTCCGGAGGCGAACGCCCTAACCACTGAGTTATCGAGGCACCACATACAGCTTTAAATAAGCACACAAAGTGCAAATAATTGGAGTTATAACTGTGTAAAACAGCCATACACCTGTTAAACACCAGAATTTTTCATCTTCCTGTTACGTCTAAATCAATTTTCCAGTACCATTTCATGTAACTAACATTACAAATTTAACATAAATTTATTATTTCAAACCAATACAAAATACTTCTTGACAAAATATTTCGAATTCCCCCTTATGAAATAGAAATTACACCATTGATTACAGACGTTTTCCACACTGTACCAAAATATAACATGTAACTCGTAGACTGTGTCACAATCCCTAAGCTGTTTCTAAAGCCTAAAACTCCTCGATACGTTCAAACCCTGCATTTAAATCTCCAGACTGTGCCTCAACCAAAATGAAATCAATGGACTGTATCCTATATACAATGGATAGACTGTTACTTAAGAATCCTTTATACAATGGATAGACTGGTCTTAAGAATCCTTTATACAATGGATAGACTGGTACTCTAGAATCCTATATACAATGGATAGACTGGTACTCAAGAATCCTATATACAATGGATAGACTGGTACTCTAGAATCCTATATACAATGGATAGACTGGTACTCAAGAATCCTATATACAATGGATAGACTGGTACTCTAGAATCCTATATACAATGGATAGACTGGTACTCAAGAATCCTATATACAATGGATAGACTGGTACTCAAGAATCCTATATACAATGGATAGACTGGTCTTAAGAATCCTTTATACAATGGATAGACTGGTCTTAAGAATCCTTTATACAATGGATAGACTGGTACTCTAGAATCCTATATACAATGGATAGACTTGTACTCAAGAATCCTATATACAATGGATAGACTGGTACTCTAGAATCCTATATACAATGGATAGACTGGTCTTAAGAATCCTATATACAATGGATAGACTGGTACTCTAGAATCCTATATACAATGGATAGACTGGTACTCAAGAATCCTATATACAATGGATAGACTGGTACTCTAGAATCCTTTATACAATGGATAGACTGGTCTTAAGAATCCTTTATACAATGGATAGACTGGAACTCTAGAATCCTATATACAATGGATAGACTGGTACTCAAGAATCCTATATACAATGGATAGACTGGTACTCTAGAATCCTATATACAATGGATAGACTGGTCTTAAGAATCCTATATACAATGGATAGACTGGTACTCTAGAATCCTATATACAATGGATAGACTGGTCTTAAGAATCCTATATACAATGGATAGACTGGTACTATAGAATCCTATATACAATGGATAGACTGGTCTTAAGAATCCTATATACAATGGATAGACTGGTACTCAAGAATCCTATATACAATGGATAGACTGGTCTTAAGAATCCTATATACAATGGATAGACTGGTCTTAAGAATCCTATATACAATGGATAGACTGGTACTCAAGAATCCTATATACAATGGATAGACTGGTACTCTAGAATCCTATATACAATGGATAGACTGGTCTTAAGAATCCTATATACAATGGATAGACTGGTCTTAAGAATCCTTTATACAATGGATAGACTGGTACTCAAGAATCCTATATACAATGGATAGACTGGTACTCAGTTTCTTGACCAGATACATCATATTATTTACCATTTGTTTGATCCATTGCACCTCCTACAACTTCGGAGCCAACTCTAGTTGCCCGCCTCCACTTCTTCACCAAGAACTTCATTCTGAGGAAAAGGCCATACACTATGTGTAACATTATTGTGAGAATCCAAAAGAAATAACATGCAAGTGATAAGTAGTGACAGTATGAGGAGATCTACTACTAATGGTAAAAAGTAACTTTATCTCAAGAGAAATTCAAAGTTCTTAACAAGTACTTAACAGATTGAAACAATTCAACAATAATATATTTTCTGTTTTTCTGTTTGAAGCTATTAACTAGAGTGCAAGAGTCAAACATAACCTTGTTAGTAACACACTGCTACTAATTAGGTATGGATTTCAGGATTATATGCATTCTTTTTTTAAAAACAGTTGGAATATGAAGCAAAGAAGATCTGAATATCGACAAATCTTGTTTGACTACAATAGAAAAACAATTCTTAAGACTGTAGCATGTTTTATTTTTCTAACTAACCTCTGTATTGCAATGACAACCCTGACTGCTCCTCTGAATGACGTCAGCGGATTGGGCTTACGTCTGTACGCGCTCTGCCTGCGAGAGTCGACAGCTCCCATACGAGACAACAACGCCAACGTCGTCTCCTCAGTGTCCTGGAATCCACCCAACAACAACAACAAATACTTCTTTTGATAAATCAAAGCTTTTCTAAAGCTCTCAGCTCGTAAGTATTTGCCATAGAGTCTTTGAATTTTGATTTTGTCTGTATCTTTGGTCTCCGTGATTCCAGCTGCGACACGTCTTTCTCTTTCAACGCGTAAATCTGTTTGTAGCAGGTCAATCTCTCTTTCAGCGGCATTGAGCGCCATCTGCAGGGAGAGTTTTTCTTTCGCCCATTCCGATCTCTCGGCAATAAGTTGGTGATCTGTACCACTCGTCACCCTCTGCATCTCCTGCACAAAAGACAAGGTTAATTTTTAACACATACAAAATTATAGAAACATCATATTTCATTCTTATAATCTTTTTATTTCTATATTCATACAAGAGCTTCATATATATTTAATCATTCTTGTGAACAGTAATATTTGCACTGCTATGCATCATACCTCCACCCCAGCAAAACTTTCACTTATCAAAATTATTACCTGGTATTTAGAATCCATCTGCCTGTATCTCCATATCTCTTCCTCCAGCCTGGTCAACGTGTTACGTAGTTCAGTTTTCTCTTCGCTGATTCTCGCCACAAAGTTGGTGAGCTCCTCATTCTGGCGGAGAATCCTTTCATTGACCGTGCTAGCCGGATGTGTCATGTAGTCACCCTCCATTTCCTTCAGCTGCTTCACCTCCGACAGAAGGTCACGTAACGACCTCTGGAGTGCGTCAATGTCCACCAGTTCAGCCTGTCTTCCTCCGCTGAACAAAATAAAGTTGATACTGTACAGTGTACTAAATACATGTCAAAATATCTTCTACAATTCCATTCAACTGTATTCCACTCACATACAGGCAGTTTACCTTACAATTGTTAGGAAATGACCAGTAATTAACTCCAATCCTCCATAAGAAACTGTCAATCACTTCTAACACAAATAGAATCAGGTCAACTGTGAGGCTCGAACCCACGGCCATCATTCCACCATCAGTGAGAATGAAACCTTTATCATTTGTCCATGGAGATAGGTCTGAGAAGAACATAACATCTAAGTATCTCTGTATAGATTTGTCTGAAAATGCTGAATATTTTTACTTATCAAAATAGGCTAAACATTATAGAACAATGGACTTACAACAAAGCAGTGCTGGCTGCCTTACCGACTTCAGCAAATCGGGTTCCGGGCAAATCTACAGAAACATATCTTACCTATGTGAAATTTTGTTGAGCTGTTCTCGACATCTGAGGACAAGATAGTGTAGACTTTGACACATACTTTCTAGCTGTGACCTGTAGACATGCCAACTTTCTGGATGGCCGTTCTGGAAGTCTTGTGACATACCATCACTTATATCTGGTCTGGGAGAAGTCTGGGCAGACGCCTTTAAAGGGAGGTAATTACATTGTAATCTTGGTACCAAAATGACCCAACTGATCTTATTAAGTGCCAATTTTGATCTATTTCCAGTAACAAACTGTTGTTAAGTTGGCAATTTTGAACTACTTTCAATAATAAACTGTCATTAAGTAGAGTTTACCAGTGTTCTTTAAGTTATTAATTCCTTCTGGCATACTGTGATCACAGAGATGGGATAAGTAGTACCACTTGGTACTCGGAAACATGACACGATACATGTTTAAGTCTCATTATAATCAAAATAGTAACCCTATGGTAATGGAACTTAAAACCTTGAAACGGAACAAGTTCCAAATCGATATACTAGGGCACTGAATTTTGGCCAAAATCTCGTTTAAAAAAATTTGTTTCCTTCTTGAAATGAAATGGATGCCTTATTCCACCTCTGCAGGACCTATGCCCAATACCCACAAAACTGACCCCAAGTTACAACTGTATTTGTTCTGCAATATACAAAGACTGCTTTAATGAAAAAAGACTGGTGGCCGTTTCACCAGAGGACTAATGATACCAACATTAAACCATACTGTTAATTGAGTATTATTCGTGATGATTCAATCTTCGTTATTTCACGTATTTCTCACTTCACTAATTTAAAAATTTTGTGAAAGGCTCATAAGAGAATTATCCTTTCACAAATTTTGAATTTGAAATTCGCGAAGAGGTTTGACCGCACACAAAACGTGACTTTGTCACACAAAAGTTACCCAAGTTAACAGTATTGTGACAAAAAGAAGGTAAAATAAATTCAGGGAAATGAACACAACATCAATTAAACTACATTTACCACAAAAGACCAACAAGGTGTAACTATCACATAGTTGACATAATATACAGTCAAACCAATGAACAGAGACAGAATGGTTCCCAAACACTCAAATGGTTCCTACTAGTAACCGTACAGTCCAACCTCCCTGAACGACACCTCCCTAGAGCAACAATCTCCCCTTAAGACACATTTTCTTTTCTGTTGTGTCAATCATAAAAAGAATCGACCTCTCCAGAACAACACCTCTCTACAACAAACACATTTCAGTGTTCCCAAGGGTGTTTGTTCCAGTAAGGTTGCACTGTATATCTTTCACTGTTTAGTTAAAATCTGTTTTCTAAACAGGGTATACCATTTCTCCCTCAGGCGAAGTTGTTTCTATTTTTAGCTGTTCCAGTTCTCGAATAGCCTTCAATTCATTTTCTTGGCTCTCTGCCAACTGGTCCTCTAGGCCCTGCACCTTCTGCGTGAGACGCTGAGTCTCCAGTTCTTGCTCATGCTGGTTGAATTAGTGAGAAACATGTTAGCATATGGGGAACAGGTAACAAGGGAAACATCGAAACATCGTATTTGAACAAAATCCCTGCCTCATTTTCTAAAACGGACTCGTTCAAATTTCAATTTGGACGTTCCAATTGTTAGAACAGGAACATTTGAAAATTTACTAACTAAATAGAGAACAGTGCAGATCATGATCAGACTGCCCTGATGCGGAGGCTGATCATGATCTGCACTGATGGTAATGGCAGAATCTCTTGCGGCCAAGAGTACAAGGGTTAAATATCATACATTTATCCATAACTGATCTCTAAATCTAAGTTTTTTTTAATACTTTTCAATCTGCATCTCGTCAATCTCTATAAAAATGAGCAAAAAAAGGGATTCTGTTCATCTACCATGCAAAAGCTGACAATATTTGAACAACAGAGGCAATAATTGGCTAATTTACAAATAAAACTCAAGCAAAACTAAATTTACTGCTAAAATAGACGCCTGACATTCTATTAATTGTTTTTGTAAATTTTTCTATCTGTTTTACCTCATACTACAGCATCTACTTGTCATGCAGACGACAATGCAGACAACAATATACCTTCCAAGCAACATGCTTTTTAATAGACATCTAGAGTTTTATAATCAAGGTATAAAAATATTAAGTCAGGTTTTACCTGACTTTATACAATGTATAGTTAAAATATCTACAACATGTTAGCTGACGGAGGAAAACCACACACGATAAATGACATACCAGTTTCATCCTGTATTCTTCCCTCTCCCTTCCAGTCTCCCTCACTGATTTCTTGTTGGCCAACCTCTCTGCCTCACGATCGTGGTCCCGCTGTGTCTCCAGAGATTTCATCTTTCGGAGATCTTCCGTGACCTGATCACGTTCAGACTTCAGACGGGACACCTGCTCCCTCTCTTTCTGTAGTCTGTTCACGGCCTCTAGTCGGTCAAACTGGAATATAGTGTATAGTTGCAATAGTTACTGGAAAGCAATTTTAATTTCTGTTTCCTGAAGTTCAATGCCTGTTTCAACAGTATTTTAGTTATGCACAGGTGGGCAGATCACCTAACCATCATTCTTGGGACAGACCAGTACTCCACTCCCATTCTCGTAAAGATACTGCAAACTTTTCACTGGAAGAGTTGGGTTGGTAGTGGGGCTTGAACCCAAGACTCTCAATCAGAGAGAGGTGTCAGTACTACTACTCAGTGACCTTTACCACTCAAACATAGAGGCAGGTCCCACGCATACCAAGCTTAGACCTTCAACTTCAAAAGCAAACATAGGACCACCTATACTGCTTAGAGTCATATTTCCGGACGAAAATGACAATTTTTCTAAAGCCGCCGGGTTATTATTTAACAAAACTTGACCAAATGTTCACCATACATACCTCATCCCATCCTCCACAAGACTATATTTACGTTTTTGCTTACGACAACTTCCGTTATACTAAACGAGGCCAGTACGGGTATATTTTATGGTATGTTTTTAACCTAAGTACAGGATACATTTCCGGACACTTTGGAATTTAGTTTATTTTGGCGATAAATAATGTCTATATTGTATAGATACACATTCAGCATATGGCAGTTCAATGCCAGGCTATTTTTAGTAACGAAAAATCCCGGATGTGACGTCACACTAAAACCTCCTTTAGCGTATTCAGTCTTTTTTAAAGTTAATTATAATTCATAACATTTTCGGTGCAAAAATTGTAAACCTAACTTAAGAGGTTTGATATGTTCTTTTATTGAATTCTATGTTCGTCGACCAAGAACAGCAACGCTAACAATTTAATGTGCACATCCAGTGCCTCTTCAAAATGTTGCATGATGCACATGCGCAGTTATACCGTTTTCCCCAAGCATGTTTACAGAAAAAAAGATACGCAAGTTAGTTTGTTTTGCATTTTTGTTGCATTATACTTCAAAAAACAAATGGGTGTTGTTCAACTTTCAAAAAGCAAGAGTCCAAATGATTGTTTGTGCTGGATCAAAACAATATGTTAAAATAAAGCGTTTAAATGGGGGTGTCCGGGAATAGTTCCTGTCCGGAAATATCACCCCAAGCAGTATACTTTTAAAACTGCTGTTTCATTTTATTACAGCACAGATTGAGAAGGCTGAATTCCTTGCTGCAGGCCAGTTTAGAGTACTACTGAACAGTACACATAAACAAAATGTTCATGATGAAATAATTTCTTCGTTTACTATAATGTAGAAAATTTTATGCAGCATTATTGACCAGAGTAATGACCAGTTTATTACCTGTAATTTGTCGACATCATGTTTCAGATCTTCGTTCAAAGCCCTCTCCTGATTGAGGTGATCTTTGATCAAATTTTTCTCGGAATCGGCTTCTTCTCTTGCCTTTTGTTCTCTCATCAGCGCACGGTTTAAGTCGTTAAGATTGGCCCGCTCGGTTTCCAGCTGAATCTGTATATCATCCAGGGTAGATTGATCCCGATACGCGTTCCTCTCGACGTTAGACTTCTCGGCTTCCAGACTTTGTTGTAAATGCATGGATAGTGACCGTTCACGTTCTAAAGCTCTGTAAAAATAAGACACGAGTTTTTTGACATACGAAATGTGAAGAATTTTTGCAGGGCTGTTGCCAATTGGATACTATTAAACTGAGTACGGTACCAATGGTAAGAATAGGAAATCTGCAAACACACATGAACACTTTTATTCTGTGCACAAAAAATTAAATACTGCTAATTGGTTAATTGTCATGTGACGAAAATTTCCAAATTTTTTTAGCAGGCAGACCTTTTTGCAAATTTTAAATGCGCAAAAGGAGAATTCTTTAAAAGTAAATCTTAAAAAAATGTGAAATGTATCTTTCATAAGATATTTTAATTAGTGAAGTGGAAAATTCGTGAAAAAAAAAGAAGCCAAAATTATATAATCACAAATATTACCCAATTCACAGTATTCAACGCAGGTTTGCATAGTCTCAGTCAATACTTAATATTTTCATCTCTCCATAATTCTAGTACGAAGATAAACAGTATCTTTTTGATATAGCACGTTTCTTTTACAATACCCAAAACTCAAGCCTATGCACAAGAACTTTGAGTCTATGATTAGAGTCAACAACCAGTAATATTTAATATCAAGTAAGCTATTCTGTTTACAAACCTGTTAAGCTCCAGTTGCTTTTCCCGCTCCATATCTACAGTTCTCTGTAACTGGGAAACTTTAGCTCCAAGCTCCGTCTCCAAGGCATGCTGGTGGCGTTTACTCATCTCTAATTCTTGTTGCACGTTCTCCATGGTAACCATGTCAATTTCATGCTGACTCTCTGCTTGACAGCGGCGATCACGTTCCTGGTTCATCTCAGCCTGCATTTGCTGTAACAGATGACAAAATCAATAGGAATTCTAATTACGATAATGTATATTAATAAACATTTTCCATTAATACCATAGCAAAATACTAATTATCACAGTTTTATGTATTACCAAGCAATAGCTGGCCGAGTTGCATATTTTACTAACTAAATATTCCACTTTGAATTCAATCTTACATATCAATTTTATTACTCTCAAACCTATATTAATTTTATTACTATCAAACCTATGTTAAGCAGCCAGGCAAGAAATGCATTATAAATCACCCCCCGGCAGTGTCAATTTTGATCAGAGGGTCATTATTTGAACACTTTTGGTAGAGGTGAACTAGGCACTGCCATATGCCAAATATCTAAGTTTGAGGCTTTCTGGAAGATTCAGAAGATTTTTAATGACTTCCTATAAAATCTATTTAAAAGCAAAAGACCCCCCTGCCTTAGCGACAATTTTGACAAGGGGGTCATGATTTAAACAATTTTGGTAGAAGTCTACAAGGTAATACTTCTAAATATCTAAGCTCTCGGCCTTGTGGTTTCAGGAACAAGATTTTTTAAGTTTTCCCTATCTTCACATATGTAAAACCAAGTGACCCACCCAGTGCCCATCAAGTGACCCCCCTTGGGCAGAGTCAATTTTGACCCGGGGGTCTTGATTTGAACAATCTTTGTAGAGGTCCAGTAAGCAATACTATATGCTAAATATCTAAGCTCCAGGTCTTGTTATTTTCAGAGAAGAAGAATTTTAAAGTTTTTCTTATATAAGCCCATATAAATACAAGATATGGAGTACCTCAATGGCTCTAGGGTCATTGTATGCCTGTTGTTGTTTAATGGTTTCCAGCTCGGCCTGTAGACGCCATAATGTATCCCGTTCAGACTCCAACAGGTCCGACAAGTTGAGGGATTTCGACTTCTCTTCTTCCAGAGCATTTCTGTAAACATATGAAAGAAGCTTCTGTATATACATGTATGTGGAAAAACTCAACGAGTTTTTAATTTCTGCAATAACATCAGCGAATATATGTCCACAAAAAACATGATCAGGAGAAAATTATTAGCGCATTTATTTGTTACACCTGCAGTATTTAGTGAAACAAATTTAAAGCAGATCTGAAGGCAAATATCAAACAACCTCTGTGTCTTATAATGAGGGGTTAAACTAAAATGAAGAATAAAAGTTATTAGTTAATTAGAAACTTATGATAAATTCTCTCTGTCACATAAACAAACCCTCTAGCATTGCAAGTTTTACAGAGAAATAATTCCTTTTTATGTTTCTTGCAAGCTTTTTCTGGAGCCTAAGTAACAGAAAATTTACAAAACTTTACAAAATTAAGTTTTAGAAAACCATCTCTACTGTTTCTGTAATCTAAGGATTCATATTGGATAATTTAGCATACAATAAGTCACATATACACCAGTTTTTATACTCCGTTTATACCTTTCAACTGCATTTTGAAACTGAAGAAGCCTACATTTTCCCTCATATATATTTGCTGTACATGCAAAATAAATTTCCGAGGCATCCTGGGGCTCCCCTTCAGAGGAATTCTCCCCGTTTATTTCCCCATTTACGTTCCCATTTACCAGAACCTCTGGTTTCCCATCTTTACATATACAGTTCAGATAGTCGCAGTCTTCACATTTATCAAGCAAAGCAACTTCCATGATTTTAAGGTAGTAGCATTTTCTAAACACACAATAACAACGTAACAAATGTCCTATATCTGGCCTATATAATGTGAATGATTTCAGTTTCTATAGCCCTTTATAATCCTTACACCCCTCCATTGCGCTTTGCAGGGATCAAATAACATAACGCAGGATAGTCCATTACATAGAACAGGGGGATGAAAGTGTTAAGGTTTATTCTAATAAAGTATATACAGTAAAATAATAGCGAAGTTCCGTTTTCACAAAGTAATTAACACTTATCCAGTAATGTCTATTTGTTAGTTTCAACTTCAACCAGTTTTCTCTGATTTTGTATATACTTGTACTTTTCACTTCTGATACAGCAGTCAAATACGAAAGTCGCTAAGCACAAATTACGTCAATTATAAATATGCCATTTATCGAAAAACTTCATTATATGTAAAATCCATTGTGCTCGTTTTCATAATTTCTCATTTAACTTAAAAAACTTTTCACCCCACATACTAGACAATGCTAGAAGTCCATCTTTTTATCTGAATTTACGTCTTCGATTTAAGTATTTCATGCATAATTGATATCGCTAGTGTTTTAACGATGTTTTAAGTAGCATGATGTGTCGATTTTAGCCTCTTATTCAATGGAAATTACACAAAATTGTTCTCTATTTGTCCGTAGCACATTAATATTCAGTAACCTTGATTCTAAACAACGAATCCCAATTCTTTGTTACACATATAGCAAAAAAAACGTGATTTGTTTTGTTTTAAAAATTATGTCAGCAGAAGAAAAGATATTCCTTGTTTCCTCATTCCGTTCTCGTATCGTAAAATTTTCACAAAAGCCTTTTAAAAATACTGTTTATTCATCACAAAATGTCGTAAAACAAAAAGTGTGAGAATAAAAAATCTGTGCCAAAATTCAGTTGCCAAATACAACAAAATCTCAAAGTGCTTAGTTATTGTTAACAAGTTATTATAATCTTTTCAACAAGGATATTATAATTTAACCTTAACCATGTCAGCTTGCCAAAATACCAGCGGAATTAAAATTAAGACTTTAAAAACGGTCAAAGTGTAAGACAATTAAATACCTCAGTATCTAATTCAACACTATTAGGTTTGTCAGTACACGGAATAATTGCATTGTTTTAATTTAACAAAAGCCTCACATGCCTAAAATAGATAGCATTATCTTCATGATGACATTGGAATTTTTTGGTTCTTATCAACTTATCTATAGATATATAGTACACCTACTGAAAATATTATGGAACATTTTTGGTTTCTTTTAATGAAGGGTTCAATGATTCCATAAACTGACCAAAATTTCACCTGTAAGTTCTTTAAACAGTGAAAATAAAGGTACAGAATTTGCAGTTAAGGGTAACTTTACCATAATCGCATTTGTGTGTTAAATAACGTAGCATAATGGTACGTAAAAGTTATTTTATAGATCAAGATCAACTTAAGTTGATCCGCAGTAAATCTGTGCATTATCAACAGATTTTGAGCTTGTAATGAACGTCAAATCTCAAATACACAATAACAATAATCTAAATCCCGAATGTAAGACTAACACGTCTGTAGACCCATTAGCTTAAACAGCCGGAACAAAAATGTCTCTACGAGAAAACTAAAAGTCTTACGCCATTCTGTTTCTTTTGTGAGACTTGCAAACAACTAATTCCTTTAATAATTAGACATAGTTAAGCATTTGCTACTAAATCCTATGAAAAACTGAAATATTTTTTTTTATTGCAATCAACTAAACAAAATTTAGGTAACTATTTAAAAAGTACAAGTGAAATTATTATATCTAAGTAAGTTTTCATTGGGAATAGTTGACATATGGCTATGTTATTGTTGTAGTATAATTTTCATGTTTTTATCGCTTTTCGTCCACAAAGTCAGTTCTGAACCAATACAACCCTTAGCGGCTAATGACTGTGCTTTGTTCAAAATTCAAACTATATACGTCTTAAAACATTTTTGAACCTCTGCCCAAAGTTTTGGGTATGTGTTGATCTGTCAAAATATCTTCCACTCATTAACTTTTTTGTTGAAATATTAAATTAAAACACTGATCATCTCTTGATGTACGCTACTTTAGTGAAGTGTGCCAATAAAATGCCGTTTAAGAGATTGGGTGATATGCGACAATATGATTAAATGTGTAACACTGAAAGAATGAGTTTAACCCTTACCCTGTAGGCTACCTATGCCAACAGTGCAGATCATGATCAGCCTGCACATACATACAGCCTGATCATGATCTACACTGTTTGCTTTTCAGTCACTAAAGTTTCAACAAGCATCCCCCTGGAGCAAATAATGGTTACTGTCCAAATTGAGGGATGGACAAGTCCATTTTAAAACTTTAGAAGGGCCAGGGTTAAATCATCAAGACAATACTCAGTAAGTGGGGAAAACTGCCCGAAACCATTCAGTTTTAATTCCTCGAGGGGTCCAGTCCATTTAGAGAATCGGTAAAAAATGGAAATAAATTTTCAAAATTGAAACCAGTCGTACAAATCACATATTTCTTTTTTATATGTCATGTTTCTGTTTGATTTCAGGCTTCACAAACCTTTGTTAGACTCGGATTAAAATGGGCTCAAATGACTCCTTGTTATTTTCCCCAATTACTGGTTACGTTACACCAAATTAACAGATGATATATGCATCACTTCACTGAAATACCTTTTCCCTTCACCATACAAATAAAACCAAAGCCATATAATCATAGCAGTTTTTCTGCGTAGATGTACAACATAAAAACATAACAAGCTGCGAGTACATGTGCGTAAACAATATTCATCTTTCATCAATCACTCATCATCAATCAATCACTTACACTAGGGAGTTCCACATCAATCTATTGTGTGAAAGAAGCAAGCAAACAAAAACACTATCAATACCACTTACTGACTATAATTACGCTACATTAAAAATCGTAAAAACTGTAGGCAGAGAAAAATTTGTGATTATAACGTTTTAATGCTGCCTTTGGCTGAATTTGTCTCTCTAACATTAACTTCTATTAAATACCGCCTAAACTTTCTGAAAATGTTTGTACATGTATTTTATAAAACACCCAATATATTTTTATATACTGTCCCAAAATTTATCTATTTTCAATTATTGTGTTTTAGCATAGACTTTGTTTGAATAAGCAGTAACCATTTTTGCAACAGTACACAATATATACATTTTTTACTTGCAACTACAAATCAGTTAAACTTTTATTGATAAAAATTTCAAATTCTTTCTTTGTTATATAGGAAAAGGCTTTACTCTTTTTACATCTTCAACACTAAGACATCACAAAGTTAAGGGTGATGCAAACATTTCAACGCCTACAGTATTTCAACCAAAACAACCAAACCTAAGAGATGTACTGGTAAAATTATTTTTCTCCCTGAAACTATTAATCTGCTTAGTATAAATTTTTTCAGAAAGCTTTCCAAAAAACCTACTTATGGACTTTGCATACAGAGCTGATCCAGGTTAGTGTTCCCAAAAATTTCTAGTATGTGAAATCTACCATTTTCTAAGTTATGTCTAAGTGCATTTAGCTAAATACATTTTCCAACAGTATCCCATGGCGTTAGTACACCCTTTGAACAAAACTACTTTTCTCGGAACATTTCTACACCAAAAAATAAAATAAACCTGAAAAGTCTTTTCACTTTCTTTAAATCCTTAAAGAATGTCATTCACTCTCTGGTATAACACTATAATAAATGTATCCAGATTCATCGTAGTTGTTTGATGTACCAGATGCTGAGTAAACTACCTTAGAACTTTTTAGTACTTCAATTGCAGCATTACTAATTCATGAACAGATGTCTTTTAGACTGTTGCAAGTACATGATTTTAGGACCGCTACTGGGAGATCAATCAATTTTATTGAAAATAGTAAAGTTACAGGTAAGTTCTCGAGCAGCTAGCCTTCTGATTGTTGTTGTTGTAGGAGTTAAACGTCTGTTCCAACTGCATTTTGGTCCTTTTTAACAGGCGTCCAGTTAACCTAACCATCATTCCTGAGCAGAACCAGTACTTCACTCCTATCCTTTGTAAGAAACTGCCAACTTTCTCACATAAAGAGACAAGGTAGCATGGTTAACCCACCAAGCAGGAGGAAATTTAAACTCAAACCCATAAGGCAGCTAGGCATTTAACTTGGGAGTTAATAAGCTTACCCATTAAATATATTTTTACAATACAACCGGTTCTAATATGAATACGTTACATTAGCCAATGCAGGTCGTCTACTTAGGTATCATTATCCTTGTAGAAATGAACATATCATACCAATATTAGACCAAAAGTGGGGTGCAGACTTGACTAACTGCTCAAAATTTATCTGAACCATATTTAGCTGTTAATTAAAAATTAGTTTAAGGCAAAACATCTATGATGCTCGGTGCAATGTGTTCGCATATTTAATTTCTTCATCAAGTTTTTACTCTACAGTGTAAGTAACTACAGGGTTCAAAAAGGTACAAAGGAGGGTAACTCTACAAAACTAGATTAAATCAAGGGAGATAACTTACGTGACAGAGACATATCGACTCTGCTCCCTCTCTAAACCTTCCCGCAGTTTGGAAACCTGCGTTTGCAGCGCCGAGACGGTCGTCTGAAGGTCAAGGCTATTTGTTTTCTCGTGGTTAAGAAGTCCAGACAATTCACCACTTCGGTTACGTTCCGAATCGAGACTCGTACGCAAATCCTCTTGTAAGACCTTCTCTTGCTGGATTTTAAACTCCAGCAATTGAACTGAAAAATCAACAATTCTCAAAATCAAATTTCTTCAGTATTCTGTGATTTAATAAATAAATAAATCTTCAGAGTGTGTCTGAAAAAGGTTTTGTGATCACACATTTCAAATAGGTCAAAACTTGGGACTACTTGCTATGGGGTTGAAATGTGTATATGTATTAACATTGGCAAAAATTGTATGAGTAACTGCCAACAGCCATACTAATTAGGAAGAAATTCAAGTTTTTTAGGTTTGTATATTGTGTGTGTGTGTGTATGTATAACTAAAAATTCATCAAAAAAAAGAGAGAAATACGTCAAAGAATTAGAACATAGAGAGCAAACATGCACTGTTTTACTGTCACAGTGATAAACAGAGAAATGAAACAAAAAATATGAAAATAAAATGAAATGAAATGAAATATAAATCATTCTTCAATAATTTGTTTTATGAACTGGCTTTCCACACTAAGCAATAAACTACATAATAATTTTACCCTTGAACCATTAAACAAGTTTTACTAAAGATATTTTTTACTAATATGACTAAAAAACAAGACACTGAAAATCATGTTGCAGTATTAAATGTCCACCTGTCAAATCCCGAGCCACTTGCGTAAAAGGATCCATCTCTACACCCGTCATAATTCTACTTTCCTTCATTCTTTATTTCATCCTAAAATTCTATTCTTTTCTCTCTATCCATAACTTTCAACACATAAATCTCAGCACACTAAAACTTTAACAAATCCCATTTTAATACAGTTATTTTCTTCAGTAATTTCCATTTTTCTCCTTGACTGAATTTTCACACAATCATTCCGAAATCTACTTTTGAAATAATTACGAAAATTATTGAATAATATGAATATAAACTACACTGCTCCTATTGCGTTGGAAGAAAAAACTATTGTATATATAATTCATTTTTGTATAAAAGTTTAAAAAAGACAATTGTTTTAAATCTTTTCAAAACTTTTGGAAGATATTGATCTATTTCTTACAGATGTTCATCAATAGCGAAATACTTAAACCAACCAAAAACCGACCCCCGAAAACTGTAAAATTATCAAAATATCAATCCCCTAAAATATCCATCAAACAGTTCACGGATTATATCTTAAAGCCATGCTTTGGTTTGGGAATTATTTATGGAGTTCGGTGAGCATGAAAAAGGTCCTGCGATAATCATCGGAACATTAACGTCTTAAACTGTCAATAATCTAAACAAACACTGTCTGACTGACCGCTGATTGATACACCGCCATCAATACCTTTTATAAACATATTATCAAATCTTGTAAAGCTTCTAACAAACAATCAGTTGTATATTCTTGTATGGGGGGGCTATATTCTTACATTGAAAAATCAAAAAAATGTAAATAAAGTCAAACTCGGTTATTTTCGCAATTTAATTATGTCCGAAGATAATCTGCGTGTGATTTGTAAATAAAGGAATTTCTGTAATTCTATTATAATAAAAATCTCATGGACATTGATAAAACATTAAACATGTATATGCTAAAATTTCTAATACTTTTAGATTTAGTTTAGGCTATTAAAGTCCATTAACATACACTTGTAGTGGATTTTTTTAATGTTATACTTTAATTGGTAGTGAATAGGGGACAAAAATAGTGATTTTTAAACGGGAACAGATGTGAGAAACTTAAAAATCACTTCCACCCAGTGTAAATGTTACATAATTTGCTTTTGAGCAAAATTTAATGCAACTCAAATATACTAGCCATCCCTTACTATCTGTCATTACAAAAATTTACAACTACCTAAAAAAACAAAATATAACAAAACGTGTAAACCCTGAACCACATTGACTAGGCACACAAAGGACCTCTACATACCCTGACACACAGAACCAAGCTTTTAAACTATGCAGTTAAACCCCTTTAATCTGCAAGGGGCAAGTGATTCTGAATTTGTCATCAATGCAGATCATGATCAGCTTCTACATCTGTGCAGTCTGATCACAATCTCCACTGTGTATGCTATTCAGGTTAGTAATTTTTCAAGGAACACCCCTTTAAACAAGTAATGGTACTGCCCAAAATGAAAGATGGACAAGTCCATTTTAGAAATTTAGCAGAAAAATTTCCATCACAGAACTGTAGCTAAGTAATTATGATGGTTACAATTAACATAACGAGGGTTGTATGTCCTTCTCGATTTCATATTTATAAGTTACAACAGTTTTGTTGTCCACGACCATTTCACATTAAGTGATTTCCCAACTGCACCATTTATCTCCCAAACTCCATGATTTTCTTCAATTTTCGGTATGATAATCATCTATACAATCAAAATCCCTTAATTAACCCTTTAATAGCCTTCCTATTGCATTAGCACATACCCGTACCCGAGTCTGTATATTGTAACATAAAAATACACAGATTCTATCATTACTAACTGTACAAAACCACCACTAATTTCACAAACAATACTCTAAAGTCTAGGCAACTGTTACAGAAAAAAATCCACTATTTTCTATATTTTTATTCTTTAAATAAACATTTCATACCCATTCTTAGTATTGACAATGGCTCAGCTAAACCTGTCATGAAAAATTTCGACATTGGATTACTTCCCCTTATTTTCCGCACTACAATCCATTCATACACACCTAGAACACTTAGTATGGTAAGTGAGAGGAAAAAAGTAACTAACTGTGCAAATGGAAAAGTTTTTCACACTGTCATATATTATTATGATATTTCATAAAGATTTATCTCCCTTCCTGAACTATTTAGTTCTAAACCAGGAAGAGTTACTTCCCCTGTGCACTCTTCTTACCTCCAGCAGATATAAAATCAATAGGTTCGGGCTCTTGTGGAAGATCTAGAAGTCAAGAACACTTGTAAATTGAGAAACAGCACTAGTGCATCTTTTCATAGCTTTATGTTTGATTTTTTTAACAAATCATGTATTTTCTATAAAAGTATATTTTTGTACTTCTTGGCTTCTTTCTCCAAACAAATGAGATTAAACTTTTAATTCTACTTTACAGAAACACCAGTCCTATTTATAGAATCTTTAAATTTAAAATTAGCAGAACATAAAAACTCAAGTAAAGTAACAACATCCACATTAGCTATCTGCCAGTATTAAAAAAATACATTTGTGAAAAGCTGGCAGTGAAAAGTAATGAAAGTCAGAAGTACGAAGGTTTAGACTATACATAACGATAAAAACAGTATTATTAACTTTTGTCATTCGTGAACATGTAAATATATACTTAAGACCAACTGTGCGAAAACCAATATTTAAAGAAATTTCAACCATGGTAAGAACAGAGAAGCAGTGGTATAGTATCATTTGACTGACCCGGCAAAGTTCCTCATTGGTTTACAGATTTATTTATTCTTGACTGTGAAACATTTTCTTACAACTTAGATCTATCGCTCTTCAGACTCACTCCAGCTGGAATCAACCTCTAAGAGTGGGAGAGGCAATGTGAAAATATCTGTGTCTTGCCTTAGGACACAACCACCCTGGCACTGCAGGGGATCTAACCCCAGACCATCCGGTCCTGAGGCGAACATGCTACCACTGTGCCACCACAGAAGATCTCAAGAGCCTAGCGGGCAACAAAACATATTGCGACAAACAGTGAAAATGAGGCCTATCAGAATCTATACACGTCCCAAAACTCTTCTGTTGGTTTTCACACAGCTGGACTCATTAGTGTGTTAAGTTAAAAATATAATATATATTTTTGGCGATATTAATGTAAAATAATAACAAAGAACGTATACTTTTTTATCACAAGTATTTTCAGCATGTTAAAATGAACAGGAAGTTCACAGACACTTTATGCTATTTGTATGATTATTTGAACAGTGTTTTCAAAGTTATGTTAAGACATGAACACAGAATATAAAAGATATATTTTTCGGAAGGAAAGAACCACGCTGCATCATCTTACCTGCATATTCTGAGTCACAAGTCTCGTCAGAGTCTTAAAACAAATTATCAATTTTGACAAAATCTATGTCAACAACTAATCTAAACTTACCGATCTAACTATATTTTTGAGTTTTTGCCATATATTCATGCTGCAGCTAAAACGGTATTCAATTAACAATTAACTTGGCACTTGAAAATCATACTTTCATTCTCGTTGTCAGTGTCAACCAAAAACAAGCTGTAATGCCATATACTGTAAATCACTCTGAATTAGTGAAACAAAAAGTTTGAGATTTTTAATCTCCGGGTCAATTCACGAAACCATGAATCGTGAACAAGTGATTTCGCTGGTAAACGCTGTTGTAACAATATCAATCATTTGCAGAGATCTTTGAATAAACAAAATGATGAAATTATGAAGGAGCACTCTGGCAAAAAAGCTCGAAAATCATAATTTACAGAAGCTTGATAATGGTTCAGATAAGTCTTCACTTCTCAGCCTCAAACAATAACGGATTCCGTTGAAATGAAATGATAAATGAAGCAACAAAGATCACTCTAAAGTTAAATAGCAGGCAAAACAAAAAGTGAAGTCAAGCATTTTCATTCGCTAAAGTCAATCTTTTGAAAACCGTGATATAAGCTCTAATAATTACCTTCACGCTTCAGCTGCCGTTCTTTCTTCAGTGACGTGTCTTCTGTGTTCGTGACTTTGTCCGCCAGTCTGTCTCTCTCTTCTTGGTGATGCATGCGAGATATGGTGGCGTGTGCTCGTAAATCTCGGATCTCTGACAACATGGACTGTCTGTCTGCGCTGAAAATCTGGTCCTGCGCAGCATGGTGATGTGACTCCTGAAATGGAGGTGTAAAAATTACGTAATTTTTATGTACTTACTGATTTCTTTCATATGCAATAGTTAAATATCAACATTTCAAATAAACACTGCAGTTGGTCATATGAGAACTACACATTAAGTATCTTCAATGATAGTAATGAGGGATCAAACTCGTAACCACTTAAGTATTCGCATACAGGCTCCCCAGCGGTGCATGCCTGGCAAAACAACTTACAAGCACATGCATAACGCAAGGTTACTAGCCGGCTGTCAAAGCTGTATGCGAGAGGGACTGTAATTACGAACCCTATTCTCCAATGTTTGTTTGTATCATTTTTCTGTTTTTTTTTCCTCTTTACATAGATTGTTATTGAGCAGAAATTATTTTGTTAAACCAGATAAAAGTCCTTACCATGGTCCTGATCTTCTGTTCCAACCTCTGTATCTCATCTACATTGCTAGATGGGTGTGACAGGACATGTGACCTCAATTCAGCCAATAATGTCTCTCGTTCTTTAGTGAATACATAGCCAATGGCACGCAGCAACTCTGCTCTCCAATCAGAGCCCTCAAGATTCTGTAACAGAAAATTTCATTGGATATTATCAAATTCTGTATTCATTTGTATAAAGGATTCTTATTGGTTAGTTAAGGGAAACTGGAGAAAGCAAAGGCACACAGCCATGATCATGCAGCCTCATCGACACATTCAACATACACCTGTTGTTCCTACTTAACATTTCATGATTATCATCATCAATATTATAACGAATAAAAACTGATCTCACTGTTGCTTACAGTTGGATATTTTCTATTTGTCCATAAACTTAAAAATTAATGAAGACCTTTTTATTTCTGCTTTTTCATCCTTTTCCCCAACTCGAACAATATCAACACCATATCAAAACAATCTGAACTGTATAAAACTTCAAATAATTCATATAGAAATGAAGAGTTAAAACAAGCTGAAATTATCTATGTTGTTCCAATATTGTACATGGCAAATACATTAGGGTG
The DNA here is from genome assembly GCA_022818135.1 of Saxidomus purpurata. Taxonomy (NCBI): domain Eukaryota; kingdom Metazoa; phylum Mollusca; class Bivalvia; order Venerida; family Veneridae; genus Saxidomus; species Saxidomus purpurata. The sequence goes on along the minus strand of JAFMSR010000013.1, from coordinate 16,314,913 downwards.
TATGAAAATTGAAAATGTTACAAGATAAATATATCCTTCAGATTGAAAATGTTTATTCTTAAACATGCATAATCTAGGAATGAAAAGGGTATACTATCATAAGACGCGCAGATAAATACACAAGCAAATTTTGTTTAAAAATATGATATCTGCAGGACAGTTTAGCATTTTCCACATGCAATAGACAGGATTGTTAGGTAAACATGCAACTTTACACGCAGAATGGGGGCTGGGGGCTGCAAAAGAATGAAGTTAAAATCTTGCAGTTTAACTTGAAAACTATTTATTTCCAAAATTTAAGACAAGCTGCCTTATTACTGAATGCTGCTTTTAATCTAAGCTTCTTTTATATAAATATTAACCGTCAACACAAATGCCTCGTCTCTAGAAGAATGCATATTCTATACAACTCTAGTTCATCTAAGACATCCAAAACAAGCCCCTCCCCCATGTAGACTAAAAAGCTGTTTAATGTCACTTTGCTTCAAAGAAGCAAAACTGCATTTCTAAATTTTAAAAAATCATAAATGTTCAAAAATAAGACTACAAAACTAATGCAAGCCAAACACCCATCAAAAAAGAATTCTAAACAATGCTTATGAAACAGTAAAAAGCGAAAAAATTTCAACTAATTTCCAAACTGAAATTTTCACACTGCAAAAATTATTGCAACAGTAACACAGCACAATATCAAAACACATTACTTTACTATTAGCATTAGCACACTAAAAAAATCATTTACATTACACATCAAAGTCACAATTCATTATTACTGATACATCAAACATCACAACAGTGAATCAAATTCCCAGTGTTATGAACAACAGTAGGTCATGTATAATATACATACCATATCATCGTCATCATTATCATCATCATCCTGTGTTAGTGAATAATACAGGGTGAAAAATACAAGCTTTGCTTGACACATGCGTTAAATGATGCATTTAGTGCATTCTGTTATAAAGAACTTTTTTACAGGCATATATCATGCAGTTACAGTTACTATGCAACTTTAACTGTTACAATTACAAATATAATATGTTGTTGTTGTTTAATGCCCGTTCCAACCGTGGCCATTTTAACAGGCGAACAGTTTACCTAACTATTGTTCCTGGGTAGAACCAGTACTAGACTCATATGCAACTGTAAGAAACTGCCAACTTTCACACATGAGGAGACATGGTTGATAGCAGGGTGCCAATCCATGGCCCTCAATCTGTGAGAGGTTATAGTGATTTCAAGTCAGCGACTCTAACCACTCGACCACCGAGGCAGTCCAATATAACATGTCTTTTCAATTTGAAAACTTTGCATATTTAATACATTGCATGAAGTACAGTGAGAAGTATTTGGTGAAATGTCTATAGATATAACTGTGATAATATATGTAATTGTATCATGGCTTTGGTATGAATCTACACCAGAACAAACTAATCTATTTCTGATACCTTGCTTTGCGCAAGGGGGCAGAGCTTAAAACTGTACTCTATCTGAAATAGATCACAGTTTCATTAGAGTAGTTTTGGAAATTGGCCATGATACAAATCAGATACAGAACTATTTGCTCAAACAATTATATTACCTCCTCGAAATTACATTATTTTTCTCACAAAAAGTAATCTAAATATTTCTTCTCCTGGACTGCCTTTCTTTCAACAGCCAGTCATGTGTTGATTCACCAGCCAAATAAACCCCGATTAAGAATCTCAGTTCTTTTTTAATTACCCATGTTAATCTTACAGATAGTTATATAAAACATGCAGAAATATTTAGTAACTTGCGACAGTTTTCAACAAAGGTCCCGCATTATGTCAGATTTCATTTCTTTAACTGTCATTTTACTTGTAATAGTACTGATGCAGAACAAAATTTTAAATAGTAAGGTGTTGAAAGAGCATAACCTATATTCTAACAGGTTTAACTACACTTTCAGACATTCTCTTTCGTATACACTGAATATATTCTTAGCGTGTGCATTCAGTATAGTGACTTAAGTCTCACCTTATCGAGGCCTCTGAGCTTGTGTGTTTGAGACAGGAGATCTTTCAGCGACTGGATGGTTGACAGCATCGTCTGGCGCTCATTCTCCCAACCGGCTTTCATCGATTCTAGATCGGCGTTCGGTGGCACTGGACCGGACTGGCTTCGGTTGAGGAACTCAAGCTCAGAAATTGTAAGAACCTGAACTCCTTCGCTGTGAAGACGTTGCAAAATTCCCTAAAATCATTCCAATGAGTAGTCCATTAAATACACTGTACCCTGTTAAATTAGATTGTTCTGACTCTCTGAATTTCCGCTGCTTTGACTGCAGGTTAAAGATTTATCTATACACATAATTTTTTTCCTTTAAAATGCTCTTTTCACCAGACTAAGGTCACTTAATTATTATTTTTAACAGACATGAAACTTAATACTAAAATTAAACAGTGTCAAGTTTAACAACCTTCTAGCATTTCTAAGTACACCTACTTACACGTTTAAATCCACAACTATTGATCCAACTGTTGACTTGTTTATATCTAATTTTTCCATACAAACTTTGCAACTCAAACTTTCTACTTGTAAGTTAGAGTAGAACTGCATGTACCTGTAGTTTTCCTGACATGGGTTCGGCACCGTGTCCATTCACCATTGAACGATCTGCTCCGACTCCTTCCTGTCGCCGTCTCTGCTGTTGGTCATACAGCGACCTGTCATCTAAAATAACACAAACAAAACTTGTAGTCAACACAAAACTATTTCAAATGTGTACAGAAACACAGGCAGGTAGTACAGTTTCTCACTGAACGCTTGACATTATACTGCAGATCTTTTAAACAACACAACTTACTTTTCGACATTTTCTGCAATTAATGGCTATTTAATGTAATCCAACCATTTTCTGTCCACAAACAAAACTAGAGAATTCATTCATATCTATCATTTAAATACCTGTTTATTCTTCCTTTATGCTTAACATGTTCTTATAAGGCAACATATAAAGCTTATCAGTTAAGTTTTGCAGGAAGTGAATAGGTGTTTGTATGATTTATATCTAAATCTGAGGATATACAGTAAATTGGGAAATATTTGCAAAGATTTAATTTTCGTGAAATTCCAACCTCGCTTATCTTAAAATCTTGAGAGAGATTCATTTCACTTAAAATCTCAAGATTGATTCATTTCACATAGATTTACTATTAGAGAATTCTCCTTTCGAGAATTTAAAATTAAAAAATAAGCCCATCTGCTCACTTATTGTAAAATTTTCATCATGCAAAAATTACCTTATTTACAGCAGATGATAAGATCAGATACTTCAGAAAGTTTACAATGATTGAAGGATAAACTCCCATATTGCAATGAAGACAGGGCCCTGTACTGTTATGAGGCTATATGATAAGGTGTACCCTGCTTATCCTATAACCTGTGAGTTCCATTCCTCACAATTTTACCATTGCCTCATTTACTTAGTTATATGATTTTTTGCTTGAGAAAGCTTTTGAGCTTGTCGGACTCTGAGTCCACTTCCTGGAAAACCAGTACTGGTGTCATGGGGGGGGGGGGGGAGGGTGGGGGGGGGGGGGGGTGACTTTGGTAGACTCGAACCCGCCCTCCGGGATGAGCGGCAGACACCTAAACCTCTACACCACCCCCCCATTTACTTATCCAGAGAGGATCACAGAAAGACTAAACCTTAATAAAAAGTGTGACATAGAAATGGTTTTTTTTACTGATGGTGGGTAACATTTTGTTCAACAGTATTTAGTCATGTACAGGTGGGCATTTACCTAAACCATCGTACCAGGGAAGGCCCAGTACTAGACTCCAATCCTCCATAAGAACCTGACAACTTACTCACATATAGAGTCAGGTCAGAAGTTTGGGCTCAAAGCCCCGACCCTCAATCAGCGAGAGGTTTAGTGACTTCCAGTCAGCGACTACACCCACTTCATCATGAAGGCGGGTCTACCTACATAATTATGTTCACAAGATTTCTTACCAAGATCAATTCCAGCACGCAACTTGAGAGCTCCGACCTCCTCCTGATGTTTAAGCACAAGCTTGTTCGTCTCACTCTTGTGTTTGCGATCCATTTTCTGCTTCTGATCGTGCAACTTCTCCTCAAGTTCTCGCCCATTTTTCCGTTTGATGTGGTCGATTTCATCCGTGTACTTGATACGCATAGTGGCCAGCTGGGTCTCCGTGTCTTGCTTGGCTCGCGCTGTAAGCTCCTGAATGTGTCGCTGATGTTCATTGGATAATTCATCCTTAAGGTTCATCACCTTCTGTTCATGGAATATTTCAAGAGATACGATTAAACTCTTTTGTAAAAATTGTAAACAGATCTGAAGGAAAACTACAGTAATAGGATTTTGTTTATCATGTTAAGAAATGAACGGTACAAACACCATTTGCAGTAAAACAAAAGTAAATTCATTACCATGGCGGTATAACTACATCTATCTAATATTGTATACATGTAGAACACATACATAATATTAAACTCACAAACTATATTACTATTAGATAACACCCAAAACTATAATAATTTATTCAGTTAAATCACACTGCAAGACTTAGTGCAACCATTTACCATAACAACAATTTGAGAACCCTATATTTCGTAACCGTTTTGAAGTTTTGAATGTAAACTTGCCTGCACAAAATCTCGTGCCGAGAGATCAGATGATGTCCTGTAAAGTTCAATTTCTTCCTCTGCCCTTTCAAGTTTTCGTTTCAATTCATTCAGGTTTTCTTCACTCGGAATCATATCATATCTCATATCCCCTGACCCTCTGCGTTCTGTTGGATATGTCCTAAATCCTGTGTCACCTTGACCTCTGTCTGACCTCAGCCCAGTTTCCGTGGTACCATGGTCACTTGGTGAGGTACCATCTTCATCAAGTCTTTCTCCTCTCTGAATCTGCATCAGGGCAGTTTTAGTGATAAGAAGTTCTCTTCTCAATTGCTGGATGTACCTGTCAGCCTCTGTTGACATACCCTCACCTTGACCTTCATCCTGTTGTACCCTTGACATAGTTGCCTCTTGACCTTCACGTGGGTGCTGCCATTGATAGTGTGCCCTTTCATCTGGTTCAGACTGACCAGTTCGGTCCCTCCTCTGGCTCTGACCAGACCGACTTTCTGTTGCCTGACTAAAACGAGGCCTTATGTTTCCGTCTCTATCATATAGAGAACCATCATCACTAACATAGCGTTCACTCTCACTGTATGCAGACTGGGGTCTTGCTTGATAAACATGTCTGTCTTCATCAATTGAAAATGACTCCCCCATGGTCTGTCTCTCATCAGGGACCCTTTGACTGCGCCTGTCAATATCTTGTCCATCCCCATCAAATGGCGGAGTTCTCCTTGGCGATGACTTCATACCAACATCTCTTTGGTCTAGTTGCCCTGGGGCTTGAGAGCCCCTTATTGATACTGGCTGCCTTTCAACCCTCGGTTCATACTGATCAGTAAGGCTTTGGGGAGAAATTCTACTTGGTGACCTCTGACCTTCTGACCTCTTTTCATACTGGGCTTCAACAGGTGAACTTCTAGCTGGCGACCTGCCAGTCAGCAGATCTTCACTTCTATGACTAGACTGTGAATGAGGACTGTCTCTTGTGGGTGGGCTGTAGGCTTGTGAGATGCCATCTTGAATACCTACAGTGTGTGGACTTTCTCGCCTGGAACTGCCAAGTGAGCTACCTTTCTTGGAACCAGATGGTGAACCCGATGCATGCCCACTCCCTGGTCGACTACCACTTGCAGACACATGGACTAGTTCCATCTCTGCGCTACCTGGACGGCTTCCAGTCGGCACAGTGTAAGACTGAACAGCATCGGTTCTCTGTATTTCTTCAGCGAGTGAATCTACTACATAAGGTCTAAGTTGCCTTGGAGACAAACTTTGACCTTCAGGACTGAACTGCGGCCCTCTATTTTGTGGATCAAATGACTGATGTCCAGAATCTTCTTGATCATCTACTGCAAACTGACTCGGCTGGTCGAACGTCTGTCCTCCTGGAGTATAAGACTGGTCTGGAGATCGCCGATCTCTGGATCTGTGTTCAGCTGTGGAAACGTGTCGTCCATTTTGGTCATAAGGGCTAGACTCCCTGTCCAGATCATCCTGTGACCTTGACTGTTGACCTTGAGCTTTGGTGACTGACCTGAGCTCCTGGAGCTCCTTCTGAAGATCAGAAATCTGGTTATGCATGGCCTGTATAGTATCTGCTTCGTCATCTTTTGACTGTTTATAACCCTGATGAACATTATCAATTTCTTTTTCACGATCTTCAACTGCTGAACGAGACTCCCTAAGGTCAGATTCAAGGGTCAAAATGACCTCTTCCTGGTTCTGTGAAAGCAGATGACACATACAATGTTAAAAAATATTTTTTTTTACACCTTTGTACACCTTACCAAATTCCTCATGGTACTCACTGTTTTAACCTTCAAATGTATTAGAGAAGCCAACACAAGGCAGAAAGGTTTTGGAAATTACTTTGATCTTATGTCAGAGCACAATTTGAAACCTCAGCGTTAATAAACATAACAAAATTCTAAAACTCTCAATTCAACGAAAATTTCCAAAACATTGCTGCCCTGTTTCACACAAACACTCAGAAATTACTAAAATTCCTTTCACCAAAATTTATTTCAAAGCAAAACAATATCCCTTTCTACAGTTAGGCAAAAAACTACAGTGTTTACCCTAATTGCAAACATCAAAAGCATAAATTTAAAAAAACTGAAAGCATTACTACCACAGTTACTGTGTTACCATAGTTACCAAGTGTTACGACAGTCACCAATACAAGCTATCACTCAAATTTATTTGCAGATGTAAGTGAAAACCACACAGAGAGGAACTAGAGATATACCTGTAGCTGAGACTTCAGAGTTGTTATAGTTGACATGGCATTGTCCTCCGACACTTCTTGCTTAACCTTGGCTATCTCTTTCTCCTTTTCCTTTACTTCATCTTTGACCTTGATGACCTCCTTTTCCTTCTCCTTCACCTCTTGTCTAACCTTAGTGACCTCCTGTTCTTTTTCTGTTTTAAAAGAATTTTCATGTGAACATGAACTGAACTGTCAGAATAATCATTACAGAACTATAAATTTCCTGCATATCTTTTAATGTTTAAACCTCTTAGGCAAGTAAAAGAGTTTAATTTCAAATGTACAACAAAATCTTCAGATCTTTTACACTAATAACATCAAGCATTAATGAAGACTGTAAAGTATAGTTCACAATTTTCTTTTCTATACACTGTATTTTTACCGGAAAATTTGTTCCTTATATCCAGAATTTGGATATATCCAGAGTCATTACATACGGATTTTACTGAATAGAGAAAATCATATCAACTATAAAATAGCAAATTTTGCCACTAAACACATTAACAATCTAACATGCTACGATATTACCATCAAAGCAAGCACATTTTTTGTTTATCCCCAAAATATCCAAATGCATGTGTTGAATATGTGTCCTTATACTGGTTTTTAAAACTTATGTAACAATGTAACGAAGAACCTGTGCTGAAATGTGCAAACAAACCTTTCAGTTTTGTTCTCTGTTCTCGTATTGTTTTCTCTTTCTCGGCAAGGGTTTGTTGTATATCCAGTTTCAACTTTACATACTCCTGATCCTTGTTCTCTACCATCTGTAACTGTTGTTCGCTCATCTCCACCGCTTCATTCAAACTCTTCTTGACTGCTTCCAGTTCTGACTGCGTAGACTTCAGCTGTTTACGGAGCTTCTCAACCTCCCCTGGCTTTGTTTCTGGGACATCTTTAGACTTCTTTGATGCCTAATTTTTAACGATGCACATAAAATTAACATTTTCTTAGGTTTGGCTACACATGCTAAGCAGAAATTTTGAAGAATTTCACTTTTTGATTTCATTACTTGAAATGAAGTTTGTTTTTTATGTACACTAAAGCAGCTTGCATTTATGGACAAAATTTAGAACAAAAATTATGTTTAAACCGATGGTGTCTTTCAAACTTATTGCATCTCTGTGACACAGTGGTTAAAGCATTGCAACCAAGAGGAGCAGGGTTTGATCCCCAGACAGGCCACTTGATGCCACATGTGCCTCTGCCCATCAAGCTTCAAACTTGCTAGCTCTCTTTCTCATAAATAACTGGTTCCATTATGTTTGTTGTCTCAAGACTAATTAATGTAAGCTGAAGAAAACTTGCTTCACAATCAAGCCAAAACAAATCATTATAAACATTTGAGCTGTTTCTAGAACATACCACCACACTAACCTTTTCAACTTCTTGTTGTGTATGTTGAAGCTCTCCTTGAAGCTGGTGTATCTGCTCCTCTCGTTCTACAACCTGACCTGTTATCTGTCTCAGTTTCTCCTCGGTCTCCTGAAGTTTTCCACTTGTTACAGACAACTGACCCGAAGTCTTCCACAAATCTTGCTGCAGCTCCCTCATGTCTGCCTCTTGAGATGCCAGGTCTGAACTCACACGCTGAAGATTTCCTTCAGTCTCATTCAAGCGATGACTGGTGTTTGTCAGTTGTTCGGACGTCTTTTCAAGTCTTTCCTGGGTAGCATGCAGCTGAGTCCAAACATCTTTATCCGGTTGCTTGGCATATGTCTTCAACTGTTCTTCCAACTCGCCTACTTCCTTTTTCATTTTCTTCTGAAGCTGCTCTTGCTGGATTTCTAATTTAACAACCTGAGATTGGTATTTCTGTTTTTCTGACAGAATCTCTCTAGTTTTATCAGCCTGTTGTTTATACTGAAGAACTTGCTGTTGCAATGTTTCAACATCTGTTCCAAGCTCAAAGGAGCCCTGAGATCTTAGTTCAGCTGATTTAGGACTGGTTCTACTTGTCACACCCTTATCTTCAATGCCATACTGCTTCTTTATGATGGTCAATTCTTCACTTAATTGTCTGATTTGTGAGTTTAGTTCTTTCTCTTTGCTAATCTTTTCTTCTAAATCGTGTTCAAGTTCTTGTATTGTCTTAATGCTACCTCTCCTTTCCTTTTCTTTCCTCTCTCTCAATTTCTCAATATCATTAATAGCCTGAACACTATCCATTCTTTCTCTGGCAAGTTCATCTTTTGTCAGCTGTAGTTCATTCTCAATAGACTTCACTCTTTCATCTGCATTCTGGCTAAGCCTCTCTTTGACAACTGTTAACTCTTTTTCTAAATCTTTCTTTTCATTTTCAATACTTTCTCTCTCAGTTTTTAGAACCTGGACCTCAGTCTGACTCTTCCTTTCCAAATCAGCTTTATAAAGTTCAATCTCCTCTTGTGCATCTTCTAGTTTATCACTTCTTGCTTTTTCAAGCTGCTGCTTAACTAAGTCCAGCTGGACTTGTGTTTGTCTTGCTTCAGAACACTTCTCCTCATACTGTTCTTTATAGAAAGACAAACTTTTCACAAGATGCTTAGAATCAGCAGCCTCACTTTCACCAATCAAAGACATTTCTAAATCAACACTCTGAGCTAAAGTACTTTCTGTTCTACTTCTGTAACTCTCTAACTCTGCATGTAATTCTTCAATCTCATCTTCCTTTTCTTTCAGCTGAATTTCATCTTCATAAGCTTTAACTTCTTTTGCAGACTCTAGTTCTTCTTCAAGTTTCTCAACAGCTTCCTCTGCCCTTCTTAATGCTCTGACTTTCTTTTCAATCTCTTTGTCCTTTTCTTGGATAATTGTTTCAATTGAGCTAGTACTATGACTTTCAAGTTGTTGTTTTACTTCTTCTAGTTCTGCTTTTAATGTAATCACTTCAGATTCTTTCACCTTAAGTGCCCTGTCTTTTTCTTCTTCAGACTGGGGAGGTGAGGGGGGTCTAATTTTCAAAGCATTTTCTAACTGACTTGTAAGATTTTCAATTTCCTTTTTCTGTTCATAAATGCGTTCACTTTTCTCATCATCATCCATGGGTGGAGAAGGTGGTCTTATTTTCAAAGCAGCATCTATCTGTTTTTTCAAAGTTTCATTTTCTAATCTCAGGTCTCTAATAAGCACAAACTTGTCATCTTCTGTAAGGTTGGCATCCATGATTTGTTGCTTTAACTTTTCAATCTCAGTACGCAGTCTAAAAATAACATCAACTTTAGTTCCATCTCCCCCAGGTGGGCTTGGAGGTCGACCTAATGAAGATGCCTCAAGCTGAGTAGACAGCGTTACAATTTCTTTCTTCAGTTCTGAAATTTTCACAGATTTCTCGTCTTCCGACAGAGGCGGTGATGGAGGTCTACCAAGCAATTTCTGCACATTTTCTTTCAAAGACTCTATTTCATCTTTCTGCTGTTTAATGACTTGAGATTTTTCATCCTGAGAAAGTGGCGGTGATGGTGGACGACCTAGAGCAATGGTTTCCAGCTCTTTGTTCAATCGTTCAATTTCTAATGTCTTTTCTGTAATGATCTTATCTTTCTCGTCTGCTGTAAGGGCAGCAGTAGAGCTTGTGATTGTAGCATCCAGCTGTTTCTTGATCTTCTTCAGTTCTCGATCCTTGTCAAGAATCTGTTCATCATAATCCCTCACCTGCTCTTTGTACTGAGAGATATGCTGGAAAATAATACGAAACCATCATTGACATTTGTTTCACTCTAGTTTTGTCCTAGAGATATGGTGGAAAATAATAGAAAACATTGACATTGTTTCACTCTAGTTTTGTCCTAGAGATAAGCTGGAAAATAATATGAAATCATCACTGACGTTTATTTCACTCAAGTTTATCAAGATTTGCCACGAATTAGCAACCACTGGCGATTCCTTAGATATACAGCAATCTAGAAACACTGTTTATACTACAAAAACATTTATCAACAAACTGCATAATCTAGTTTGAAAAATGAGGTAATCAATATTTTTCTTGGAATATTCTGCGCAATAAGATTTTCTTTGAATGAGCCCAACTCTTGACTTTGTGCATGTTTTAAGACTCTGTGCTTTCTTTATAAAGTTTCTGTATAAAAACATAGTGAAGCAATGCTTTGAGCTAAGAAAGCTCTTACATAATGCAAGCCACTACAGTATATAGCAGTATCTGAGTACTTTATGCTGTCTAAATGGCATTGTAAAGAAATTAAATTACAAAATACTTTGACTTAAACCAGACTATTAAACTAGTAAAAAGATTAAAATCCCATTTCCACGAAATAAATTTTTTCCTACTTTAAATACTGGATGTAAGTGTTAAAACTCTTGACCTATTTATGTACTGTATAAAATTTATTAATGACTTTACAGTTAAAAATATACTTGATTTTGGAAAAGGTATGTGCATCAAAGCCGCCATTGTGATGTTAGTTTATACAAATATATACATGTAAGGTATTAGTACAATGCAAAAGGTGGTCATCACATAGCCACAGATTGACTAAGTTGATTAAGCTAAAAGTTGCATTTTTTTTTTTACAATTATTTTTTAGTTTCCAACCAGGATGTTCCAAGATGGACAGCTGGCCTTTTCATGCTTCACATGGACCAATATGACTTTGAAAACACCAGTCCTGGATCAATACTGGTCATAAACCTAAATTCTGGTTTATGTGGGTTTTTTTTTTGCATTACAGCTAATATATGTGGGGTTCAGATGCATCTTGGAAAAACAAAACCCACATTACTTGGAAGTAAATGCTGCTGCTGAAGTTTGAAATTTAAAAACACGAAAATACAAGAACTGCAAAATCTGTTGATCCAAAAATTTGTATCTTAACTACACATTAGTAAACATAAATAAGATGAAAAACTTTGCTACTGCAATTTTTATTTTTTTGGGGGGAAAAAATGAGAAACTTTATCAATATTTCAAAATGAAATCTTTCATGCAACTTCCACTTAATCAATCTGTGCAACAGTTTTGGGCAAATTTTAGATTACAAATAATTCGGACAGGTTTAATTGATTTTGTTAAACATATATAAATGTCTGAAATACATGTAACGAGATACAGTTATAGTTGTTTACTGGGACTTAAACAAGTGTGAGTGTCTTTATATAAAGGTTAAAACAGCCCAAAACAAAATGAAATGACCACAAAGGCCTTAAAACTGTGGACCACGGGTCTACCAACCGGAAGTTCTAAACTGCTCAGAGGCTGTATCTCATCCTATAAGGGTAATAAACTTCATAAAAATATACAGTCACACCAGATTATATGGACTAGTATATAGTATGAGCCCCGCTGTGAGAAAACCAGGTCTTTGCGACTAGTCGGGATCCAGATTAAACTGCACATCTGTGTGGCCTGGATTTAATCCTTAGTGTCTACTTATACATCACAGACAATTTGCTTATAAGTATAGCACTTGTTCATGTATATACTAATGTTCACATTTCATTCCCTTCTTTTAAAAAAGTACTCTGAAAGTAAAAATTTGGTTTTTCTTACAGCAGGGCTCAATTGTAATACTGGCAATAAATGAACTCTTCTGTTCTCTGCTTCTATGTTCACACATGAAGCTTTTAATAACCCTTTCTTTATTCACTACAAAATACCCCCCCAGAAGCAGGTTGCTGTCCCAGATGGAATTAAACTGTCTTTGAAATGTTCAGAACCGCCATTTAAACTATCATGTACATTGCACAATTCAGGTTTAGCCTAATTTACATTATCTGGAATAACACTGAAATACTTTTTCTAACTTTTGAACTAACTCCTAAAGATACTGACCTCAGATCTTGTTCTATTTTACCTTTTGCAAAGACACATGTTACACTTACTGTTTCAAACAGCTCCACTTTATCTGTTAACTCTGCCAATTCTTCCATCTTTTCTTCCACAACATTGTCTTTCTCCCGCGATTCTTTCTTCAGTCTGGCGATCTCAACCTCATGTTTGATCTATCAAATACAATTTGGCATTTATATTATTCATAAATGTATCATGACTTAAACATTTACTATGTTTAAAGATATCTTTAATGATATCATAATCATGCAATTTCAATCTTTTAAAATGGACAGATCCATAGAATCATTTTGTTTTTCACCATTAACATGAAGAGAAATTTATTTTTCATTTGACAACTGAGCTGCAAATCACTGTAGATCATGATCAAACTGCATTGAAGTGCTGGCTGGTCAAGGTCATCACTGGGATAACGAAAGTGTCTGATTTCAGTTGGGTAAAGGTGTGATCCTTGTATATAATTTCAACAGAATTTCAGTTATTAACACAAAGCTAGGTTACTTTATCATCATTCCTGGGAAGAACCAGAACTACACTTCAATCCTTAGTAAGAAACTTTCAAAATTCTCACATAAAGAGCCCGATTGGCATCAGGGCTCGAACACATGACACTCAATCAGTGAGAGACTTGAACCCATGACACTCAATCAGTGAGAGACTGACTATGATATTAAGTCAGTGACCGTAGCCATACAACCACAGAGACGGGGCAAACTAATTTGTACCGGTACATACCACAAGAGAGTGATCGTCCGACTGTGTGGGTGACCTATCAGTTAGTTCCTTAGTGAGTGATTCTATCTCTCTATCTTTCTCTTCCAACATGGTCTGAACAGTATCAAAGTCCTCTTGCAATTTGTTCTGAAATTAAATAATTGCATTTGAAATCACGCCGCACATAAACACTGGCCATTATTATCTTTGAAACAGAATTTCTTAAAAACTTCTGCATCATTTTCAGAAACATTCATACAAACAGTAGAATTTGTTTATTATAAACTGGCTTGCTACGAAATCAACTCGCAAGTTAAGAATTTCTACCAAGCAATTGTGTACAGAATTGCAAAAATCTTGTCAGAATTAACATGGTGACATGTGATGATAACCAAAGAACAAATAAATGAACATTGAAAAGTTCATGATAAGATTCTTCCGATATACTCCAGCATCAACCCAGAGGCCAGGTTACCATCATGTCCACAAGAACTGCAAGTCGGCGAGAAAAATTATAATGTTATCTTAACATTTATCTGGCTTCACGCAGTACATGATCATCCAATGAAATCAAGTGTTTGTAACATACTATAAATTGAGTAATATTCGCAATCTAATTTCTCGCTTTTCTCACTAATTTCCCACTTTGCTAATTAAAAAATCTCATGAAAGATTCATTTCACATATGTTTACTATTAGAGAAATTCTCCTTTTGCCAATATAAATGTTTGCGAATAAGTCCGTCTGCTCACAAATTGTGAAAATTTTCGTCGTGCAAAAATTAGCCAATTACCAATGGGACATTTACCTGGAAGTCTGAGAGGTTATCGACCTCTGCTTGTAGGGAGTCTACCTGTACAGTGAGTTGGGTGACTAGTTCCTCTTTCTCCTGTATCATAGACTGTAGCAGCCCTATATCCTCTGGCATACCCTGTATCAACTCCTGAAATAATTACAAATACATCTATACCTGACATTGCTTAACAATAAGTTATATATCATGTTCAATCTTGTGTGTCATTGAGGTTAATGTGACTTGTCAAGTGTAGTGTGCCAAGTGTTGTTTGCCTCTTGCTCATAGCCTTGCATGAGAAGGAAAGGACTTGTGTGAATCTCCCCTGTCTTTATATAGGCTCTTTATTGACTAGACCTAAGCAATGCCTCATTGTGCATTGTACTGAGCAGTCTAGGACTGAACTGCAGTCTCGATGCCATCAACAGGTCCCCAGTAATGTTTTGGACTCCCTTAAGTTCTTTCCTATATTTCCAAGAAAGGTACCTTCACCAGAAGCTAAGGGTGGGGCAACCCCGACAAAAGCCTGGATTAACTACAATCAGATGTACTAGGCCAGTGTGGGGCTCTAACAAACCAAACCATGGTACAATGCCTTTTCAATAATGTCAAATCACCTTTCTCAGTCATAGTCACATAACTTACTAATTTGCAGGAATACATCACTCAGAACTGCTTTTTATTTTTGGAAAATCCCCCCCCCCCCCACATTTCCATTCTTATAGAGGTCAAACTCACCATCCCAGGTTTGCTCTGTGTCTGCAGAGCAAGGATCATTTCATCCTTCCCTTGAAGATCTTCATTCAAGGTAGACAACTCTGTCTGAAGTGTGACCATTTGTTCCTCCTTACTGTGAAGAGCTGATCTAAGTGCAACAACTTCTGACTCTAGACTAGCCATCTTCTCCAGCCTGCTGGCTTCCGACTCCTCCATTTCTTGTTGAATACTGGCCTGTTAAACATTTGGAAAATTATACATAATTCATGGCTTTCTTTACATTGATGTTATTGTAGAATTATGAGTATGTGAATGCATTTTTATTCATGGGCATGAAATTTTGCTATTTACACAAAAAATTCTATTTAGTTTGCATACTGGTATAAGTTGTGGTTTTACAACCTAGAAGCAAAAAGACATGGCAAAGATGGTATTTGTGAAAATCTCAAATTTGTGGTTTCAGTCACCCATGAAACTTTGTGTTCCAAAACAAAAATATATTCTACTAGCCTGGGTTTTGAGTGCTATTACGAATACCTGATTTCATTTTTACTGCAACACAGTTATGAGCTGTCAAAAACAACTGATTTTAAACAGTCAATTATCTAGAGATGCATTACAGCATCTTACATAATCCTTTGACTGAAAATTATATAATGCAGACGAAGGTGTAAGATGTATAAAAACATCATGCAAATCATGCTAAGATTACTGCAAGACAAAATGAGAGAGACTAAATCAGTGTGCAGCTTTGAAAATAAAAGTGAATGGTATTTAAAGGTACCCTTTGTAGTTTAAAAGTTTTTTTTTCAAATTCAACCATCAGACACAAATTTTACGCAAATGCTCTAGGAATATTAACTGAGGAAATGTTATCATCTTGAAGGTGACTGTTTGCAAGAGGCCAGTTTTTACTAGAGCTGAAGGTGATCCATACCCCCACCAATAGGCCTTGACTCAAAGAATATATAATTACAATGTTTCAGGGGAGATAATCTGTTACGAGTACACTTTAGTAGAACTATGCACCTTCAGATACTAAATGTTACAATAATCATGCCAAAATGCACAAAGTTTGAAAGAAACACAGCAAATTGTGAAGTTATAAATGTCTTATGAAGTTATACATGTGTTACAAAGTTATATAAAATCTTGTATTATATGTGTTACAATTACATGTGTGATATGAAGCGATGTGAGTTATTTCTATATAAATATGAGCCTTTGATTTTGATATACAAAATATTCCAGCACCTTAACCATTACCCTGCCAGTGCCTTGGCAACCAGTGCAGATCATGATCAGCCTGCACATCCATACAGTCTGACCAGAATCTGCCATGTTCACTATTCAGTCAGTAATTTTTCAGTGAACACCCCTTTGTACAACTAATGGTATTGCCCCAATTGAAAGACGGACCAGTCCATTCAAGAAATGTGGCAGGGTAAAGGTTAACACCAACACCACAATATAATTCTACCCACACCACATCAGTATGTTCTACCTTTTCCGAAAATGACGCTCCAACATTCATGAGGCTAGAATCAGGTGTTAGTGAATGATCAGTGAATGCCGCAGACACGCGGACAGACTGAAGCTCGGAGATTTCTTTCTCTTTCTGTTTCAAATCTTCGCGGAGATCCTCCATTTCGTCACACTGTTAGTAATTTGGAACAGTTATACACAGGTTAATATTGTTAGTCATCTCTAGTCTACCAATGGTCTTTAGTCTACCAATAGTCTATGTTAAAACTAAACGTTCAGGTTTAGCTGGTCTGCACAGCTTTCATTCTTATTTGTATAGCCGGCCGACGGCAGGTAGGGAAAGGTTGGTGTTATTTAGAGAAATTACAAGAGCTTTCAATGCATTGTTATTCAAGTGACAAATATTTAAATGAATGAAAAACTAGGAATTTTTATTATATAATTATAGGGTTTTAATGTACCGGCAGTATTTCAGTTATGCATGAGCGGGCAGTTTACCTAACTATGGTTCCTGGAAAGAACCAGAACTGACCCCTATCCTATATCTAAGAAACTGCCAATTTTCTCACACACAGTCATGTCAGCAACTGGCTCAAACTCATTACCCTCAATGAGTGAGGGATTTAGTGACCGTCTGCTTCAATGACAACTTGAACACTCAGACCAGTCAACACTACTGGTTACAATACTTTAATTCAGAGAACCTTTACTTCGGACACTATTTAATTTGAGCCGTTTATTCTGAATTTAGTCTGAATAACTCGTAAATATTTGATTGGGCACACACTGACATGTATATTTTCATGCAAAACCTTAATACTTTGGATTAATGTTAATTTATCCAGTCTCGTCTAATGGATAAATGAAGATTTTTATATGAATTTCTAGTGAAGATGATAAAAAACATGCCGAAAGCTTAGATACGTCAATTGATAAAGAAAAAGTTTCATGAATAAATGCTAAATATTCAGGACTTATATTGTTATATATAATATATTTTGTTCTAACATGCAGTCATTCCATTAAAAAATCTCCATGGCAACAAAAGTCATGCATACACATCTCTATTTTCACCACCAACATTTATCAAGTCAGTTAGCAATTAAAATCACATCTACTTAAAGCATCAGAAAAACATGTTTTTAATAATCCCGAAAAAAGTATTATAGAAAAGACCCGTCTATTTCAGTTCTAAAACCATTCTCTAATTTTCCTACAGCAATTATTAGCAACTCTAATTACTTCAATAAAATCTACACCCATAAAGTCTACGTCTAACTACGGCATTCAGACAGACGCAGTACGTACCAGATTCTGAACCCCTCTCTCTGCTTTGAGATCGTTGAAGTCTGACTGTAGGTTGAGTATCTGTTCAGAGAGATGGTCTATTTCCTGGTTCTTCTCCTCTAGCAAGTTCTGTGACAGACCGGATATGTCCGTCACGCTGGATGCCTCTGACAGCTTCACACGCTCCTGAAATAAGCAAGGCTCTTTGTTATGACAAGGTACAATTTTGGGTAGACTAAAATTGGACACAAGTGTGTTGGAACCAGAATGTTGCTAATCTGTTTGCACTGACTTGTTTGATGGCAAAAGCGAATTATTTTAACATAAATTTATAGCTCCTAAGACACCTACCATGACTGGACCAGATACTTACCAGAGAATTTTCATTACTTTAGTACCCAAACATGGTGTAAGGTCCCTTGCCTTAGGACACACCACATAACAGCCCGAGCAGCGATCAAAGCTAGGTCTTCCTATTTAGTAAAAATTTTCTTATATTCTTTAGCCTTACTACAATAATGATTACTAACCAATTTCATTTGGGTTTCACTGGCATGATAAGTTTACATGTAGTTTTGGGAACTTTCGATCCCATTAGAACAGATGAGCAGAACACACTGAATCAAATTCTTGCTTTAGATGTTTAAACACAGATATCCTAACCAACGGTCATTTTCCAGTGCCAAAATGAGAATTAAGTTACCCTGAGTTGTTTATTCTCCCTCTTCAAGGCTTCAATCTGTTTCTCAACTTCCCTGTCACTCTCAAATTCAATACCCTCAACCGGCGATCCCCGTGCCGACTTCCGCTCCCGAAGCTGCTCAATCTGTTGATCGCGGTTATCTACCTTTTCATCTAACTCTTCAATTTTGAGTTTCAGCTCCGCTATCTGTGTACAATACAAATGTTTAATCATTACTTTGCCTGATCCATATCTATGAACTTTTCCCTCTAATGGGGATGGGCTTAAATCAGGTGCTGCCCCCTACAACCCAAGTATCTAATCCAAGACTCTCCAGAATGATAATACTACGGTACATCGATGGATAATGTAAACGCTTGTGCCTAGTGGAGTGCATTCTATTCCATTATTTCAGTTACGTACATGTGTGCCTTAATCATTGTAACTGTCTCTGCCCATACCACAGTTTTCATAAGTACCTAGCAACCATGAACATGTTATTACCTCACTGTCTTTCTCCTCCGATTTCTCTCTCTCGAATTCCAGCGTCTTGGCAGTTTCAGGAATGTCACCGATACCTCTGCGATGTCGCATGTCATCAAGCTGGTTGCGCAAGCTGGAAATCTGGACAAGGTGTTCATTCACTTGTGACTGCAGCGTGAACTTCTCTCTAACAAGCTCCTAGAACAAACAAAAACAACTGCAATTCAACCACTGGCTTCCCACTAAATCTCAAAAAATTATTGAATACTGAAAAATTTGTTTAAATATAGAATGCAGTCTAAACTCGGATGCATTTAAATCAATATTTCATCATATACTTAATGATAGGAAATTTTCATTTAATTTCCAGGATAAAAATTCTAATATCAGTTTCCTGTCTTCATTTAATATTTTTCAAAGACACTAAATTAACATACCTTTCGTAAAGCACAGTCTTAACTGACAAGGTAATGTATATTTTTCAGTAACTAAAATAGAAAAGTTCACCAAGTCAAAAAGGTTTCAAGCCATTCATTAAGGCACTTCTGACCTAAAACCATAGGACACGGAGCCCCCCGCCACTGTTCTGTCAACCATGACTCAGGTCAAAATTTTTGGACACAGTGCCACAAGTTGAAAACAAAAATCAACAAAGGGCCATAATCGTTAAATGGTCGCAGCAAAAATCCTTCCTTTACTACCATCACAATAAGGTGTTCTTCCCTGGAATTAAGCAAAATCGCCATCCGGTTTAAGAGGAGTGCATTCACAAAATTTCTACATAGATAAATGAAAAAAATCAACAAAGGGCCATAATTCTGTTAAATTTGGTCACAGCAAAAATCCTTCCTTTACTACCATCTACACATTAAGGTGTTCATCCCTATAAGTTTAAGCAAAATCTGCCATCCGGTTTAAGAGGAGTTGCGTTCACAAAATTTCTACATAGTATCTAGTGAAAAAATCAACAAAGGGCCATAATTCTCTTAAATTTGGTCGCAGCAAAAATTCCTTCCTTTACTACCATCACACATTAAGGTGTTCATCCCTGTAATTTAAGCAAAATCTGCCATCCGGTTTAAGAGGAGTTGCGTTCACAAAATTTCTACATAGTATCTAGTGAAAAATCAACAAAAGGGCCATAATTCTCTTAAATTTGGTCGCAGCAAAAATTCCTTCCTTTACTACCATCTACACATTAAGGTTGTTCATCCCTGTAAGTTTAAGCAAAATCTGCCATCCGGTTTAAGAGGAGTTGCGTTCACAAAATTTCTACATAGTATATAGTGAAAAAATCAACAAAAGGGCCATAATTCTGTTAAATTTGGTCACAGCAAAAATTCCTTCCTTTACTACCATCTACACATTAAGGTTGTTCATCCCTATAAGTTTAAGCAAAATCTGCCATCCGGTTTAAAGGAGTTGCGTTCACAAAATTTCTACATAGTATCTAGTGAAAAAAATCAACAAAGGGCCATAATTCTCTTAAATTTGGTCGCAGCAAAAATTCCTTCCTTTACTACCATCTACACATTAAGGTGTTCATCCCTGTAAGTTTAAGCAAAATCTGCCATCCGGTTTAAGAGGATTGCGTTCACAAGATTTCGGGGCGACGGACGGACGGACGGACTGACGGACTGACAGACTGACGGACTGACGGACTGACGGACGGACGGACAAGTGCAACGCTATATGCTCCCACATTGTGGGGGCATAAAAATTAAGTTAAACAGTATTTTCTAAATTTTCAATACCTCTTTAGTTTTGTTAGCAGCTTGTCTCATCTCTTCCTCTACGGTCATCTGCGGTTCCGCCCTTTCACGTTTCTGATCTCCAGCGCTATCAAACTCCAGGGAACTCCCCGGCTTTGGTGACATGGTGTCAGACTTAGCACCGTCCGAGAGCTCGTCATCGCCGTATGGTCTCCTGCCCAGCTCTTCTTCCAACTTCTTCAATTTCTGAGGATTCACAAAACAAGTACTTTGTAAATTAAGTATGGTATATGACTTTTTAACTTGCTTAGTCAATGCTTTTCAGACACCAGCAATGCATCTAACCTGAATAAAGAGTCCTTATATTTTAATTAGTATCAAATTATTACGTTGACGGTGGTAAAGGTCACTGAAATTAGTGACATGTTTACTACTGTAACCTCTACATGTCGCAGAGTCCTGGGTTCAAACCTTGATACTGACCCCAGCCACTGACCTGTCTCTTCACTGGCAGTTTCTAACAGAGAACAAGAGCTGTCCCTCACAAGTGACGAATGCCCCCGAAAGAGGTGCCTCACAGTCTGTGTCCTCTCCATGTGCTCAATAAATGTGCTATGTAATTTTAAAATCCTTCCATGCATGACAGAGTAATCATGCATACAGTATTCCATTACTTTAAACACTAAGTGTGACCTTGACCTTTATGGTAGGGACTTGGGTCTTGCATGCGACACATCCGCTTGATGTGCTAGACATTTGTGCACAGTTATTTTAAAATCCTTCAAAGCATAATAAAGTTATAGTCCGGACACAAATGTATGCATATATACAGGATTCCATTACCTATAAACTCTAAGTGTGACCTTGACCTTTGTGGTAGGGATGTGGGTCATGCACACGACACGTCGTCTTGATGTGCTAGACATTTGTGCCAAATTATTTTAAAATCCTTCAAGGCATGACAAAGTTACAGTCCGGACACGAATGTGTGCATATATGCTTATATAGAGGAATCCATTACCTTCAAACTCTAAGTATGACCTTGACCTTTGAGCTAGGGACGTGGGTCTTGCACGCGACACGTCGTCTTGATGTGCTAGACATGTGTGCCTAGTTATTTTAAAATCCTTCAATGCATGACAAAGTTACAGTCCGGACACGAATGTGTGCATATATAGAGGATTCCATAACCTTCATACTCCAAGTGTGACCTTCACCTTTGAGGTAGGGATGTGGGTCTTGCACGCGACACGTCGTCTTGATGTGCTAGACATGTGTGCCAAGTTATTTTAAAATCCTTCAATGCATGACAAAGTTACAGTCCGGACACGAATTTGTAAGTGGGGACGCACGGACGGACGGACAGACGGACGGACGGACAGACGGACAGACGGTGCGATTTTAATATGCCACCCTTCGGGGGCATAAAAAAAGAGATCTAACACAGCTTCGTCAAATACATATCAAGTGCGCGAATGTTAATGAAAAAGATTTACAACACAAGTAGAACAATTAGAGTAAATCCCTTAAGCGTATGTAACAACCAAAAGACTGCAAGGTAACTCAGGCCTGCATCTTGTAAGCAGGTTTTGTGCAATGTTAAGGGAAAGCTCTTGCATCTTTTCATACCCACCTGTTTACTCTGCTCCAGTTCCTGTGTTTTGTCTTGCAGATCTTGTTCCAATTGTTGTATGATGGTCTTGAGTTCGGTCAGACTGAGGTCCTTGTCCCGAGCCTCGCGCTGATACTTCTCGGACTCCAGTAGCGCCTGGTTGTGCATATCTACACGAGACTGCAACTGTTCCGTAAGATCATCAACCTATCATAACAAGAATCAAAAGAAATTGCGGTTATTGATGTACTATTTCTGTTTCTACTCAAAAGTTTTTTATTCTTAATCAATCAATGACCTTTAAAGCTGATTATTGATAATTCGTGTGGTTTATGCATATTGATTCAACTCTGAGCCAAATGAAAGGTTAGGCCCACCGGTTTGGATTAACATATGTAACTGCGCAGTCTAACCGGAGTCCCATATTGTATGGTAATCTATCTCAAATACAGTCTTGAGCTCGACTGGCCATGATATAATTATACAGGTTTGCTGTTAATTATCTTTCAGTGCATCTGAACTGGCCACGTCAAGGAGATGGCTAATTCTGATACATAGCATCAGTGCTGTCTGCTTAAGGCGAATGGCTGCTTACTCAAGATGACCAATTACCTCTCTCTGCAGCCGTGATCCAGCCCCATTCTGTTTCTCGAGGTCCTGTACATTCTTCTTCCATTTCTCCAGTTCTTTCTGATACTCCTCATGTTCTTGTTCCCTCTCTGCCGATTGTTCCTGAAATATTTCAAAGGACAGATTACAACACGTCATACTGCAAACCGTGTAGTTTTCGTGCGACTTAAATTTTAAAAACTATATAACATCAATCTTTTACAAAAATTTTGAAACAACTAGGTAGGGGCATGATCACTTTAAATTTGCTAAGACAAAAAATAAATCTTGAGTGAAATTGACAGAACTGTGTTCTTTTTACTGTAAAACAATGTTGACATAATCCCTCCTTTCATTTCTGTATTGTTTCTTCACAAAAAATAGTTGTCTGAAAGCCTTTTATTATTTTTTTCATTATCAGCGTTTGATATTGCCGATAAGACATTTTCATTGGCAGTGTAAATGTTGTAAGTGTAACATCAAAAGCGATCATTTGCCTTTAAAGACGGAGATGACCTTTCACCTTGTATGATGTCAAACAAACACTGTATAAATACACACCTCTAGGAACTGTTTCTTTGCTTTCAGCTGTTTCTCTAACGCCTCCACTTGCAGTTGGAGATCAGCCACTTCCTGTTTCTTCTCGTCTACGATCTTTCCGTAATGTGTTTCCATATCCTCGCCGTTCGTCTCCAATTCCCGCACATGTGACTCGAATCGGTCATGGACTTGCTTGATTTGTTCGTCTTTCTCACGATTCTCGGAGTTTAACCGAGTTACCTCCAGCATAAGGGCTATACGAGGAGGGAAAGAAGAACGTGTTCAAACTAGGAAACCATGTCATAACTCAAAGTATCAGCATAATTTATGAGTAAAAATAAAAACAGGTAACAGTCGACAAAAACTTGAAAAATATGACACTGTCTTCAACACCTGTAAAGAACAATTTTCATTTTGTCACTATATATTTTTTCTTCTACAGGATCACCTAAAACAAATGAAAATCATTGAATTATTTAATTGTATCACAAGAAATGGGAACTATCAACAAATACAGAAGAAAATTCTATAAATATTTGTTCATCTAATGTCATTTGTAGATATATGTATATAAAAAAATACTACTTGAATTTCTATGAAAAGTAAAACAATATTTTTAATTCCTTTACCATTTGCTACGCACAATTCTTATTATATTAAATCTCTGCTCTATAGATATCAAAAGCTTCTAAAATATTTTGTTCTAAATTCTACAGTAAACAAATTTCTAAAATTTAAGCCACATCAAGCCAAAAAATACTCTACGATTAAATCTAACACATTGAAATAGTGACATTTTTTGCAAAAACCACAAAACTAAATGATTTTTCTACTCACATGAAGCATTCATAAAATTTACTAATTTATTACAGTCTTTATTAAGTATCAAATTAATTAAACAATAACTAAAAAAATACCTTCTAACTGGAAGACCCATTTTCCTAACAATGTTTGTATAATATGCTACAGTAGTTACATTAAAAAGATCTAACCAGGAAATCAAAATGTTTATTTATAAGCTGAAGTCCATCTGTTTATCACTAATTTTCACTATATTTTATTTTTCCTGTTCTATAACAAAATCGAAGTTTAATTTAATTACTGAACAGATTAGAGCGTAACATTTTAAGTGTTTAGGTATTCTAAATTCACTGGAGCATTGAAATTTCAATATTGTCAGTTATGTACGAATGTATACCGTAACCCGACCCTATCTATTCTGCAAGTGAAAACATGTAAATTTCTCAAGACGAGCATTTGTACTGTCTATTATAACGCCCAAATTTTTGTGTACATACCCTCCCCATAAAACAATGACATTGTTTGTCAATAAAGTTTAAAAGTTTATCTATATACAATGACCAAAGCAAACAAACCCCATACTTTACTCATTTGCATAGAATTTAGGTTAAAGGAGAGTTTATGGGTCCTTTTGTTTTTATTTTGGTTTGAATAGAGCAACACAATTTCTTAATTTATGATAATAATCAGTATTTCATTGTTTCTTTTTTTTATCATGCTTGAAATGGTGAATCGGATACACTTATCTATTGGAAAAGTGAAAACTTGTGAATTTGCTTGACTTTTACCCTGATTTTTTAACCTGTTGGCAGTAAATGATTCAGACCTTGAAAACAGTGCAGATCATGATCAATCTGCACATCGCTGCCGTCTGATCATGATCTGCACTGTTTCTTGTTCATTCAGCAAGGAATACCCCTTTGAACAATTAATGAAACTGTCCAAAGTTCACTTTATAAATTTAGTATGGTAAGGGTTAAATTATGCAATACTAATGCACAAAGAGGAACTGGTTTAAAATATGCATTTTAAAGTTATACAATTAAGTTTGTTTGTGTTTTGTACAGCTGATATGTGCATGCATGTGAAATAATGCATACATTTTCAAAAACTGAGGCATATTTGTGACCAAGTTGCTCTAGAAAGGATAGAAACCTAAAGCATGTGCTAGAAAAAAAAAGAATCTGTAGTGTTCTAAGTTGTAATTTTAAATTTCTTCTGTATCAACAAATCCTTGTGCAAATTATGAACAAAACAGAATGACCTGCAGTGATAGTGTCAAAAGTGCGTAGAAATTTCGGAATGGGCGTGACTCAAGCGCATTTCAACTAGATGCATTTGAACTTATTTTATGTGGTCTAGAGTTACAAGGTTCTCAAAAAGGGAAGTGAGGCTTCATGGGGTAAAGGCTGCACATCAATCGTAAAAATGGGTCATCACATCAATTTTCATAGACATTTTATTTCAGCATGTTTTAGTTTTGGCAGAAATATGTGCACTTGTGTGTACTTCTATTAGAGAAAAATCCAAAAAAATCATTCACAATTTTGTGAGTTAACTTCCACAATGCAAAGTTACATGCATATTTTCTGCCAAGATTATAACATACATCATTGCAAAGAAAGATCACTTCATTATCATTTAAAGCAGCTGCCTCAGATATGCTAATTTCTTCAATATTGGTTGAAATTGTTTCAAAATATTTACTTTAGAATCAATATTTCTCTAGAACATAAACAATACTACCGTATTTTGCTCATTAGAATATTTATTTTTGTGCATTTAATAGTATCTAATACAGAGTGCTTTTTATGGTTTCAAACTTTTTTCCTGACATTACAAGAGACAGCTGCTTTATAAGTAACCCCGTTACAACACACCCTACTCTAAACTCACCAACATTTTTGTACATCTACACAATAAATACACTAGCAGTCTTTAAAAATCTATTCAACATTGAATTTTATGCGATTTTTATAGCTATATAGCATGTATAAATTTTCTATTGACAATCTGCGGCACTAGCCAGGCAATTACACACAGAAAGCTGCCTATACACAAAGCAAGAAACTGGGTCCCGGGGATAAGGCTGCATGACATATAAATATTACGAGACAGTATATGGGCAACATGCATAGTCAAAGTACATTATATCGGTACCAATATTTCATCTATATGTCGTCAACATTGCCATACATGCCGAAACATGCTTTCCGACAGACGTCAACTTAGCATTACAGTTGACATGTTCAACACATGCTTTCTGACAGACGTCAACTTAGCATTACAGCATCACACATGCTTTCTGCATCGCCATGAAGCATACAGTTGACACATGCTCTTGTGAAGCATATACAAAATGCATATCTGGTTACTATTTGCAGCTTTCTGTTTTTATTCACACTCTGGGCTACATTTTCATTGTCATGCTATGAGAATATGTATCTGGCATTCATTTCTACGTTTTCACATTCACTCTCAATGCACTGGCTAAATACTTTCTCAAAAATGCAAAATATGTGCATAATAACTTAACCACTTCTATACTTTCAGACATTCTATTTATAGACCAACCTTTGCTGCCACTAGGTGGCGTAATCACTGGTTCTTCAGCCCTGGTAGCTGCATAACAAGAATCATGCATTACAATTCATGTTCAAATAGTACAAAATGCTCAAAATCATCAGAAAGTTTGTAATTTTTACTTAAATTTAATCAGAATCATTCATTTAAAGCAAGCATTATACAGTTAGTAACCATGGTTACTGGTATATTAGACTGGGTATATGAGTAATATGTTAGCAGGAACAAGGTGTTAATGGCCTTTGTAGATTCAACCCTTACCCTACTTGTGGTCAAAATTCTGTTTTTTTTTACAACCAGTGCAGATCATGTAGATCAATCCAGTCTGATCATGATCTGCACTGTTCCCTATAACTTCAATTTTTTTTTTTGAACACCCCTTTAAACGACTAATGGCACTGTCCAAATTGAAAGCTGGACCAGTCCAATCTAGAAATTTAGTATGGTAAGGGTTCAATCTATCAGTTAAACTTTCACCTCTCTAACTGTCCACATGCATACCCAAATTATGACTTAGGTTAATTTATACATGTAATTCAAGTGTATCTATTCCCTCAAAACATTTCCCATTGAGTCTAAACAACAGAAACTTCTCCCCAAGATTAGGTGTGTGTTAGTAGCTGAAAACTGATATATTCATCCAAACAACGAAGATACATTTGTAGAGAAAGATGTTCTGAAAAACAACTAGTAAAGAGTCCTATGTACCATAACATGCATACCTAAGGCCTTCATAAAGTAGAATTCTATTATTCAACTCAATATCTATGAGTTACAACTACCTCAATTTTGCAAGTTTTAATTTCAGCAATTTTGAAAAAAAAAAATTGAGTAAATAGTTATTTATTTTTTTTTTTTTTTGAGTAAATATTTAGTATTGCTGATAACAGCTACTACAATTTTGTTCACCTAGCATTAAGACCGAAAGAAATGTGTCTGGGTTTTTCATTTGAAAGAACAACAGTGTTTGGAGAGTGATACAAAAGAATAACTGTATTATACAAATTCGTCACTTGATGAAGGCCTTAGGAAAGTATACTCAAAAGAGAGAAGATGTCTCTAAATAACTAGTTATGTATAAAATACATAGTAATATTCAGTATAATACCATACATTTAACCCAGATAGATCACTTCAGTGCAGTCCTGACTAACACTTAGTTCCTTCACTTAGTTTCTTTTTTTTTTAAATGCCAGATTATCTCCCCTGGTGTGGTACATGGTTACCAGGAGTGATCTACCTTGGTTTTTTAAAAATATTTCTCTGCATGAAAACTTTTATCTTTTGCTCTTTTGTATGCTGGATGCTTTGACCACAGTGTTGTTTTTATTAAAACACTTATAGCCAGGAAATATAAACAAAGAAATTTCTTCATATTTAACTATGTTTGATTTTCATACAGAGAAATCTGAGGTCAGTTAACAAGTTATTGAACAATGTATGTAAGATAAGTATTGTTTTTGTTTTTTTCAGTTTTGTTTTATAGCCAACACATATTAAAATATAATCTAAATCGATACAAAACTTGAGTATTTAAGAAAGTAATGTTTTGCTTTGCGAATCAAGATGAAAAAGAAGCCTTGTTTACAAAATGCCCATTTTTTTTTATTTTAACTCTACAAAGGGCGTGTACATGTATTTTGCATTGACATTTTAATCTTACATACACTGGTACAGTCATAGTCTCCCAGTCTCTAACCTTGGAATGGAAAATAATCAACATGTGTCTATCATTGAAATATTTATCATATCTTAATATTAAAACTCTTTTGCACTTTCCTTGGTCCAATATTCTAAGTTCTGACTAGTTATTCCCATTTAATTTTCAAATTCACAGCCCTTTTTTTTTTGGGGCCGGGGTCTAAATATACTGTAACAGGTCAACAGGTCTCACATTTTCCCACAACAAGTTCTTTCCCATAGTTTCTGTTAATATTCTAATTTCAGACATTATTCGTCTCTTGGAAGTTTTCCATTCAAGGTAATAGAAACAGGGAAGTCAAGAAATATTACATTAAAATAAGAAAATGGAATAAAATTCCAACTGCTGTAAAACAAAGAACAAAGAAGTTTGATTGAACAATTAATCAATAAATGACAATAACACATGAAATAAATATAAATAGACAGGAAAGACACAGTTCATAGAATACATGTATATTCACTGGCTACAATGAATCTATCTTTCTACACTTGTCCGTACTCTGTTCAGTGCGTTTTTAAAAATTGATAAATGTAACAAAACAATGCAAATTCAATACTGAAACTACGAAATATACTTAGAAAGCAGTAAAAAATATTTAAAAAGCATCTTTTAAGGTAAAAACTCTGAGCCTGCAGTGCATATCTAGATAAAATGTGAAGTTGAACAAAGACGTAAGCGAAACTTGACATCAAAATGTCACAAACAACCTGCAAGATCTTTGGCAAAATAAAGATATTTAAGAACGTAATCCATCTTCTTTCCATTAATTAAAAAAATGTCCGTTTCAACTCTAATTTAAAGTTCGAAATAAGTTAAAAATGGAACAGACTTGGCATCATTCTGTTATCATAATAAGACATTTGTTTGTTACATGAGACTGCATGCTGCTAAGATAGTCCGATTAAACTATGCTGAATTTAATAAAAAGTACATTTTCTCAAATTTGAGCAACATACAGTTCCTCCCACAAATCTGAATGCATCTATTTGAATGTGTTTTTTTTTTTAAAACCTGGCAATATTTTGCGGAATTGTCCATTTTTGGTAGGCTTCTCGATTATACAAATACAATTTTAAATTTGCCAACTTACAAACATTAAAATATGCATAGTAATTTATGTCGAAATAATATTTACTTTCTTCCATGACAACATATTCTGTTCAGTGTTTAGCACCGAGACCTCAAAACATGTTGTCGCAAAAACTAACAGACTTGATATTCAATAAGTCAGCAGCTATGTCCGAAGTAATGCATTCAGATTTTTAAAACCATATACAGTAAACTCCATACATAACTCCAGATATAGCGAAATTGCAGATTTAAGGAACAAATTTTTTTTGGCCAGATGTTTTTTTTAAATTTGATAGGAAAATACTACATGGATATTAAACATACTCTGGATATATAAAGAACAAATTAGAATGGTCCCAAGGGTTTTGTTATTTAGGGAGTTTACTGTATTAAAACTCATGCAGTGCAAGTATGAACTGTATTAACATAAACATGTATATTGCATGACAGAATTTCCTGAAAATGGCTGAAGCGTAAAAAAAAATTAACATATAAAGAATTAAACGCAACGAAACAAACTAGACTGCACAATGGTTAATACCCCCAAAGGTTGCTATAAACTGAAGAAGTTGTAGTAACATAATACCTTGCAAACAAACTAAAAAGAGATATTGTCTTAGCAGTTCCTCTCATGTGCTGACCATGTAGAAGTGTATGAATCCAACTTGTAGTTTTAAAAAGCTCCAGACAGGGAAAAGTAACAAAGGGCAAAAACCTGTAATTAGTCAAGATGGAGATGGTTACTGTGCATGCCTCCCTCTCACTGTGCTTGACCATTGTATGAAGTTATATTGAATTCCAACCAGAAGTTTTCAAGTTATGCTCCGGACAAGGAAAAGTAACAAAGGGTAATAACTCTGTAATGAGTCAAGATGGGGTATGGTCCGGCACTGCACATCCTCTAAATGTCTTGATCATTGTATGAGGTTGTACTGAATTCCAACCGGTAGTTTTCAAGTTATGCTTCGGACAAGGAAAAGTAACAAAGGGCAAAACTCGGAAATACTCAAGATAGAGTTATAGTTCTTGTACACGCACTTCCTCTGATGTGCTTACATTGTATGAAGTGTATTGAATTCCAACTAGTAGTTTTCAAGTAGCTCCGGACAAGGAAAAGTAACAAAGGGCAATAACTCTGTAATTAGTCAAGATGGAGTTATAGTTCTGTGCACTGCACTTCCTCTCAAGTCTTGACCATTGATGAAGTGTATGAATTCCAACTAGTAGTTTTCAAGTTATGCTCCGGACAAGGAAAACTAACAAAGGGCAAAACTCAGTAAATACCAAGATAGAGTTATGTTCTTGTACACTGCACTTCCTCTGGGGCTTGATCATTGTATGAAGTTGTATGAATTCCAACCAGTAGTTTTCAAGGGTTGTGCCCGGACAAGGAAAAGTAACAAAGGGCAAAACCTGTAATTAGTCAAGGTGGAGTATAGTTCTGTGCCTGCCCTTCCTCTCAATGTGCTTGACCATTGTTGAAGTGAGAATTCCAACCAGTAGTTTCAAGTTAGCTCCGGACAAGGAAAAGAACAAAGGGCAATACCTGTAATTAGTCAAGATGGAGTATGTTCTTGTGCACTGCACTTCCTCTCAAGGCTTGACCATTGTATGAAGTTGTATTGAATTCCAACTAGTAGTTTTCGTTGCTCGGACAAGGAAAATGCAGGGGGGGGGGGGGGACAGACCGACCGACCGACCGACCTTGACCCCCCCCCCCCCCACCCGCCCGCCCCCCCAACCCCCGGGGGCTTCTATATCCCCAAACTGTTTGGGGGTATAAAAAAGATGGGGGGGAGTAGACATGCACAAAAGTTAACATAAGCATCCCAAGCATGCATATAAATAATGTAAACAAAATGCACCAAAATTTGTTTTTTCCCCAAAGAAGCGTTACAAGCAGGTAAGTCCCTGAATAATATAGCACCCCGCTACCATATTATATGGGTGATTTTCAAATGAACTTAACCTTTTCTTGTCCAAATGCTCCCAGCTGAGTCAATTTTTGATTGGTTCACATCATCCAATCAAATCCATAGTTACAAAAGCTGAAAAAAATCTTACAAAGAAACAATGAAAAAATCGAAGACAGATTTCAGTATCATGCCCTTTGTATTTCAATTTCTTAACAAGAACTGAATCATTAAGTTTTACAATTCTCTAATTTCCTAATTTTGTAATTTGTCTTTTATATTTTTCTGTCATTCTAGTTGACAAATATAAAGAATTTAAATGACATGATCTCCACTCTCTGTAAATTTACCAATTACATTCCTTTCAATAACTTACATCATTTCCATGCTTCGGACACATTTTCTACAGATTCTATGCTAAGAGATATGTTTCACTGACAATTTTATCTTCTTTTCTCAATACAATGTCAACTGCCTCTAAAATTCAGCCTTTTTTTTTATTTGATCAATGCAACTTGCATGTCAGTATGGCGTTAAATCTTCACTTCATGCATATTTTCACAATCAAACGGCATTTGCTGGTGGTCTAACTCTGGTCTCAATGATGTAAGCAGCAAAGCAGAACAATTTGTTGTTGTTTTTTCTCTGGAGTATTTTTTACGATTACAATTCACTGGTTGTATAGTAGAGTAACGTCAGTCTATTTATAGCGTGACTATCTATATCAACTAAAAGCCATATATATATTATTTAACCTTTTTATTAACAAACCCGCACAAAAAATTAACAACAAAAGATTACTCAACTAAAATGAAGCACTCACGGTTACTATTGACTGTAAGAAAGAATCTTATTGGATACTTTAAGAGTGCCACAAAATCCTTCAAAATTAATAAACTGATTATTGTTGTATTAATATATATATACATGTAGACAGATCCGTCCGCTGTTTCAGATACATACCAGTATCTCCATCAAAACATTATCTATTCAAGTCTAAAGTTTGTACATTAAAAACCATTCAATAAAATCCACAGTTAAATCACACTTTGGAATCTGCGCTGCTGTCCAGTAGCACGCATACTCGCAATCTACCAGTTTTCCATGTCACAGTTTCTCAACATCATTCGTAACATGATGTGTAAGTCATTTATCAAACCCTGGTTAATTTTACTATTCGATGTCACTCAACATAATCCTTCCAGTGGCTACACAACTTCTGTATCAATTTCCCGTTTCAAATTTCACCAACACAACCAAGAGCACTTGGACAAGAAATGATCACCAATTAGAGTAAAATTATATGAAATGTCACAATAAAACAGATGACATTTCTCAGTACATCCCCCCCATAAACACAATTTCAATTTTACAAAAAAAATAGTACATGCTTTAAGACACATAGGCACACCATGCTTTTGGCATACACAACAAACAGAAAGCAGATAAGGTAAATCTGAAGAAATAAAGTCAATTTCTCAGTGAAGTAATTAAGTCAATTTCTAAAACAAACAAGAGCTGTCCATAAGACAGCACGCTCGACTATTGTGGGTGTTTGCTAATAAAACAAAACTTTTATCAGTATAATAGCAAAACAAAATTCTGCAACTATTAAATAAACTGAAAGTTGAATCATAAAAAAGTCAAAATCTATAACTATAGATTTAATTTTTGGTAAATTAATTGTTTGATACAAATTTACCCTGAACACTATTGCAAGATTTGATATAACTACCATAAGTTTTTACTGTGATATGTGCATGATAGTACCTAGCAGGCAAAACTTTAACCAAATATTCAAAGTCAAACAAGGGCCATAATTTGTACTAAATTTTCAAGAGTTATCTGCCTTGATTGTATGACACCCCTAAAGACATGAACAAAGTTTCAAGTCAATATCATAAGTGGTTACTGAGATATGTGCATGATAGTACCTAGCAGGCAAAACTTTAACCAAATTTTCAAAAGTCAAACAAGGGCCATAATTTGTACTAAATTTTTTCAAGAGTTATCTGCCTTGATTGTATGACACCCCTAAAGACATGAAGAAAGTTTCAAGTCAATATCATAAGTGGTTACTGAATATGTGCATGATGGTACCTAGCAGGCAAAACTTTAACCAAATTTTCAAAAGTCAAACAAGGGCCATAATTTGTACTAAATTTTTTCAAGAGTTATCTGCCTTGATGTATGACACCCCTAAAGACATGAACAAAGTTTCAAGTCAATATCATAAGTGGTTACTGAGATATGTGCATGATAGTACTTAGCAGGCAAAACTTTAACCAAAGAAGCAACGCCGACGCCGACGCACAAGTGACTGTAATAGCTCTCCATATTCTCCGAATAGTCGAGCTAAAAATGGAGTACCAAATCAAATCTGAATGAATAAATGAATCGCGTCAATTTCTGAATGAATGAATGAATCAAGTCAATTTCTGAATGAATGAATCAAGTCAGTTTCTCAATGAATCAATTCAAATTCTGAATGAATGAATCAAGTCACTTTCTGAATAAATGAAGTCAATTTCTGAATGAATGAATCAAGTCAATTTCTGAATGAATGAATCAAGCCAATTACTGAATGAACGAATGAAATCAATTTCTGAATGAATAAATGAATCAAGTAAATCTCTGAATGAATGAAGTCAATTTCTGAATAAAGGAATCAAGTCAATTTCTGAATGAAAAAATCAAGTCATTTTTTGAAGTGAAGTAAGTAAGTCTACTTTTAAATGAGGAAATTAAGAAATCAAGTCAATCTCTGAATTAAGAAATTAAGGTCAATATCTCAATGAGAAATTCAACAAATCAAGTCGATATCTAAATGAAGAAATAAAATTAATTTTTAAAAGAAGAATTTAAGAAATCAAGTGGACCTCTGAACAAGATTTTTTTTATAAGACTGAGAGGCAGACCAACTTCTATTACATTAAAAATGGTAAAGATGGTTTATATAATTAGAACATAAAATAATTTTTTCAAGAAATTCAGAGATGACTTTCACAATTAACAGACAACAAAGAATTGGAAACAGTGTATATATCAACAATAAAATATCAATCAGTCAAACTGTGATATATCAAAAATAAGTATTTCAATCTAAATAAATTATGCAATACAATATGGATCTAAAATTGGATGCAAATAACATTGTAAAAGCAGAATATCAAACTCTTTCTACAATCAACGCAATCATATCCATGTCACGATATAAGTGCAGCATGGTTTTACATTTATTTTCGAACACTTTTTTTTCTTCTCTTCTTTCTGAACAAAAACATCAAAGTCTGACTGAAATGTGAGGCTTAAAATAGAACAGAGATGTTTCCCCTGCTTCAACACAAGTTTGGAAGGTCCAACGTTAACAAACAGCAACAGCTTTCATGAGATCCTATCATAGGTTCATGACCATGTTGCAGGTGAAACAAACATCATTCTATTTTTAGCCTTCGTGGTAACAAAAAGAGGGTAAAACAGAACAATGACAGTCTAAGTGTGCAATACAACAAATGCTATCTATTCAACCAATCGTGCAGAAAGAAACATCCAATCGCTACACCGATCGGTATAAGTACACATTGGTAACGATTAAAACCTTGCGCTTCCTCTCCGACATTATGCGTCATTAATTCCTGCTGGTTTTCCATCTCCTTTTTAAGCTGCATATTTTCTGTCTGTATTGACTCAAGAGCTATCAGTTTGTTTTTAATGGTCTCAAGTTCCAGCACCAGCGTCTCCTTGTCTTCTTCCAGCTCATGGATCCGCTCGTCAAGAGACTCGCGCTCGGAACTGTAACCCTCTATTAGACCTGAAAATGTTTGTTTTCTTTACGGCATTTTTCTGCCTTTTAGGCATAGCATATATACATGTATGAGTAAATTGTACCCCAAGCAAGTACTAATATGTAAATTGTTAAACTTTTTTTTTTGAGGGGCTAATAAATGTGAAAAGCTGCTAAGCATATCTAATGAATTCTTTTACTATTTCTAGTATCTAAATTTTTCACTGTTTTTCTACTGCAATATTTTTGTCTTAGCACCTACTGCTATTTAATTGAATCTATCTTCAGATACACATGTTTTAGCAGAACATACCTTCAGCTTTGTGCAGTTCCAGGGCAAGGAAATCTTTACGCTCAACTTCTTCTCTGAGGCGTTCTTCAAGGTCGCTACATCTGGAGGTCACCTGCTCAAGGTCATGACCTTTGCCCTCCAGAGTCTCCATGATTTCTACCTGTGACTGCCTAGTATCCAGAAGCTGGTTGGTAGTTTCCTCGATCATGTCCAGTAAATGAGTCACAGATGAGCGCAGACGACTACCAGAATCTGTAATAACACATAGACATACGAATCATGTAAACATGTTTAATAAGATCTTAACACAATCACCTATTTAATTTTTCTCCTGTTTTTAGTATTTTTTTCGTGGGTCTTAACACGTATCTTAACAGAACATCAGTAATTCATAAGCTGGCAGTTTGCCAGTTTCCATTCCAAGGAGTGACCAGGACCAGACTCCCATTCCCTGCAAGAAACGGTCAACTTTCTGTTAAAAGTGCCAGGTCAGTAGCAGGGCTCAGATCCATGACCTTAAATCAGTCAGACATATAGTAATTTCAAGTCAGAAACCTTAACCACTCAACCATGGAGACATGTCTGTTTCCAGTAAACAATTTCCTTTGAAACAGATTTATTACCATTTAAAACATCTGTTGTACTTTAGTATCAAAATGATAAAAACTTTGTACAAAAATTGTGTGACTCAACTTATTACCAATAGAAAGCTTTCCTCCATTTATTTTCACACTGTTCTAATTTTTAAGTTCCCATAAATTCACCGCTTCAATTTGTTTTAATGATGATATTCTACTTATTTTAGGTCCTCATGAAGACACTGTACATATGAATGCCACAAATACTCTTCAATATTGGAGGGAAGAAAAGTGAATATATGCAACTAATAATCAGAATTCTTAACTTATGTCATGTAAATAATGTCCTGTGATAAATGAAGTCTTCATCACTTCACTGCATCAACATGTTTCAACTAAAACATGGTCTTACACACAGCAAATGTTAACAACTTCCTTTTAGAAATACAACACACACACACACACACGTTAATTCACATCTGTCAAAGTGTATTTTCAATCATTCAACAATATGTGTGTATGTTAGAAAACATGTGTTGATGTATCTATATACACATACACAGTGCACAAAACACTTAAGTTATAATCACTTCAGTTTACCAATATTATAACAGGATATTGCTCATATACTTTTATATTGAAGTGTCCAGGTCACATGATCTACCATGTAACAGGTCACATTACTACCATGTGACAGGTCACATGATCTGAGGATATTATAAGAGACTGCTTTTTTTATATAAATATGTATACAAAGGAAAAAAAAAATAAAAAATGTTTTAAAGCCACCAAAAAATTCATTTAAATTTGCCTAAGTTAAGCATCAGTTAGTCATATCAAATGCTTCAATTAAAGACTTAACTTCAATAAAAAGGACTCTAGAAAATCAATAAAAAATGCTTTTCCTGTTTCCTACAAATCTTGCCTTATGAAGTTGCATCTCCAACAGATTTTCCATGTAATGATTTATTTTTGTCACGTTTTAGTAAGAAATATTTCCTCATCATGATGTTCCACAAAATACCGAGTTATAAAAATCTCCAAGTGAGAAATTTTGAGGAAATAATGTAGCAGTTAATAGAATTTCTGCATTTGGAGTAATTAAATATGAAAATTAACCTAAAAAAACTTTATTTTCCCTGTTCTCTAAATTCCACACTTCACACAAGGGGATTTCAAAGGGAGATAACTAAAGCTGTCTTACATCGAGTATAAAGGGAGAGAATTGTGGTTTCATCAAAGCAGTTTGTTTCTATAATTTCTACAGAAAGCAATATAAAAGTATAGAATCAAAAATAGGCTTTGTAACCCTTACCATGTTGATTGCAACTTGATTCTGCCTTTGTGACCAGTGCAGATCATGATCAGCCTGCACCCCTATGAAGAGTTAATGGTGCGGTCCAAACTGTTAGATGGACAAGTCCACCTCAGAAATTCAGCATGGTCAGGGTTAAAGGGCATGTGTTAAAAGGCGAATACATATTTACAATGTAGGGATATAAATTAAACAGGGCATTGGGATGTTTTGCACTCCCCCATGACAATCCTGCACACATGCATGTCGAGGTAAAATAGGACAAAATACAGGTTCAAACAATTCTTCTGGAAAATGTAAATACCATTCAAAGAATAAATCATGTGCCTCCATATAATGTGTAGCTCTTCTCCTGAATTTTCTGAAAATAGCCATGCATGTTTTTTCCATTTGTCCTTTCAAACAGACATGTTCTTCCATCACTACTTTTCTGTCACTCACAAGATTACCATTGTGCCCCTATCACTGACTGACAGATGCACAGTTACAACCCCTTTAGCGGGTTTTCAGTCTCTATGGACTCAAGAGACGGGAGACAAATGAACATTGTTACAAAACATCAGTACAAACAGTATGGCCGGACTGAGAATCGAGCCCATAAACTCCCAGATTACGTTGTTAATAGGGTCAGTACAACACTACATGGCCCATTTACCTTAAGAGAAACACACACAAGAAAATATAAACCATATTTATCCCTATTGACACACGAGCAAATGTCATTTGATACACTCCTGTTCTTGCTTTTTGCCTACCGCTCAACTGTCCAAAATACTTTGAACCAAATATTAGAAGCATGTTATCTATAATATTCAGTATGGTAACTTTACAGTAACGAAAATTTTGAAAACCGCATACCCTTCTATTCACCCACAATGACCCACCCTGCACATCAGTTAGGGCATGCATGTCAATAGAGATAAATACGGTAGTGAATCCAAGACAGTACCACTTTGTTTCAATACAACCACAATACATGTACAACTTTCAAAACCTCGTTGCAGCTGGTACCCTATTCATGCAAAGAGAACCCAAATTGCCCAAAGCAGCAAGCATTTATAAGCCAGACGGCCTCTAAGCATCTGGTACCCACCTGTAAGAAGTTCCTCCTCCTCGGACTTGAGTTCCGGTCCTTGGAATATACTGTCTGATATATGCTGTGAGAGATCTAACCCTTCATCTGTCACATTAGATACTATACTGGTGTCCTGAGCAGCATCTCCATCTGAAATTAACAGTGGATAATAATGATACATGCCGATTTTTCTTAGGGTTTAACACTTGTTCAACAGTATTTCAGTTATTCACAAGTAGGCAGTTAACCTAGCCACTGTTCCCAGGAAGGACCAGTATACTACTTTCACACCACGACTTCTAACCTAACCTAATGAGTCAGGTTAGTAACTGGGCTTCAACCAATGACCCTCAATTAAAGAATAAGAATAACGGCTCCTAAGTCCCTCAAATAGACCTCTAAAAATATAAATGTAAAACAAACAGGTCAAGTCTCCATTCTCATGTATCTAAATTTTAAGTTAATTGCAATGGTAGAATGAATAACCTGTACAAGTTACTTTTCAGCAACAAACACGTACCCTCTGCTCTGGCGGGACTAAGCCTTCCAGGAGACGTAGCCGGCGACCTCTTGCCTGGTGGGGGAGTCCTCTTCCTTTCCGCTGACCCTGGACGACCTTTGTCTGCAGATCGATCCCCGGATTTCTCCATCATGACCTTCATCTTCTTGGTTATGGACTCCTCAACGCCCATGTAGGTTTTCACAGCATCCGACAACAGCCCAAGCACGTGCTCATTAGTGTTCTGAAGAGCATTTCTGCAAAGATGAAAACAGGAAGTATAATTATTAGATTTATCTCTGCACTTACTTTTGTCTATTCATTAATCAGAAACCAAGAGCTTTAAGCACAAGGTTTTTTAACTTCAATGATTTAAATTAACTGGAGGTGACACTTGGCTGCTACATGTATTATTCTTCTTGAAAGACTGAGTCAGACTCGGGCATTTCATGTTGTATTGAACATTATCATCTCTGAATGACAATTAGTCAGAAATACATAGGCAACTGTTTTTTTTTTCAACGCCCCTCTTTATAAAAATAACTGAAAAAAGCATATCCAGTGTTCAGTTACTCTTGTCAAAACATACATATAATGTGTTGCAATTCAAACTGGGCCGATACATAGCATGTGTCACAGAATTGTCCAGATATTCAAAGTTGGATGAACTACTGATTTTAAATTGCTACACATGTAAATAAAAGAAAAAAGAAACCTGTTGACTAATGCCATTCTTGTGTTCAAGTTTCACAGTATGGTGATTAGCTTTTAATAGGCAGTTTGGGGATTGTTTTTTGGTCAACTTGTGGCACTGTCTTTATGGTAGTGGTTTGGTAGCAAATTACGAATATAGTGGGCTACCTACAATACTGTAGTAAGTCCTGTTTTTATTTCTTATAAGTTACAACAGTTTTGCAGTCAGCCCTTGAAATTTAATTTATGCACAGTAATTATCCAGTTGGTATTTTTTAGCAGCACAATGTGTTGTTGCGTCTTTTTACCTTTCAGTGTTAAGGCGTTCAATATCTCCTCTCAGCATGGCCGTCAGGTTACTCTCTTCCTGTTTCTCTCGATCCAGACGCTCCATCTGATCATCCTGTTTACTCATCTCCGCCTGAAGTCGTCGACGTAACTCCTCAACCTCCGCCTCCAACTACAAGTAATCAGAAATATTTCATTCAAATCATCTATGTAAATTCTGGATAAATTACCTAACTTTGCAGATTCTGGACCTAACACCTTTGTTTTTCAGGGTCAAATACCTCCCTACATTCGCATTGAAATTCTGGGTCAACTATTTAAATTCTGGGTCAGTTACCTAACTATGCAAATTCAGGACCAATTACCTAACTTTGTTTTTCAGGGCCTATTACCTCACTACATTTGTATGTAAATTCTGGGTTAACTATCTATGTAAAATACTTGGTCAGATACCAGTATTTTGAAGATCAGATACCTAAACAAAAACTTGGTCATTAGGCCTAACTTTGTAAATTTTAAAAACTGTTAGACGTATCTAGTATAGCTTTTACTGAACCTTAAATTCAGAGTTTTACATAAATATTACTGACAACTGACAATTTTCATTAGAACATCACTTGGAGCTTTAAGTTAAACAACTTTACCCAATACTAAATTCAGATCTGAAGAGTACAAATATTCAAGATTTCCGTTACAGCTCTTTTAAGTGAAACCTCAATAAACTAGGATTTTGATTCATATCTGACCGCAATAACATCAATTTCTATGAAAATCCTAATATATGATTACCTTATGTATCTTGCCATTAATTTTCACAACTCTATCCATTAACCTGGTCTGCATTCCATTCATGTTTCCTATCCCATTTCACAGAATTAATAAAAAATCCATTGAAATGTGAAACCGTCAAAATTACTCTAAGTAATTTCCATTCCCCATCTGCTCACTCCTGAATTATCGTGCAGGGTGAAAAGTAAGTTCAAACTCACACAAATCACTGTGCAGGAATTGATTTTTTTGTAAATAATATATAACATAAGATTCTCTGAATCATAAATTCTTTGACTCTCTTGCAATAAACTTCCCCTCAAATTCCCTGTCCTAAAGTATAGCTGCTCTAATTACATCATCATAACCTGTATGGACTTAAAATAAGGTCAACAATGGCAAATTGGGCTCCAGTTTTATGTATTTGCAAAACAACATTTTATTTTCCTGAATTTATTATGAACCTATCAAATTCTGCAAGCTTTGCATCACCTTGGAACCCACAACCAATTTTCATAAATGCTAGTATCTACGTTTTAGAAAATCTGTTATTTCTATAACTCCTTCTCCTTACTCCTGCCCCCATTCCCCCCTCCCCCCAACAAAATCCGACCCCCGTCAGCTATGTCCAACACAGGGTTCTAGAAAAAAATTTAGTAACTTTTCTGATTATAATCTTAGGGCCGTAACTAGGCCAACTACAAACCATGAACTGGATTTATAATACTCAACAAAATTTTCAAAAGCCTGCAACTGTGCTGTAAAAATTTGAATCATCAAATGAAAAGTAAAACAACATAAATATTTTGTTAATAGCTTCTCAGTTTTTTAAAACAAACTATTATAATATAAAAAGATGTGATTGCTTCTCAAATTAATTAAAGGGCCGTAACTCTACCATAACAAAACAAACTGACAAACAGCAATGTAATGAATAAATCTCAGTTACAGTAGTCTTTTAAAGAAGTATTGTATTTAGAAAATTTGAAAGATTTTTACGATACAATATTAAGCAGCTTTTTCAGAATTTTCCAAAGCAGAATGTTTCTACCCCCTCCCCAACCCCACTTCCAATACCCTAAGGTTCAATTTCAGAAAGGGAAAGGTCTATTTCAACAGTATTAAAGCTATATAGAGGCCGAAGTTATAAGTTAACCTAACTATCATTCCTACGCTTGAAATATCTTCACCATGAAACTGATCAAAATTCTCACAAAAATAGTCAGGTCAGTAATTGGGCTTGAACCGATAACCCATCAATCAGCGAGATGTTTAGTAATTAAAAGCCAGGTACCACTCAACCACAGAGGCAGGTGGAAAGTTTCCTTTAACATGCTGTTATAACTATGTTTGCAGGTAGAGTCACAAACGGGCTATCCTTGAACCCATAGTACTACTGAAGTCCATTGGGAATAGACAACACCTTGACTTCAACAGTTAATTATCCGAGGAGAAATGTACAGCATCAAATATGCATGAAGTTACTCTTCATCGAGTGTTTCATCTCTGCCTTGTTATAGAAGATAATACCTCTTTGCGGAAGAGTAAATTCTGATGCATTCAATGTTACATTCATGAAGATAGTATAGAATATAGTAAAGTTTGCAGAAATTTTTACGTATAAGCGTACGAAAGTTGATGGATAGGTACATGTACAGTAAACTCCGTTTATAACCAACTCTTTCCGACCATTTAAATCTGCTCCTTATATCCGTAGTTTGTTATATCCATATAACATGTCCACATAAAATAAAGATAGAAAAAAATCTCGGGCAGAGAAAGTTTGTACCTTATATCCGGAGTTTTGCTATATCCGGAGTCGTTATATACGGAGTTTACTGTATGTAGAGACACTTTACATCCCCAGACCTTTATGATCATGAAAAAGTTTTTCATAAAAGAAAAACACAAACCTCCTTAATCCTGACTGTCATTTCCTCTTTGTCAGAGGCCCTGAATGAGGAATCTGTTGTGTCGTCTAGAGACTTGACGGTGGGGCCACCGGGTATTTCTGCTCCGTACCCCAGAGTCTGTATCAGAGCTGGTGGCGTGCTTCGATCGCTCTTCTGGGTCTCTGTACCTGAAAGGCATAAATACACACTTGTTTGAGGTTGTTACTATAGATGATTGGTCCGAGGTGGTCTTACCTTGCATCACTGTCTAATACAGGTTCAAATTCTGGTCTCTACATTGAATTTTATTATGCTTTTAGCCCTAATACATGGTTTACTTTTGAAACCTCCCTTGCCGCTTGGAGCAGAACTAAGTTTTGTCACTAATGGCACTCAATCAAACTTAACAACCTGATGACCATGCCAGACATTACTGTCCCACAGACCAATCATAGTCTACTCCAGCTTCAAAGGCAGACTTATCTATTTCCAGCATGGTAATGGTCAAAAACCTAATTTTGTCAGACCCTGACATCTCCCTCTCCCCGTTCACAGGTCAGACCCTGATAATGCGTAAGGCATCTGTAAATATGCCATGAAATGTCAATACTTTGCTTTCAATTCTTTTCCATTTTGGGTTTTATTCATAGACATTTTTTAATATAGGCCCTCAGATAACTTGTTTCTGGTTTCCTCAGAAAAGTTGACCACTTCTCATCTGTTATTGTGTTTAGTCAATCCACTGAACCATTTGCTTTATTCCTATCTTAACATGATATGTAGTTTCATTTGCATCACTATTTTTCAAGGAAGACATTACCTTCTTCCATGGATTTATCCGACTCTTCTTCTTCTGAGAACTGTATCAGTTCAGTATCCTGGGTTGTGTCAACTCCCCGTAAGGAGCCTCTGGACTGGTCCATCGACGTTTCTACTGCTGATGTATCCAGAGACTGAACCCCAACTTCTTCTAGAGTTCCCTGTAGGGAGCCTCCCTGGTCATCTTCAGACATATCTTCCCCACTTCTGGCCTCAAATACCTGAAAAACAAAAGAATATATTCAAAATTTCAATAAATTTGACAAAGACAAGTTCTCGCAAAAAATTTCAGGATTTACAGTACATCAGTAGCGGTCACTGAACATAGGTGACTGTTTAATTCAGGTGAACATTACCTAACTAAATGTAAACAACCCTGCAGCAGACTCAATGCACAATTACTGCATGTATTTACCTGTGTTTCCATGGCTCCACTGCCTGACACACCTCGGGGCTCAGACTCAGGATCAGATCTCTCAGAGTCTGTCTGGCTGCGCCCAGTAGGCACCATGAAGTCTTCAACTGACTCCCT
Source organism: Saxidomus purpurata (assembly GCA_022818135.1). Taxonomy (NCBI): domain Eukaryota; kingdom Metazoa; phylum Mollusca; class Bivalvia; order Venerida; family Veneridae; genus Saxidomus; species Saxidomus purpurata. Next base: position 16,270,990 of record JAFMSR010000013.1, on the reverse strand, counting down.
GGTTGATCCCATGGTACTACCTGCATGGAACTGAAAAAGAACCTGAATTTCAATATAATTGTTTCTATCAATTTTACATCTATTTTTAGCGACATTAAGACAGTATCGATGACAGGAGAATGACCTTTGCACCTTGAAGAAACCATTAAGGACTATTCTATCACCATCAGAAGCTGTCAATTATAAGAGATATATAGACCAGTGTCTTAAGCAGGGATTTACACCTTATGTATCATTGTGAAACATGACTATAATCACGTCTCCAATGTTACACAGGTTGTCTGTGATGCACAAGTGAAAAGTGAACTGAACAGAATGAGCAGGCTGATCTGGATCCATACTATAGCCTACTTGGCTTTTTACATTGGCTCTTAGTAACCTGGCTTCTCTCTGGCTCGTTGTCGTTTCACATTACTACGTTCAAATAGCAGTGTCAAAAAACAATCCTTTTTTTTTGGTTTTTAAATTGCCTAGGAAATCCAGTCTATATAATCCAGTATATACCGATACCAAGAATATATCCTGTCTATAAAAACAGTTTGTAATCCAGTCTAAAGTTTCAAAGTTTATTGGTCAAGTCATGGTCCTTTAAGGGCATAAGACATTAACAACAAGAGCTGTCAGTAGGACAGCGCGCTCAACTTTTTTAGTGCTTGCCTATAAAACAAAACTTTGACAGTTAAGGGCACACAAGACTTTAACTAGGAATTTCTAAGTACAAATCAAGAAACATTTTCACAGAGTTATCTTCTCTTGCTTACAGACAGGTGTCATGATGGTTCATAAGTACTCCAACTTTCAAAGTAATATCTCTAATGGTTAAGTCAACAAGTGGACAAGAATGAAAAGTCAAAAAGGGCCATAATTCAAATAAAATCCTTGACAGAATTACTTTCTCCTGCCCATGTTTTGGGATCATGATGGTTTACAAGTATTCCAACTTTCAAATTAATATCTCAAACAGTTTAGTCAAAAAGTGGATGGCATAAAAAACTTAACCAAGATTCTAAATTAATAAAGGGCCTTAATTATTAAAACAAATCCCTGACAGAGTTACGTACTCTTGCCTACAGATGGGGGTAATGATGTAAACAAGCATTCAAAGTTTCAAAGCAATATCTCAAAGGGTTAAGGCAATAAGTGGATTTTACCCATATTCAATGTATTTTCTAAGTAAAAAAGGGGCATAATTCTGTCAAAAACCTTGGCAGAGTTATGTACTCTTGTCTGTTGATGTAGGCCATGATGGTAAACAAGTATGGTTAGTTTCAAAGCAATACCTCCAATGGTTTTGAAATAAAGTGAGGTGGTACGAAAAAGTTAACCAAGCTCAATACACTTTTTAAGTAAAAAAAGGGCCATAATTCTGTCAAAAACCTTGACAGAGTTATGTATTCTTGTCTGTAGATGGAGGTTATGATGGTTAACAAGTATGGTAAGTTTCAAAGCCATACCTCCAATACTTTTGAAATAAAATGGGGTGGTACGAAAAACTAAACCACGCCGACGCCCGACGACGCCGCGGCGAGTAGGATAGCTCCCCTTTTCTTCGAAAAGTCGAGCTAAAAACAAATGTAATAACAAATACAACTGAAGCATTGAGCAAATATTTCACATATGAGTGGAGAATGAGGTGACCATATTCCAATATATCTACAGTCTATACCCAGTCTTTTACCAAGTCCATTCTATATCCAGTCTATTACACAGTCTATACCCAGTCTATTTCCCAGTCTATATCCAGCCTATAATCCAAACGGTAAAACTTCAGTGAAAGAAATACTTCTAAACACAAATTCCCCCAAAACAGACTATCTCTAATAATAAACCTTTCATCAACAGTTTAGAATCTACTATGTTTGCTTTTAGATTCCTCTAACACATTTCAATACACTTCCAATTTTATCCAACTCCAATACTAATTACAGTTACCTATTCTTCCCTATTAGAAAACTTCATTCAAAACTGCAATTACTTCTACCCCCACAATGGCTTTTGTTCAATGTCTATATTTATCCAATAAGAAAGGTAGTTTTTCTATTCCAAGCAATTAAAAGGCAAAGTCTGTCAATATTCATTATAATTACAATGCACTGTGCATTTTAAATTCAGTTATATGAGAATATTACAAAATATTTTTAATTTTAAATTCTTCAAACTTCAAAGAATTTGCTAAATTACTTTTCTTCCTGTCAGTTCATGCAACAGCTCTATCATGTGTTTTTAACAGGCATTTATAAACAGGACTTTTTGACCTGATTTAATTTCTTTGACATTCTAACCCTGTTCTATACATGTACATGTCAACATAAGAAGCTCATCTAAATTTTCAAGACCCTAAAAATAAAAAAAAATTCCAGTCTTCACAAATAACACGCAACTTCCCCACATAATAACACACAACTTCCCCATAACATAACAGGAAGAGACATATGAAAGCTTGCACTATTGTTGATTAAAAAGCAGGTCGCATACTTTGCAAGCAAAACTAAAGCATCTTGAAATTAACCTCATTTCTCAAAGCGAATTTGAACAGAAACAGCAAAATACTGGTATTCAATAGCGAGAAATATAAGAAAGTACATAAACAAACGAAATGACAGGTTCAATATCTGCAGCATGCGGTATCAGAACAAACCAACATAAACCCATTAGGACCCATTTGATGCAAATAAAGCAATTAAGCCAATACTGAGAGATGGAACAATTCTGTAAGACTGCCGGTTAATTCTGTTAAGAAAGCAAAAGTCAAAGACAGATGTCAGATATTGATCCACTATTTCCAAGTCAATCAATACAGGGCACCTGTTGTTTCATGCAATATTAACATTTCCGATACTACAACTGATATAAAACTTTTCCAAACTAGTCCACAACCCAGTATATGGTGAAGCATCATTCAAAAATTAAGACTAAATGTAACACAGATTTTGGTGTAATAGAAAGGGAGACAACCAAGAGTTGAGTTAATGTGACCAACATGTTACAGGTTACAGTTACTATGACTGTGCTACAAATGGCCTTTATTTTCCTCTGACTAATTCTTCGTTCTTTTTTTTCTTGTTCACAGAATATTATAGGAAGTTAAATTTGAAAGAAAATAACAGATTTACCAATTAGGCTGCAAATGGTTGCTATCAGCACTTTGTTACATGGGAATATTTCTTACCACATTTTGCTTTCTTACCTGAAGATCCCTAATTCAGTGCTAGAACTTTCTAAATACACACCATTCCTTAATTTTGAATAGTCTGTTCCGTTAACATCAATTTAATCTAGTCAAAAAACAACTCAAGGTACTAAACTGGTAAAAATTAAACACGAGAGAATTACGTACCACGGGTACAGTTTGTACGGGTGAGATGGTATCGGGGTACTGTTCAATAGCTCTCTGGGCCTCTGTTAGCTCCTTCTGAATCTCTGCAATCTGTACCTACAAAGAAATCAATCATTTATGACCTGCATGTTTCACAAATTTCTATTTTATTTCACCAGCCTAAGCTGAACCACTTAAGCACTACAAAGCAGTTCATTCTCTTGGGGTCAGTTTGACAGTAATTTAGTTAAGTATGAGCTGGCAGTTTTGTTACCGTCATTTCTAAGAAGAACCAGTACTAGACTCCGATATTTTACAAGAAGTGGCCAACTTTCTCATATATAGAGTCGGTAGTAGGACTCGAACCTATTACCTCAAACAGTGCAAGGTTTCTTTTTTTAAATTTGGAGGATTCATTCTTCTACATGTAAGTCTGGCTGCTTAAGTGTTAGTGTTTGATGGTGTTTGTTGGACGATGTTGTTTGATGGTGTCGTTTGATGGTGTTTAGGGATGACTTCATGCAACCAAAGAGGCAGTTCTTGTATGCCTTTGAGATAAAGCTTCAACTGATATACCACCTACCTTATGTTTCTCAGCCAAGTCATCCAGCCTAGACTGGTGCTGTGTTTCCAGATTGTTCAGCTCATTCATGTGTTTCTGAACCAGTCTCTCTTCCAAGTCTTGTAACTCTTGTTGGTGAGCTAGCTCTAAAGCTTCTACATCATCCAGATCTGGCACAACTGTCAAAACAAGGGCAGTAAGTCAGCAACGAAATGTGGCAGAAAAATTGACTCTTATATGACAGTAAAAGTTCTTACAGTTTATTGCATCTTGGGTGTTGCCCAGTTGTATTAAACTAGTGACCAGCATCACTTAAAAATTACTTTCTCCACTGTTTTCATGTTCCGAGTTCCCCCTTACTTCATACAAGAATCTATGACTTCAGCAGATAAAGGATGAAATAACTGGATCACCTCCTTTCAATAAGTTCCATTTACAACGTAAGTTTTACCTGTTTGTCTCTTTACAGATTCCTGTACCATTGTCTCACTGACTTCTTCCTGTGTATCATCAGGCTCACCTCTGGACTCCCTCTGCTTCTCTTCGGTCTGTCCTTCCTGAAACGGCACATCAACAATCATTACATGTAAACTTAGTTATTTTACCTCAACTGTATTAAAACAATCACACATTTTTTACTCAGTACAACACTTTTATATAACAGCTTTGTCCAGAAAGAAAGAAATTTTTGAAAGACTCTCACTAGCTGACTATGTCCATCACCAAAGTAACTTCTAACACTTGCGTATATTTTCACATGGACAGTTAATATTTCTATAAATACATTTACAATTTTTCTTACTTGTTCATGCTTGTCACTGGAATCAGCTGCCTGGCTTGATTTGGGCTCCACTTTAGCCCCACCCTTTCCGTCACCCTTGTCATCATCATCATCAGATTTATCAGATTTATCACTTGACGAATCCGGTGAAGTTACCTTCTCAGATTCTTCATCCTTCTCCCCTTCCTCAGTCTTACTTGATTCAACGGAAGCTTGTTTCTTCAGTACTACAGATCTTTCTCTTTTTGCTGTTTCTTTTTCAAACGTCTCTACAACTTCAGTCTTAACTCCTTCATATTCAGCTTTCAATTTTAAGATCTCTGCTGTGTGTTGGCTTTCCAGTTCAACAATCTGAGACTCGTACTGCTGTAGTAACGTGTTACGAAGGTCAGTCATTTCTTTTTCATAATGTACACGCTTGTTTTCGAGGTCCCGATCTCTTTCTACAAGAATTTCTTGCAGCTGTTTGTCAAACTGTTCACTAAACCTTGTCTGAAAAGATTAATTTCAAAAATTATCATGAGTCAGAAATCTAGAATAGAAGCAAAACAATACATCGGATTCCCAACTATGCAAAAACCTACAAAAGTCCTTTTTGACCAGTATTTATTAAGATCAGCTTTATTACTACACTTGTATTTTAAATTGTGTATACTGCTTGTACTTATGTTAGTGTTACACCAGGATAAAACTGCTTTCTTTGCCTTTTACCATGTATGTAAATAGCTTGCATTCTGCAGAGTGAGACTTTGTTAAAGGTTAGATACAAAACATCACAAAATGCATATTGCGTTTTCCATGAAGTGCTGTCTGCATGAAAACTTCTGCTTGGGGGAAAGACTAAAATCATCATATAAGTTAAACTCAACTGCTCAGTTATGCATATCAATACTGAAAGGTTGAAGAAATTGATATCGTGTGTTTGTTTGCGACATAAAACCCACTCTGAAAGCAATCATGTTTATTACATTAGCTACATTTACTCTTAAATCATCACTTACCTGTTCAGCTTCTATAGTCTCATCACATTCTTGTTGTATTAAAGTCTTTGCCATTTCTAGTTCCATATCAAACTTCTCCTGGACAATCTCTGCCACCTCAGGCACTTCTCCTGTACGAAGACCTTCATCAAAAATTTAAACAATTAGCAAACTGAAGCCTGGAAGCACTCCTTATTTCTAACTCACTCATGCAATTAATAAATGCAAGCATAACTGTATAATTACTCAAAATATGGCTACCATTTCCAAACATAAAATTGTGAACAAATGAACACCATGTTAAATTTCGTTAAATTTAGATCACTTTATAATATAGATGCATTGACAGAACCACTGAAGATTGGACAATCAAATTTTGAATTTTAGATACACTCTGTCGGTATTTTGGGCAACTACATGTAGCAGGAAATAGTAATTTAAGCATAGCAGGAAATAGTAATTTAAGCAATGTTCAATATGAATTTCTTAACTACAACTTGTGTACAATGTCACCTATCGTGTTAACCAATTCATCATTTATATTTTTTCATACTTGAACAGTGCTGCAATAATGTAACAAAAACCCAATCATATTAATAACTCAACTTTGTTCGATCACTTGTTTGCACATCCAAGGTTATGTTTTAAATGTGGGTCATTATGCAAGTCACACTTAAAAGTAATATTTGCATTTCTCTCTGACTTACCTTCAACTAGATTATCATATCTATCCTCCAGATTGACTAGTTCTTGTTTATGGTGCCTTATTATTGTATCTTTCTCTGCATCAAACTCTTCCTGTAGTTCTTCTCTATACAGTTCCATTTTTTCTTCATACTCCTTGCGTAGCTGTGACTCATATTCCTCATGTTTACGTTTCAGTTGAGTAACAATTTCCTCATGCCAAACAAACATATCAGCTTTAACTTTCTGCTCTGCAGCAAGTTTTTCTGAAGTTGCTTTTTCTAAATTTTCATTCAACTGCTCAACTTCAACTCCATGGTCTGACTTAAGTTTTGCAATTTTATTTTCATATTCTTGTTTTAGTTTTTCTATTTTTGCTTCATATTCTTTAGCAACTTCTTCCCTGATCCTGTTTTCATAACTTCCCTGAGTAGCACTTTCTAATTTAGCATTTAAATCTTCAAGCTGTTTTTCATTATCTGTTCTTAATGCTTTGAAAGAAGATTCAAACTCTGTAGCAATTTCATCATAAATTTCTTGCCTAAGTTCTGGAGTTACAAGCTGTGACTTTACAGCAACTTGGACAGTAGAATCTGCTAAAGATTTCATATCTGCATTGTCTGCATTGTCACCAGTTGCTAGTTCTGCCTGAGATTTCTGTAAAGTGGATAAAGGTGAAGAAGGCACTGAACCAACTGTTGACCTGTATTGAGCAATTTGCATCTGTAGTGAATTTATTTTATCTTCATAACCACGCCTGATTGTCGCAACAAACCCTTCATACTCTGTAGGCATTTTGGGCTTTTCTTTTTCTTTTTGTGGCACTAAATCTAATGACCTTGACCTTGATAATGTGTAAGGAGCACCGGGTGATATCACTTCTTTTTTACCATCAACAATATCTTGTAATTTTTTCAATTTTGATTCATGTTCATCTGTAACTGTTTGTAATTTATCTTTAAACTCAAGAGCCAGTTCTGCTCTTAACTTTTCTTTCATTTCTGACTCCTCACTTACATCCTTCTCTCTATCTGCAACTTCAGCTTTTTCAACATCCTGAGTTTCAAATGACTGAAGTCTTGCATTGAGTTCTCTGATTCTTTCTTCATACTCATTTTTAAGCATATCTATTGATTGTTCATACTCTTGTAGTATTTTAGACTCTACATCTTTTCTAACTGCTGCCTCAAGCAAGTCTCTCTCAGTAGTTTCAGATGGAGATGCACCTTCAGTTTGCATAACTTCTCTTACTTCTACAACTGTTTCTTTAACAGGCAATTCACCTATTTCATATTTTTCTTGAAGCTCTTCTAGTTGCTTTTCATGCTCTGTTTGAATACTGTCTAATCTTTGTTTGAGTTCAGTTTCTGTTTTCTTATATATTTCAAGTTCTTGTGCTTGTTTACTCATTTCATCTGAATACTGGTTATTTAATTCATCTGCTTGTTGTTTTAATTCTTCTTCCAACTGAATCTGGAAACCTGCCTCAAGGTCAGCAATTTTAGTTTGATTTAAGTTTTCCATTTCTTCTTTTAATTTCATAATAGCTTCTCCATGTTGTGCATCAAGCTCGTTCAACTCATGTTGAATTCTTGTGTTTGTTTCTTTACTAGCACTAAGTTCTTCTTCAAGTTTCTTAATTCTTTCTTTCAATTCATTTACAATTTTACCCTCTTCACTAACCACTTCACTAACACTCTTGTCTTTTTCACCTTTTTCTTCCAATGCTGCTTTTTCTTGTTCCAGTTGACCTATTTTCCCATCTCTACTAGTCAATAATTTCTTTAATTCTTCAATTTCATCTGATTTTGATTTCAAGCTGTCTTCATAATCCTCAAGAGTTTTATTGTTGTCTAGTAATTTACCATGCAAATCTTCAGCACTAGTTGCCTCAGCTTCAAGTCTCTTTTTCAACTCATCAAGAAGTTTTTCTTTATCTTTCAACTTCTCTTCAAGAGTTTTAATCCTTCCTTCAAGCATTTCATTTTCTCTAGGTGGGGTTGCATCAGGAGTTTCATCTTCGTCAGATATAGCTGTCAGCATCATTGTCCGTCTAACATATTCGCGATGTGTGCCTGCAGTCAGCTGCTGTGGTGATGGAATATCTGTACCAGTTCCGGATTCTTGCTGCAGTCTTGCGAGAAGCTCAACGTGTTCTTGCTTCAGCTGGGCGATGTCAGTAGTGTAAGACTGTTCCATCTCAGAAACTTTTGTCTCGTAATACTGTTTCATTTCCTCAAGCTCTTTTTCATGGACCGAATTGAGAGCAGATTCTGAAAGAAAAGAAAAACTTCGTCACTGTGCTCTTTAAATACCTTGAAGTAAATAGTCAACACATCCAAATGCAGCACAACCTTTTTTTCCTTATTTGATAGAATTTGACTATTCCTTCAGCAATCACAAATATCTCACTACTAACAGTATTATAAAACATCATAAAAAAGTACCCTAATGAATAAAGTATTACTAATTAGAATTACCAACAGTAACTCTTTTAGAACTTTAATCAAGTTGCTAATTTAATAGGAATATTTTGTGAATCATCAACATAGTTATATATTTCTTATTACTTTTAATGGTTTTTGAACATGTAATCTTGTTCAATGTATTAGGTATTAGCAAAGCCCCAAATCTGAATGGCACTAAACAGATTTGTTCCCTCTATAGCAAGACTTAGTACCAGTACAACTTTGCCTCAAAAATTATATTAATTGTATTACATAATAAATGGCAAAAGAAAATACTTGCTACAGAAAACGAAGAAGTCAGTTCAATTTGATGACATAACTACCTGTTTCATTTCTAACTCTGGTCCTATTCTGGAACTCACGGAAGTCCTTCATAAGAAAATCCATGACTATTATCACACTCTCTCTATATAATATACTACTGTCAAACAATCATGCAATCCATTCATTATGTATTCAACATGCTCCCATTGTCACTGTCCATCAGCTTCAACGCCCTAACAACATAGCGTTCCTTCCTCAGAACAAACTTTACACATTCCGAAGAACTGTATACTGACGCATTTCCCATCGTCCTAATTATTTTCCGTGTCCCAATGTCATAGTAACTACCTGCAGATACTACTTTTGATGCCAAAACTTTTTTTGATCTTGTTTTCTTTCTTTTAACAAAATTATACGCCTTCCGTAACGTATTTCTGCACTTCGCTTCTAATTACAAGCTCAAAATTATTTAAAGTAAAGAAATCACTGTGCTTTTCTTATCAAATTTTTACAGAATGTTCTGAATCAATGTCTTCTTTTCATATTTTCAACTATCTACAAAACATTCATGAAAACTTAAAAGAACCATTTAGAACACAGAATTACAAATTTGTTACCAATTCACCAACAAACTCTGCATTTAGTGTTACAGAAATAATTTGGAAAGACAGTTCAGCTTTTCTTTACATGTATATCTATCAACCACTTTCTGATCATGATCTGCACTGTTTGCTAGAACTTTGTATTTAGTAAATTTTTACTGAGTGCTTTATTGAACAATAAATGGTACTGTCAAAATTGAAAGACAGACAAATCCACTTAAGAAATTCAGCATCATCTTGGCTAATTACTACGAACCAATTTTCCAAGACAGACTGCATTAGCAACTAAAAGTATCGGCCAGCTGACAGATATAATCCAAAGTAATTCACAGAAAGTCCTCTGGCAGAATATTATCTTAAATACCAGTCTCTCCTAGCTTATTGAGGAAAAAACATTACATATCTACGAAATAGGCCACAACTATCGTGAAATATATGCTTCGATTTCAGTGACGTCTCTTTAAGGCAGCATCTAGATAATGAACAATCATTCGGCAATAAACAGACCTGTAGCGCAATTTTTGGTTCTGACCCTAAATCAGTCCAAGCTTATATACACTTTTTTTGCAGCAAAATATTATACAAAACTTATTAATTTGACATTATCACCTTCTCCATGTAAAACATAAAATCAATATTCTTATGATATTCAACCGAGTTCTTTTTCTGCAATGATCCTAATATGTCATAGAGAGAAACAATTCTTCGAAAATTCTAGTGAAATTATACTCCAATTTTACTGTTAATTTACAGCACAGAAATTGTCCAAAAATACGAATAACAACTCCAGATAACATCTTAATAGCATCTTCATTTTCATGTAATGCAGGATATTATTGATTTGTGTACTGTTTTAAATTCTGTAAGCTTTTAGAACCTTAATGAGAAAGTACGTCAGGAAACTAACAATGCAATTAACATCTTTGGTAAGGTTGTTAGGCGTTATGTAATGTTTTATTTCGTGTGTACAAATTCTGTATAAATGTAGTACATCCTTAATGAAAAAGTAATACTTTAAACTTTTTCTTTTTTAATTTGCACCACATCACAAAGATTTCAACCAACGATATAGAATGTATAACTTGAATGGTATCCTTAATTTTTTTAGATGAAAAAATACCTCATCTGTACAAATACTTTAAGTTTTCAGATATACCCACTACTACCAACTTCCTCCTAAAATTTAAAGTTTAACTATACTCCTTAAATGTAAGTCTTCCAAGAGTACGTAATTGCTCATTTTTCAACGATGACCCTGAAAATACTAGATTTCAAATTAATTTGTATGTGCTTTTCAAAGACAACTTTCCCCCCTAGTGCAGCACAAGTAACACTTCCTTCCTCCATAATTGGTAACTAACAACTATAATTATTGATTGCTATTAAATAAATGATAGAATATAGGGTGTTCGCTAGACAAGTGTTAGCACATTATCCATAATATTATGTTCTCCTTAACACTTTATGACACAATCCAATACTTATTTCATATATATCTACTATCTTCACTAAACATTTACATTTATAATTATTTCCAGATATCTGGTTAAATCATAACTTCATAGGTTGTCTGAATAAAATTGCTCAAGTCACTAGAAGCTGTGCAACACTTTACTAACGAATTAAACGTAAACGAAGAAATTCCAGCATCACTTTTCGACAAGAATTCAAGTAACCAAAGAGAAAAAGAGCACCAGAAATTTGAAACTGTAAGTGAACCCTTTGATATGTATTGTGACAGGAATGTTCTGTAATACAAACCCTGTACATGTTCTGTTGCTGTACGTTATTGATTTATCATTACCGAGAATAAGTACTGACAAATAGTGACAAATCTCTTCAAGTAAATGACCCAGAATCAATCAGCCGACTCATTTCCTTTGTCACTGCTCCCTTGTTGATCTTGTCAAGCTCATCCCTTGTCATACAGATACATAATCAGAATAAATAGAACAGCAGGACATGACAACTTGACTGACAGGAGTAAACATGGTCAAACTTGTACATAACAGCTGATCACAGTGCTAGAGAAACGTCAACATAACCCTCTGCTGAGTCAGAAAATCTACCTAGATACTCCAAATTCTACAGATCGGCGAAAGGAATTTAACGCCAGTTGAGACTTTAACCGTATAAGCCAAATGTCTGTTTTGACCAATAAGTGGCAACAGATTTTCAAAACCGTAGGGGAGGCACAGACCTACTGTTTGTAGTTACTTAATGATGCATCTTGGAATAGTAAAACACATCTACCTCGGAAAACAATCACCTGCTGATTTCAAACCTAAATCCATGTAAATCAATACATCAATAACCAAATACATATACATACATACGTAGCTAAGTTAATTGAACTTTTAAAACAGAAGTTTCACAGATAATCAATTGTATCCATAATGTGTACATAAAAATATATCCAATTAGTTCAATCCAATCTATTTCCTTCATTGATTTCATCTACTTTAGCTTCTTCATTTTCATGATTAACTTGAAACTGGTCGTGAAAATATTTGCTTTACTCCGATGAATTTCATTGAAAAAGATGCACTGCTTTCCTGATAAGAGAAACTAATACTTATTTGATTGATCTGCACTCTATCTAATTAATTCCTTATCTCCGGATCCATGGAAATTCAAAACTGATCACAAAAATATTAAATACACTTTCACAGCACACCAAAATTCAGTTTATTCAAGTACATAAACAATTTTTTTTAGTAATACCTCCGACACTTATGTACAAATTAAATTCTAAAATAATCCATTCTACTTCAACAAGTATGGATTTTTCATAAACTTTTAAGTCTATTTTCCATATACTCTATTTTCTTTGTACCCGGCTATCCAAAACAATATTTGAATTAAACATAACCCTCAAATAGCCTTAAAAGTACAGGCCTGTTCAAATGTGCACATAATTCAAACAAACCGATATTGAATGTTATAATGTCATCTTTGGTCAATACAGATTTTCTGCCTCATTCTGCACAGACTCGCATGACAGGTTGCTGTGCTATTGAGAATAGCCATTGAGTTTATGATCATTTCATTTTCAACACACATGAATAATTCAGCATTTATCAATAATGTTACACACTTAATTGTGTAGTTAGAACATTAAATGCAAGGCAGAAAGACAATACATAAGTACTTTTTTTTTACATGTATCACTGACAATGATAATGACTTTGGTGCTGAAAACACTGAAATGATGATACTTATGGTGAGGATGATAAAGATGATGATGATAATGATGATGATGATAATGAAGATGATTATAACTCTGATAACAAAAATGATAATGATTACAGTGATGAAGATGATTATCCTGATCCATAGATGATTATCGTGATCCCTAACAACCCTAAATTTGGCATTCAGACCCATTTGTGTAGAATAAAACCTTTGAATCAAGTATGCTTGACACTTGACTGAAAATTTAGCATACAGCACACCTACCATTTGGTATTCTTCTATCTTTGGTTACGTTCTTATGTTCCTGCAGAAATCGGTCTACCACAAACTTCACCTTATACATATTGCTTCTAAAATATCACACATATTTTACGGTCTGGCTTATGTTGTTGCTGTTGTTTCTATAGTTATGAACGCTTAGCAAGAAGATATGTCTTGCTCACTAGCCTGTGCAAATAGCTGCAATAGCCATGTGACTCATAAACAGTCTGAAAATCTTAACAGTATTTCACTCCCAGAAACAAAGGTACTAACTTCAAGTTGTGGCTGACATCCAAAACACAAAAGTTCCACAAATTATTCAATTAATGATCTAAATTCTATGCCACTGCTGTGTACATAATATGAAGAAAGTGTTAAAAGTCCATCATTAACTGTTTTGTATAATCCTAATACAACAATCATTTCAGTCTTATTTTGTTTTTGTTTGTCTGCTGTTGTTGTTACATGTTCATTCTTTGTTGACTTCCTTCTTTCACTGTAATATCTTTCTATATTTTCCTATTTCGCATCTCAAATAATCATCTACATGTATCACATTAAACCATATTGCTCTATTATATCCTTCAACCATTCCATTTGTTTCTGGATGTAAAAGTTTGATGATTATGTATTTTATAACATGTTCCTACTGTTTCAAAACATTTCACCAACAGTCTATAGATCTATAATTGTATCACAAAGATACAGCATGTCTGTGTACCTTACCTGTGAACACATGGTGGTAATCATAGACTTGCTCTATACCTTTAGAGCCTAACAGGCTTATCAGCATATACAAATTCTGTAAATTCTAATATTGTCCAGAAGAAAATACAGCAGATAAATTTCAATCTGCAGTCAACTCTTTGTATCATTCAGTAAATGTTTTGATAAGCTGATCATAAGGAATTCAAATTATATAACTGATACCTCTCATGTAAATCAATTGAGACATATGTAAATCAATTGAGACATACTTTAAATACAATTTTTTCTCTGACACAAAACATATTTATAATTTTTTGTATTGCTGGAAGAGACCTTCTCTTTTAAGTTAAAAACTCTTCTTAAATATCTAACACACAAGAAATCTTTTCAACTGAATGAAGGTTTTCCAGTATGAAGGGTCCCAGCGCAAGGCTACATAAAAGTTTGATAAAATCAGTTTCACTTGATCAAATCACTCTGATAAGGAAGTAGCATCACAATGAAGGTTTTTTACCCTTGGGCCTTTTATCTCCTGTAGGGGAGAACGGCAGGGAGGTACTAATTAAAGTCAACATGTGCATTACAGATGTACCTGTATTATTACCATGAGGGCTAACTTTTACACTATCCTATCTACCTCTATGTCTGCATACACTTAGAACAGTTTTACATCAATCCTTCAAAAATAGATTGATCATTTTGAGATGTCTTTTTCTTGAATGATGCATGAATAATAAAGATGAAATCTTACAAGCTGTATCAAACTTTTATTGCAAATATGTTAGCTGAGAATATACCTATTAAATCAATGATTTAAAATTATGATAAAAGTGAACATCGTTTTCGTTTTTACTTGAAAAACAATTTGTTCAGAAAGCGTGTATTTGTTTAATATAAAATAGGTGTACTTGCAGAAAGCGTTAACAAAACCTAGCTGATACAATAACAGTATTTCTTAAAGTTTGGTTAACCACATCATAAACAAAATACTTTGAGAGATCTACCAAGTTTGATGACGGTCTATAAAGTAAATACTGCCTAAGGAACAGCAAATTTTCTCACATAAAGATTCAAGTCAGTTGTGAGCTCAAACTCATGACCTTCAATCATTGAGTTAACACTGAGCTATAAACAATGCACCTAATACCCTGCAGTACTTCCATGAAATCTCAAGCAGTCTCAATTCAAAATGTCAGTGCTTTCCTGCATTCTGTGTGTCTAGTTTCCAAAGTCTGTTAAATTCTTACATTCCAACCCATCAACCACATATCAATCAACAAACCACTCATGTTTCAATCACCAAACCACACTACCTGCTCAGATTTACAAGAATTTCCATACTAGGTTTCATCACCTTTGAACACGTTCACAATACCTTTGCACACTTTTTTAATACCTCTGCACACTTTCACAATATAAACTCTACACTTTCTTAATACCTCTGCTCACTTTCACAATATAAACTCATGCACACATTCACTATACCCTGCACACCTTCACAATATAAACTCTGCACACTTTCACTATACCTCTGCACACTTTCACAATATAAACTCTGCACACTTTCACTATACCTCGGCACACTCACAACATATCTGCACACTTTAACCCATCTAAACCACACTTTTTTAAACAATACACAGTACTAACTGATGGCCCACTGATAAATCCTGCCAAGATCAACTGTATGACTCTCCATACTACAAGCCAATACCTCTGCACACTTTCACACATCTAAAGTCACACTTTTTCAAACAATAACACATTGTAACCAAATAACACAAGCTGCAAGGGTCAACCCGAGGATTCTCGCCAATATCTCGCAATACACAGGGCCTCCCTTGCTATTTGCCAAATTATGCAGATTGAAAAAAGAAATTTGAAATTGGTACTAGAAATTTTAACCAAATTAGCCCAAATTTCAGACATTTGTCCCAATTAAAATGACTGTTCTGGCCAAAATGTGGCAACAGATTTTGTGAACCCAGGACCTTGCAATCCAGCTATAGTCAAAACTTTCCCTATCAACACTAACCTGTCTGAGTCTGAACTTTGGCCTCAAATTCTGCCATCTGATTCTCGTACTGCTTCTGTATCTGCACCATCTCTTCTTGCAGCTTCTCTACCTCCTGGGACTGCGAGGACATCACCTCGGCCCGCACAGACAACATCTGCTCGTACTCTCCCAGCATCTGTGCTCGGAGAGCAGATATTTCCTTCACCTGACTGTCCAAAGACTTCTGTACATCTGTAACAATTATAAAATTGTTTTTTTGGCAATAAAATATCAATGTAGCAAATAAGTTTACATATTACATGTTTTTTACATTGGGAAAGAAATGCAGTCAATATTCACTGCTCCCCACTGTTATTTTACTATCTACAGATTACTTTACGAGAAGGCTTTCAGCGTCTGCCTCAACCTTGGAGCTTTTTGTTCACAGAAATACTCAAATTGAAGTTTTTTATTGTATAAAACTGATATGCCACAAAACTACTTGAATATTGTTCTAACTAAACTAAGAAATGGGAAAATAAATGTATCAAATACAAGGAAGTGTAACGTACCTTCAGCCTTACTCGGAACACCATGCTTCTCTTCTACATGTTTATATTCCGCTTTGGTTACTGGAGTGGAGGCCACACTGACAGAATCGTCTACTTCAGTCTGGGAATCCTGTGAGTGCCGGTGTGTTACCGACAAATCGGACTTATCCAGATCTGCTCCTATTTTCTATAAATACAACAGATATTACAGTTTAACCATAACTTGGACTTAAGGCAACCACTCCAGAAAGTTGTAAGTCAAATGAACCAGTATATAAAGTGCCGTCTGCTTTGCTATATGTGTCATATCACTTTTGTTGGCTGTTTAAAGTCCCAATAGCACTTTTAAAACTTGTATATAGAATAAGAATAATTAATTGATAATGACAGAACTGTCTTTTATTAACTCTAGAACAATGTAGTTGTTTATTATTCGTAGTTTTGTCACTTATTCATGAATAGGTCAAGGTCAAAAAGTTTTGTTTGATTTTTTTGCAATATCACTGAATAAAATACTGCGCTACATTTATTGCCATGTACTTTCGATGTAAACAGCAACGTAAGGAATGTTTATTGAACAAAAACTGGTCAATTTTGCAAGTAATATCTCTGTCTTGTTAATGTAAGAGCTACATGTAATTTTACATCCAGGCATCATGTGGCTTTAAGACACAGTGCAGATCATGATCAGACTGCATTGATGTGCAGTCTGATCATGATCTACACTTTTCGCAAATGCAGAAAATCAAATTTAATTCATTAATCCGTTGATCTGCTCCGTTTCTCTCACATATTTAAGCATTATTCTACCTCTGCTCATAAAATACATATTATACAAAATATATCCGAAATTTTGAAATTCTAGAAGTTTTCAATTAGAGAGATGGAAAATAATTAACTTCATTATAATATAATGTCATCCAATCAATTTGAATATCAAATGGGTTTTTTCCCCTACACATCATTAAGAACAAAACTGACAACACAATTATAATAGAAAACAATCTGTCTTCTTCCTACTGCATTACAATTTGAGGAAGAAAATATGTAAAACAAACCTTTAATATGGCCTCGTGTTCATTCGTGAGTTTCTTGTTTAATTTTGAAATGAACTCAGCACTGTTTTCTTTGCCTGAAAGACGAGAATGATATCCATCAATACACGTAGTTAGAAAATAAAACACCGCCACACGATCTAGAAATATCACATTGCATGCATGCAGTAAATAAGTAGGAAGATTTTCAAGGCATTGAAGAATTAAATTAGAAAATACATATGTATAGATCAAAGCCAGACCAAAGTGTGAAGAAAACAGATCTACGGAAAGTAAAGTTTCAAAGAAATGTGATATACAGATGAACCTTTTGAAAGTGACCCTGACCCTGCTAAATTTCTAAAATGGACTTGCCCATCTTCAAATTTGGACTGTACCATTTATGCTTCAAAAGGGTGCTTAGTGAAAAGTTAAAATCTAAAAAGAGAACAGTGCAGATCATGATCAGACTGTATTGATGCACAGGCTAATCATGATCTACACTTTTCGCAAAGGCAGAATCACTTGCCACCAGCAGGGTTAGGGGGATAACACAGGTGGTTTAACTGTATTACACAATGACGGTGAAAAAGAGAAATCGAAACAGAAACAATTACGTAATACATGCATACTACAACAAAGTCAAAAACTACAAGTTGAAACAGATGTGTTCTTGCAACAGATGCCATGCCTGTAAAACACATTACTTTCAAATTTTTACGCATGATGACTAATGAATTCTGATATTTATCAACGAAGCTGAAAGACAAAAGTTTGATGCAAAAATATATAAAACCATGCTTTTCTTAGAAAACTAGAACTTATCATTGGAGGTGATTAATACCCCTCTTGTGGCTTGAGCACAGGAATGGATTATGACTATGTAAAAGACTGTTAAATGTACTGAACAGATTCCCTTTCCAACCAGCGGTTGCTGAGAAAAAGCCAGACAAAAATCTCTATGAACGCTATACTCATAAAAATTTCAAAGGGCCAAAACTCAACGAAAAATTATCAGCATGCTTAGAAAATGCAGATACTTAAACTTTAAAATCTCAATAGCATAATCTAGCTACACAGCTGCACTCTCTATGAATTGTTTTTTAAGCATGTGACTTTCATATGATGGGTAATAAAAATTATTTGATTCGTCAGATGATCATGTGAATTTAATTTTATGGAAGAAATTTAATTTTGTCATTACAGACATAATAAAGTCAGTATTGTCATTCTGCCATGTGACTTTTCCATCTAAAGCTTAAAAAGAACACGATTGTATACGGTCCTGATAATAGCTACAGTTTAATGTAAATATTTAATATGAAGTCACTTTTTGAGAATCTATAAAAATATCCACGTCAGTAAATACCGTACCCGTAACATGAAATAATTTTTGACATAATGTGACAAACTCACCTTTCTTAAAATTTAATGTCTGCAATGTAATTTCTGTAGAGAAATAACAGTTTTGCAAAACATCCTCAAAAATCACACTTTATAATTACATCCAGAAAACAAATATGATAGATTATAATAAAAACTCATATCCATCCATTTAATCTGGCAATTTAGATCTTAAGATTTCCTGCAAAAGGCAATTCACCTTACAGCTGCATTAAGGTATATATCAACTGTGAGCAGGTAGGCATACATGTTACTGTTTTAGCTCACTGAAATATTATGGTAAAAGCCGAGGGATTCTGGTTAAGTCACGCCTCACTGATTGTTGTTGATATATACTGGACCCATGTAGAACTGCCATATAAGCACTAATTTCTATGATGTGGTGTTAGCATACAATTACGCTGTGCAATGCATAGTAAATATTAAATACACAAAAAACCTTGTGCATAGTTCTTTGTATTTCTCCGTATGGTGCGTTATATGATTACATACCAATACTGTGCATTTTTGGAATACATTACTAAACATTAATTTACATAATTTCATACATGTATTACCATATTATTCAACATAATTATGTACTTGTTAGGTAGTTACAAAATTTACCCACATATACAAATAATACATCAATTTGTATGTTTGTATACAAATTACAATTTATGCAGGTATTTCTATACTGACAGTAATCAGTTCACTGTTTGTTTTTTAACACTTACACAGTGGCTAGGATGTATTAAAGGTGCTTATCTAAGGTAACTAACAACAAACATACAAAATATTCTTCTTTAAGTTACCATAGAAACTGTAATAAAAGCCCCAATGCCAAAAAAAATTTCCGAGATGAGACTTGGCTTAAGTTACATTTTTTCTTCATCACAGAATCAGTGGTGCATTGTAAAAGAAATGTCATAATTCTTTATTTGAAACAGCTAATAAACCCTCAAGATCAGCAACAACCTATGCTATTTGGCTTTAAGGTGTCCTAATGTTGAGGTCAATCAGCGCCCTAAAAACGCCCTGTATGTGTAAAACATAGAAAACATGCCTCTATCTTGACAATATTGAACTGTCGAACTAAGAATAAAATAAAACATCCATAACATCTATTACCACTTTATTTGCTACCTTGATTCTTCTCATATATATTACCTTATTTAGCTTTTATTATTATTTATATAAAAGTACTTGTATGCATAAATCCATTTCTTACCAGAAGCTATCATTTCTATAACTACAGGCGGAGTTGTTGTCCCTGACGAACCCGTATCCGAAAAAATTTCTACAGGAACTTCACTTATATCATGAAGATTTTCTGTCGGAGGTATGGAACTTTCAATGAAAGAAGAATTCCTTCTGGCTGGTGCATTACCCATTTTTAATTATTCCTTCTTTCTTAAATTTTAACAAATATTGTTTTACAACTTATAAAAACCTTGTCTAAATAAGATTTTTTTCCACATTTTTTGCTCACAAGATTTCTTTTCATGATGTTTCTGAAAGACTTATTCCATACACTAATTAGTATCTTGACTACCGGTACATTTGTTTCATAAAACAGCTGAATTTTATTCCATCGCAAGAACAGTTACTGCTAATTTCCAAATACCGTCCATTACAAACTGCGCAATTCTCAGTACCGCAGACCACAAAATAGCTTCTGGCAAAGATACAGCTTAGACATCCTTGCACCCTGAATAGTATATGTAATCTGACTATTGCATCCTGTACCTTTCAATCTTTAAAATTCAAATCTTTCCATCCATGACTTTTGACAGATCAAAACAACCATATATACATACGACTTTAAACATATATCAAACCATCTAGCGGTATTCACTTTTTGTAAAGCCTCACTTACTTTCCTATTTAAACTTATTTCTTTCACTTTCTAAACAAGTATGTGACTAGAAAACTAATGATAGGAAAATATTATTCTTACTCGAATGAAAATTATTTTTCTAAATTTGGAAATAACTAGCTTTTGAAGTGAAAAATTAATCTAGCAAAAATGTTTTGGCACTCGTCCTGCATTTAGGATTTCTTTGGCTCAGAACAATATTGTTTCAAGATGTTACACTTAAAAATGCACGATACAACAGTTTTCCATCCCTCCCTTACAGCACTATTGCATCTATAACATCTCTATCTATCGTGAAATTTAAAATGTGTGTCCTTTCCCTCCCTGCAAAAGAGCTGTACAAATACCCTTTTTACATAAAAACACTGGCATTGACCCACTCATAAGCACTTCACTGTATTTACTTGCTAGGTCCCTATATCAACAGGACATGACAAACATCTTCTGATAAAGCATCAAGCTTTAACCTACATACCTCCCAATACCAAAAGCACCTTTAATACACCATACATTATTAAGCAATTACACCTACCTGAATCTTTTTTTAAAGATACAAGCTCAAACTCATTTGTCAATATATACACCCTGCTGTCAAGACTTTCTATCAGTTACATGTATCTCCGCCTTGTTTAATACTATCACTTTAGTATGGCACACTTTTTGCTGATTTTACATTTTACTTAAATAAATTATTAAGCAGTGGACAGTACCATTTATTCATTACACATGTTACATGGGTGCATTTACAAATACAGCCAAACCTATGTTAAAGACCATCTCCAGATAAAGACTACCCTACGAATAAAGACCATCAGGGAGATCACAGTGCACCATTCATCTATAGTAGAAACATCTGTGAAGAAAGACCACCTGCAAATTAAGATCCCAAAGGTGGTCTTTGTTTACAGGTTTGACAGCTAGCTTCCCAAAAGTGGTCTTTGTTCACAGGTTTTCATAAAGGCAAATGTTTCTGTCATTTCTTGTTTTTGCTTCTTAACCCCCTAAACATTTTGTTTTTAAATCCTGAGCACAAAGACACAAAAAAATGACAAACTGCTAATTTGTTGTGTCTTGGCCCAAAAAACAACCCCAAAAACATTTAGGGCGAAAAAGCGAAATCTCTGGGCAAAAAAATAAATAAAGGGCACCAATATAAATTTTTTGACACCTATGAACACAAATGTTTGCAAGAAAAGTATTTTTTGTCTATGCCTCTTTTATTTCGCTAGATTCCAGCAGGGTATGAGAGAGTTATGAATTTGAACTTGTATCTGTTTTTTTATGAAGCATCCGTTGTTAGTCATATACTGTTTTTTCCATGAAGTTGTACTTACCTCTGGGGAGAATAGCTTCATATGTCTGAATTACTGATAGCCAATGCACAACAGGTTAGATATATCAATTAAATGAGAACTTTCAAAGCAGGTTCCTGGACCTGTCAAAACAATCTGACACTTAGTTTCACTCCGGGATAATTATGCTTTTCTGCTATCAATACACAATATTAGATTTACATTCACTCAGTCAAAAAGGAATATCACAAAAAAATTATTGATAAAAGAAAATAGCTAGAAATATATTTGCACCCCAACATGCAGTATTCTAGGCCTGCACAGACATGCCCTGATGCACCTGAACAGACTCCCAATCTACTGACAAATAGTAAGGGTTGACCTTATCTTTAGTTGCCCGGAAAGGTGTTTGCACCAAAAACTAAGGGTCGGGCAATAAAAGAAAATAGCTAGAAATATATTTGCATCCCAACATGCAGTATTCTAGGCCTGCATAGACATGCCCTGATGCACCTGAACAGACTCCAAATCTACTGACAAATAGTAAGGGTTGACCTTATCTTTAGTTGCCCGGAAAGGTGTTTGCACCAAAACTAAGGGTCGGGCAATCCTGAAAAATAATACCTAAGAGACCTGAAATCAGATGTATCGTGCCAGTCTGGCACCTCCCTTATCAACCATGGTATAATGCACTCCTGCAACATCTACACAACATGAATGCAGAAAGAAAGGAAGCTAGAAGTACTTTGTATAATATTTTCACTTATTTGAGAATATATGAACAAATCTTAATTTCTTGCACAAGATATCTGGGCATAATATAGGGTCAGCTGTGTCTCAAAGCAAAAGCACACTTTCAAAGGCTCACTTCTTGTAGTTAAGCTGTGTACATTTGGTAAATTAAGGAACATCTGTGGCTGAAATATTCTGTTTTACAAGTCAACAGCATCTTGACCTTGACCTTTGACCTACTGAGACCATTAAGCTCTCACCTCCTGATTACAAACCTAAAATGTCTGAGCAGTAGACCACAGAAGAAATCAATGTAGCCCAATGTTGTATGACTTAAGTTTTCTGCCAA
Source organism: Saxidomus purpurata (assembly GCA_022818135.1). Classification (NCBI taxonomy): domain Eukaryota; kingdom Metazoa; phylum Mollusca; class Bivalvia; order Venerida; family Veneridae; genus Saxidomus; species Saxidomus purpurata. The sequence goes on along the minus strand of JAFMSR010000013.1, from coordinate 16,247,953 downwards.
CTTAGTTTCATGTGCCATTAGCCTTTCTATAGTGATACTGTAAATGTTGTAGCGAAAATATGAATCTTGTGACTTAATTTGTGATAAAATGTTTTCTTTTGCTGGTGTCTCAAAATGTGACAAATTCTGCAGTTGTGAAAGAAATTCCAAGTTGGCATCAGAAAATTTAATGCTAACGCATCTGCCATAACCGAGATAATAGTAAACACCTGCCAAGATCTAGACCTAATACATTGTAATATAAGCAGTATAAGTCAAAATCCACACACTCACTTGCCTTAGTAATGACCTACAAATATACCGAGTTCTAGGGGTCCCACGTTTACATAATGTATAATTCATTTGTATGCACAAAAACTGAAAAGGCATTTAAAAGGAACAAAAATATAACATGCATTACATGATTAGTATTTCTCATTCTTTACAGCTATGCTTGCAATACATGTGCAAGCACCGGCGCAATATCAGGGGTGTGATTAGGCATCCGTGAAAACCCTGGATCAGGTAAAACTGACAATCTTTCAGGCATTTTTGAGTTCATAAAATTAATGTTTGTCAAGGGCTAGTTATGCAGGCACTGCATCTAAGCCAACTCAATAGGGAGTAAAGACCTTCAGCATTAAGCTTAATTTAAAGGGCAGTTAAATAAGAAAATGAGTCTGCCTTTGAAAAAATGAAATACTACACAAAGGTACACCCAGCATGGATAGGAAACTATGTACTGTATTGTATTTTTTAACAGTTTAAATTACAGTTTATACTTATTTATTTTAGCATTATTGTGAAGAAGAATTTCAGCTTATTGAGTCACTAGTCGAGTCTGCTTCCTGTATGGATTGAAAACCAGTACTGGTATCAGATATGAGGAGGGAAGTACAGTGTAACCCCAGTGGGCTCTAACCCTAAACCTCCGGGATGAGCAGCCACCACCATATCCTCTACACCACAGCTCCCTCCCCTTTCAACAGTGTAGTGGGTATAGGTCACCTCCAACAGCCTTGCTGTTGGGTTAACCCTTTAGCGACGTGGTTGTGGTGTCCGCTTTCCATGCTGGCGGTCAGGGTTTGATCCCATCTGGGGACATGAGACTTTTCTCCTCTGGAATTACTTCATTGACGACGAGGATAATTCGGTAAGCGGGCATAAGCTACCGGGGAGCCATTGGATACTACCACAGAGCGGTACTGAGCTAGAAATTGCAGGGACTGCGCAGTTGATGCTGGGCTCCAAAATTGATAAAGAGGGGAGGAGTGTAGTGGGTAAAGGTCACTTCCAACAGCCTTGCTGTTGGGTTAACCCTTTAGCAACGTGGTTGTGGTGTCCGCTTCCCATGCTGGCGGTCAGGGTTCGATCCCAGCATGAGACTTTTTTCCTCTGGAATAACTTCAACAGTCACATATTTAACCATCTTTAAATTTGTCTACTAGTGTTAAACTCTCTACAAAATACTTAATAATATCATACTTTGATGAAGGACTTTTAACAAGAACAGTTTAAAATGTGGAGGGAAATGCTTTACCCCACCCGCTTTCATTTTGTCAAATTTATTATTTTATCCCAATCCATTGTATAATTTCCAATAAAATCTACGAGAAAATATAATTTACCTTGAAATGTTCTTGTTCAAATAAATACTGCACTTAATTATCTCAAATAAATACAGTATTTCCCAAAATTTCACGCTCAAATATGTTTTTGTTTTGCTGTGAAGTCTTTTTCTGTTTTCACTAATGAAGAGTTCAAAATAGGAGGTCTCACATAAGCGAATTTAAAAGGACAATATTACCTGTAATTAGTATAGGCTAAATGAACCAGTCTTCCAAAGCTTATTTAAATAAAATATAATGAATACATGTATATATGTTTGATTCACCTTTAGCATATCAGCATTTATAAATGAATACACAAATCAAAACATAACTTGACTGCACAGTTACATAATTATTATCAATATACCATAGTAAACTCAGTGGGACCTGATTTAAATTTGTTCCTTATATCCAGTTTTTTATATCCATATACCATATAACATTTTCATATGAAATAAATAAATAAAAAAAACAGGCCACATTTCTTTTTTGTATTTTATTTCCATATATCCGGAGTTTTGCTATATCCAGAGTCCTTCTATAAGGAGTTTACTGTGTAATATGGACCAAGCTGGATTTCTAGAATAAATTTTTGAACTGCACTAATTCTAATGCATAGGGTTGCCTCATAGAATTTAACAAAATTAGAAGCAAACAGTGTAGACCATGCTATGACTATACAGAAGTGTAGACTCATCATGGTCTATCCTCGTTGGCTGGCTTTATTTGGCACCAGTAAAGCTTGTGATTAACACAATTTCTTTTTGAAAAATCAGCAGCAGAAAGTATAAACATCAATTTCCCTTACATGGTACAATTTAAAACATCTGCAGATCTTGCAAGATGAAATGTAAATTCATTTAAAATGCTGTGACGAGACACGTGAACCAAACTGTGACATCATACTGGTTGAATGCTTTAACACAACAGACAAACATTAATCCTGACCCTGCTCTATTTCTAAAATGGACTTGTCCATCTTTCTATTTGGACACTACCATCAACTGTTATAAGAGCATAGATGTGTAAACTGATCATGATTTTTGTCCAGTCTGATCATCTGCACTTGTCAATTGCTGCCAGCAGGGTTAGAATTAGAAACACAGTTACAAGACATATAAACATCAAACAGTGTCAGCATATTGTTGAAAATCTGTAATACAGTACATGAAAACACTTCAAAATACACAAAAGCAAACTATGCTAGGAAATAAGAAGTCTTAGACTGCTGCACACAACAAATATTGTTGGTTTAAAAAAAAATATATATAGGAAAAATAAGTAACTAAACACTTACTTATTGCTTCGCCAAGTTTTGACTCCTTCAATTCTCTCTCATAATCCAGCTTCAGGTCTTCCAGCTTATCAGTCCATTCTTGTTCCTGTCTGTTGAGTTCCTCTTTATGATCTTTATCGAGATCCAAGATGGCCGCCTGATGCGACTGTTCCATCTCTGATCGTACAATCTCAAGCTGACTGTTGTAAATCTCTTCTAGAGTTGAGCGCATTGTCTTTACTTGTTCGTCAACATCCTCCTGAAATAATAATTAATAAACCAGACTATGAAAATTTTTTTCCAAAATATAGGCCAACTATAAAATTAAGATCAGAAGCTGTCTTGATAGGCAGGTTCATTACAGTAAACTTTGCATACAATGAACTCTTGGAACTATTTAAATTTGTTCTTTGTATCCGGAGTATGTTATATCCATATTGATCCTTATATCAGAGAGTTGACTATATCAGGTTTATATATGAAATGTAATGTACAGTCACACCTGTGAACAAAGACCACTGTTGGGAAGCTACAACTGTGGTCTTTGTTTGCATGTGGTCTTTATTCACAGGTGTTTCTACTATAGATGAATAGTGCACTGTGATCTCCCTACTGGTCTTTATTCACAGGGTGGTCTTTATTCGGAGGTGATATTTAACACAAGTTTGACTGTACATATTTGTCAAATGGATGGACATAACTGCAGTCTATTAATACAAATTCATATCATGTCAGTCAAATTTTTTATACATGTTTAGTCTATATTTTCATATGTGCCACTTTACTCTTAGAAGTATAAGTATATTATTACACTACAAACTGTGCTATATCTGCAGCATGACTTGTAGTCTAATTTACTTTCTTCTTGGGATAAACTCATAGCACAGACTTCTTTACTCATCAGTGCTTTTTGTTTTAATTTCAAGGGCTGTAACTCTGGCTTTCGTATTTCAGAGTTACTGGTTTAATACCAGGGATCCAACATTTTCTATTTGTGCAAGCCTGAATAACATTTGAAGCATTAAATAAAAGATGAAAGGTTGAACGTTCACAATGTGGAAAGATTTAACTTTTATCATTTTAAAGGCATATCTCTGCACATAAATAGATTCAAGGAAAGAACAGTCATTTCACATTATGTTCCATTAATAAACGTAAGCATTTATGTATCAGAGCCAAAATAGGCTAAAATATCTGATTTATTTTCAAAACTGTGTGCCAAAACTTTAGTATGCAATCAAAATGGTCTATGAAAGGAACAGTACAGTTTGGTCCAAACTTATGTATGTTCTAATCTGCATTTGGAAAGACAGATGAATAAATAAACAAGGGGGAAGATTTTTTTCCACTCTCCAGTAAGCTTAAAAACAATCAATTAGCAGAAAACAGTTAGTTTTGAGGTAGAGTTTGTCAATTAGAGCAGCTGCTGGTCTCAAACTAAGAAACCATTTTGTTGGACATAACAGAACATTTGCAGGCCTGGACTACAAAGAACTTACCACATGTTGTTTGTGCATGTCCTCAAGTTGTGCCTGGTACTGCTCGTCCATGCCGGATACAAGAGAGTCCAGCTGGTCTTTCTGCTCACCTGGCAAACTTTGACTTAATTCCTCCTTCACCTGGTACATTAAAAATCATTTATTATTTTACAGTGTGCCGTACCATCATTATCTAAACTGTTGTGAAAATAAATCTTTTATCTGCCTCCCCAGCAAAGCCTGGTCAGTGGTCTTATTCTGAAGGGCAACACTTTCCTTAAGAAACATACACAAATTTTGTAGAATAAGAATATAAAACTCTGTGCTGTCAGAATACTTAATAGGCTTGTTCATTCCAAAATGCCACAAACATTAAAGTCCAAGGATCACTTTGAATTTACTGATATAGGAAAAAGTTTATTGATATTATAATGATAGAATTAAATTCTATTCACTCTAAAATAATGTTGTCATATGCCTTTCTTTCATATTCAAGTTGTTTCTTCAAGTAAAAGAGTAGTCAAAACTATATTTTGCAATATCATTGAAAAAAAATACTGTGCTATATGTTTCTAATAAAAAAATTAGGTACTTATCAATTTAAAAAGCAACACTATGAATGTTTTTGGTACAAATAAAGGTCATTTCTGCCAGTAAGACATCTTTCTTGATAAAATGAGACCTACTTGTAAATGTGATCCTGGGACTTTAAGCAAGGTTATTTTTATTTATGTTTTTCAGAAGGGGGGGGGGACGGTCCTTGCAGGGAAATATCTATAAACAAGTGCTGCTTTAGTAACAGAAAGGAAGTTGTTTGTTTTGTTTGTAATACATTGAGCACAGAGACCGCTGTTGTTGATACTGGAAAGTCTGAAAAGTTCTGTGAGTGGAAGGTAAATATGTACAGTAAATCCCTAGCTTTTTCTGTCAGGGGAGCTAAAATCACAGTCAGACATATTTTTTTCTTCTCAAGCTTATCATAAAAGCCAGTCAGATTAAGTACTCCAGACGATTTTCTTTTTGCTGTATAATCAAATGTCAGACATATAAGGTGCTAATTACCAGCAGTAATGACATACTGAGAACAGAGAGTGACATTAATCTGCAGTCATCTACTCACACCACACAGCATCAATATACAACATGTATATCATTTACATCCATAAAAAGTAGGTACTCAGATCTGTCTGAAGGACTGCTTCCTTGACAGAAAATTATTTTCAGATCCTTGACTGACATAATGTGTTGCTAAGTAAACCAAAGCCGTGTATAATTCAAGAGCAGTGTTGCTCAGTATTTAACCAGTTTTCTAAATTTTCAACTAAACATGCTGTGTTCTGTAATTTTCAATAAGAATATGCTGTGTTCCATAATTTTCAGTAAGAATATCCTGTGTAATTTCAATAAGAATATGCTGTGTTCCGTAATTTTCAATAAGAATATGCTGTGTTCTGTAATTTTCAATAAGAATATGCTGTGTTCTGTAATTTTCAATAAGAATATGCTGTGTTCTGTAATTTTCAATAAGATTAGGTGTGTTCCATAATTTTCAATAAGAATATGCTGTGTTTCATAATTTTCAATAAGAATTTGCTGTGTTCCGTAATTTTCAATAAAAATATGCTGTGTTGCTAATTATTCAATCAGAACACTGTTATGTTGCTAAATTTTTAACCAGAATATGCTGTGATCCTTCATTTTTAATCAGAATATGGGGTGTGCTAAATATTTTACTTTAAAACACTGTATTATGTAAAGTAGGAATAAGACATCAATTATAGAATGAGGTGTTTGTCGTTGAGGTTGTTTGTGCAACCTATAGAATCTTAATAGTTACAAAAACTAAGGTGTCAAGGTATTGTTCACCAAAGTTGTTCAAAGTTATTGCACATACCCTTTGCCCATGCATGCATGGATAAAGCCACCTTGGCACCTTTAGGAAAATCCAACTTTTTCTGTTTATTTTATGATGAACAAGTTACTAACATGGTGTGTTGCTAAATATTTAACCGTAACATGGTGTGTTGCTAAATATTTAACCAGAATATGGTGTGTTTCTTCATTTTTATGTAGAACATATTGCAGTGTTAATTGCTAAATATTTAACCCGAACAGGCTGTGTTGCTAACTATTTAACCCAAACATGCTGTGTTGCTAAATATTTAACCCAAACAAGCTGGATTATTAAACTTTCATAACCATCATTGCCTTCATTCTAATATCATTATAACTTGAAGTAGCTATTTTACAGTGATACACTATCCTTCCATCATTCCTTCACCAATGAACTTGACTTCAACTGATTACAGGGTTTTATTAGCATTAAATTTGAGTCCCATTACACGGAGGTCTGTAATCCAGTAGGAGTCCAAATTCCGCATACATGCCACTTATCTCACAGCTACCTACTGCTGCCTTCGGTATTTCACAAGTATCACAAAGTCCCGTAATTAGCCTGTAGCAACAGGGGGTGTGCAAAATTTAAATCCTTGGACATCTAGAAACTTAAGGGTGTTCATTCTTATCTTTCTTGTTGTAATAAACACCGAATATATTCAATAATGGTAGGTACAGTTTTACAAGGTTGCTGTTACCAGTGGTAATTTGATCATTATGTCTCCCCTGACTTGGAGGAGACATAGTATTTGCCCTGTCCATCCATCCGTCTGTCACACTTGTTTCCACTCAAATAACTTTAGATTCATATGGCCCACAGTCTTCAAACTTCATAGATGATTAGTCTTATAAAATAGATTATCTGTATAGTTTTTGAGGTCAATAGATCAAAGTTCAAGGTCACAGTGACTTAAACATTAAATTTTCCCCTATGACTATTCAGTGGAGGAGACGACTGTGTTTTTTTCTGAAGTTAAAATTGGAAGCATGCAGCTTGATTATCAGCTTTCAACAATGACCAGCAGTTCTGCTAAAAGAGCGACCCTGCAGATCATCGTCAAATTCTGCCACTCGTGAAATGCACACTGACAAAATTTTAATGTGGCCAGCGGTCAATCACTTTCACTTTACACAACTGTTAGAAAAAGTTGCTGATACCTGTTTATACTGTTGTTGGAGGTTTTCATCCTGACCGGCCCCGCCTGTACCATCATCCTCTCTGCTTCTGCGGCGCTGTCGTGACCTGTCGATCTCGGTGCGCAGGCCGTCTAGTTGAGTCTCATACTGACCGCGAAGACTCTCAAGCTGAAATGTACATAAACCGGTGTTACGTTTCATTGATTGTATTGAACCGATACAACAAACCATCTGCCATGTTCAACAAGAAATGCGGCAATGCCGCCAAACCAGATTTTCAACAGCGCCTGTAGAAATTCTAGAATTTAATAATACATTTATTAAAAAAAAACAAGTTACAAAGTAGACATGAAATAATATATCAATCTTTTTAAATACCTCCAAAGATGATATGACCTTTGACTGCCAAATCAAGTTAAAATCATGTAAACAGGATTTTCAAGTTAATGTCACTGTGACCTTGACCTTGGAGCCAGCCATGCGGAACATGCGTCGCACGTCATCTTGATGTGGTAAACATTTGTCTGAAGTTTCATCAAAATTCTTCAAAGGGTTGAAGAGTTACAGAGCGGACAGGATTTTCAATGTTAATGTCACTGTGACCTTGACCTTGGAGCCAGCCATGCGGAACATGCGTTCTGCACGTCATCTTGATGTGGTAAACATTTGTCTGAAGTTTCATCAAAATTCTTCAAAGGGTTGAAGAGTTACAGAGCGGACACAATTTCGTTTGACGCCCGCCCATCCGCCCATCCGCCCATCCGCCCATCCGCCCGCCATACCCCAATCTAATAACCAGGATTTTCAAAATTGAAAACCTGGTTAATAACATGCAATTTGCATGTTCTAGAAATACTACAAAAATAGTAATAGATATTCCACGATTTATTGATGAGGTAAAAGACATTACTACCAGACAAAACTGAAGTCTGCAAAATAATTCCTTGTGGTTTTGACAAATTGAAAGTCATGAACAAATGTGGCATTATGAAGAATTTTACAAATCAAAACTCAAGACCCAAGGTTGTCAATGATTAAATAATCAAAAGTCAGGACAAAAGTGATACACCAACAGTTTACGATCAAACGCTCTTTACATCTTAACATTTATGACTATATATATAAAGTAACAAATGTATGTAAAGATCTTTACTAATAAATGGTAATTTCAAAAGTAACAAAATTAATGTAGGTAAATTTTTTTACAAATAAATGATCATTGCCAAAAGTAACAAATGTAAATAATTCAAGATCTTTACAAATTAAAAAAAATAAAGTTCATTGCCAAAAAAAAAAAAAAATGTAGGTAATAATTTTACAAATTTAAATAACATATTAATTCATGTTACATTTTAATACAAAAAGCAAACTAAAAATGTTAATAATGAAGGATTATTAAATTCCTACAACCTCCCTTGCTAAGCACTCTGGAATACAGTTAGAATATTACAGGGAATCTTGCACATACCATATTATAAACTGTTTATAATTTATTAAACAAGAATAAAATGATGAAAAGAATCATTCATGTTTCTCAAAAAAAATTATAAATATTTTTCACTGCTACAGCCAGTATGGTTTTCAAATGCGAAGCTGTATGTCTCAAATACAATTTACTTATTATATTCAATAATAGTGCTGGTTATAAACATAAGATTAAGTAAACTGTATGTGTGCAGTCAAGACTGTTTCAAGATGAAACACAATTGGGTGTGATTTGTGCGTCATGTGTGCTGAGTAAACTACACATTCAAACACACCAGAAGTTGAAATCCACTATGATACTAGAATTTCTTCTAAAATCTGTACAATTTACTACAAAGGTGAATAAGTAATACAAGAAATATCAAAGTTGCAAGTATTACTACTGCAAATTGAAATAGTAATTCAAGAGATATCGGAGTACATTCAAGTATTACCAGTATAGACTGAAATAGTAATACAGAAGACATCAGAGTTTCAGTATTACTACTGTAGACTGAAATAGTAATACAGAAGACATCAGAGTTTCAGTATTACTACTGTAGACTGAAATAGTAATTCAACAAATATCAGAGTACAAGATGTCAGTATAGACTGAAATAGTAATGCAGGATATATCAGAGTTCAAGTATTACTAGTGCAAACTGAAATAGTAATTCAAGAGATATCACCACTACAGATTGATAATAGTAAGGCAGTAACAATAGATGGATAAAGTAATACAGGAAACATTCTAGTACAGGAATACCATTACAGATTGAAATACGGTATTTACTCAACAGATATTCAGGTACTCAAAATGCAAAGATATAAATTCATGTAACTAAGTCTTCCAGGTAATCTGTACTTCCAAGTTTACCTACTAGACATATAGAATGTATAAATAACAACTTAATGTATCATTTAATACATTGAAATTTAATCATGTACAAATAGTGACATACTGGTAATATTAGATAACATTTCAACTGTACAGAAAAACAAAATTGCAATTTAAGTACCATGCACAAAGGCTGAAATTTATCGAACAAATTTATTTTCCGCACTTTCTTATACCTCAAGAACCTACTAATGAATCATATTGGAAGTGCTATCTAAGTAACATCGAATCCATTCAAATGTTTTTGTAAAGACGATTTATTGTGCAATGTCGGGGCATTTTTCATCACTTAATGTCATCATAAAACCCGTCTTTTCTCCATCCAGCCAAGCCTTAAAGCAAATTCTTCACAAATACAAATAATATTGATTAAAAGCTATATTGATAGTATATAACCATAAACTGTAATATCTTTGGCACCTTTGATGATGTGTGGGTATATGAGATTATAAACAATTGGGTTGAATCTATTCATTCAAGTACATTATAGATAAAATTCCGTCCTTTTTTCGTGTTAGAGCGACATATCTCGTTCAAGAAGCCCTAGCCGACAACAAAGTTTTCCTTATATCTTGAACAACCTAGAAAATTGTATCTTATTTGTTTACTACTAAGTGTATTAAGTATTACAGTAAAGTTCCGCTATTATGACCACCTGATATTAAGACTGCCCTCAATATTAAGCCGCGACCAAAAGCTCAATTTCATAGTAAAAACGTCTCGCTAATATGACCACTTTTTACTGGTCCGAAGGGTGGTCCAAAACCGGAACTTTACTGTACTAAATAATTCCTTTTTTCTGTTCTATAATACTAAGTTCATTTAGTATATTTAAAATATATTTTCTAAATTTCTAAATACTGAGTAAATTCATTTAAAATTTTTATGTTTCTTTCTATGTTTCCCCCGGACACAGCTAAAGTAGGGCAGCGTGCTCAATTATTTTGATATCAAAGCTATTTTGTAATAAACATATTAAAGGTTAATTTGAGAATTAATATGCAGTCTACTGTAAAAATTTAATATAAAAGTTTTCCAGTGCTGTTTTTTTATATGTTTGTTATATGAGTAAATTATAAAAGGACATATACTATTGAGACAATAATTGTTTTCAGGGATGCTTTGACTGATATTTTACAAACTGAATAGCAAACAGTGCAGATCATGATCAGACTGCACGAATATAAAGGTTGATCATGATCTGCACTGGTCGCTAAAGGTAGAAGCACTTGTCACGAGCTAAGAAATAAAATCGTATTTTTTGTTGGATTTGCAGTTTGATCATGATCTGCACTCACAGCCGGGAGGGAAAGACTTAACAAAACAGTCTCTGTTTGAATCCTCGTAACAAAGCTAGTGAAGGATCCATGGCTGCTTAAACACACAAAAACTTTAACAATTTTAAATCTTGCATGTTGTAAATATTTACCTTGAAAATACAATGTTTAACTTATCTTTAAAAACCTTTGAAATCTTAGAGGATTTGGGAGATACAAGGTACAACATAGATCAATTTTATGACCAAATAAATAAATCGGGAGTTTTTAGATTATTGATTCGATTAAAGAATTACTTGAAGATAAACTTTGACAGAGTGCATTGAAGTAACTTGTTGAAAATGATAGGTAAGCAAGGAATAATGTGTGAACGTGTCTTATGAGATATATACATGTACTGAATTTTCTTTTCTATTCCTAATGTATAGGTCTTTAACAGTATGAAAAGCAACAATGGTTCACAGAAGTTTGCGATAATTTTTGCAGTTACAAGAAGTTTTTTAAGTGTAGAAATTTTGCACTTATTCACACTCTTCACTGTACCATAACTGCAGGATTGCTTGTTTATGTTTGTCTAACTCTGAGAATGAAATTCCAAATATATGACCGGTGTTATTTGTGTTGACACTGATACACAAGAAGTTTTTTTAGTGTAAGCCTTGATAAAAGTTCCATGTTCTATAAAGAACAAGTCCGTTTTGCATGTGACTGAAATATTTTGACACATACTGAAAGTCATCCGTGCTGTCTGATCATAATCTGCAATTTCCACGAACATCCCTTTGAACAGTTAATGAAACTTTCCAAATAGAAAGATGGACAAGTCCATTTTAGAAATTTGTTAGGGTACGGGTTAAGAAAATGACAGTAGCTCACAACAACTTTACACGTATTACATGATAAGGCTTGGGCAGGCAGAAAATGGGGGATCATGTGGTAAGAAAATTTCAAAGCAGAGAATTTAGGGGAAAAGTGATAATTCTTTAGAGTGACATAATTATATACTTCGCAACAAATGGGATATCTATATATGACAACATTTAGACATGTTATACCTTCTGTTTAGCCATTTCAATAAGGAATCCCTCTGGCTGCCATCTCAGCACGAGACCTTCATCGCGGTCCTTTTCTAGCCCGTGAAGGCTCATTCGATTGATACGAAACATGATTGCTTTAAAATTTGAAGTTGGTTAGCTTATGAAAATATAGTTGTATAAGATTCAAAGTTTGGCTAGATTGTGCCAACAGTTGTTTCCCTTTTTTTCACTTTGTTGTTGTAAACATTCTTATCATCTGAAACCATTCCTATTCATGGTTTTGACTTTCAAAGTCTAAAAGCGCCACAAGCCTAAAAAGACCATTGCAGCAAATAAATCGAAACATGAAGCTTTATCTAGCAAGATGATGTTGTTGTTGTTTTTGACAATCTGTGAGCAAAGATTCTCCTGTCTGCAAGGAGGTACGCTAACCTAAATCTACGAAAAAGCGATACAATCTCTAACCCAAAATATCAATACACAGGTCATAATGACAAAGTTTACTTAACAACTGAGAGGGTATTATGCAAAAGTTTCTTTAATGCAATTTACTGCATTGTTAGTCACTCTTTAAATATAAAACACTCTTGTAAATCGCAATCAAAGCCGGTGTAAATCTTAACTAATCTTTAGTTACTACATTTGTAATAATGATTTGTAAAAGTTACTGCTATAAAAAATAATCCTGTTTCAAAATCTTGTATAAAAGTGCACAATGTTTCATAAAAGTGTCTATAAAAATTTCAATTAATTCTTTTGATTCCTTGGTGTTACACTTTTCATTTCCAAACGTCTGTGTCTGTATAATATCCATAAAAATATCCAGTGGCATAAAGGGGTTACTCCTATTCTATAAAAGGCTCCAATTTCAAATTATCCTTTGTTTATAACTTTAAGGTTGTTTTTTTTTTATTATCACTCTTTTCAGTTTTACTTTTATATTCACTTTAAAGTAATTTTCAATATTTTACTTTTGCAAAAGTCCTAAAGTCCACACTTAACCCCTTCTTTCGTCCTGCCACTGGCCCCTACCCCATTTCAAATGACATAGCAACCAACACACAGGCTTAATTTTCCATTTGCAAGACAGAAGTCAAATAAATAATGAATCCTTTTAATTGCATAATGTTTATCAATAATTAACACACTGCCGCCCCAGAAGTAACGGTACTCTTTCTGAAACCAGTTTCCACCCCGATACCCAAGACAAGATTATTGGAAATCATCTACATGTCCATATGTTCCAGGGTTTAGTCTTTAAGTCACTAATTGAATAATTAATGAGACAGAATCATTAATTAACAAAGAAACATATGTCCACTTGTATATAGTATTGGTCATTACTATACTATAGTTTATTAAACAAAGAAACAATTCTACATCTGTACATGTAATCTGTAAGAAAAGTGGGGGTTACTAGGAGATGCTGGGGTGAAAGCATACCTTGATAAGTTACAGAAATAGACTTTTTTGAAATATTATGTTAGAACAAAACCTAAAAATGGATTGATTTTTTTTATTTTTTGGAGGGGGGGCACAGGAGGGTCCATAGAAAACAAACAACCTAAGCTATCACTTGATTGTGTACCTATTCTGTAAATATTTGTTACCTAACCCCTCCCTAAGGCAAAATATTTCAGTGGTCAAGAAAGTAGTTAAACCCATGACCCTGTTGAAGTCTATTATGGACTCCGGTCACAATTTTACTTGCTGTACAGAGCCATTGTCCATAAAAAAATAGTATTGAACGTTAAGAGACTTATCTTCAAGAGTAATGTCTATTTTGATCGACAGAATCATTCACACATTTTATCTCTATAATACATTTGGGATTTCTCAATCATAAATATTTAATTACATATCACATAAATGGCATCATTATATCTGATTAATTTACAAGTCTAATTAACACGAACTAAATACATTATTGACCATTCAAGGGAGACAACTCTTTTTTATATATCACATTACATTAAAAACTGCTTTTGAAAAATCTCAATTACATCTTAGTGTTACCCCTCTAATTAATGGACTTCCCAGGGCAAGAGCCAATTTAAAAGCCGCCCACCCTTATTGTCATGGGGGGGGGGAAAATTATAAAAATCTCAATTACATCATAAGTGTTACCCCTCTAAATTTCTAAAATGGTCTTGTCCATTTTTTTTATTTGGACAGTTCCATTAATTGTTCATAGGGGTGATATAAACAGAATAGAATGTGTAGTTTGATCCTGATCTGCACTGTTCGCTATTCAGTTGATTAACTTTTAAGTAAGCGACATTTAGAACCATGATGGTGTTGTTGAAGACAGAGTTTAAATAGAACTGAAAAAATTCTGTAATAACGTCATTTAATTATAATCAATATCATGAAATTGCAGAATTTAGTTTAATCAAATTAATATGCAAATTAGTAAACACGATATTTACTACTTTAGATTGCTGTATTAATATCAGGTGGGTTTTTGTTCTGAAACAATTTGAAATACTATAATTTCAATACACCATTATTCAAAATACCCATGTTCAAAATACTAGTCCATTATTTTTTTTTTTATTGATTGTTTACACAAACAACTAAGTAAGTATTTTAGTTTTAAATTTCAACTCCAATAGAAACTGAAACTTGAAACCATAAATTGTCTTTAAATTGTGCACCCAAGATTGGGTTTCTGTACACCAAAAGGTGTTCAGCAAAATTATTTTCTATTTAAAAAAAAATGTTAATGGGGGTTAATTGCAAGTTTGAAATATTTACAGTTGAGTAACTTTCACGTTTATAATAATGAGCAGGTACTGTAGTAAGAAGACTTTAGTGTTAAATACCAAAATGTTTATTAATGTCTGTTATAGACTGGCACTTTTCTCATAATTTGTCAGAATTCTGGTCACACTCTGAGAAATCCAAGATGGTGTCCAAGATGGCCGTCATATTTTGTGAAGATTTTATGTCCAATTTCCTTTTTACAATATGATTATTATCAGCACCTTTTTCTCTATGTTCATTTCTTGTCCTAACTTTGCTCCCATTGGCTAATTCCTTCAAGATACAATTTACCATTGAAATTAAAACACCCAATCTTTCTAATATTCACTATAAGGTAAAGCAATGCATATTTCCAATTTTGGTAAAGAAAAACGTTCAAATCTTCAGCTAATTTTGAAAAAAAAATGTCAATAGGGCATTGCAGACATAGATAGGCAAGGTTGTTTTCAATTTGATCGAGGACCTTTTTACAAGCAACCTTTCATAAATATAACCCTGCACAATCCATCTGCATTTGGCCTTACTTTTTAAATTACATACTTCATACAAATTTACGATTCATCTAAAAGTCCTTCAAATATATAATTTATTTGTAATTTATGATTGAAAGTTCAATATTTTGATCGAGTGATAAACTGCCAGTATGCAAAGCAAACAAAAATTTTGATTTTATTTCTTTTTGTTCAATGTTAAAGTACAGGTATTTTTCTATATATGTTTAAGCAACTTTAAGTATTTAAATATAGAGTTTAAAATTCTTTTAACATGTCAAAATTTAAAATCCACAAAATAAGAATGGAACAACAAGCTAAGGTAATATACATAATCAAACGATACAAATTAAAACATATATAAAAGCTGTTATATCAATATTTATCTTGTGATGAAGCAAACGCTTCAGGTGAATATCATGTAACTTCGCATTTTATAAAAGAATTAAAATTTTGCTGACCAGACAATTTTAACAACGCCATGCCTAGATATTCATCAAGCAAATACTTAAAGAAATGGATATATCGTTAAGATTTATATAATTCACTATGAGCTTTACTTCCCTTCGTGTTTAGGCAAAAAAAATAATGTGTGCTCTTGGTGTCTTTGCCCAAACAATTAAGGTCTATATATAATGGCAGGTTTTTTAATAATTTTTTTTTGCCTTTTTTGTTCCAAAAACACTTGAAAATTGGTCTATTTGATCATTTTTTTATAAAATAATTTGAAGTCAGCTACGGTCGATTAGGAGACCTTAAACACACACTTTTGTTTGTTTGGCCTTAACATTCCTTTCTGTGGTACTCAAGAAGTTAACAGGGGTCATTGTTCCTGGCAAGTACTTGGTTACCATAGTCCGAAAGAAAATACTAACTTCCTCACCAAAAAACAATCAGGTCAGTAGCGGGCCAAAAACATATGACTGGTTTAGTGATCATGACCCTAGAATGGGCAAAAATCTGCTAAAATTTCAGCTATTTGCCCTAAAACGACCAATTTCGCCAAAGAATGGCAACGGGTTCTCAAAATAAGGGGAAGTCCTGATATCATTTAAAATAATTACCTGGCGAAATATAAAAGTATCAGCAGAAATTTGATAAAAATCTGGGGTTGGTCATGAAACTGCTGTATCTGTACATAAACAAAGATGCAGATACAATAGTTTCATGATTACCGCTCGAAATCTATTTACGGCATCAAATTATGGTTTATATTGTTTTAACAGGGTATTTTCGTATTAATTACTCCCAATTCTTCCTTCCCTAATGGCAAGAAGCCCACTAAAATTCAAAATTGGCTCAGTTTATAGCCGACATGAAACTAACAAGTCATTCTGCGTTTTATTCTGCAAAAAAAATTATAGACCCTGTGTACTTAACCACCCGTCGACTTCAAATAGTACAGTGTATACATACCAAGATACTTTGACCATATTTGCTAAATATCGTCAGCAAATAAAAGTCTGCTAATATTAGGCTTGCGACAACCCTTGACGAAAGTCAAGAGTGCACCTATACATTGATCTTGTTTTTACTTCTAAAATCTATTGACCAATCCATATCAGTAATGGCGCTGGTTGGGTATTAAATTTCCCAGTTTTATCTGCAACTGTTTCTAACTTTATTTACATGTCCTGACAAGTGACCATAAAGCCCAAATGACAACATACTGTGAAATTATATTTTGTTTTCTTTCATGAATATTTTTCAGATGAAATTTCGAGCTAAATTTTCGAAAACATCTTGTCAGTAGTATGTCTGATCTTGTCCCTTCAGATTGCACTTAGAGACTGTACACCTACACAAATATCTGATAACTTCCACACAAGGCATTGCCATATAACAAGCAAAAATACATTATTCATCATTAAATTGTCAAAAGAACTATATACAACTAATTTTTTCTGAGGTTTTATGCCAATTTCAACAGTAATTTTCAGTTACAATGTATCTTGCAGGTGAGAAGTTTACCATACCATCATACCTAAGAAGGACCAGCACTTGACATCAGATTCCTTGGTAAGAAACCATCAACTTTCTAACATTTTTAGTAACGTAGGTATCGGGGCTCGAACTTGTGACCCATAAATCAAACCGAGACCTGGTACAGCAAAGCCGCTAGGTAAAGGCGGGGCCTTCTCACAGTTTTGTCTTATTATAAGGGTGTCAAAGTGTGAAGATGGGCGTAAGAGTATGTGTCCTGTCATCTACACAAGATTTAAATTATTCTACTTTCCGTACTAAAATAATTTAAAATGTAGATTTTTGTATTTCGAAAAATGTTGGCTATTTCGATAAAAGGTTATAGACACTCGTAAAATGAGAAACAGTATCAATTTTCCCCTTCCTTTTTTTAATCCCATTCGTAAAAGTGTCAAATTTCAGATTTGAACCTTGAATTCTTAATGTATATTATTTTAAGCACACTTCGGCGATTGTTTATTATACAGTAGCGTTTATGTACAATAAAACAATAGCTTCGTCATTATATGCCAAAGACATTTGATATTTTTTATCTTTTGTTCTTTATAGATTTTTGCATACCTTTTAACAAAATTGTAAATGTTGACCATTTTATCAAAATCTTGGCATTGTAATGTCAACACCAGCCAACCACAATGAGTCTTAGTAAATTAATTAAGAAAATTACAAATAATATCATTTTCAGTGATTTTCCTAGAGCGTTTTAGCAGGGTACTGCACCATGCCCTTTTTTCCTCCCACCTGCTGCCCCATTTCTGCCCCCTGCCGTTTTGTAGTAACCAACGGATTAAACTGTCAAGAGTGAGTTAGAAACCTTTCAAAATCCAAGGGCAAACATTTCTCAGCATTTTAAAAGAATACTTTACCTATATAAAGTTGTTGTATCTTTTAAAATGCAAAGTTTTCAAGTTTTAAAGGATAATTTCCCATTATGAAGCAATCAAGCATGCAAAAACTGCCTTGCCCCAAACTCACTGCTCCCTGCCCCTTTTTCTGTTTGTTCTTAAGCAACTGTGTACTAAAGTTGCTCAGTTCCCCGAAGTTAAAATAGCAACTGTAACTTTAACTGTTTAACAATGTTGACGTTGTATGGCATGTGAGTCTCTACTGGCAAGGTGTTCTAATGGCAATGTGACTTTTGTAATGGCAACTTGACTATTCTAATGGCAACATGACTGTTCTAATGGCAATGTGACTGTTCTAATGGCAACCTGGCTGTTCTAATGGCAACATGACTGTTCTAATGGCAATATGACTGTTCTAATGGCAACTTGACTATTCTAATGGCAACTTGATGGTTCTAATGGCAATGTGACTGTTTTAATGGCAACATGACTGTTCTAATGGCAACAGCGACTTCAATGGCAATTCTAATCTAGGCAACTTGACTGTTCTAATGTGACAATGGCAACTTGACTGTTCTAATGGCAACTTGACTACCGCTTAATGGCAATGTGACAATGTTCTAATTTAAAGTTCTGTTTTTCTTAAATGGCAACTTGTGTTCTAATGGCAACTGGGGATGCGTCATACATGCACAACAATCTATTTCTAGAGATCAACACAGTTCTGACACCTTTTTCTTAACATGCACTAAATTTTGTGACACTTCTCCACAAGTGTCACATCCTGGAATGATTGAGCATGCTGTGACATCCACGGAGTGTCACAATTAAATGTTCTCTGTGACAAATTTGAATCTAAAATGAACATATCTATATAGTAACCCATGTCTGATCTTGAATAATAAGTATAAGCTTTTTACTCTGAACAACTTCTTTGGCAAGTTGTACGGTCCATCTACGTAACCCAAATCAATACTTTTATCATTTGCAAACATTAAAACTTTGATATCAATATCGCAGGTATTGATTCTGTCCAAGTACTCTCAGCTTCATCAACAGGGGGACCTATTAATCAAAGTCATAAAAAACCTTGCTGGGAAAATTCGACAAAGGTATAATATACGCACAGAGAAAAAAGAAATTTCTAGGTCAGTGATCACCTATAAGATTACAGCAAAAACAGAACAATAAAAACTTTACAGAAGAGAGCTTGAAGTGATCTTTGAGAGCAAACAAAGAGTAACATCAGAAATTGAGCTCCGCAGTATGAAGCCAACATCGCAAATATTCAAGTTAACAGAGGGCATAGATTGAAGGAAAATTTGAAAATAAACTTTGAAGTTTATAGGCATCACGGATCAAGGAAAATTTGAAAATGAAGTATTTTAACCCTAACATCATATAGAACAGTGTATACGGGGGTTTGTCAGTAAATGACTGTTTACCATTATTTGTGATTTTTTCATGATACTGTGTTATTTAGGTATATTTTTTGGCATTTTAGTACTCTGGTGCCAAAGTTGGCAACTTTTTTTTGGGGGTTTTTTTTTTTTTTTTGGTTTTTTTTTTTTTTTTTTTTTTTTTTATTTACAAGTCTGCAAAAGTAACTAGTAATTGCAATACAAGTCTTCTGTTTTATCTACACTTTTGGTTCATTTAAACATTTCAATTAACAAGAATTAATACATAAGGGAAACCTAAATCTAAGCATAATATATGTACTTGTTACAATATTAAGATATACATTTGAAAATATATATGTAGGTCTAGCTAATATTTATTAAAACTCAACCAAATGACCAAACTCTAACAGGGTTCAGATTGGATTTAGATAGCTATGTAAAAGTTGTTTTGGAAATAAACGCCTTCGTTAAATACACGAGGACACTACAGAAGAATCAGCTGCTGAAGCCGATATAAACTACAAGTGAAATTAGGAAAGCCCACGAGCTTGGATTAGTAACCCACAACACATCTAGACAGTAAAAGAAAACCACATCTTACCTTTCCTTCTATTCTTTTTGCTAACTGACTGAGCCCCTCCCTGTTTCCCTGAGGAGGGGTCAATGTATCCCCTTTTGAGTCTATATCCATTTAATCTGTGATCTCATTTCCTAATTTCCATTTTCAAACAATTCTGATTTTACAGCTGAATTATTTATAAATTGACACGTGTGAAAATTGTCGACACAATTACAAACGGAAGATAGTTTGACGTTCAATTATTTATCAGACGTGTCACTGTATTCCGATGCCATTAAATGATTTAACTTTTCCGCACTGTTTTATTGACTCCAATTACCAATGAATAGTTTTGCATCGCCTTAAACTGCTTCTTTTACAATGAAACTGTTACAGATAAGTTCGGTCTTTCAGACACAAAACGTGAAAAACGTTACGATAAATTTACTCAATACGTCTCGATATACAAATTGATAATCCTATTTCACTCTTGATTTCATACGTCCCAAACAAGACTAAAAGTCTAATTCAACGAATCAATAACTCGTGAACTCGCAGACTTTTATCATATCCTAATCATAAAGAATCTATGTACCCGTTTGCAAGCATTAATAACCTATCATTATACACAGTTTAAATCAAGACATTCCAATTTTTATCAAATATTTTTTTAGTGTATTGTAATTAATAAAATTTGCACAGGGATCAGAGATTGACACAGGGTTAAATCCGAAAATAAAAAGGGGGTAGGTAGGTCTTTAACAACGAAAAAATACTGGAAGGAAAAATCAAAAGACCGTACCAGTGTGTATTGAAAGACAATCGGCTCAATACACTTATATCTGGATTAAAGTATACAAACAAATCCGGACTTGTAAAGTTTTAAATAATTCTACACTGATCAATACAATATAGGATTTTTAATATCTCACACAGCATGTGGGCCTGTTCATGTTTAAATGTTATGAACTAAATATTTTACAGTGCCAGTGTAAAACGTTTCTTTAGTTTAATTTATGCTGATTCATTCCAGCTGATTTTGGTTTAAAAATACAGACAAACTGAAGACTGCTTTGGAATATTAAATTGTTTTTAACAGGGATAAAAATTAATGTTTTGAAAACCAGTTAAATATTTAGCTTTTGTAGTTTCAGAGTGAGATCCCTAAAATATTTTGTAAATCTTGTTTCCCTTGCAACTTCATACATTGAGGATTTATCATTAAACTCTTGTATTTTATTCATTGTTTATAATTATGCACATATAACAGTTTCATCATCAACTAAACCATCTTAACATTTCCATAACATATTCATTAAATACAAATTAACTTCTGCTTTACATACCGTAAAAAGAAAAATATTTTCAAAAAATTGAATGCAGACTATGAGGCTATGTCTACCAGTACCTAAGTATAAAAATCGTGTATAACTTTTAAAATAGTATCTTTGTCAGTAATTTAAACCTGATATGCATTTGACCTGCATGTCCGAGCATGATTCCATAGTCCCTCCAAATTTTGTATCCTACCATAAAGCAAAAGACTTTTGTAGTTATTTTGTTTTTGTTCCAGTCCTAAACAATACCCTTAGATATAATATTAATTTACATGTCATCTTTAAATGTTCATTGTATGAAATATATTTTGGACTAAAGTGACAATTTACAGCATTTTGTAAAATCTTGAATATTTATAATATAACAAAATTTTCGAATTTTGTATAAATGTATTTTAAAGCTCAAATTTTGTAATTGATTATTGAAGAGTATTATGCACTATGTAAGCTCTTCAAAATAACTACCATGTGGACCGAGCTCCCTCATTTCCGGCTTCTGATGAAACCTGTGTCTTTACTAATTTACTTTATCATTAAGCTTAGCCGGAGAATCAGAAAGAATCCTATTTCTGTACTCTAAATAATATTATAATAAATCATTTTATGTTGTTGCGACAGTTCCTGAAACATGCTAAAAACAATGCACATAGATCGTACCAGTCTCTGCATCAATGGTTCAAGGGAAAATTTTAACCGAGTCTTAGCGTATGAAATGTAACCTTGACTTTATTCAGGTGGTGATAGTTGATACCCTCTGCTCAGCAAAAAAGCTGAAATATCCAGACGTCATTCTAGTTCCAGGCAAAAGACTTAAATTAAAGTCTGGTTCAACACTAGTTTAAATTTGACCTTGCAACCTAGATTGTAAGTGACCTTGGATAAGAATCGTTATTTGCAACACTGTAATATGCCACATACTGCAAGAGAATAATTTTACAGAGATATAATCAAGACAGGACACTCTGCCAAGGTCATATCACTTTCTAAGCTATTAAAAATACTCTGATCAAATGTTTTGAAATATGCTCAGAAAGTTATCAATATAGTCAGTTACACCGTAATTCAATTAACTTTTATATTAGCCGGTTCTTTAAAAATCTCAACTTGGGGAAATTGAATCCACACAAATTAAGCCTGCTTTACAGTAGTATGTTAGAAACTCAAGTCATGCTCTATCCGTCCGATATATACATTGGTACTTGTATTAGCGCAGAGCAGGACTCTAAAACTTAACGTAGATATCTTCTTACATTACAGATTACCGCTCATGCAAAAGAAAACTATTGAACCTATCGGCATGAACATTTAGTGATTAGTTTGAACAAATATTTATGTATACATTTCTACATACACCGCTGATTTATTGATAAACATTTTTTTTTTCAAAGCCTTGTCAAATTTTTTAATTTCAAGACCTATCATGACTCTATTGCTCTTTTTTTCTTAAGAACTAAAGATTTTTTAATATTTTGTCAAAAGGCGTATAGATCAAAGTCATTAAGATATTCAAAAGCACTATTGAAGCATCTATTTTTTTCTCCCCCATCTCATTTTCAAAATGAATGCTATAAAAATATATATTTATAAATTCATTAAATTCACTAGCAGTTTTCAACTGGGATCATATTTCAAAACCACGTTCTCAACTAATTAATGATCCGGAAATACATGTTTGTCAATACTACAGGACGTATTGTATGACCATTTAATTATCTTGCGTGCTTTTTTTTCCTATTCGAACTGAATGCATTTCTTATCTTAAATTTTCATTTTTTCCATATTCAGCAAATTATTATATACAAGTAACAAAGAAATTTCTATCTGGTTTTGGTTTATCAGATTACTAAACTAAACCATGACAAAACTTTTAAACCTATGTTTATTTACTTTATACATATTGTTCTCTACTTTCCGCATGAAGATTTAAAACTACTCGAAACGACATTCCCCTTTTGTCACACTCAAGACATTCCCCGTTTGTTACACTCTAGATGTTCCCCGTTTGTAACATTCAAGGCATTCCCCATTTGTTACACTCAAGAGCTGCAATTTGGCAGAGGTCCCACTTTTTGTAACGACTTAAAAACTTTGAACATTGATTTTTTTCAAGGTAAAAGAAGCAATTCATGAATATTTATTATTGATCTAATGTAAGTAGTGATATTACATACCTCATTAGCTTTAAAAATGACACCATTATTGACAGCAGGTCATTCAATTCATCTAATGACACTGCATGATTTAGCAAGTTCCTACGTTTCTTAAATAAGTTAATGCCCGTTTTTGCAATACCTCAGTTACCCAATACCAATATTCCTATTAGGAATCAGTACAAGATGCCCAAGGGTCAGTACAAGACGCAAAATCTCCGTCATGAAAAATACAAGTCGGGTGCAGGGCTCAAACCCATTACCGTCAATCAGTGAGAGGTTACTGGCCTTAACCATTCAACCACAGAGGTCAGTGGGTTTAAATATAATACCCAATTCTGTGGCATTTTAATCATATAAAAAAAGCTTTTAAAAGATCAAATTTCTGTACTTTAATGCATCCCTGCTTTACGCTTAATTTGATAAATTTTCAAGATGCACCTTACAAACTTTTCCCAAAGAAACTTTATTTTTTATACTAATTTATTAAATCTTCATTGCGAAACAAGTTCTTACAACTTATATTAATAACTCTCGAGACTCACTCAAGATGAATCAAACTTGAAGAGAGAGCAAGGCAATGTGGAATTATCTGTGTCTTGTCTAAGGACACTACCACTACTTGGGCACTGGTGGGGTTCAAACCCACGACCCTCAGATCCCGAGGCGAATGCCCTAACCACTGCATCAATGTGGCTCCAAGAAACTTTATTTCATAAGCATTGTGAAGCCCACAAATTCACTGCACTTCTTAAATAAATATGTCATCTTCAGTTTGGACGCAGAGAGAAGAGAATGATGTAATATTGTATACAAGATGGACAAGGGAAGTAATCCAGTGAAAACACAAAATCAAGGCAGATAATTCATTTCAGTATTTGTTCATGACCCTTTAGACATAATTGCAGAAATTGTCTTAAAAACACGAATGCTATTTTAAACATGATTGTATCCAATCACAGTCTTGTCTCCTGCACCTATACAATCATATACTACAAGCTTTGGTTAGATAACATAGTCTGAGCTTCCCAGTGCTAAGTGCTTAATCAGCATAATGATAAACATGTATTTGTTCATAGGAGGAAAAGTCCTTGAACAAAATCTTTACATTTTTAAGTGATTGATAGTGTAGTAGGTTTTTACCTACTTCTTATGACATTGCAAAGATAAAACGACACTTCAGCTAGGATACAAACAAGTGCCACTCTTAAAGAACCCAGCTTCTACAGAAAAAGGACCAGATTCTCAAGCCTATCTCAAGATTGTGTTTCATAATCTAATGACTAACAAAGTATTCTGTTAATTCTCTTGTGAAAATCCTAAAAAGATTTTCCCTGCTTCATTCAAACTGAAGATTTTTCCATCTGTACACAATGCCCTTTGTTTCACGATATAGAAAATGGAGTCCATATCCCATCTATAATGCTGAGACACATGGATCAATAGAGAACATCAGCAATGCATGATCAAACCTACAGCATTCAGATAGACTATACAGATCTAAATATGACAAAACTTCTGTACAAATTTGCTAACATTCCCTATTAAAGTCACTATAGGGGCCAGTCACTCAGTTATCCAACAGCAACTTGTGGGAAAAGAAATATTAGAAGCAATAAAAATTCTGTCTAGGTTTGGTTTAGATTGCTTAGGAAATATAGCTTCTTGCATTGGAACTAGATCTAACAGCAATTTTGCTAGCAATCAGGTGAGAATGGTCCAATCTATAGAATTATCACATTTAACAATTCTGTTAGAGTTTCATTAAAGGAGACGGGGCCTCATATAACCATAATTATCTAGTACTGAACGGAACACAAATGACAGACATCCTGTCGTCCTAATCACTTCACAATGAACACTTTGTGCTCAGGTGAGCTAATAAATACTTGCTATAAAACTATAAAGAGAATACAGACATTTCATACACAAGACATAATTTTCAGTTTTTTACTTTTATTGTAAAACTACAATTTTTGCAGTAGTAAAATATTCAAAGCAATCATGAAAAAAATCATTCCTTAATACAAACACAATTAATGTAAATCACATAATTTACTATAGAACACAACTATCTATAAATAACCCATGCAACATCGCTGCCCTTTCTGTATGCCTTGACTTTATCAAGTCTCAGCTTGGTCCTTTTTAATTGAGTTTTTGCAAGCAATCTTCAATTATCTATGATAATAACATATCTCAAACATATCTCTGACATGTTTTTTTCTTCGATTAATTTTCTTATTCATGTTTCGTTTATAAAACACAATACCAAAATTTTAAAACTAATTTCACACAAATATTTTCAAGACATGATCATAATATTTTGTAGTAAAACTCCTAATTTACATCAAGCCTAATTTCTAACTTACACCCATGCAGCTAGTAGCTTCTGCCTTAAAGAAACTCTAGTATCTAAGATACACTCAACTTTGTTTTAAATTTAACCTCGGCCTAGCTTCTAACTTATTCACAATTATGTCCTGCTGCAAACTGAGCATAGATTATAACATCCAGTCTACATTGTCTGTAATGAAGTCTATAGCTTCTAACTTACACCCAACCTAGCTTCTGTCGTCCATTCAGCTTAGATTCTTACAACAACCCTTACATCTAGTCTAGCTTCCTTTGATCTAAATTACACCAAAAAAAGCTCTTAATTTATACAAAGCCTAGCTTTTAACTTAAACCCAGTCTAGCTCGTAACTTATTCTCAACCTAGCTTCTGAATTTCACCCAGCCTAGCTTTTAACTAATACCCAGCCTAGTTTTTAATTACACCCAGCCTAGCTTCTTAATTTCACCCAGCCTAGCTTCTTAATTTCACCCAGCCTAGGGTCTAACTTACACCCAGCTAGTTTTAATTATACCTCGCCTAGCAATTAACTTACACCCAGTCTAGTTAATTAATAAAACTCAGCCTAGCTTCTTAATCACACCCAGCCTAGTTTCTAACTAACACTCAGCCTAGTTTCTTAATCACACCCAGCTTAGTTTCTAACTAACACTCAGCCTAGCCTCTTAATTACACCCAGCCTAGTTTCTAACTTACATCCAGTTCAACTTCTAACTAACACTCAGCCTAGCCTCTTAAATTACACCCAGCCTAGTTTCTAACTAACACTCAGCCTAGCCTCTTAAATTACACCCAGCCTAGTTTCTAACTAATACTCAGCCTAGCCTCTTAAATAACACCCAGCCTAGTTTCTAACTAACACTAAGCATAGCCTCAGATTTGCTTTTAACATACACTCTGCCAAGCTTATAACTTAATCCAGTTCAACTTCTAACTTATACCAAGTCTAGCTTAACTCACACAAACAATCCAGCTTCTATCATAAATTCAGGCAAGCTTTTGATTAACTTGCGCTATATACACCTAGTTACTAACTTATTCTCAGCTGTGTCTCTAAAATTTAGCATAGATCCTAACTTAGCCTAACTCCTAAGTTAGCCTTTGCTAGTTACCTCACTTGACTAAACTCAGCCTGGCCAGTCTAACACAGTCTGAATAGTGAATACTAGTCTTAAATTCCATTTTGGCTACTATTACACACTTTACCTGGTTTCTAATTTACAGTTAGCCTGGTTCCTAATTACACTTAACCTGGATCCTTATTACACTTTGCTTGGATCCACTTTGCTTGGATCCTTATTAAAAATAGACTGGTTCCTTATTACACTTAGCCTGGTTTCTGATTACACTTTGCTTAGTTCTTTGTTACAATTACTCTGGTTTCTGATTACAGTAATTCTTATCCTGGTTCCTTATTACACTTAGCCTGGTTTCTGATTACACTTTGCTTAGCTCTTTGTTACAATTACTCTGGTTTCTGATTACACTAAGTCTTAGCCTGGTTCCTTATTACACTTAGCCTGGTTTATAAACACACTTGGCCTTATCAAGGACGGACTTAAGAGGTATAAGGAAAGCCGAGTATAAACAGCATACAGATGGGCAGTTATGTGCAACAATGCAAGCCCCTCGCTGTTGGACAATTATTGAAAATCAACAAAACTTTTCATATTCTATAACATAGTTATCACACAACTCACAAAATTTGAATACAGTAACACAGATTTGTGTATCAAAATGAGACAGATAAAATGACTACTTCAAAATTTAAATGTAAACATAATTACTCTCCTGTTTGTAAATAAAAATAAATAAAACAAAATAAAAAAATAAATATATAACTTCAATGGAGCACAGTATTCAATTTAATGGTTAAAATGACAAGACAGAAAAGGGAAGTAACTCTTTTTAGAACTACACCTGCAATCCAGGTAATCACACAAGAGTTATCCCAAACTACAATTTATCAGAATCCTATATATAACAGTTTAACTTTATGAGATTTTAATACATTGTTTATTATTGTATTAAAAAGCTAATATAAAATTAAACAATAGCAAGCATAAACTAAGCCTATCTCAAACAAATAACAAAAGCACATAATTAACTATATAAATAAGCAAAGCTTTTGACATACAATGTAACAAGGATTGGGAACGAAATTGTCCTGTTTGACTATTTCCTTACACTTAGAATGATTCACATTGAATCTTTCATGCACTTTTAACAATCAAGAAAAAGCAAAATACCTTTTCTTCAATTTCTGGGAAAGAGTTTTGTAATTTAGAGGTGTGTTCCTTGCAAATGGTAAAAGAAATCAATTAGTATCATCGTAAACACAAATTCTTTGTTAGGGACCAGTGAGTTGGGAAAATAACAAAATGTCCAAAGATTAAAGTTTATCACAGACCTTTGGACATGATTAACACATCTGAGTATCACTTTTTAAAAAGATAACATTTAAATTTTTCTATCTACAGCAAGATATTTATGTTTTCCTACGATGGGGGGTACAGTGGGCATATGTGGATAAAAAAACTTTAGTTTTGTGACTTTCATAAAGGACAATAATTCAATTTGCTGTTTTTTTATCAGACCCTAATATGGGGCGGGGGGGGAATATTAGTAAAAACTTTACCAAACTGTTTAAGATGCAGAGAATATTCTTTATCAAGCCAAAGTCAATGTAGTAGATTAGTAGATTGAAAATTTTCTGCCAAAGAAGGAAAAAGAAAACATTGTTCGTTTAGAGGATAGAACTCTTTTTACATGTAACTTAGAACTTTTCATCCATAAAACGACATAGGACAATATACACATCATCTTCAGAGTGAGATTCAGACTGGAAAGAGAGTTATGACGATATACATGTAACAGTAAGGCACTGAAACGTAGCAAGACGCAGTAAAATATCCAAAGAACTACATTGTTTTGTGAACTTGAGTACATGTACTGTGAAGTGACAGCAAAGGGCATAACTGGTAGTCTGAAAAAATAGGACTGGGAGTCTGGGACCATTACTCGGTTCATCAGATCTGACTCAATTTCCTGCTGCAATTGGTTTTACTTTTGTGAAATTGACAAATCGCTATAACTTTTTCATGTAGTGATTATCCTATAGTGTACCTATAAACATCATGCATTTGCCTGCAGAGAAAAAAGTATTTTTTTCAAATGGCGGCCATGCAATAGGTTCGATTCAATTTCATATAAACTGTTCACCGGTTTCAAAACTGTCCAAGCGCTAGAAAAAAGGGAGTGGGGCACAGGTACAGGAAAAGCAATATCAGATTCGAAAATACAGCAAATCTGGTAACAAAATTTTAGTCATCCTTGAATACACTATGATTTGCTATTTCCTTCATTACAGAAACACCTATAAACAATCTTAATGAATAAAAAGTTCGTTGGAAGCAAACACCCATTGGCTACTATAAGAGTTTAATCTGTTAACATAAAGAAAATCAAAATTGAATTTAGTCACCTAGATCTAGCCTTGTAAACGGACTCTAATGTATGAAGTGTTCGTTCAAACAAAGACAAGTTTCAGCATCCTACTTGATGTGATAATGAAAAAATTTACAGTTTTACCAGTCAATGCTTATATACAATAGTTTTTATAAAAAAAAAAAAAACTTAACAAAAATTTGATGGTGACTTATAATGAAAGACTACTGAGCATGTAACTACAATTTTGATCTTTTGGTCCATTCTACCCTGAGATACAGCAATAATGTGACAAGAAATCTACATTACTGATAACAAAATTTTCCGTCAGTTCACTGGAACTCTCGTCCACCAGTGCATTCAAGAACAATTTTGTCAGAGAGCTTATGACGCCACTGGAGTAAGAGGATAATTTTTACTTTACAGATTATTCTGGCTTATTATGGTCATCTGACACAATAACTAACCAATCAAAAGTCATGATACATGGGACACATATTACTACTCTACCACTGTGCTTGGCTAGGATTTCAGTGCACATTGTATTGTCTTCAGCTATTTTCTGCATATTTTGGCCATTTTATGACAGAAAATTTTGAATTTCAGAGACGTCTGACCTATATATGATTTAAGCATATATCCACAAGTAAATCAACCATTAAATAAGGGACTGAAACCTCCTGTATAAGGTACAAATATTGTGGAAATAACACAAACTTAAGATAGTTTCTTATCAATGCACGTATTTCTACTCAATTGAATTTATAGATATTTGAGATCTCTAAATCAGATGAATGGAACATGGACAAAAAAATTTCACATGATTGAGTACTTAACAATTATTTGTGTCTCGTTTTAATTACACCAACACCAACACAAACTGGCAAAACTGTTCACTATGAAGTACACAAAAGTTATTCCTTTACTGCTCTCCTGCATTCTCTCCCCATACATGCCGTTCTCCCAATAATTGCCGGGTTCTCCAGTTATTTAGACCCTAACCCGCTGCCCCGGCGAAGTTCGCAAAAACACTAAAAACTCCCTGTAAATTAAATTTTGGAAAAAAATTACGCGATGCATAAAATATCAATCTATATACTCATGGTCAATACCCCGACATGTGATATCGATATGAAGAAGTACTGATATTGTGTAACCAGTAGATTAGGTGATAAAACTGTTGTGTTGACACAAGTTTGTGTTAATTGTCACTATCATCTTAGGTAAATTGCCCGGACGGTAGTAAGTGGCGATTTGTAAACTTTACAAAACAGCCGTATTTTCACTATACTGTACCACATTATGACCATCTGACAATATCACTCCGCATTTCCCATTAAATATTCCATGTCTCATACTTAAATTTAGGTCTGATAAGTAAGACTTAATCTCTTCAAAAAAAATAGTATGGTGAAATCCATGTTCCTACGGCCTAATCATGAAACCATGTTCCTAGGGCCTTATCATGAATCCATGTTCCTAGGGCCTAATCATGACAGGTTACTCTGCAATCTAATAGCATAATTACATGTATGTATCGTAACAGTTTTGCCACTTTATGCAGGTGCATCAGTATAGTTGCATTTATACATGTACATAATCTTTTTCAAATAAAGCTTCCCAACATGAAAGTAAGAATGGACAGTCTGTACCTTCAAGTTGTAATGACAATGATAAAGTAATACAATGCCATTACAATACAAATTGCACAATTTACTTCAAGAAGAAAAATGAAATCCATGAAAAAAATGGAAGACATGCCGTTTTGTAATTTTGTTTCGCAAGCTTTATGTTGTATCAATAAATCCTCCTATCTCATCTATCAGAGCACTGCAATGTTTGACAAGGTATTGTGTAGGGACATAAAACAAAACACAGAAATCAATACAGACTGTCCAATTGCTTTCATGAGCATGATAATACATGGCATCTTGATGCAATAAAACTTACAGCTACAGCATTATTGCCACAAGATAAACATATCAGAACAACCCTCTGATGCAATATTAACTACAGATGTTTGAAATTTCTTAAAGCAAAGCTGGATAATTCCAGCATGTGAACAGTTCTAATCAGGAGTCATCTGGCCATGTTCCTAAAAGTTCCTCTGCCCCCATATTTTCTGGTAAGCTTCAAACATCTATGGTTAATTTTACATAAATATATCATTTGCAGAAAGAGTGTTAGTGCCTTTTGCATATTACATGACATATATATATTGTGTGTTATCATTATTTCAGCGATGCATTATAGATACATGTCCTTCTGCCATTACACATGTGAGTGATCCCAGTGTATGCTCTGGTTACAGTATGACAGTGAGTAAAAGTCCTTCTGCCCTAACATAATACTGTGAGCTGCGTTTGTTTATATGCATATGCGTTTTGCGTTAAATCACCTGATTTCTGGAATCTTGTTTCAGACGAGCTATACCAGCTGCATGTTCCTTCCTCAGTTCCTTCTCTCGTCTATTGTATTTTACATGCAATTGTTCTCGTAAAACATTTACGGCAACTGAGTGTTGCTTTTCGACCTGTTCTAACATCACTTCAAGACGCCCAATGTTACGGTCTGAGAAAGCTGCACTTTCTGAACAAACAGATGACACTTCATCATCACTTTCCAAAAATTTGGACCTCACTGTTTTAGTTCTTTTCTCTCTTAACTCGTTTAAAAGTTTATTCTTTTCAAAATCTAAATTTTCTTCTTTGTCTCTAAATCTTGATTCAATGTCTCTTAACTCTTCTTCAAGTATTCGTTTTTGTTTCATTAATTCTATCTCATTTAAATCTTTCTGGTAAACTACATCCTCCAACTCCTTTTGCTTTGCTGCTTGTTTCTCTAGTAAAAGTTTCTTTTCAAGTAACTCTTCCTCTATTTTTTCCTTTTCTTTCAGCTTTGCATTTAAAATGTCTTTCTCTTTCCTAAGTGTTTCTTCAAGTATGCCCTTTTCACCCAAACTCTCGGATAACAAACTGTTCTCTCTTTCTCTATCTTTTAATTTATCAACAAGTTCTTCTCTCTGCTTCTGTAGCAGCGCTAGCTGTCTTCCAAAAACTTCTTCAATTTCTCCATAACCACTTGTGTTCTGACCTATCCTCTCTTTTAAATCTGCAACAATCTGCTCTTGTTCTTTTAACCTTTCAACCCACTTGTCACAGTCTGTAGTTAACAACTTATTTTTTTCTCTCAATCTAGCCAATTCTTTCCTCAATTTCAGAACATCATGTGACAAATTTGATCCGACACTATGTTCAAGAGTTAATTCAGACATGCCCCTGAGTTCATTAGCCAATTTTTCCTTTTCCAACGCTTCAGTTAGAAGTGCGGTCTCTTCAGCATATAATGATTTTGTTTGCCTAAAATCTCTCCTTAGTTTAGTTATTTCAGCTACAAGTTCAAACTGCTTCAGTTCTAATGCCAGATGTCCATCTTCATCAGCTTTCAACCCAGACCTTATTCTTTCAGACCCACTGAAACTTCCTCGAAATGATGATGAATCAAAAAACAAAGAAGAACTTAAATCATCTGGTTTCAGTCCATCATGAAACTGCCTTTCTGTAGTTCGACTGCTTTCAAGATCATTCATATGCAAAGATGTGTCAATAGTTTGTGACCTTTCAAATTCTGGTTTGGCAGTGATGCTTTCACCCTGTTCTTTTTCAACCTTAACATCAGGTATGTCATGACTGTAAGCTCGCCTAGCAAAACCTGATAACAAGTTATGTCCCCTTTTTACGAAAGACTTTGAAATGAAAGGCATTCCTCTACTCATTGATGGTTTCGGGGTTGACGTTAGATCTGGAATATTACCATCCATGCTCAGCAAATGTTCCTCTAATTTCCTTACATAACTGTCCCTTTCTTTCAAATCAGATTTTAATTTTTCAATACTTGCTTTTAGATCTTCCATTTCTTCAAGGTCTTGGAGAGTGAGCTCCTTACTTGTATCATGCTCAGATCTTTCATATGTTGGAAAGGGATCGTCCTCTAATAAATCCTTCAGTGCATGTAGTTCTACTTCTAGATCATGTTTTGATATAACTAACACTTCTACTTCATTCCTTAAATCACTGTACATTTTCAAAATCTCTCCATTTTCTTTCCTTGCAGACTCGTCCTGCTTTTTAAGCCTTTTCTTTAATTCATCATTTTCAGCATATAATTCCTCAATTTCATCTCTAAGTCTTTTGTTCTCTTGCTCCATGTTATCAGACATCTCCTTTTCATGTTGCTCTGCTGAAGACTTTTCTGCATGCATTGTTCTAATTGCATCTTTCATGTCTTCAAATATTTGTAAATCAGTATCGCTATCATCCTTAACCATAGCAAAATCAAGGCTACGTTTTAATGTTTCATTTTCCAACTTTAAAGCTTCCATTTCCTTCTCAAAATTATCTACATTGGGAATATTCTGCAGTTTTTGCTGTAATGCAAAATTTTCTTTTGTCATAACTTCTATTTCTTCTTTCAGTGCAGTTTGTTCTTTCTCATAGATTTCATAGCCCACATGAGCATCTGTATTTGTACAAGAATCAACAACACATGGTTTGATTTCTTTAAATATTTCTGTAAGGTTATCACAAACAGTAATTTCATTTCCTTCAGTATTTTCCATTTCAGTTGATCTGTCTACATAGCATACTTGTTTATCATTGGTAGTCTTCACCCCTTCCTTCTGCTCAACCTGTTCAGCTAATTCTCGAATAGCCCATTCATTTTCTACATTTCTTTCCTTTATGTTGATCAATTCAGTTTTCAAACTATCATTCTCTTTCAGAATATCTTGTGAATTTACCTGGCAACCTTGAAGTTTTTCATTTTCTTTTCTTAGTTTATTTACTTTTTCAGTCATTTCTGTAACATTAAACTGCAATGCTTGAGCATCTTTTTCCAAATTTTCAACCTGCTGAATGAGATCTTGTTTTGCCTCTATCAATTCTGCGAGGGCTTCATCTTTGTCTTGTACCTGTGTTTCCATCTCTTTGTTCTTTATTTCAATCCCTTTAATGACACTGTTAAGCATGTCTTTCTCTTCTTTCAAAGCATTTGCATTAGTGATTGCTTCCTTTGCAGCAACTTTCAACTTTTCATTTTCAGAGGTCATTTTCGCCGATTGAATACTAAGTTCATTTTTTTCTCTTTTTAAAACAGATATATTGTTATTCAGTTCATCTTCTTTCAATTTTAACTCCATCTTAATGGTTGTTTCTTTTTGCAGGTCATCTTTCAAGCTCTTAATTTCATTTATCTCTATTTCAATAGTTTCTTTCAGCATCTCAGTTTTCTTCTGCTCTGTCTCAAGAGCTTCCTTTAGCTTAGTATTATCTTTGTCCAAACCCTCCATTTTCTTCTCCAGAGTATCGTACATATCACCCTGAGCAAGCAAAGTCTTTTCAAGCTCGTCCTTTTCTGCCTGTATTTTACAAGTTTGTTCTTTTAAATCTTCTTTCAAAATATCTTTATCTTTTAATAGATCCTGAACTTGTATTTTTAATTCTGCTTGGACTTGTAATACATCTCTATTATTTTCAATCATTGACTTCAAAGAATCATTTTCAACAGTAAGTCTTGATTTTGCTTCTTCCGTAATAGACATTTCTTTTTCAATTGCTTTATATGAGTTTTCAAGAATACGGAGATCTGATTCAAGTTTTTCATTTTCCAACGAAATATCACTACATTTTATTTCTAGTTCATTTTTTATTTTTTCTATTTCAGTATACTGTGATCTCAAATTCTGTTGTCTGTTCTTTTCACTTTCGAATTCAATATTCATCCTATCAAGTTCATCACTCACTTTGGCCTTTTCTTCTAGATCTGATTCAAGACAAGATATTTGTACCCTGTATTTATCTAAATCATTCAATAATTCCTTGTTAGCCTTTTCTAAAATTTTGCATTTTTCTTCAGCAACTTCCTTATTGCATAAATTTTCATCAACTTTTAGAATTTCAGCTTTTTGTTCCTTACTGATCTTTTCTAGTTCATTTATCTTTTCTACCAAAACTTCAACATCTTTTTGGTTATCCAATTCTTTCAACTTCATCATTTCTTTCAGGTGATTGTTCTCTTTGATAAGTGACTGAAGTTCAAGTTTCATATTACCTAATTCAGCCTTAAAATTTTGTAATGTAATCTCATTACTATCTGGAGATTCACCAAAGTCATCAACAGTTTTTTCAAGTTCTCTTATCACTGGTTTAAACGTATCTTCTGTTACAACAGTAGCACCTGGTCTTCTTCCAGGATCAGTGCCTGGACAGATTTCATTTAGTATGTCAAACACGGTATTTTCATAACTTGGTTGACCTTTTTTGTAGTCTTGTTTCATGGACGAAAAATCTGATTCAAGATTTTGGGCTACATCAGTCAAGTCTCTCCTTGAAGATGCTGATTTAACAACAGTGTCAGTATTATTCATTAAACCAGCAGTTAGCTGCACTGATTTCACTTCCTCGAAAAAGTCACCTGTTTCTTCTCCAGTACGTGGCTTTGTCTTTGCGCTTATTGCATATTCTTCCAAACCAGGAGGTTTGTTATCATTAATCTCCTCAATGAATTTATCAACTTCTACTTGAAGACTGGAAGACTGTGTTCGTTCCATCAAAACAGGTGACACAGAAGTACTTTCAATTTCTTCAAATACTCCATCATTGTTGACATCCTCATCACTGGCTTCACCAGCCAGAGTACTTTCATTTTCCAATTCTGGTTTCTGGTCTGTTTCCACTTGGGAATCACACCTTTCAAGAACAAAATGTCCTTCCATGTTTCCACTTTCATTCCTAATTCTACTTTCATTTGTTCCTAAATCTGAGTCTGAAAAGTGTCTTTTCTTTTTAAGTAAGTGGAAACTGTTTTCAGCAAAAGAAGTTCCTCTATCTTCTACAAAAGAAGATCTACCTCTCCATTGACCTTCTTTAGCCTGATGTTCATCATCATCACTTTCTTCATCTAAGTCTTCATTTTCTGAGAAGTGTCCTTCACAATTATATTCATCTGCTACTGAATCCTTTGAATCTTTAACCAACATATCTATTACATCACTATTTATTTCAACTGTATTTCTATCATCATCAATTTCATATACAAAGTGGTCATCAACACTTTTTTCATCAGCTGTCAAAGGAACTCTGACACAGTGTTCAAGATCTATGGAAGTACCCCTGTATAGCACATGACTGAGATCTTCATTATGTTCCACAAACTTGTCTTTATCATTGTTTTCAACATAAGCACCAGATGCAGATTCTGTTTCTTTTGATGCAGCTTCCTCGGTCTGCACTTGTGAGGTCTTTAATTTCAAATACTGTTGAATTCTTTCAATTAATTGTCCGTATTTCATTCTTAAATTCAAACAATCTGAATTTGAGCAAAATGATGAAGTATCTAAACTTCCACTTAAACTTTTTGTATCTAAACTGGATCGGACGCTACCAAATGACAACTCAGGTGACAGATCCCAGTCAAGCCAGGAAGGAGTCTGTTGATTCTTTGGCTGTTTGTCATTACCCATAGTGCTTTGCTCTCCCATAATGCCAAACAACTGTTGACAGAAGGCTTTGTTTTCTTGCTGGTTGGAATTTATCTTCTGCTGCAAGGCATCTTTTGCTGCAACAAGTTTCTGAAACAGAGATCAAAACACAAATAACGTCAGGTTTGGAATATTTGTGGACTATAGATACAGTTTTGTGCCGGGTATCTACCTTAAGTAAAAGATTCTGAAAAATACCAAATAATAATCAAGGTCAAGAAATCCGAAAGCAGCCATAATTAAGGCCTAGAAATTGTGAAGACAAAAATCCTGACCAATTGTAGATTGTTCAAAAGGTACATGTAAATGTTGACAGACTTCTACAAACACATGCCGGATATCAAGCGATCACAATAGCTCTCCTTTGAGCACTTTGTGCTCGGGTGCGCTAACAAACATTAAAACCATAGCTGAAGAAGTTTGACCTATGTATTATTCAAACCTCTCAGCAATAGTGTTGTTTTTATATTGAGAGCAAGTATTACAGCATATACAGCAAAACTAATTTTGTTTTCACAAAACTTTAACATGCATCTTAATTTTAACCTTACATGTATCCCTACCCTAGAAAACCTCTCTTTCAAAATAATTCCTATGTATAACATATATAAATTCCATCTTTACATCAATAATCTTATGGGACCTGACACTAAGCTCTAACAAAATGCTGATCTTGTTAATTCATACCCACCACAGAAAGTATGTTATGAATAATATATTAAGATATCTTTAAAGACATGGTTATCTAGCAGCAAAAAGCACAAAACATTAGTGATTTAGCATTCTAACATTTAGCATTCTAACATGACGGGCAACTTTTCATATATACCATAGGCATATCAGAATAAATGTTAATTCACAGTAAAGGATTTATTATATCTTAATCATATACCTTCATCAGTTTCATTTACTGACTTCCTAAACACCTTTCTTGGTAAAAGTTGTATTGCACATTTTTTTACATAATGTCCAAGTCCTGGTTTCTGATAATCTGTTTCTTACACAGATCCTTTTTAATAAAGCATTAATATGTACATTTATGACTGTCACTAGCTTTTGAGAGAATGAGCCCAGGGCCCTTGGAGGGGGAAAAATGCGTTATTTTCAAGGCAAACAGGATTTTTTTTAAGTGATAAACTTAAGGGAAAATGATAAAACTTGTGTATAAAATACATCTATAGTATGCTTTTCTGTTACAGACTGCTTTGCTATTTTACTTCAATGTTTGTAAAATTGTTTATATGAATTGATATCATCTTGGTATCTTTCTCATACCCACTATTGACCTTAAAATAGCAGGGGAATTTTGGCCCACTATTTTGGATGGGATATGGGGCCAAATTAGGCCCAAAAAACAGCCGATTGACAGCATTGATGATTATAATGAGATCTTATCATTTTGAACACTATAATGTTGTATACTGTATTCAGTCAGCCTTTCAATTATTGCATCTTTACAAACTCCAAAATATACTTATCATGCTTATATCTACTAATTAATCCGAGACATTTTACATATGAAAACCAAGCGTCAAAAGGCATTCTAGCCACTAAAAGTTAAAGAATGAAAATGTTTCAGTGTCATAGAATTGGTCCTAAGACCTATTACATTCAAAATCAACAGAAAACAAATTCTTGCAATAGGGTTTATCTTCAAGTTTCTTATCAGTAACTTAGGGCGAGTTCACATGGAAGCTCTAGGGTAGGGCAAGGTTAACTCGGAATCCATTTGAACGCACTGGTGTTTACAAAATTCATATCTTCCTCACTAAGAGCTGATCTCTATAACCCTCCTGCCAGCTGGGGTTCATTGGTTCCCAGCATTTGGCTGCTGCGCTTAATGAGCTGAGCAACAGCTGTTTTACTTATCACCAGGGCCACGTTTCTGATTGGTCGATTACTTTACTGATGGGAGTAATTATTATATACAGAACAGGCTACCCTACCCTAGAGCTTCCATGTGAACTCCTCCTTAATTTTCACTGTGTCCTTGACCTAAAACATGATCTAGCCATTATTTAAGTATTTCTAAGAAACAATCAGCCTGGTTATTTGAACACATGGACTCTGTCAATTTTTCAGTATCAAAAAGTCAGTTTACCTGCTTTTCAAATTCCAGTTTTTGCAATGAGTTGCCATGTCTTTCTGTACCATCTCCATCTGGCCCTGTATCTACATGTACATCCCTATCACTGTGTCTGACATCATGTGATACAGCTCTTCTAACATCTCCAGATTCTCTACGATGCCTCTTTGTTAAATCTGCTTTCACTTTCTGTAGAGTCTCAACAAACTGCTGGTCTTTCTCTCTCTTGATTTGCTCAATCTTTATTTCTGCAGCATTTTCTATGTCTGTTGCATGTGCTTTTTTGTCTCTTTCAGCTTCTATGACAACTTCAACTTCTCTCATCCGAAACTTTTGTTCATATTTCTCTTCCATATCGTATTCTACCTGTTTCACTTTTCTGTCATAACTTTCTTCAAGCATCTGAACTTTTTTTTCTCTGAACTCTAAACTTTTCAGTATCCTTCCTTCTAGTTCTTCCTCTAACTCTTTCAGCTTAATTTCATGCTCAGCTTCAAACTTTTCTTTAATATCTGCAATTGTCTTTTCAATTTCTTCATCTAAACTGATGTCAGTCTGAACACAAATATCCGAGCAATCAATTTGTGGTAGAATATTATGACTTTCTTTAGAAACTGTTCCATCAATTTCCTCAGAGTCAATATTTTCATTCTGCTGATCATGACTTTGTTTATCAATTACCTTTTCATAGTCTGGATACTGGAATGGTTGGATTTTCCCATCTGCACCCATACATGCAGACTGTATTCCACTGTCAGAAGACATAACAGAAACATTTCCAACATATGTATCTAACATATTTTCTTCGCTGTCTGTTTCAAAACATGTGCTTTCTAATTCTAAGTTTTGCAAGCTTTGTCTGACTGGCATATCATTTTGGCAAGACAATGACTTCAGCTGACTGTCTGTATGATTGGCACTTCTTGGTAATTGAAGTTTTCTGTCATCAAAATTGCTATCAGCAACAATTTGGCAAGTTTCAGTGTCATTTAAAACTTCACTTCTATCATTCTTATCTACTGGGTGTTCAATAT
Organism: Saxidomus purpurata; assembly: GCA_022818135.1. Classification (NCBI taxonomy): domain Eukaryota; kingdom Metazoa; phylum Mollusca; class Bivalvia; order Venerida; family Veneridae; genus Saxidomus; species Saxidomus purpurata. The sequence continues at coordinate 16,207,907 of JAFMSR010000013.1, read as the reverse complement.
CAGTTCCTTGTATATCAACATGTGGTAAGACTAGATACGAAAGCTCTTTCCCTGCATCACCAATTTGTGTTTCTGTCTGTGTTTCACAGTCTCTCTTACTTAATTCTTTGTTAGTTTCAGTCCTATCACCATTGTCATCTATTAGAATGCCGGCAGTTTCATTTTCTCTGATTGATATATTAGTCTGAACCATTCTACTAGATAAGTGAGTTTCACCTGAAGATGCTAGACCTAATAAATGGAATGCAGTTTCAAATGAAGGCACTATATCTGAGAAATCACTGTCCATGCTATCTCTCAGTATTTCATTCACAGGTAGTCCAGCTGTTTCAATAGACTCTGACTGATCACTACTACACTGCACTACACTTTGTTCATTGCATGGGACCTCTTGCTCACTTCTCGAATTATTCAAGGAACTATTTTTTTGCCTCTGTGAAGCCATCTGCTTGTTCTTTAAGTCTTTCTGCTGCTTATCACTAAGAATTTCTTCAAGCTTTTGTTTCTGCTCAACAACTTCAGCAAACTGACTTTGCTGTTGTTCTAGATTCTCTTTTAAAATGTTTTTTTCCTCTGTTGTACTATACATCTCGTTCTCCATGTAATCTAACATTTTTCTTAATTCACCTACATCCTCATTCATTTCATGAAGCTGATTTTGCAAGTGTTCAATTTCTTTGTCACATTTCTTTTTCGTTGACTCCATTTCCGATTTGACTTCTTCATATTTTGTTTGCATATCATGTAACATATTTGTAAGGTCATCAGTCATTTTCTGAAGTGCTTCTTTCTCCTTTTGTATTTCTCCAATCCTTTTATATAAAACATCAAGTCTTTCATGTAAAGTATCATTATCAAGTTCTGCAGCTCTATTTCTATCAATCAATTCATCCAATCTAACCAATTTCTCTCTTAAAGACTGGAATTTGCTTTTAAGCTCTTCATTTTGTTCTTTTATATCTTCATTTTCAGACATTAGCCTCTCGTTTTCAGCTAAAAGTTCATCTTTATTACCAAAATCATATTTTTTTTCTGTCAGTTCTGTTTTCAAATCCATGTTTTCTTGAGTTAGTATCTCATTTTCACAACGAAGCTCATTCATTTCTTCTTTAATACTTTTCAAATTTTCCTGAATACTATCTTCTAGCGACTTATCCCTCTGTTTATACTGTTCAACTTCTTTCTCTGATTTATCTAACTTGTTTCTCATTGTCTTATTCTCTGTTATAAAACATTCACTTTCCTCTGACAGCAGTCGATTTTCAGCAATCACCATTTTGTACCCGATACTCATTTCTTTGTTTTGAGTTTCCAAAGAATAATTTGACTCTTGTAAATTCTCAATTTCAGCTGCAAGTATTTCAATCTGGTTTCTGATATGATTTCTGTTATCAGATATTGCTTGTAGATGATTCTGTAATACTGACACTTCAGCTTTTAGTCCTTCATTCACTTTAGTCATTTCATTTACACTTTTACTGAGTTCAGTCTTCTCTTTAATTTTACTTTGGTTTTCAACAAGTGCATTCTCAAGTTCACTTTTTGTTTTGTTTAGATGCCTTTCTACTTCAGAATTTTTATCTGCTGCAAGCCTCAGGTCTTTTTGCAATGAACTATTCGTATCCTTCAGATTGTTGTTTTCAGTTTCAAACTGAGATATCATGTATTGTGCACGTTCTAAATCACTTTCAAACTTATCTTTGTACTTTCTTTCCAACTCAAGTTGCGCATTAAGCCTTTCTACTTCTCGTCCTTTGGTTTCCCCTTCAGAATTGAGTGCACTTTCATATATTTTCATTTGTTCTTTTACATAGGTTTCATTCTTTTTAACTTCATGTAAATCAACCTCAATACTGTCATATTTTTCTCTCAATTGGACATTTTCTTTAAGAAGCTCCTGAATGTGAGATTCTAATCTTAGTGAGACATCTTCCTTTTCTTTGACTGTTTCATCATATAATTTGACTTGCTCTACTAACTCTAATAATTCTTGCTCTAAATCATTTACCTTTTTCTTGTGTTCTGCATTTTCGTTTTGTAAAAGTTCTTTTTCCCCACTAGAATTTTCAGGCTCTAGGTTTAGTTGATCTCCCTGAGGCTTTTGATAATCTTCAACCTCTTGATGTAAACTCAGAATTTGTGTTTTCAAAGTCGAATTTTCTTGATCTAAACTTTCCAGCTGAATTTCATATCTCTCTATCAGACTTTCATCTTCTTTCAGTTTTGCATTTACTTCATGTCTAGTTCTTTCCACAGACTCCAGTAATGTTGTTTTCTCATCATCTAGCTCACAAATTACTCTTTGGAACTCATCGCATTTGTCAAGTAAAATTTCATTTTCTTCGGCTGCTTTTGCTACTTTGCTTTGAGTTTCCATCAGTTCTGATAACAAACTTTCATTATCTTTTGACATTTCGATCATTCTTTGCTCAAGTTCTGCATTTTTTGCTTTCATTAAATTACTGTTTTCAGTCTGCTCATCAAGATTTGGAAAGAAACTATTCAGTCTTTCATTTTCATCTTTTAAAGTCTCATTTTCTGAATCTTTAATTTGAACACAAGTCTTAAGAGTTGAGTTTTCTTCCAACAATCCTTCTATTTCACCTTCAAACTGTGATTCCTGTGATATTTTTTCACTGGTCACTTCAGTCAGTTTCTTTTCAAGCTTTTCATTTCTCAATTTGCAGTTTTCATAGTCTTTGTTAATATCTTTCATTTCAACATTCAGTAACTTCAATCTTTCATGGCATGATGTGTTCTCTTTCCTCAAACATTCAACATTCTCTAACAGCTTTTCATTTCCTTCAATCCTAGCAGATAATTCACATTGCAATTTTTCATTTTCTCTTATAATATTTTCTCTTTCCTCCTGGACTTTTTCTAGCATGTCTTTTATTTCAATCATATCATTGTCAGACGATTCAAGATACTCAAGGCGTTCTTTCACCCTGTTCAGTTCTTCCTCATACTGGATTTTCTGAAATTCAACATCACATTTAGCTGTTTTCATATCAAGAACTTCTTTTTCAAGTGAATTCAAAGTTTCAATCATCTGATCCCGTTCCCATGTTAACTTTTCATTCTCATAACAAAGTTCATTCACTTTCTCTTGTCTTTCCAGTTCAGTACCATCTAACTGTTTGAATTTCATTTCTAACTCTGAATTTATGGTTTCTAAATCTTCTTTTTCTTTTTTAAAATTTGTCATCACTTCTTCCTTTAATTCAATATCATGTTTCAAAGATTCTTCCCTTGTTTCCATTGACTCAACTGCCATTATTAAGTCTTTGTTTTTACTAATCATCTCATTATTTGAATCTCTCAATTTCATTGTCTCAGTTTCATGAATTTGTATTTGTTCTTTAGCTTTATTCAGTTCTTTAACCAACTTTTCAGTATAAAAAACATCTGTTTCACACACTCCTTGATTAGACTGTTTTTCAGTGTCAAGAAAAAGTTCTCTTTCATCAACAGGATCGTCTGCCCGATTCTGAAATGTATCTGTATCAACATAGACATCACAATCACCTTCACATTTAATCCCTTGAAAACTATCTACGGTAACAACACCATCATTTGGAACCAAACATAAAGAGGAAGAAGCATGCATATTGACCTCCTTTTCCAAACAGGTAACTGAACTGGTTTCACTTACCTTTGGTAATTCACATTGTGTCTGCCTTTCTACAATTTCACTCGGAAAATCTTCACAGGTTGCTAGTCTATCTTGTGCAAGTTTCTCTTCTGCTTTCAGTAATTCTAGCTTAACTTCTTCACATTCTTTGGTTCTGTGATGTAACATTTGAGTGACTCTGTTCAATTCTTGTTGCATATCTGCCAGCTTTTCTGAAACAATACCTTCCTCAGCATTTTCCACTTCCAGATGTTCAAAATACAGTGATTCATATGCAGTATCTTCTGTATTACATTGTGCTGACACTTCATTTACTTTATCATAACTACACTCTTCTGAATTATCAGCTTCAGCCTCTTCCGGACTACCCGCTTCAGCCTCTTTTGAATTATCATTCTGAACAAGTCTTTGAGCATTAGCTACAATTTCTCGTGATAAGACTGAAGCCTGGAGTTCTACAATAACACTGTTCAGTCTCTTTATTTCATCTTCAAGTTCTTCAATTTTGGCATTCCTATTTAGTAACGGTATTTGACTCACATTTGTAGTTTTGGCACTGTCTGTATCATCATGCTCTATCATGGCTAGTTCCTTGTCATTATCTAAGCCTTCCAAAGTTTTATTTTCATAATCATCAGATTTACAGAGTGCTTGTTTTAAATCTCCATCTTTTTCAAGTTCACTGAACAGCTGTGGCATTGCTTCACTTTGATAAACATGTTCCTGAGGTACAATGACCTCATTAATGATCTTAGTATGATCCATCTGATCAAACTTTACACTATTCATATCACTTTCGGTGTTTTTATATTTCTGTTTTTCAACTGAAGTCAATAAAGGCACATTTTCTGGCACTTCAGAGTGGGATTCTGCTAAGCACTGCTTCAGATTTTGGATTTCCTCATTCAATTCTAAATGGCTGTCCTTATACTTTATGTTTTCTTTCTCGATTAATTGGCAGTTTTCTTTTAACAATGTAACTTCATTTAGCAACTGTTCTTTTTCAGCTTTTAACTCATCATTTTCCTGTTTAAGCTGTCTGAAGTCACCTGTTACATCCTTCACCTGGTTAACAAACTGCGAGTTTTCCAAACTTAGCACTTCAAGCTCATTTTTAAGAGATGCTATCACATCCTTTTGGTTATTGATTTTGTTATTCAGTTCATCATTCTGCCCATGTAATGAGTGATTTTCTTCCAGGATTTCTGCACTTTCACACAGCTTGCCTTCATACTCAGCAATCTGATTCTGATACATTGTATTGTCTTCCTTCTGCTTTGCTAGTTCATTTGCTAAAACTGTATTATCATGAAAATACTGCTGATGTTCTAATTTAAGTATTTCCAATTTTTCATTAGTATCTTTCAGTTCTTTTTCTAGACATTCATTTACCTTCTTTAGCTCATTTATTTCATTAAGGATTCGGTCCCTTTCAATTTTGATACTGTCAAGTTCAGCCATCAATGACTCTGCCTGAAGCTCACATTGTCCTTTTTCATCTACAAGAATATCATATTCGGATTTCAAAACCTTAAATCCTGCTGACAGTTCACTTAGTTCAGTCACTGCCTTTTCATGCTCATCTTTCAAGAATTCTAAACCTTTTGTCAAAGTATCACAGTAAGATTGCAAACCAACATTTTCATTTTGAATTTTGTCCAAATTCAACCTCTGTTCTTCATTTGTTGTTCTAAATTCTTGTAATTCAGTTTCAAGTTCTTTGATTTTCATTTCATATTCTTCAGTGAGCTGATCTATTTTGACTCCCTGTTTCTCAAGGAGATCTTGGATTTCGTTCTCTTTCTCAGAATTAACTTTTTCAAGTTCCTTTTTCAGTGCAGTATTCACTTCTTCTACAGATCTGCACTGCTTTTCTAGGTCTTCCACCAGGGTAGCATTTCTCTTTTCAGCTTCATTTGCATAGTGTTGCTTGATTGAATCATATTCCATAGAAATCTGTTTCATTTTCTGTATTAGCTCGTTCAGCAGTTTATCTTTTTGTGTAATACTGTCTTGAAGTATGGCAATTTCTTCTTTGGCATTGTGAAGAGCACCAGCAGTCTCCTTCTGTCTTGCAGTCTGAGTTTGTAGTGTGCTATTTGCCTGAAAATTGAAAAGAAAAATGTTAAGTTAAATAACAAGACTTTGAAAAACATACATGTAACCTTGCCACCTTGAGAACTACATTAACATTTTTCTTACAAAATGGTAAAGACTGTGTTGAATTTTGTATAACTGTACATTATAAATTTTATGTTTGATTGTACAATACATTTTGTGTAGATGAAATAAAAAACAGATTTTAAAGTGGATTGAGTACTGCCATGCAATACAAAGTCCCCAACTGAATAAGACAGGATAAGATGAACACATCACAACATTTTCATGAATCTCCTTCAAGGGGTTTGGGAGTTAAAGTCACATGACCACTGACCGCAAAAGTGACCTTGATCTTGTCACAAAATACCAGAACATAACCCTAAATTACACGTCTGAGTGTGACTTTGACGTTCATATGTCAGGTAACCACATTGTGCATGACACAACCTTGTGGAACAACAACTGTGTGAAGTTATTTCAATCAATGTATGCATTTAGAATTACAGCCCGAACACAAAATACAGGAAAATAACACTGTATTACAGGTTTTGAGCCCTGTGACTTTGACCTTCAAGGTAGCTCCCAAAGTGTGGTGCATGACACACCTTTGGGGCACTGGTAACAATTGTATGAAGTGATTCAAAATCAGTGTCTGCATGTAGAAGTTACAGCCAGGACACGAAGTACTGGTATATTAACCACCATATTACAGGTTTTGAGCCCTAAGTGTGACCTTGACCTTCAAGTTAGTTCCCTTGGTGTGATACATGACATACCCTTGTGATATGGCTAGCAACTATGTTAAGTTATCTGAAAATCAGTTCAGCACACGTAACTTACAACTCAAAAGTGAGGACGGACCGACGGATGTCCAAGCTAACAAACAGGTACTTATGCAGCTAAACTGTCCATAGAAGACAATACATAGCAGTAAATTCTATTCATTCCGTTTGTTAATTTTGCTTTATGTCACCAAAAATTTCTCTTAGGAACAGACAGACAGATGGACAGAACAAACCTATAGCTCAAAACGGTCTTTGATTGGATGGGAACTAATAAATTTAACTTGGCTTTTACTGTTTACTAAATCTACATGCATTCTATTCTAACTAAATGCTGATGTCCATCTGTGAAGCCTAGGATCATCTCATCTAGCAATCACACTCACAAACCAATAACTCTTTAAAAGAAAGTCAAAAAGGCTATAGTAAGTCCAGAGAACTTCAAACTCTGCTATAAGAGGCATACCCTAAATCACAAGTGATAGTTGCCTAGCTGGGACCCAAACAGTGCATTTTGGTTAAAAGTAGCCTACAGACTATACAGCAATTTTACATATCCACCCAGTTTTAGCCTGAATTACTTCATCTAGAGTGATGCATATTTATTGAAACATATTGTATATATAGCTCAAGTGTTTCCATTTTACGTAAAGGTTTACTTCAAGACCCAAATCCAAACCGGTTTTAAACAGCAACTGATAGTTTCCGAAATTTTTACTATTCTTGCCAACCCGAATAAATCTCATACATTTCTGACACTGAATCCTTCCCCGATAACATGTGTTTAAACATTGTATCAACAAAATATTACACAATAGACGTTCGTATAAACGACCTTGATATCTATTTCCACTATCCTTTTCAGTTTTAATACGATCCGCTAATACAGGAATCATTATTTTTCTTTGGTATGTTTTGTAATCATATACATGCAGCCATACTGTGTTAATATTCGGCATACCTGTAACCTATTTATCATCCATTACGTATTAAACGTTGCAATGGATAATTTAGAAGCACTTCGATTATTTATTAGTGTGGTTGCACCGTTGTTTAGAAAACGTGTCGAAGGAAAATACATTCTCGATATAAATGTTCTTCTTGAAATACTTATTTATCATTTTACATACGTATAGCTCATTGGTAAGGTTTTGTTCACTGTAGGGAATGCCCCTTAAAGTATAGTAATATTAGCCTTAAATAAACAAGTACCTGTTTTAACTGTAGCTGAAGCCACTGAACATGGTGGAGGAGTTCTTGAACATCTGACATACTGAACTCCTGGGAACCATCTCCATTCACTACAGTGTCACTGTGGGCACCAGCATCTGTAGACTGGTTCTCAGCAGTGCCATTTTTAGGACTTGACTGGTTCTGACTTTCTATAGTACTGTCTACATCATTGTGGTTTGCATCAGATACCTAGATGTTAATAAAATAGGAAATACTATTTTCTAGACTTAAATGTCATTTACATAGATATACTATCTAAAGAAAATGTCCAGACACATTGTATGATATAATGAACTTTCACATAGCAAAAACTTTTTTGCAAACTGTCTTCCTCATTGTAAGTTCTAAAATTATCTGGGGCACAAGTTTTTTCATAAATGGACTGACTAGCATTTCTTTCATTTTCACACTAAGTTCCAAGCTTTTTTTTATCTACCATTTTCCTGACAAAATCATGCTTCTGCAGTAAGAAATAGTTTTCTACAAACACAAATTAATGTGCCTCAACAGTTTACTTGATGCCGAGAGCATACAATATGATATAGGTATGTTGACTGATTACAATAATGTGGCGAACAAAAATGCTTTTAACAACAAATGACAGCACAGCTTGTGCTACTTACGGAGACAAAAAATGTTTGGCTTATTTCTATTTGGCTTTAACATAAGATAATTCAGTGCATTTGTTTATTTATACTAATTTATTTTAGCTCGGATGTGAAGAAAGCTTATAGCTTATCCAGTCACTCTCGAGTCTGCTTCCTGGAAAAGCCAGTACTGGTGTCATAGGAGGAGGTACGGTCATGACCTTGGTGGGGCTCGAACCCGCAACCTCCAGGACGAGCAGCAGACACCTAAGCATTTATCAACCTTTACTCTGCTGGTGCATTTTGGGCCAGGGCAGATCATGATCACACTGCTCAGTCTACTTTGTTGTTGTTGTTGTTGTTGGAATTTTACGCCTGTTTCCACCTGCATTTCAGTCATTATTACAGGCAGGCAGTTTACCTACCGGTAACCATCTTTCCTGGAAAGTATCAGTACCAGAACCCCTATCCTCCATAAAGAAACTACCAACTTTCTCACATAATAAAACATGGTCAGTAGCAGGGCTCTAACCCATGCCCATCAGTCAGAGGTAACAATGATTTCAACTCAGACACTCTTAACTGCTTGACCTCAGAAGGTCTGATCATGATCTACACTGTTCCCTTTTCAGTCACTTAATTTTTGTGCAGCACATCTCTTTTAACAAATAATGACACAGCCCACTTGTAAGATGGACAAGCCCATTACAGACATTTAGGGGGGTTAGGGTTAAAGAAGTTCATACCTCAGCAGGCTGTACATGAGAAATCAGCGTTTTCAGTTTCTCATTTTCCTGCACAACTTTATCCAGAGCCAACTGCTTCCCTACCAAGGATTCCTCCAGCTCCTCTACCCTCTGTGATTTCTGCTGTAGCTTCGACTTCAGCTGTAACTGGGCCCTGCTTGACCATTCCTGTTAAACATGTTTACAAAAACTGTTATCATTGACTTAATATAAATCTCAGAATTTAAATATGTGCCAGTCTTTTACTGGCAAAAATAAGCTGAGTTAAGTTAAGGGGTCCGTTTTCATTTTTTCCAAATCCGGCTATTTTCAGAGATAGCAATGGCCCTTCCTTTCACTGAGCAAGTTTTCCCGCACAGCACTGTTTGCACAACATGCTAATTCAATTTAAGTTTTCTGTAGCAAATTTTGGCGCTGGCTAGTTCTGGCCCTCAAATTTTCAAGCAAATCATCTTAAGATGAACGCCTCTATGATTTTATGTTATTTGTCATTGCAACAGGAAGAGAAAGGGATGTTATTATTTCTAACAGTACAGAAATAATCAGGTAATCTGTGATGGATTTAGGCCAGACAGCAACTCTCGCCAAGACCTTCAAACAGCATTCTTTAGAAAGGGAAGTCTTTTTAAGAAATTACACACTGCAGATATATACCTGACCAGGGCTGGCTCTGGAATTGGCCAATGCCAACATTGGCTACAAAAAGTTAATCTGGCTCCGATGAAATTGAATTGGCTACAACTTTTAAAGAAAGACTATATTTTGTGTGCGCCTCAAATAGCGCAACATGGAAAAAATGGCTCAAAGGAAAAAATGGGACAGTGCTAGCCCTGACAGTCCTTAATAATTTTGTTGTATCTGATAGGTGGTTACTTAACACAAGTTAACCTGTTAACCCTTAAAACCTGGCTTAAGCCAAGCACTCCAGGTTGTTGTATGGGTCTAAATCCTGTTTCCAACCGTACATTGTATTTTAGTCATTTGTACAGGCAGGCAGTTTACCTAACCATTGTTCCTGGGAAGGACCAGTACTAGAACCCTATCCTCCATAAGGAACTGCCAACTTTCTCACATAAAGAGACACGGTAGGTACCGGGTCTCAAACTCATTCAAGGGACACATCAACAGTGACCACTTACAGCAAGTGGCTGCTTTACACAGTTGTATTTATAGTACAACAAAACCATCTCTTGCAATGGATGCATCAATAACTGACACAAGCATGGTTGCTTAATTCAGATGAAAAGTTACATATTAAGTTTAACTGCCTTAAGACCACTTTTCTTATATTCTATATAATCATGTATAATAAATACATGTACATACATGGTAAATGCTAACACTGTATACATACATGTAAATCTGTTCCTTTAACCTAGTATTACACTGAATTATTCATAATATTCTGTCAGCTTTTCCACATAAAAAAGGGCTCAATAATTTAACTCATAGCTTTTATAACCTGTCAAGCATTACAAGGATTTACAAATCTGTGCAAAACATATTTTCTTACAGGTTTTAAATATCTATCCAGGTGTTTACAATTTCTTACAATCTAAAACACCCAGTGGCTTGAAAGGAAAATGACTCAATGTAGTTACATTAAGGTTGTGAGTATGAAAATCATATATAAACATGTAAATAATCAATGTGTAATTGCATAAAATCCTTTGAAAAGCAACAAGTTTGAACACTCCCTTGTTTAAAGACTGTGCAGTCCAATCATGGTCCATTCTTTACTAAACACCCCTACAAACAAGTAAGTGGTACTTATCAAACTGATATACGGACAGGTCCATTTCTGTAACTTAGGTGGGTCAGGAGTGAAGTTTCACTTACCTCAGAAGTATCTGCGTCATCTTCGCTGCAGCTACTAATGGTTAACGTGTCACTCTGAATGTAGAAAATATACGTAAGTTAAAATTTTACAAACCCCCTAGCTCTCCTTGACCCAGATATTTATGCCTACATGTATACGACATGTGTAGATCATGATCAGCCTGCCCATCCACTGAGCCTGATCATGATCTGCACTGTCCGGTTGTTACATCTTCAGTATATTGTGCACAACGATGAAGAATAAAATGTATACTCCATACAGAAGAATGGACAAGTGTGCTTGTTTCATTACATGTACTCTCATTCTTCTCTGAAGAAACAATATAAATTGCGTTTTTATCATTAAAATGACTTCATTTCTTCCCAACGGGGATAATTTATCTCTCCTACCATCTTCCCATGGCAGAATATCTTTCTGCAACTATTTAGTGAAGGAAAAACACATGAACTGTAAAAACTTAAGCCAAAGAAAAAGACGTAAACTGTTTTCTGCTACAATTTAGTGAAGGAAAAAGACACGAACTGTAAAAACTTAAGCCAAAAAAAGACATAAACCATGTAAACTGTCACACAATTTGTATTATTTGAACTGCAATCATTTTCCCATAAATTACACCCACTTGCTATTTCAATGCAATCATCAAAATTACAGCAAAATGAATAGCATAAACTTATTGACTTAACTGCCATGAAAAGCCCACTGATAAAACTTGTTTCAAGGTTAAAGCCCCAGGATCACATTTACAAGTAGCTCTCATTTTATCAAGAAAGATGCCTTAATGACAGAAATTACCTTTATTTGTGCCAAAAACATTCCAAACTTTGCTTTTCAAATCGATAAGTACATATAAGAAACATAGCTCAGTATTTTTTTCAATGAAATTGCAAAAAAATACGTAAGGCTTTCTGGCAACTCTTTTTCTTGAAGAAACAGCTTGAAAACCAAAGAAAGGTGTATGTAAATGTTGTTTTAGAGTGAATAGAACATGGTTCTATCATTATCCTATAAGTAAATTCAAAGTGATCCTGGGACTTTAAAATTGAAAACTGCTGCCATTTGTAACAATTTCACACATGTATTTAGATTATTATGCATTTCACAGCTTGGCATTTATAATACAAACTTTTACAATGTCTGTTTTATATGTATACATTTATCTACAAGTAAAATGTCTCCGATTTGAAACTGAAACATAGAAATGTTTACTAAACCCAGTTTTCATTATTTTAGCAAGGCTTCAAAAATAACTTTTGGACTTTGTCACTAGTATGGATAAAGGTGTAAAACAAAATGTATAAAACAAATACATAATCTTTACACGCTTTCTCGAGTTGATTAACCCAGACTTTACTAATTTCCAAATTTGTCTTGACTTTCATATTGCACAGTGCTATTATGATTTATATTGTTCTCAGTGAAAATTGACTTCCCTAATAACAAACAGTGTTGATCTTTATTTTGTAAGATAATAAATACTTTGTGTACTATACAAAATGTATACAGTTAAACTGAACTCGAGGACCGTCGATTTTAGTTCGAGGGATCGGTAGTTCGAGCCATCGAGGTCCGCCATTCAGGCGTCGTTATAATGAAGAAACTTGAATATGATACGCATTTTAACCCATGTTCCCCAGAATTAGTGCGTATTATACACCAAGGTTGAACCTCAGACAGTTTGTCCCAGCATGAAAAAATGATTAAAAATCGACGAAATTCAGTTAAAGTATTGCATTTGTTTCGACTACCTCCTTTTTGAAGAGCTCTTAGAGGGTGGGCCTAAAAGCCGATTTTCGATACCGGTATAACTGACTTTCTTAAACGAAAGTCATTTCAAAACCTTTTTTATCATTGGAAAGCTCATAAAACAAAAACTTTATTCACTATTTCCACTTTTAGTTAGAAGTCAAAATGATAAAATCTCTAACACATAACTTGCACTATTTTTCTTAATGTTTAACGGCAACCTGCCCTTCTGAAAAATCCGTCACTCATTAAATAGTCTATCCATTTTCGTGAAAAAAAACTTTTTGTCAATCTACTACTATTATTTATCAACATTGTAAAAGAAATTTAGATAACCTTTAGTTGCTCATTTACCGAGGTGTTAAAAACATGCACCGTTTAACAACGCCGGTCTATTAAACGTCTGATCAAAAGTACAATTGTTTGCCCGATAATTGAGGCTGACACCTTTTATTGTTCGAGCAAAAGGATGTAAATGACAATGAAATTGATTTGAAGGGACCGCCAGACAGAGATCGAGAGATCGGGGTTCGAGGTTTCGGAGGTGGAACAATATGATTTATATAGAGATTTTGCCGGGACCGTCGGCCGAGTTCGAGCGATCGGTTGTATTCGAGCGAATGAAGTTCGAGCGAACAAAGTTTAACTGTATATGTATGTGTAAGTTGCCAGATTTCTAGACTGCAAACAATGTAAAATAAGTCAGTTAAAAATAATCAAGATCATCTACACTGACCAAAAAGGCAGAACAATTTGCTAAAAGCAGGGCTAGAGTTATGATAAGATAGCAGTTTAACAGTGAAATGAATCCAGGACAGGAGTTCACTTTCAAACATCAGTAACTCATAAATTCAAACTTCACTATATTGGAGAATAAATCCCATGATATCAATCATATAATGCAGTACATTTAAGTGGCATATATACTAACATCAAGAGTAAAGCCAGTATCTGACACAGCTTGTAGTGGCGGGACAATAGTTGCCGTCTCTCCAACAGTAACCGAGGAACTGTCCGTATCTTCAGTCCGTGGCTTTTTCTTTCTTTTCTTCCTCTGAAACTGTGCTAGCTGAAAAAAACAATAAAGAAATTATAGCAAATCTACTTTATTGTTTTTCCTTTTTACTGTTTCTAGTCCTGGACAACCCTAGGATTTCTCCTCAGGTGAAACTGCCAATACCCCTGACAGGACAGATGCAGATACAAGGGAATTTGGGTACCAGACCCTAGTTCTTTATGAAAAGACCCCTTGATTCTTGTATGTGTTCAGTGTATTGCATTGATACATGCAAAACTGCCTCTGGGTCTCTAACCAGTTCATCTCAAGACAGATTTGAAACACTGAAGTGTTTCTGAAATTTCCAGTGCCCAAGCCAAGATTCGAACCAGGGACCTCCAGATTGGTAGTCCCGAGTGCTAATCACTCGACCACCAAACCACCCTTTTAACAAGCTGCTCTACCAAAAAGAAATCTCTTGCCCCTTTAGAAAAGTGAATATGATGCCTAAGCAATGCTAAGGTTCAAAGTCCCTGTCAACTTCAAATGTCTGATTTGGCGGCCCACAATGGCTGCTATTAACACGACACCGGGTGTCAATCAAGTGATTTTAATACAGTCAAAATCAGACTTTGCATTGATGAGGTCATTATATACTAAATGTGTTATTTAATGTCTTTAGTATGAAGCTTTAGAAAAAGTACCAGCTTTTAAGAAACTGGTATCATTTTTAGGTTTTGTAAGGCTATTCTCATTTCTAACTGCAATAAAACTAGCACTTGAACAGACTGCAAATCATTACTACACAATCATATTGCCCATAAATGCATTTATAAGTTTTTTCTCTTCATGACTAGGCTAGGGGGGCATACAGGTGTAAAATTACCTCAAAAAATTGACTATGTGTGCTGAAATAACAGTTATTTTATTTCATCCCAACGGGCTTTGTGTAAGAATAGTCCTCACAGTCGCTATCCATATCAGTGGCCTCTTCAGCGCTTACATCAGTTATGAGGATGAAGCTGTAATCAATTACCTTTACAATATTGCGTTTTTGACAATATCTGTACATCTGCAGCTATTATCACATTTTTCCAGACTAAGATATTTGCTTCTTTCCTGTTTCGAACTTATCTTTCCTACCCAAATGTATAGACAGAATCCTAGTTATTTAACATTTACTTCCAATAAAATGCATGCATTTCTTGAAGACTTAATAGATGAATATGATTGTAATATAAATACTTCCCCGGCCAGGAATCAAACTCGTGATACAAAATTTCAACACCTAATGATTTATCCATTAAGCCACGTCTTTGGTAATATGACAAGGCCATACTTGCGTACATCTAACAAAATATGGTAATACTTTTACACCTGACCTGTTTATTTAAACATGATAATAGTAGAAATAGCAAATTTTACCCGTACCACTATTTTTTGTTCCAAAAGAAATTAATCCCTTACTTTTCGATATGGGACAGACCCTGCATGTGGTCGTGTTATAATTAAATTGTGATTATGACCTCAATTGGAACAAGCTGTGATTTGCTGCAGAAATCTTTCTTCAAAGCTTCTTGGGAATGGTCATCTGACAGCTGTCAAGTCGGCAAGATAACAACATAGTGGTGAAGATTCTGGCCTGCCGACAACTTTCGTAATATGTTACGAGTGTCAGATTTCTGACAAATATTTGTACAATGATCCTACAAGGCAAGATTAAGCTTATCAATCATATCAAGCATATAAACCGGATACGCTGAAGTTCTTCAGCTACCACTGGAGAGATCAAGCCAGTGATCAAACACGTTACAGCTGTAAATACACATTCAACTAATTTGCTTGATGAAATTAAGGCTGAACTATGAAAAAAAAATGAAATTATGACAAATATCTGTCTAGACTAGGATCTATTTATCAACAACGCTGAATACCAGTGTGTTCATGCTGTTGGACCGGGATGTTTTGAACAGAGACTGAAGTTGTTTGGTGGTGCATTACGAAAACAAAATGTTATTTCTTGATAAAGACATACTTTTTCCTTTCCTGCTCTCAGTTTCTGGTCTCTTTTTTCACCCTCCATGGTGATTTATTATGAGTTTGTCAACTTTCTGTTTTGCAATTCATTTTCTTTGACGATGACGTTTCCGCTAGATGGCGTTAATTTTGTAGAGAGCTTTCAGGGGAGGCAATCAAAAGTTTGACGGTCTCACACATTCTCAAAAATTAGTTTTCTCTGCTCAGGGATTATAATAAATCCTGCTCTACTCAAACACAGGAAACAACAAAATAAGACTTTATTGTGATTGTACATATGAACTATAGTTTGGCATTGTTCAAATAAACGGATGATAAAGTAGCACCCCCACCAAAAAAAAAAAAGAAGAAAGAAATCAAAGCACTGAAAGTACTGAAGAGCCTTCCGCTAAGTATCGTTAACGCACATACGAAATCACGCAATTCATAAACATCCGGTTAGCACGAGTACGCGACTTTTAAAATATCGATCTTTTACTATTCCTTTTTGTCCAACAGTTTCGATTGCGAACACAAAACCCACAAAAACTAGTTTTGAAATGTTGCTGATACAAGCTCCTCCCGCGTTCTGTCAAAATGAAGTCACATGACAATAACGTGACCTAAAATGGCGGATTTGCATATAATATTTCACTGTCAAGCAATGTGTACTCGTTATTTTCAACTGATTTACTCCGCAGAGACTAGGGAGGTTAGTAAGGAAGATACATTTTTATGTCCTCATTGTAAAGGAGAGTTAAATTCAGCGTAATTCTTGACTGATCTATTCTCTTTTGTGTTAAAACTGTATGAACATGTACATGCAGCTGACAATTCAGGTAAAAAAAAATGTATAAAAACGTGTTCATCTCGTACTTAAAAGTATATGTTTCACAAATTTACACAAGGTAATATATTCAGTTTTGTTACTTGTATTTATCAGTTGCTCCAATTTGAAAATGTTCGAACGACGGTAATAAAATGACTTTGTGTCTCTGTATACTATGTTATATTTTATGATAACACAATTTTCCGACTGTTATTCTTTTGCAGGTGAAGGAGTTGACAACCAACAACATCCACGTACCAGCGGCTAGACTAGTACAGCAAGCCATGACAGAACTTAACCCGACTGATGGACCTCATATTCCGAATATAGACAACCTCACCCGGGCAACAAATCTACACCGTCAGAGCATGCGACCAACAACACCAAGTGCTTAGGACAATAATAATATATGTTTTTACGGGATTGAATCTGTGTGAAGACTTTTATATGAAGTATATACATGGTATTTGTTCGTGACGTCTAATATTTAAAGAAAGAAAAACAGAAATCAACAAATTCTCATGACACCTCTCCACTGGTGATGAACTATTTCCTTGGCCGTTTGAGACGGGATGATAAATAGTGGCTGTTGGCCGGAGTTTGGAGGTGGCTGTATGGAGGACGTTAAAACAAATGAAAGGGGTGACATCGTGAAAATACCTAAACAAGTTTCATTGGCAGCCACAGAAATTGACATTAACGGCGTAACTATTTCGCAGACGACGCATGGACTCTTGTGCAGGAGATACTTGACATTCTCAGATCAAAGGAATGGGTGGGCAAGGAATGTCAGCAAGATCAACGGCGTAACTATTTCGCAGACGACGCATGGACTCTTGTGCAGGAGATACTTGACAATCTCAGATCAAAGGAATGGGTGGGCAAGGAATGTCAGCAAGATCTCGCCACCCGTTGTATTTCATGTGACAGTTGTCTGGAATGGTGGCATTACCATTGTGCTAACATAAGCATTGCGCCGACTGATTCTGATAAATAAGGTTCTATCGTTTGCAAAGTTCTTTATGTTAACTGTTTGTGATAACCATTTCAATTTGACATAAATTACATTAAGTGAATGCCCGTACACAACTATACAAATACTCTTTTCTTTCATCTGTTATTGGTGACTGGAACGCGCTTCCTGACTTAATTAAATCATCAACATCTCTCTAAGACGTTAAAAACTAGAAAATGCTAATTGAACAACACCTCCATCATACTTTTATCATGGTGTAAGAGCTGGGCAAATTCTCCACACCATACTCTGTTAAGGATGTAACTCTTTAAATTAAGACCTATTTAGAAAGTCAGTTATCAAATCACCACACTGTTCTTGTGGCGAAATCGAGACAGCTAATCTCTTTCTTCTCTTGTGTCGCAGTTATACATCTCAAAGACAGATTTTTAATAGACCTGCCTTGTCCAGCTGCATGCCAACTATTTTGTATGGATGGGAGGAACTAAATTTTAACCAGAACACTTAAGTTTTCTCACGAGTTCAGAAATGCGGAGCGATTCTCATCGCGGGATGGAGCACCGGACTCCAACTTACAAATTAATAACTTTCTCTTAAAGTTGAATTATGCACATTTTTTTCTAGTAAAAATGCAGCTGAAATAGGTGTGTGTAAAATGGATAGAGGAAATAATAGCTTTTAACTGATTTCACCAAACTCTTCCTGCTACCAGTACGAAATAATAACTTTCCAAATATTACTTTTCCTATTTTGACTGGATGAGTAAATTTAAGAAAAATCAACTGCATGCAGGAGTTGCTTCCCTTCCACTGCCCAAATCTCTACCGACAACAACAAAAACACAAGGGAGTTCACCATGAAGAAAGGAACTATTATTTTATTCGTCCAATTTTTTCATTTCTGAAGCACCAACTTCAAATACTAATGCGGCATTATCATTTATTAACACATTTAAATGCACAGCACATTGTTTTATAAAACTGTCTCCAAAAATACCATATGTGCAGTAAGATGCGCATAATGTCACTTTAACAGAAGTAGCAACATTATCATTATTCCTTAATAATTATTTCATTATTGGTTTTCCTTTCTCACTCTTTCTTACACGCTTCCGTTACATATTTCTTTTTCATCTCTCTGTATCTTTAAAATTTGCTGTAAAACACACAAAGCATCCCATCTTTCCAAAAATCATAGGAGCTGTATTCATATAAGCCTTTAATGGGGCTTGTTTACAATTCCTAGTACAAATGATAACTAATGTGTAGATTATTGTTGTTTTCTTTAGTGTTTGTGCAGTAAAATACAACATCCCGTGTCAGATGAATTTATCCGTATCCTAGCTGTCCACCATGTAAATTTTACATAAATGCATATTCATATCATATTCCTACGCTAAAAGTTGAAAAATAGATCCACATTGTTGCAGTAAAGTAAGTTTGGTTTTATTGTCGTCACATTGTTTTTGCATGTCACATTTGAAGACAATTTCTTTTTCGCATTAAATAGACCAGATAGATGATTTACATTTTACATTCTCTTTTTATTTAAAAATTTTTTTTTTTCCATTCCAAGTCAATACAACAGTAATCAACATGTTTATACAATACATGGAAAGATTACAGATCTAATTTATGGTTCCAGTTGTAACTAACTGATGTTAATGTATCGATTTTGGAATGTTTAATTTACAATAAAAAAAAGAAAGAGAAGGAAAAAAAACAGAAACAAAAAGAAGAAAGAATAAACAAAACTATGA
Organism: Saxidomus purpurata; assembly: GCA_022818135.1. Lineage (NCBI taxonomy): Eukaryota > Metazoa > Mollusca > Bivalvia > Venerida > Veneridae > Saxidomus > Saxidomus purpurata. The sequence goes on along the minus strand of JAFMSR010000013.1, from coordinate 16,188,665 downwards.
AAGTGATATAAAGGGAGAAGTTTACTGGCAATATATTCAATGCTTTACCTAGAGTTTATGTATTTGTTTTAACGATGTCTTTCTCTCTACATGGATCCCGACAGGCCATCTCATAAGCGTATCTGATTCCATTTATTGGGACAGTCAGCTTATCCTTTAAGAGTGCGATATGTTTTTCTACCTCCTTTCTTTCCTTAAGGCAACTTAAAAATATTTCAAAATTAGAAATTGCTTCTATTTAGCTTATATTTGAATATAAAAAAAAATTGCTAAGATAATTATGAAGTTAATAATGGACCGCTTTTGAACATTTTGATTGTTTATACATACAAAGCTTATACTTTGGAATGTTATTTGCACCTCTAAATTTTGTTTCAAAAGAAAGTTTTTCAGTTTTGACCAGAAATTTTGTATGTAGGAGCATTCCCAAAATAAATGTTGAATTGTTTCAACATGCATACCGCAAAAGTCACAAAGGCTTGATTGGACTATTTTACATTTATAAAGAAACTTGTTTGTCGGAATTATTCTCATAATGTATTTGTATTGAAAAACTCTAAGTTTCGTCTCTATTGTACTTTCAAATGGTGTAAGATATATATTTTTCCGGTTTAAATTTTCAAAAATGGTTTGCCATTTTCCTTGAGCCTTTATATTTATTTTGTCTTTGTTTTTTTTTTCAATATACTTATTATATAAGAATTTATTAGGTCTTTTTAGTTTCATTAATGTATGAATGAGTGTTGTGGACTCTATTGCAATTTGTCCAACGGACTCAATTTGGTCTTTCCAGTGTTGTGGAATACTTGCTATTAAGGAGATATTGTAGATAATACTTATTTTCAATGTCGTAAACATAAGTAAAATTATTGAAATTGTAAAATTGTTTGTTTTCAAAATCGAAAAGGTCTTTTACGTGTTTTACCCTTTTATCATACCTGTTTTGAGAAACAAAGTTTTTCCGGTTGTCTTAATCATCGAATTGTTCCATATTATTTCTTTTGATATATTCATTGGCTTTTTTACGAAATTGATTTTTGCCCAACTTGAGATAATTTCTTTTAAAAAAGGGTTTTTAATTTTCTTACTAATATCTTGTGGAGAAAAGTTGCATTCAAAAAGCATGATTCCACCTAGGCTGTTTATCACCTTTCTATAGGATTCTTTCCATATACCTTTGTTGTAAGTATTAAGAATTCTTTTTACCCAGCTTGCTTTAATAGCATTGACGAATGCATTAATGTCAATCATTTTAAGGCCCTTTTATTATTATATTTCGTGCTATTTTATCTGGTTTTCCGTCCCCCAAAAACAAGTACAATCTTTTTGACAATTCCGTAAGAAGATTTTCTGTTGGATTTTCTATCACCGTCAGCGGATATATGATTTTAGGTAATGCGTATGTTTCTCTTTTTATTACTGTTGTTCGTTTATACACGGAAGACACAAGTGACGTCATTGACGTCATATAAAACGTGATACGAAATAGCACGTTATGTTGATTTTACGCCTTTAATGACACGCATTAACGTTTATATAAACATTTACATGATAAAAAGGTATATAATAAAAGGAATATTCACAGTCGGTTGACCTGCGTGTGTATCTTTCACGCTGGCTGCATAGATCAGTACCACACTCAAGGCTTCGCCTCTCGTGTGACCCGGAACTATTCAGCCAACTCAAAAGATACGACGCCGCAGATCAACCGATTGTCATAATATTCCGGTTGTATCCCAATTGGCTGCTGCGAACACTGTACTGTATTTCTTATATTTGAACTTTGTGTAGAGGCGGAGCTTAGACTATGCTCTATCTGTAATAGAGAACTCTGAATAGAGAACACTTTTCAGATTTTTTATTGCCTTGATATAACTGCTTTTTGGTTTACAAGATTAATTTGGAAAAGTCTCCATCGGTCAATGAAAAAAAACTTGTTCCGGTATATATTTTTTAGGCTACAGATCACTTTAAAAAGCAAACTAGTACATGTATGGATTTTTTTCAGTAAAAAAAGATGGCGGTGGTTATACTAAACAATTTTGTTACGTCACGCGATATTACGTCACACGATATTGTAGGGCGTGAGAACTGTCAATCAACGTGCCATGATACAAATCAGATAGAGTAACTGTTTAATCGAAGAATGACGTCATTATTCGGAGGCTACGCCTCCTCGAAATAACATAATTATTCTCGCTAACTGTACTCTATCTAATACATAGCTCACAGTTCATACAATAACAGTTTATATCGTATCGATAAACATATTCCGTTTTCCCATCTAATCTAATTGCCAGATAATGATATTTTAAATGATCTAATATGCTTAACATATAATAAAATTTGTATGAAATAAATTCCCCGGACCCGGAGACAAGTTATATATAGATTTATCTCGGGCTCCGGGTCCGGACCTGGATATATTTAGTCTCGAGGTCCGGACCCGGACCTGGAGACTTTTAGTCCGGACCTAGAGACACATCCTAAAATTAAAGAATCAGGAGCACAATTACAGGTAGCTCTTCTGTAACCAAGAGAGATAAGTTATCGGTGAACACCACTTTTATTTGTATGGAAATCATTCCTAACTTTCCCTTTTAAATCGATATTAACAACATGCTTCAGGTATGTAGCTCATTATTTTTGTCTCAATGATATTGCAAACAGTTAAGAAGGGCTTACTGGCAACTTCTTAAATTTCGTTTCTCGAAGAAACGCCTTGAATATTAAAGAAAGACCTATGTCAACACTGTCTTAAATTGAATATAGAGCATGGCTCTATCCTTATTTATTTTACTAGCATATCAGTAGCTTTCAACTTTAAAAACGATTTCGAACCTATAAATATATACACAGTAATCCAATGCGCAGACCTTTATCGCATTTTTTAGTCTTAAACTGCGAAAAAAGATAATTTCTTATTTAACTTTTGTCGACAGACTTTATTCTATGATAAGTTTAAAAGCCGAAATTATTTGACCGGGTTACAACAATCAACCGTGGAGAAAAATGATTGAGAATATACATGGATATACTCTAGTCCACCACGCAGTCAAGGATTATGTTAATCCCTTAGGGAAAAAGTTAGTTTGAAATCCAAATTAATCATAATGCATTGTGTTGATAGAAGATTTTTACGCTTTGACAAGTATCTTTAAATTACTTAGTAGAAAGAAGAGAATGTAAATATTTTAAGCAAATGACGGAAAGTCTATCATTATTTTACTGTCTTTCAATGTAAGAGGCAATAAAATACGAAATTTGGCTGTTTACATATATTCTGTTGTGAGGATCGATGAAGTATAGGACATAGGACAGTTGTAGAAGGGACTCACTAAAGACACCAACAGGATGTGTACTCCACTCTTTTGGAACCGGTAAGAATTTTAACTGATAGAAATTTTTTCAGTAAAACTAGCTACAGTCAAACCTGTGTTATAGATCACCCCAAATAAAGACATGCCTACGAATAAAGACCAACAGAGAGAAGACCGTTCACTATTCAAATGCTATGTATACATCTGTGAATAAAGACCACTTGTAAACAAAGACCACTTTAGTTTCTTCCTAAGAGTAGCCTTTGTTCACAGGTTTGACTGTAGTTTTTTTTCTCTTCCGATAATATGTGCCTACAAATAAATGAGCTAAGCTGTACCAATCCCAACATTTTTATATCTCAGGCAACTCTGAAAATATAAATATAAATGGTACTTAACTACAGTGTATGCTGTACGGGCGATTTTCGCATGACGAAACTGTCGTGATTTGCAAATTCTATAATCGCGAAAGAATAATGTCCAATAGTAAATTTATATTAAATTAATCTTTCGCGAGATTTTTGAATTGGCGAAATGGGAAATTCGCGAAAATAGCGAAAATTAAAATATCGCGAATATTACCGAATGTATAGTTATCACATCTTTCCTTTGGATTACTCTGCTTTTTTGCTATAATGGAAAATAATAAATTGAAACATGTTCAACCATGATAATTATGTTGAATAATGAGTTTGGTAAAATGTTCTTTAAATACCGGTCCAATATTTGACTAATCCAAAAAATTAAAATTGTACAGAAGTAAGAAATTTGACACATAGTAACTTGCATGCCTCTGTTAGAAGCAACTATCTGTACAAGGATTGTCAGGACTCTTATGTAATATAGGAGATTAATTTGTAACTAATTGAAAATTTCCAATTGTTAATCAGTTCAGTTTGGTAGATTAGCTAACAGCATGGATCCATATTGGCGACAAAGACCTAATGTTGGCTTTCGCACAGCAGGGCTAAATTAGATATAATTGCAACTGAATGCAAAAGCTTAATGGTGACATTTACATGCTTGTTATTTCATTTCTTATGTGTTTCTGACAACATTTTTATGTTGTCTGACCGGTTAAAAATTACAATGCTTCCAGGCTTAATTTCGTATAAATAGAAAGGGACAATAAATAAATAGAAAAGAACAATGGTTTTACACTTTACGAGTAATAGCGAGGAACAGTACGGTTGAATGATATCAACTGCACCAAGAAAAAGCACACATCGGTCATGGCGAAGTACCTGCCAAGAACCAAGAAGACTGTGCCGAAAGAGCTGCCGCCCATTACATTCTCGTCCCTGAAGAAGCAAAGTAAACAGTTATGGCAGAAAGCCAGAAATATCAGGTATTATATGATATATATTATATTTCCGAGGGAACCATTTTGTGATAGGAAGAAGACAAAATGTATTGCAGTTTTTCATCTAAAATGTATCCATTCCAACTGGTTTGGCTTTATGTATTGCATCATGCAAAAAGAACAACAGCAAAAACGAAAACAACATAAATAAAAAGCGAACAAACAATAGTACAATGTATGTGAACTGAATCAAAATGTCACGTTTAGGCTTGTATATTTGTGTTGCACAGTATATGGACCATATAAAACAGTTTAAAACTGTCATTCCAACCAGGATTATTTTTACTTTGAAAACACAAAGTGACTCAGAGACATGGATACCTTACGGTGAAAAACTGCCATATCAATGAACAAATGTGTTAATCATATTTGAAAATTTAGTGCAAAGCTTATAAAATGCACACTTGTTTCATACATTTAGACGAGCATCGGACCAGGTTGAGTCCGATAACATAGAACACTTAGAGAGAAGATCTGCAAAAAGGAGGTATCATGTTTTGACACTCAAGTGTGACTGCACCGTGTTTGTAACTTTTACAGATGTAAACAGTTTTGCCGCTCACCATAAAGGATTAAGAGACCCCAGTTATCAATATCTGATGGTTACATTTTCTGTAGTAGGTCTTTTCATTAGGTTTTCTCTCGATTTTTCGCTGTCTTGATTGTTCATTTTGGTAAAGAATAAACTAAAAGTCTTGTAACTATGATAATCAGATTTAGTCATAAGTTTGGCAGAATGCCAAAGTTTTCATTTTTTGACCATAAGTTCTTAAATTTTAACACAAAAGTAACAGGAATTCCTCTATGGGAAACAACGACGGAGATAAAGGATTCCGCTGATGGGATCAACTTGCAAATTTGTCATATTGAACCCTATCCAATTAGGGAGATAATCTGCAATTCACTAAAGTCTCCCATAAAAGCAAAAATGTCCTAAGTAATGCCATAGAATGAGTCAGATATTAAATTTTTTTGTGTACATTTGTATTCTTAAATAGTCGTGTCACATTTTCACTGTATCCTCTAACGGGCACCTTGATGCACTGTTTTGTTGAACTTACTAGTGTAATTTTTTTGATACCATACACAATTTCAAAAGATGTTCCGGCAATTTGAATTTCATAATATTTAGAACAATTTAATAAATATTTCGTATATTTGTAAGTACATTTGTACAATAATTTCGTTTTATTTTTACAAGGGATTTATTATTTTTGTTTTATATGTACATTTGTACTTAGCTGCAGTTTAACTTCTTTTGCCTATATACACGTTATACTATAAAGAAAATAAGTTAAAGACGATGGTCTAAATATGTCTGAAGAAGAAAGCATATACAAAAAAATGTAAATGGGTCATGTAGAATCAATGAGAAAAATGTTAAAGCTGAAATTAAAGAAATCGGTTACATTAAAGTCAACTTCAATGGAAAAATTAGACATGTAGAAGTTACAAATCTTGATAACAAGTTTAATATGTTACTTGTTAAAACAAAACAAAAAAGAAACCCTTTCAAAGTATTTCTGTTTATATTATTCAAAACATTTTAGCGTTGCATCTGGCATGACACGGAAATCAAATAATATCAAGATGAGAATGGAAGTGGACCGACTGTGGGAGTCAAGTCAGCTACTCATGAAGAAAGAAGGGTAAGTCCACAAGTCATACTCAGTCATCGTAGTAGAATATGTAGAATCATCAGAAAAATATACAGCTTGGAAAAACAAATCCTAAGAGACGAATAGTTACGACGAACAGTGACTGTTTTTGACGAATATGGTTTTATGAATTAAAGAACAGATAGACATATATAATAAGTTTATCGGTTAAAACGAAGATATCTATATGAATAAATGAACAGCCGGACAATCCCATATATATCACAGAATAGCAGCTAATATTCCAATTAGCTTTGTGACAGTAAATATGAATAAATAATTTCCGAAAATAATATTAGGAATACTTTAATTCATGTTAATGAATATATTGATTAAAGTAAATATTAATCTACCAGAAAATGCAACAACATATGCAATACGAGTACACGTTGGTTCTATTTTTATATCTCAGAGACTTGAAAGAAGACGATATTGAGAAGCTTCGTAGGATTATAAAGGAAGCTGTAGACATGAGTAGCCGAATCCGGGTACTTATCCGGGAGAAAGATACGTAAGAATTTTGATTTTTATGTTTATTTGATACATTTTTCAAAATATGGACAAAAAGGGTAGAATATTTTCTGAGTATATATGTGTTATTGTTATTTGTGAAGTAGAACATCTCAACATTCTTTGTTTTTGTATATTAAGCCATAATAACTTTGAACAATCTTATAAAACCAATGACTGTGCAGTAAAACGGTAAACAATTTTAGGGATACAGTGATGACTCTGAATAAATTTCGGACCAGTTTTTGAAACCAACCTTAGCTTGCTTCCAATGTTCCGATACCAATACTATGGTACTTATTAATACGTTTTGACAATTTGCATAACTTCAGGCCAACTATTTAAGTAATCGTTTACAAATAAAAACATCCTGACAAAAGTGTCATGAAAGGTCTCCGTGAGTGTCTGCAGTAAGGAATGCACACTCTAGAGTGAAATGTGCAGTAAGATTCATACCACGAAATAGACTAGAAAAGTCGTATTTTTCTACGATATAAACATCATAGTTTAATTTGAGCTTCTATTTATTTCAGATATGATGACGAAGACGTAGTGAGTCACGCCAAGGACATAAACAGTTTGCAGCTCTTCTTACATAATGTTGTTGAAATATGGACAAAAGTTGACGACCATTTGAAAGAAAAGTAAACATTTTTGAATTACCTTTTAGGCATTTTACACAAATATTTAATGAAAATCTAAGCCATTAAGTATACCTAAGCCAAGACGGATGAAAATTAATAGTCATATCAAAGAATTGCTTCACACAACATATAATTTTGAACATTTTCATTCCACCCAATCTACCTAGATTGTACATATTTTTTAAAATGTTCAGCGCTCTGCAATGCACTTACCGTCAGTGTTTTCAGTGCTTTGATTTATGTATGCAGTTCTTTCAGTGCTTTGATTTATGTATGCAGGTACTCTAGCCGTGTAATGTCAGAGATGATGGAACTTGCCACGGACGTTTGTTCCGTCTACGGAGAGGTCATGTCTATATTTCTTCAAAGGTTTAAATGGTTCCTTTCTTATATTTTCTTTTAATTATTTCAAAGCCATCGAGTTCTCAAATGCTTCAAAATAGTCATATTTACTAGCACTATCTTTTGAATGTGGCAAAATTGCATTTTATGTAAATTAATGCTAATTGAAACTATTAAAACGGAGGTTTATTATCAGCCTCCATTACCGTAAAACATTTGTTTTTGGCAAACCTAGCTGTAATATGCATGAGTAAGACGGTTCTGAAGAAACCTAACTTCAATTTTTAAATGACTTGCAATTTCTTAAATAATCATTTTTCGTTAAATTCCGCTTGTCTTGTCATTTAAACTGCGTGGCCCTATTGTAATTCTGTTTTCAAATGTCAACGAAAGAAACCTACAAATGGCAAAGTTAACATATTTTTGTTGAGGCCCCTATTTCTGTTAGGTACCCAATTATTTCCACACCACATGTCAGACAACGGACAATAAACAGTGTTTTTAGCATTTGTTGTTGACAACGGACAATAAATCAGTGTTTTAGCATTCGTTGTTGACAACGGACAATAAATCAGTGTTTTTAGAATTTGTTGTGTTCGTAGATTCGGGCTTGACATCGTGCCATTACTTCGCCCCGTGCACGGACTTTTCTATAGTGTTAGTATCCACTGCCGGTACCACTGTCCCGAGGTTTCTGATGATGATGTGAATGAGATGAAGTCATTGTATAACAGTTTCCTGACCGCCATGTTGACATTCATGAAGAGCACGAAGGTCCTCCTGAAAAGATTGAGGTAGGTCATACTAGTAGTTCTTAAAACGTGATTTCAACAAGTTTGCTTTTTAACAAGCGCCGTGAATAAAGGTCATACTATTATTACTATTGAAACAATGCTCTTCGAGTAAATGAAACCTAAAAATACTGACAGATGACTTCAAACTGGGCTTGTGTCGAAATGCAAACACCAAAAACATATACAATAAGGAAGAACCATCAACCACTAAAGCAAAACTACCTTGCCTAATTTTTAAATGATATGTGAAACAAATGAAAAACATGCCAATAGTGTCTAAAGAATAACGTAATTGCTATGTTTTTCATTACCATTACAGAGCAATCATTCCTCGTGTGTTTGTTTATACATACTCAAGCGTTTGTTTACAGTACCACTTTAATATCTGTTAACAATGCTATTAATTATATATTTACTGTTATCAGGTTTGATACAGAAGTTATTGCACAGAGACGAAGGATCGTCCAGTCTAATATATCAAATGTGATTGAAGTGATGCATTCGATGATTAAAGACGGCCGGATGTAAGGCTCTACGTGATACGGACTCTAATAACTCCCAGTTACCACATTTACTATAACGGTTTATGTGTAGAGCTCGAACTTGCTTTAATTAGAATAACAGAAAGCTGTTATGTTAACAGAAATTGACCCAAACCTATAATTTAATAACTAGATTAGAATTGTATTGCTTTTGAACACTTTCATACCAAGCGAAAACCTTTAATGGAACCTGCAAAACATTAAGAACGGACACCATATATCAATAAATATAAAGAAACTCAAAATATGAACTCGCGCAGGGTTTTACCAACTAAGCTATATAAACATATCTTTAGATATTTATCAATTTTAAAGTAAATTCAATGTTTGTAAGCGTTCAATAATTATGTGTCTTTGTGACACTATCACAAACTACATGTATACCTTTGTCGAAGTTTCTACATGTATTCTTTGTGACGTGAACAGGTGCACTGGTGCTGAGTATGTGGACACCATTGAACGTGTTGGGAGCCTTTGCACAGACATCTTCTTCGTCGTCGGCAAGACTTCAGGGTATGTCTTTAGCATTTTAGATTGCATTTTCCTTACAGAAAAAAGCGTGCTCTATATAACAGTTTATATAGCGTTTCCATTTAAAAAACAAATAATTTTAAACGAAAATGTTACAATAAATATTACATTCTACTTATGCTGTACTAATTCCAATATGCTGTATTACTTTTCAAATTTAGGAACACCGGGACATTTGCTTGTTTCGTTGCCATCTGCTCTTAACAAAAATACCATACCAAATGTCTAGTGCCTCTTGTATTTCATTAACACATATCTATAATAATCTCTTAATCTCTTCATGGCCTGTCACTGTAGTTCAGTGACCTGAAAACAACTTAACTCTCCCCATAATGTTAAAAGACCATGGGTTCGGGCCTCGAAATTGATCTTACCCTCTATGATTAGAAATTTCGCATTTTCTTATGGGGGATGGGATGCTAATACTGACCATCCCGAGGAACGATTGGTAATTAAACTGCTGGACTTTAAATAATTAAAATACGGTTGAAACGGACTAACGCCAAAGAAAAACGTCCTACTAATGTTTCAGTATAGCTGAGCAGTTGGAGCTTGGTGAAGGAGTGATAGCATTAGAGCCTGCTGAAGTGCTTGGTGAAATCTGTCATTCAGATATAATGAGATGTCCTATAGAACAAAGACCCGTAATCCTAAAGAATCTAGAGTTAGATGATGGCGCTACACCCATGACAGACGTATTTGTACAGACTGGAAGCACATTCAATCCGTCCGAAAAGGTGACAAGTTTTGCTTTTTGGCTCCTTTCAATAAGCAAAATATATAGGAGCCTAGAAACTTGTTTGTGAAGGCTAATAACATATCTAAGCTCTCACAAAAGGTGAGATTTTAGCATTACCGATGGTCCCGAAGAGCAGATGAAAACTAAGACAAAGACTATCAGTAAGTCAATAGTCTCAAATTCCCACAAAGATGGTTTTGCAAAGCGAGTGCAAGCTGAGAAAAGATTTATCAATAAACACGTAGAAATTGCTAATCACAAAAATGATCTGCAAAGTAGAGGATTGCTGAGTCAAAAGGCTATTGGTACGTATAGCAGTGCTAGTCAGAATGTCCACCCGAATTAAATTTTGCAAATCAGGCAGTTCAAAAGCTGAGTTACATTTTATATAAACTTTCAGTTATCATAAGTGGAAAGGTTCCAAAAGATCGAAGCAAGGGAGAGCTTAGTCGAATTGTATCGCTATTCTTGTAGCAGATGATAGTCACAAAGTTCGAAAACTTTAGTTATGAAAAGCAAGATAAAGCTGAGTCAAATGGTTCGAATAAACATGAAGTGACTAGTAGTAGCAAAATCCAAAATGGTTGTCTAGCAAAACAGTGAAAGCTAAGTCGAGTTTTATTAATTTACATTTAGCAAATGCTAGTCGTAAAGTAATAGTAATTCTACAAAGCAGAAGACAGCTGAGTAAAATGTTGATAAAGATGTCTCTCGAAAACGATAGTTTCGTAAAGGAGGGCTATGCTAAAAAATATCAATGAAAATTTAACTGTTGTTAGTCGCAATATGCAAAATGTCGAATTATGAGGATGCAAGGCATAAGTAAGTCATGTCAGATGGATCGGGGAATATTGTGATTACAAGTAGCAAAGTCCCAAACGATGATTTCGCAAAGCAAACAATGGGAATCCGAGTCAAATGATGTTATCAAACATGTAGTAACTGCTAATGAGATTTGTATACCTGATTATGACAGGTCACACTCCGCATGCCCTTTTCTGGAGCAGCATTTCCTCCAGGAGCGGTAATCAAAGTAAAGCTGAAGATTGGAGAAGAATGGTATGATACACCCGGTATTATTGTGGTAAGTGTAAAAATGCCTAGACATCAGAATGGCGGCTTGAATGATTCTTAATGATATAACATCAATAAAAAAGACGTATAAAATTCAAAGGTCAAAACATATCTTAAAATATATCATATAGACATGATGATTGACAAGCAATGTTTTCTTTTTAACGACCAAAGTAAACTATTTTACAAAGGTATATAGAAACTTAAAAGGCCTGTCTAGTCTTTTTGCTATTTTGCTATTTTGCTAAAAAGAGCTTAATGTTAATGTCTTTGCAGTCTTGCAAATTGACACTTCATTCTTGCCAACGTCGGAATAACATAACATGTTTAGCCAATTAAAAGATACAGTATTAAAATACTTGCTGGAAATGATACCCATCAGGGGCTTAGTGTTGGACGTTTTAATGCTTAATTTGGGATATTTGTTTCTACTATCGTTAGAATTTGTCATGAATAGTCTATACAATGGGTGGCTTGTTTTACCACAACTTGTGTTTAAAATATTGAACAACTTGCATAATTCAAGATACATTGTTTATAGATATAATTAATAGTGTAGATTAAATGTGTAATCTGTAGAATAAGTATTTAAAAATCTTTGATAAATTTTTCAGCGTGACCAGGGGCCGGAGACGTCCGATATGCTGCCAGAGGGTGTCTTTAAAGTCAACGTCAAAGGTGAAAAGAAAGAAAGAGAGAAAATTCCCACACCTGTCACGGTATAAACACATCTTCATTTGTAAACTTAAAGTGATAATAATTTCAAATTAGACAGTCATCACTGATTTACGCTCTTAGAAAAATGTAATTAGAATTAGGTATCGTATTTTCTTAATAACTTCAGGAAGAAATGATCGAATTCAAGACTAAGTATATGCAAGCGTTTGTTGCAACTACCGAGTACATGGCTCTGTTGAAGGAGTTGACACCTGCTGGGTATTGCTACATATGTCCAGAGGATGACAGGATTCGACTGAACTTCCCTGAGGATTGTGTTTCTGGTTTGACATCACTAGCATTTAAGGTACTTTTGACTTATTTTTCTTCCGCTAAAATTGTATGTCAGTGTATATTGCTTCACTTTACCTAGACTGATTTTAATGTGCCGATACCGTTACATTTTGTATTAGATGGAGTACTGTTGGCGAGAATAATTATGTCTCTATTACAGATAGAGCACAGTCTAAGTTCCGCCTCCACACAAAGTTCAAATTATCAGTAATACAGTACAGTGTTTTCCTATACAAATATGCACTAGCCATGATACAAGTACAAAAAATGTCATTTCTATACTAAAAGTTATACTTGACGTATCCAGGGACATGCGGTTCGAATCCCGACATTGGCGGTCAATTTTCCATGACATATTAAACGATATATAAAAATTATAATTAAACATACATTTTTGAAATACATAAAGTGTATTTTAGTTAATTTAGTAATATTATAATCTTACATTGTTATTTTTCTTGACTGTTAGTTTGTACGTATTTGATACATGGATATATTTCACAATTTCAATTATGACATATAATTATGAAAACATAAGAGCTAATCTCTGAACAATTTCAATATATCATTTCAATCTAATCAGGTTTTCTGTTATTTTACTTACAGGTTATCCAGATCAACCGAGCGAGGATGTTTGATTATAAAGAGCAATGTCCAAATCTCTGTCGCAATATTCTAGCAATTTCAGACATTTTAAAAGTTTACCATGACGACAATGTCATATTTATGAAACCCATCATGGTTCATCTCCCCATCCCTAACGACATTGATGACCCGGAGTCAGAAATCGTCATCTTCCGGTCACGTGATGATGGAGAGCTGGAGCTTATACCTAAACGCACAGCGATGTTGTGCCCATCATCCCAGAATTGTTACACATTTCAAGTTCAAAGTTTCAGCGGGTATAAAAACCTTAATATGTTTGTTAAGAATTACTCTGCTAGTGGGAAATTATTCTGCCTTACCGATTATTGCATATAATGACCAGCCTGCATATCCGTGGTGTCTCATCTAGCGCAGTCTAATCATGATCTAGTTTGTTCACTTTACAGTCAATGGATTTTCTGTGGACACCCTTTTGAAAGAATAATGAAACTTCTCTAAATTAAAAAAGTGTCGCAGTCATTTTAGAAATTTATTATGGTTAAGGTTATGCGGATCATAATTCATCCATACACGGACATATTCGTCATCGAATGCTTACTTTATTCCTACAGTTTTAGATAAATGTATTAGTACGGAGTCATTACGAGCGTGGCTCTATTTGTTTGACTTCAGTGGACATTGAATTTCTTATAGTAATATTCTTCACACTTTTGCTTTATCGAATAAGGTAACTTTTTTCTGTTATTTACAATTTTATCAGTCGTAGATGAAAACCATGACAGTGTATATCACTTTAGATAAATTCTTACATTATACAGGTGTGCTGTACGAAATGATGTTACATCAACACTATAAAAATAGGTTAAAAACGCAACATTAAACGTAATAAGAATGATTTTGCACTTTTTATAACATGTATGCAGACCTTTTGCAGAATTTGATCAACATAAATCTTCTCTCATAGAATTGCAATTGGAAAAGTGAAAAAGAAACATCTTCGTAAAAATCGTGCAGCTGTGATAGAAGAGTATGAACTCTACATCGAAGAAGCTTTCATCTGCAATATCCTTACCTTTCTCGACAAGGGCTTGCTTCACGTTGGTCTTGTCAAGGTCTTTGTGGAAGTCGTCGAGAGAAGGTTCGTAAAGAAAGCATTGAGACGGCGTTCGAAGGAGGGACTGTTTGAGGTGCCTGGCAGTCGTTCACCAAATATTCGCCTGAGGAATGAAGATATCATATGCATAGAGATGGAGGGAAACATACAAAGGATGAAAGAGGTTCCACTCCAGAACTACTTCATAGTCTTCCTGAGCAGTGCTAGAGATAATTACAGAACGTTTTCAGTGGAACCAAGAAAGGACCCTGATAACAGAGCTTATGGTAAATTTCTTTGTTGCCTATGATAGATTGTATCAATCTTTCGAAGTTTTTGTTAATTTAAGCAAGACTGGTTGTGTTTTGCTGAGGGATCTGGTTGTTGGTGAGTTCTGCATGATGTTCTTAATGTTTGGTAATTATGTTATTCATTTTAAATTTCTGTTTAACAGGGTTACTTAATTATTACCGTGACAACGATGATGACCAACCATTTTTGCACTGTGCTCACATTGATGCCAACAAGTATATGATTGGAGTTCTAGGTAGAGTAAAAACGGCGCCAAACACAGCAAGAGGTAAAGCAAAACAAATTCATATGTAAAGGTGTTTTTTTGTATGGACGTACTTTTTTGTCCAAAATATGTAGACACGACCGTTTGTCCACTGTTAAAGGGCGTGCAATTTTCAATAATCTAAAGAATTAATTTAAATGATGAACATGTACAAAAATGTAACTACTCGTTTTTTGACAGCAATTCGAATCACGTGGTACACTGTGGCTCCTTACAAAAACGGACACAAAAGAGTACATCGGGTTGACATATCAGTTCTTAAAGAATTCGTTACCTTCTTATTGATAATTGTGACAAATTACCGTCAGTCTTCTTCTCATTTTGGAAAACTTGTCAACAAAATCCTTGTAGAGGATGCAAAACATCTTCTTGTAAACTAGTAAAAAATTGTGTCCACTAAAGGGTACAGAAATCATATTACTGGCGTTCATTGCGATATTTTGCCAAATAACTACGTTTACAAGATCAAAACCATTGTTACTGAAACTATCCAAGCGTCATAATGAACTCGTATCGTTTTATCGCAGGACCTGGTGTGATGACTCCCCGGTCACTTGGTGGGTCTTGGACATCTCGACCAGCAACGAGATCAGCAAGAGAATCTGTCAAGTACAGGGCTGTCTTTGGTAATAAGTAATTTCAAATATTCATAATACTTCGTGTTTTATGAACGTTTAATCTTTAAGCTTCCTTGTTGAATTTTTGAAATTTGATTTGTTAATATGTCAATGCAGTTTCCGTGCATTGGCCAACTCAAATACGGTGGCAGGTTGTTTATCTTGATTTGCGTAGGAAATTATTTTGTGCATGATGTTTACCAAGATTGATCAGGTGATACATATTGTAATCAATGTGTTTTATTGATAAAAATAACTTGTATTAATTCTGCCGTAAATGCATTTCCAATAGACCTACATCATTAATGTTGAGCTGAATGACACCTCGTTCTTCCGTAGATCAGTTTTAAATATTCCTGGTAAAACAATAACTTTTTCAGTCTTGTAAATCAAGAGTTGTCAACTCATTTCATTCATGACCTATAGCGCTGTACGATTACTTTAAGGAAAATTTATTGTATGCATATTTCAGCCAATCAAGTACTATACGCATAGTATAGGCTTAATTCTGTAAGTTCACGTGACGAAATAATTTAGCTTCAAATTCAGCTTATTTTGCAAACTTTTACGAACTCCATATAAGCTTTTTAAGCTTTGTTTTCTTTGTTTGTAGATGAGCTTCCTGTACTGAGTCACCAGAGTATAC
Organism: Saxidomus purpurata; assembly: GCA_022818135.1. Taxonomy (NCBI): domain Eukaryota; kingdom Metazoa; phylum Mollusca; class Bivalvia; order Venerida; family Veneridae; genus Saxidomus; species Saxidomus purpurata. The sequence goes on along the minus strand of JAFMSR010000013.1, from coordinate 16,172,598 downwards.
TATCTCTGTGCACTCACCTCAAGTTAGAAACTGTACAGAACGTCGCTTACGAGCTGGGTATACCATATGACGACGTCATGGAAGCTAAAACGTCAGGTATTGCATTGAACCGGAATATTCTATGAACGCTGCCAATAAATACACAAGCCTTTGATTTATGTCTATTTCCAACAATGCAAAATGCGTTTAATTGTTTAAGAATGTTCATACAATAAATAATTATAAGTTGTTTAAATATGCTTGATAAGGAATTGATGAAAGCAAACACAGAAAATGAAGCAAGACCTGCTTTGGCTTGTACAAAACCAGGTTTTTTTATTGTTTTATGAGCATTATATGGCAGATGGAGTACAGTTGCTAGAGCCTGACATGCTAAACATTCTAGCTTTTATGCATTTTTTCAAAATGCAAACGTTCAGGCAGTTGCTCACGGTGTTCACGGTCATTACTGGTAAATGTTTACCAAACCAACTAAAAGGTCGGTAAAATTGCGTTCCTTATGAGCAATAGTCACGCACATTAAATCCACCTCATCTTATTTACATACTTTTAGGTGAACCGCCGATTATGGTCAACTATAATATCTTGTGGAAATGGCGTGGAGGCAAACCAGGCAGAGACAAGGTACAACAGCTTATCAATGCATTTAGAATTTGTGGTTACGCACACGTCGGAGATAAAATAATGAACGCTGGAAATGGAAAAAGAGCACTTACAAAAGAAGAATTTATGAAATGAATAGTTGATATGACGTGAACTGATATTTTTCAAAGAATGTGTCTGTTGCTGCAGTAAAATGCACAGACTAATAGAAAAATGTTTACGTCGTACATGTGTCTTAACCAGCCTGCAAAGATCTTACAGATTATTAGCTCCTTGAATGAAAGATTTGTGACACAGACTGAAGGAAACACCCATCAAGTTGTTGGTAAATCGATTAATGTATTTGTGAAATGTTACTCAGAAGTGCATTGGTTTTGTTAAAAAGTTAAAGGTATAAGATTGAACTTTGAACAAAAATTCAAATAAAATCGAACGGCAGTCAGATGGGTCTGGAAGTTTGCATACAAAACTGCTGTTGTTTAGCTATTGTTTTGTTTTAAGATATGTTGACGTAACACTTTATTAACACAGTAGTTTATATTCTTCATATGATCACGGGAAATTTCAGTGTTCTATTTTGTATGTGTGTGTGCTAATGAAGTTGTTGTATACTGACAATATTGAATATTTTGTAAGAAATATAATGTACGGAAATTAACCATTAACCGTTGGATTGCTAAATGTCTAAATAAATTAGCACATCTTTCAATCTGTCACTCTATGAATAAACTTTTCAAAAGGGTCCTCGTTAAAAGTTTACTTGCTGAATGCTGAAAATTTGGTGATGTTTGCGATTATTTAGTTTTCCAAATTTCCAGCTTCGCTAATTCAAAAATTTCGCGAAAGATTCATTTGATATAGATTTACTATATGAGAATTCTGCTTTCGTAAATACAAAATTCGCGAATAAGTCTGTCTACTCACAAATGGCTAAATTTTCGTCACACGAAAAACCCCCAGTTTACAGTAGCATCTTAAGTCAAATCTTACGATAATAATTTAAAAAGGAGAATGCACATTACAGCAATTTGAACATTTATTTAATCGTCCATGACCATTTTCTATAATGGTGATGAAATTACACACAATCATCGACCTTTGAAAGAATCATAATTATTAAAAGTTTTGAACTTAAGTTAAAATACTGAAGAAATCACTTAAGATGCTACTGGAATACGACCCCAGGGTGTTGTACATGCTGATCAATTCTCATGCCAACAACAGGGACAAAATTAAAGAAATCGTTAAAAAGAAAGTTGAAGCTAAAAGTTTACATCAATTTTCTTTTCATATGTCCCTCGTGTTATATGAGGAAGTTAGTGTCACTTACTAAGACTTATGTTATTTTAACTTAAGTAAAAGTATAGTCCACCTAACTACGGCGACTAAATGGGTGTACTGTATATGGAGATATTAAACTTTTGAATGTAACTACAGCCAAGTTGAACACTACGAAAGTGTTTGCATACACGGACGGATAAGGCGTTGTATCTTACTTTTACCAAGGTGAATTCCCTAATTACTCATGTTCAAGGCTATATGATAAATTGTGTTTATTTAACGAGTAAAAGTACGATTATGGATAGTTATACCGCCATATGTTATGTGGTTAAGAACAAGGGAATTCACCTATTAGAACATTATGCAACTCTTTTTTTATAAAGTTTAATAGTATTATATAATATTATGTGACCGTTGGACTTATGGTATCATCATTTGATTTATCATTCAGCAAAATTTTTGAAGTCTTTTTTTCATCAGTATGCTTGGAAAGTAGACAAATCTACACATACCTAGAAAGACCTTTTATTTTCTAAACAAAAAAGTGAAACAAATGATAATACTTGTGATAGGCGTCTGAAACCTATAATTCTTAACAATGACTAAAAGTATGGGCACCTCTACATATTACTCCGACTATTGAATGTTATACGCCACTACCTGCTAAAAGGAATCGTGTCATACACTTTTGATATCTACTTTTCATTAGTTTTAAACCAATATATATATATCCTGTGATAGAGGATACTATTCCCTTATCATGCCCAAGTTTGGTTTGAAAAATCATACGAACACGATTCTTTGAAGCGGATAATAAAGTGGGTCGTGAGTCATATCATTCCTTTTTATCTCGGGTGAGCTAATGTGACTGATTGATGTCCGCCGTCCGTCGTCGACAATTCGTCCGAACAACATTCCTCTGAATTTCCTTGGCTGCTGTTATTGAAACTTGGCAGGAATGTTCCTTATATGAACCTCTACCAAATCTAATCCGCGCAAATCAACTTAGAAAATCTTCTTATCTTAAACTACTGCTCAGAATTTAATTTAATTTGGCAGAAATGTTCACCAGGACCCGGTTTTTCGAAACATCAACCGGCTGTTAAGCAAACCGTCAATTAACTTTTGATTGAAAAATTGCTCTTCGACACTAATTGAATATTTTGATTTTGCTTTGAAGAGATTTTAGTTCTCTTTCTCTGGAATGCAACTATTTGCTTTAATAAGACTTTCAAACTGCTGTAACAAAGCCCTTAAAGTTAACTGACTATTTGGTTAATCGTCGATTAAAGTTTCGAATAACTGGGTCCAGATCTCTCCCTAACAAAACTGCAAAAATGAAGTTGATTCGTAAAACTAAATTAGGCACCAAGTGGGATAGGACTGTTTTCTCTATATAGAATGTCTGAAACTACTGCTCAGATTATTATATTATTTGACAAATATTACTTTATGACTAACAAAATTGCAAAACTGAAGCTGATCCCTTAACAAATGAGGCACCGATTTGGATGGGAATGCCCTTTCTCACGACATAACGGTATGTTAATGGCGATCTGATTCCAGTTTCTTTTCTGTCAAAGTGTTCCGCGCTGATTTTCTTTTATTAAAAAGTAGTTCTACAAAACGATAAAAATGCGCTTAAACTAAACAGATAATAACACATTTTGTGTTCGGACACTATGGAATTTCTTTTTGTGACTTTTGTTGTGGACTGCACAGTCATATTAAAAAAAATATATATGACCGAGTGTAGATAAAACTACCGGTTCAGCAGCTCACCTTGCTTCTGTTTGGAAGGTTATAATTAAGAATGTGCTTTATCTTGAACAAATCATATTCTTATTCATAGCACGGACGTGCTGGAGTTTGCCATAGTAAAGAAAGCTTTTGGAGATGCATGTTTTCGTATACCGAATATCTTTGACACTGAAAAGAATATATAACTTTTAGCTTTGAAGTACACTGATTCGTTGAACAGAAATGATGATCTTGGTGAACATGTTATCATATTTTGAAGCAAATATGGAACTTGCTGGATTCCTTAGCTCCGTTTTTGACGTCGGTCGTTGCAGAACTGAATCAGGAAAAGAATTTGCTTCGAGGAATAGCTTTGAACAGACGACAGTAAATAGAAGATTGCGCTATATGTCAAACTGCTGTTATTCCTGCAACTGAAGCAGACGACACGCTACCAAAAATAGCTGGTACAGCTTGACCTCCGGCTGCCGAAATATTCTGTCACTCATGAACGCCTGTAGCAGCCTATCTGTCTCGAATACTTCCTTTCGTGATTCTATATCTGAATTGGATTTAGAACCGGCGAAAGATGAATAAGAAAAGATAATAATAGCCGCTGCAGAACAATGAGAAGGAGATACTCTTTCTGTTGAACTATGACAGCCGGTATTAGGTGTTAAAGCGAAATATCTGAACGAATTTTAAGCCTGTTGACAAAGGAGACCATGCACAATATCGGATATTGCATTGTTGTCCAATATGAAAGATGTGATCGTAGATCATTATCACAACTCCATTTAACCTTTTTGGTAAAATGTTTCACTCCACTGGATGAGCAGTCAGTACCTTATCCAATAGGTATATGCGAGTATAAGGTCTGGAACAATCGCTGTCGCACTCAGACGAAATAGCCAAATGTCCGTATTCAACGTTGAAAGTGGCTCATAGCAACACTAGGACTAAGTCCCTTGCGAGTTTTATCTTTGGCAGACCGCTTACAAAGTGGACAAACTGTTCGTTGTATGGGATCAAAACAACATTCGCACTACGGATACGATCGGAAACGAATACTAGTACTGCGTTATTTTCTCGGGTGTATCAACTGAATTGGGATATTAACGCTACTTCGATGTAAACAAAAATGGTTCACTGCTTTGTCTGTGAAGGAAACGAGGCTTACATTGCGTAGATTCCAGGGGTAAACTGGAATGGAAGTGTACCAGTGATATGTTCCCTTAACAAGGACGAAACAATGAAGGCCATGTGATTTTCCGCTACTGCATTGGTGGAGGAACAATGAAATGTTTTGAAACAGTGTTTTTCAAGCCGACACAGTAGATCAAATACGTTAAATCTTAAGACATTTGCGTGATTCATGTACAATAAAACTATAAAAAACAACAAAATTACGTTTTGACTCCTGTACAACTTACCTTTGATAATAAATTGGAGCAGATTTTGTTTAAAGTTTTTCTTTTCCAAATAAGTACAAGTGATAAAACTATCCATTTGACAACTGTCTCAAATGTGTTATCTTTTTATTACAAGTAATAAGAGGTCTTCAACAGCAAAACATATAAATGAACTTTCAAAGCAAAGCGACATGCCTTTTTCTACAATTCTATCTGTTTTTGTTTCACATACACATACACAGTGCATAATTATATACATGACTAATTTCTTTTTTGTACCGTTTTGTTTTGATAACGACGTAATAAATCATGATACTTTGTTTTCATCAACTTCAAAACATACCGCATTCTTCACAAAATGGGTTGCACTTTATTGAAGGTAAGCTGTTGAGTGAATGGCGTTAACTCTCATCTTTAAAGTAACCTTCCAATCAAAGACTTTGCTCTGGCAAAATGTTAAACCGCCTGTCCATTATGCCTAAAAAACTACAAGCCAGGAACCAGTGAACACCGCCTGGCAGTGGTGGTAGTAGTGCTGCGTTCTTCAGAGACAGAAGTAAGATTAGTGTAAAAACTAACACCATTCGGGCATATCTCACAACTGTCGAAACAAATCTACCCTATCCTAGAAATTCCGTACAAACTCCTCCCTTTGCGACACGGGGGCAGGTATTAACAACAATCTTGTCGAAATTATAGTGTTTTTGTTTGGAACCCGGCCGTACACGCCTCAACGCACAATACTATCATATTCGGCGCGGAAAATGCAAAAAAAAAATCGGATATCGGTTTTGCAGCAGAGCACTTTAACGGTAAAATGTATCGGAGAAATGAAGAGATTCACACTCTGAATATTAGATAACCTGTGCGAACAGTTCCCGTGCATTATCTATATGAGCCATCATAATTTGTCTTACTACCGTAAAATGTGGGTAATGACGTCGTAAACACTTTTCTATTCAGTATAGGTTTGATTTAGGACTGATTAAACATGCTTCGTATGATCTGTGTTTTTGTTTAAAAATAGTATTTGTCTGTTGATGCATGTTATTTAACGCTTTTAGCTTTAAAAGGCTTTAAAGGGTTTTATCAGCCTATGCTTTTCGGTAATTAAGAACAGTTTTTGCTGCATAAATTCGCAGGTTGATTTAACAAGAACACGTGGTTGTGGCTTTTACCGTCGCCTTGTTAAAATAGACGAACCGCGATTGCTGTTTTTAAACATGTTCTCTTTCTCCTTTTAATTAAAGTGCAAGACAATTTGAGAATTAAAAAAAATATCTCTATCTGTATATTTTTCGATGGAATAAGCGAAATATTGTACATGTATTATGCGCGAAAAATATTCTGGCGTATTGAACACCTGAATTAACAAACGAATCGCTATCAGTGAATATGATATAAATTAGAACAATGTAATATTAAAACCAAACGTGTTCTGATAACAGTTTTCTTTTTTTTAGCAATTACTTGGTTTACACATTTCCTTGTGGTATGAACTGACAGTGAAATTAAAGAAACAGTATCAACGAAATCCAAATACACTTGTTCTATGCTGTACATGATATATATATTTATTCAACTAAAAAATCCTTTATACTATTTTTCTCCATTATTTATAGGCAGACAGAGACCATGACCATCGTCCGTGGAAATTACCAATACTAAACACCCTTCATCTCTAGGAAACTGTCAACATTCTCATAAAAAGTGTCTGCTCGATGGCAAACCGCAAACACACGACCCTTACTAAGAGAGAGAGAGAGAGAGAGAGAGAGAGAGAGAGAGAGAGAGAGGAGAGAGAGAGAGAGAGAGAGGGGGTGTTTTATAATTTTAAATTGGCAACATTAACACTTTAATTATTTATGTCAACGGCCAAAGGCATGTTTTCATAGTATTGAATGACCAATCCACTATTCATTATAAAGTTAGCTATATCCAGCCATTTATTAATTTTATATTTGTTAACAGCTTTGATAAGATGCAAACTAAAAGTACCCGTAGCTGAATACCCGATCAACTGGCTCAGCACAAATGTACGTTTGATCATTTTGAATTATTTGTAATTACTGAAATGAATTTTCGTGCAGTTCTTTTTTTTATCATAGGTTGCATTTGATTTCACAAATTCAAGAATTTCCAAGTTTTTAATTGATATTTTGTAATTTGATCAATACCAGTGAAACAAAAGGAAGGTATCAGCTGTCCTAAAGCTTTAATAAACTCATTTGCTCATAACAGGCCCCCATTTATTACAAATTTACACGTTTCGATTCTGGTACAAGACTTCGAAAAAAACAATACAAAGCCTATCCATGATACACCTGGTATTAGATAAAAAAAGTGGTTGGCACAGTCCGCGCAATATAAAAGGATCCAGAAATAATGGTTTATAGATAACATATCTTTAACAGAAAATATTGCTATTTGTAACTGAATCATATTTAAACAAATACTGAAAATGGAAAAAACAAATACGATTGTCATTAATCTGTCTGTCTTTCTTAATGTTGGTTGGGGAGGCTGGAAACTGATACAAAATCTCAACACTGATTTACACATTTACACAGTTTGCTCAAGGCCATTTGCACCAAGATTGGTACAGAGGACGAGGTGTACCTTCAAGTCTTGTATAGGAGTCAAATTGATCCTGCAGTCATTGAAATGATACCCTTTTGCAGGTGGTCACATCTGGTCTAACAAATCTAAAGCCATGTTTTACAGTCCCAATGCTTCTTCCATTCTTCTAATGTTGCTGGAGATTTGTTTAGCTTCATCTTTTTTTCTTTTGAACATTCTATATCCGGGTGTTTTTCCCCCGCTTCTTTGCTCTGCAAGCATTTCAGATCGAACACATGTATTTTGTCAAAGATGGTTGGATGAGACTACTTTGTGTATTTCTTACAGAATACGGAACTTCCTAGGTAGTGACAATTTCATGCAATTGTAAGATAAATTTTTAATTTGGAAGTCCAGGATCCTAAGTAGATGGTAGTGATACCGTTTTAGGTTTAGTTCTTATTAAAAGATGATTCTTATTGAGTAAGCTAGGGCCAACATTCGTTCTCCCCAATTGAGAGCAGTCGATATTAACAGACCATTTTGCACGCTGATACCCAGGCAAATTGACGCCGTCAATCAAACAAATCCAATTATACTGCTTTGAAATCCACCTAAAATACATTCATTTTTATTAGATTGAAACAATTAGCGATCAAAGACAAACAAGACGACGACATATATTTAACTAGCAGCACTAACGTTTACCCCAAGCTTTCAGACTATTGTGCCTAATTTACTTATATAACTTGATATAGAGATAAAGGGCCTTTGCAATAATTCTGTAAGCAGGTGATGTGGAGTTGTTGTGAGATGTACGAGAATCCTACGAAAGGTATTGTCGCAAACGGGATACCGTGGTTTAATCACATGTATATCTTTAAATTTTACTATGCCTTTCAATCCTGTTTCAATTAATTTACAAATGCCCGAGATAATGAAGTTTGAATAAATGAAGTTATATACACTCGTCATTCTACAAGTTAGATATTTAATGAATTGTGTGATATATGCGCACAGTATTTAGGTGAACTTAATCTTTTAAAGCTGGTTAATCTTCTGTCGAAGATGATACCTGTCTCAACAATATGTCAACAAGGAAACACAGCTGATGAAAAGATTGTAATAGATCTGCGGCAGGTGAGTAGTTCATTTGCTGAGTGACGAGCCATCGAATTAAATTTTGAAGAAAAAAAAACAACACGAAAAACCATGACAGTCGAATTACATATTTCTAACTTGTGACGAGGTGGAAACATGGCTTTATAAGTTTTAGCCACAAAGCAAGGCTGATAACAAACAATTGAAACGAAAGGATCATGTCCCCCAATGTATTGCAAAGTATGAAAAATTATGAACACCATTTTCTGTAATTCTAATTGACCAGTCATGGTAGTACCTTGTAGTGTCTAGACTTTTCTATAAACGTTCTTATTAGAAGAAATGGAAAATGATTGACCATAACAAGAAAATACGCTGTATCAGTATCCATTATTCTTTCTATTGCAATGCTGTATCTCACTGATACATGTAGTAAGGATGTCTAGACATTTTTGGCACCTGAAACATGCATTTTGTAAATCACTCTTCTTACTCCCCAGATCTAAGCCCGCGTGAGTTCTTTCCAGAAGTTCCTTGGTTCAAACCCCAACATATACCAATAGAAGACTAGAAGCACTTTACGAAGGCTAACACATTACAAAAATCTGTTTCGACAAAAGGATACTTTGAAGGTTTGCATTCAAATGCTTTTGATGAAATGTTGAACTTTACAATTCCAGCCGCAATGTGAGAACTTTTTGCAGGACTGACGTAATTAAGAAAAATCACAGAGATAAAGAGCTATCTGGATAAGGATAACTCCGGAAAGTCGAGGACGGGGAGTGGTTTTAGTGAAGTGGGGGTGTTTGGGAGGCGTTGGTGCATTTGAACCACTTGCTATTATGTGTGTTACAAAAAGAAGAAAAAAGACAACTGAAGAAAGTTTTCGAATGAAGTAAATTAAAAACCAATTTTTTGTTGAGAGGAAAGTTCTGTTCGGTGTAGCGTTGACGCTGAAAGTGTGTCACAAATGAATTAATGTTTTCAAGACGTACGCAGAAAATTGAAGGTTTGTTATTTTTGGCAAGATCCTGGATAAATCATGTAAAATTCACTCTATCAGTACTTTAGTTTTGTTTGTTCAGTGCACTGTTATGCCAGGTGTGTGGACTAAGACTCATTCTTTGTGTCGTGTCTTCTCACAGTCAGTATAGATAAAGCGACTGTCTTTTTAACACCCAAGGATACTTTCGCTTCAGAATTTGCACCAACATGGAGTTCCTGGAAATAATCGAAATAATCGGAATTAACACCACAACCAACACCAACGTAAACAACACAATTTACCGTGAGTTAACGAAAATATCGGACCACTTACTAGTAAATATGAAGAATGAGTAAAGATCTGAATTTACCTTGAGATTAGGATATGTTTAAGAAATCGGATGTCAAGACAATGTGTCGGACAGCGAAATAACTTTACCGGCGCGGCACTTGACGTCAATGTCATAACGTTGCATCTGCAGTAATATACGTTGCAAACGTACAGGTGCATGGAAAAGGTTCTTCTTGAATATGGGAATGAGGGGAAGACGGTCTGTTTCAACCGAAACCTTACTGCCAAATACCCAAACATAAAAATATGATTTCCTTTACTTTTTGAAATGCATCACTTTTGGGGTTTTCCCATGGAAACTCAATATCTTTTGAAAGAAAAAGATGACTGTGGCCTTACCATTTCAGTTGAGTATGAAGGTAACGCGTGTCATAATGGTCGGTTGGTTGATAGTTAACAAGCGGTGAAGAAACCTAACGCAAATGGGACGTCAGAAACCGTTTCCTAACAACAGGAGATTTGAGGTTGATTTGAGTTTGACATTATGAATACTATTAATGCATGCAAAATGTTATTGCGTTTAAACTTTATTCTATGGATGAGGAGGAATTCGTGGACTACTTAATGCAACAGGGTATTTGTAACATAAAAGATATGGAGTAATGGCCGAGTATTTAATAACTTTCAAATAATTTAGATAAAACTATTTTTAACAGACATAGGAAACTATATGAACACTTTGAACTCGATATAGACAGATAGAGGTCGTTGTAAACGCACTTGAACTAGTTCATATAACTGAAGCATAAACTCTTAACATGTCATCTGATGAAATCCCTGTTGGTACTCATATTCCGGAAAAAAAACTTTATGAACGAAGCAATTAACTTACAATGAATAAAGATATAATGAAGGATTATGATGATAAAACAGGAAAGCGGAAATCAAAAGACCTATTTCTGAAGAGGACAATGTCCTAATTGAGAATGATAGAGATCAATCTACTTTGAAAATTGAGCCGCGCTCCTACACAGGAAAAAGAAATCATACGTCTTTACAAAAATCTTAAATGAAATCTAGCGATGGCATGGCAGAAGTTTTCTAGGTATGAGGAGCACAGTAAAACGTTCAAGATACAAGTCCGGAAACTAATTAAAAGATGATTCCTGTACTGTCCGCTAGTATAAAGAATAGATAAGCTGAAGAATTGTTCCCCATTTATACATTTCTTTTAAATAAACAGCAGTTGGTAGCATTATCAATTGCTCCTACAAAATAAAGAATTGTAAATAAAACATTAAGATAGATGGTTTACATAGTTTGCGTAACATCAAAATACAGTACACCAAGAATTAAATAGCATTCGGTTTTAAATAAACAAATATGAACATGCAGCATAGTATAAGGTAGAAAGGATATTGAAGGACTTAAGATAACTCTACAGAAAATTTTATCACAACTGAAATAGTTGAAAAAGAGACAGAACTAAAAACGGATTGCAATAATGCAACTGGAAATATAGATTATAAGTCACGAAAAGGCCGATTGGTAAACATCAGTGTCAGAGCACATTTACGTTGGCGCCTTCTTGGTTTGGACCAGTCGGACACACGTCATATTGTTTTGCTGGCTGTTCTTCGCTTTGACAATTTGAAAAGAACTACAAAAATGAAGTAAACTGTACATTACCGATGTTGAGACAAAATCACAATGTTTGGATACACAATTAAGAAACACAAGCATGGTGAACTTACAATATTTGGTTACCAATGTACATAGTAACTTTACTCGATGTGAGCATTTTGATTGCCAAAAAAACCAGACGATTCGTCAAAATAGTCAAAAAGGTTTACAGCATTTTTATGAAACAAGCACGCTAGATATCATTGTTGCAAATATCAGGTGAAGAAACTGACAATGTGGATTAATATTTCAGACTCATACATGTTACCTTGAATCAATAACTGATTGTTTTACTGCGGAAATTAATGTTTGTATTGTGCAAAACAGTAACACCCAGCCTGTGTGGAATCTATGTCTCTGTGACAGATTGGCTTTGTTTATCTTACATGCCATATTTGATTTTCTGATCAGTGATTAAAGATTATACTACAACACTAAAATTTATTTATTAATTTGATCGCGCTAATATTACAAAAGGCTTGTTGACTGATATGGATCTGTTTTAGAATTGGTCTACAATAAACATAAAAATTACTTATTGCACTTCTGCATATTAATTCCTACTAATTTAATTGTAGTTAGTGGTCAGTTGTAGTTCCCTTCTCCGTGAAAATAACCGGTTGTCAGGGTATTTTCCTACTTAACAATTAAATCCCCGATCATGTTAGACAACCAGGTAACCAAACGCACATATATCTAGCTAGAAATGGTTATGTTTTACTATTTACAACAGAAGTGAAAATCTGTACTGAATTAAATATCCCGGATGTGATAAAAAGTAATTACAAAGCAGAGACAGATATCACAACAACGTGTGCAAAATTATCATTTTTCCTGTGTTTATTTGTTCATTGTCGAAAACACAGATAGTAGGTGCTCAATATATGTCAAACAGCATATCGCCATAGCCGGTGAAAGAGATATGTGCAACCCTGGCTTCACATAACAACCCTGATATATATCTTACAGTGACATGTTATTACTTATTTTTAAGGATAAATAAGAATACGCCTATTTAATTGAAACAGGATAACCGTATTATTATTCGCTAAATAAAGTGATTATTGAAAAGGATGTTATAACAATGGCATACTTTTTGCGTAACAAGTTGAATGGGTATGATGACTTGAATATAGAGACATGCTACGAGAACCACTGCATTTTTACTAAATAGAATTTATGAAAAATTTCCATTTTAGTATGACAAATTTAGATTTAAAAGACGTTTTCGAGATTGGTTAGATTCGGACTTTATTTTCCAACCATTCGTCATAACATATAATATTACTTTGACGCAACATGTTTACACACGTGACTAAAAGATAAAATCCGTAGGAGAGTTTCATTGGACATGTTACAGTCATAATGAACAAATGCTGATGCTGAAGTTGGTATAATGGAGGATGAGGATCCTGGAAAGCAGGTAGGTCTTGTAATTTTGTCGCTGTATGTTTATGAAACAATTTAAGGAACGTATATCTTTTTAAAGATTAATGAATTACAATATAAAGTATCAAAACCAACATATTTTCAAACTGAATTTTTAAATGAACTTGATAATAACTACTAGTTACGTATACAGTAATTCTTACCGATTTTAAAATAATGCTCAAGATATAGAAAAAGCAACGGAAAATTTTAATTTATTCTAAAATTTCAAATAATTGCAGGAGGAGGACTATAAGATTGGTACACTTAAGAGGGACCTACTCCAGCTGATTCGCAGTGCTAATCAAGCACAGAATGACCTTTATACAAGTAGCAGAGTGGCGGAAGACTCCATACGAGCATTTCATATGGAACAGAAGGAAAGACTCGACGAGCTTGCTGAAAAGTCAGTCTTAGACTTACGTAGTGTCACAGAAAACAAAAGTGAAGCAATAACAGAAGTCCTTATGGAACTCACTGGACAGTTAAAGCTGTAAGTTGGACATTTGTATGAAAAAAGTTTTAAAGAGGTGTAACTTTGGCCAATGTGAAATATTATGTTAAGTAGATGTAATTGTAACAGGGTTCACAAAAAAAATATACTCAACAAGATTCATTTTAGTTTATACGGGAAAGTCGGTATTCCCTACAAAATTTCAGAAAATTTCAGCAGAAAACAGTTTTTATTCTTGACTCTTAAGTAAATGTGACCGACCTGTGTCCTGACTGTCCAAGTAAGTCGCCTGTCCGGTGTTCAAGTAAGTCGTCTCTCCAGTGTTCAAGTAAATCGTCTGTCCGGTGTCCGAGAAAGTCGTCTTTCTGGTGTCTAAATAAGTCGTCTGTCCGGTGTCGAAGTAAATCGTCTCTCCAGTATCAAGTAAGTCGTCTGTCCGGTGTCGAAGTAAATCGTCTGTCCGGTGTCTAAGTAAATCGTCTGTCCGGTATCCGAGTTAATCGTCTGCCCGGCGTCGTCCGGTGTCCAAGTAAATCGCCTGTCCGGTGTCCGAGTAAGTCGTCTCTCCAGTATCAAGTAAATCGTCTATCCGGTGTCTAAGTAAATCGTCTGTCCGGTGTCTAAGTAAATCGTCTGTCCGGTATCCGAGATAATTGTCTGTCCGGTGTCTAAGTAAGTCGTCTCTCCGGTGTAAAGTAAGTCGTCTGTCCGGTGTTCAAGTAAGTCGTCTGTCCGGTGTTCAAGTAAGTCTTCTGCCCAGTGTCTAAGTAAATTGTTTGTCCGGTGGCCGAGTAAGTCGTCTCTCCGGTGTTCAAGTAAGTCGTCTGTCCGGTACTAAGTAAGTCGTCGTCCGGTGTCGAAGTAAGTCGTCTGTCCGGTGTTTAAGTAAATCGTCTGTCCAGTGCCAGAGTAAGTCGTATTTCCGGTGTTAAAGTAAGTCGTCTGTCCGGTGTCAAAGTAGGTCGTCTGTCCGGTGTCAAAGTAGGTCGTCTGTCCGGCCACATTTCTCTTGGTATAATCTTCTACTTTTTAAGACCATCACATAATCGGCCTGAACGACACCAATTTGATTGCTTCTCACGATGCGGCAATTTAGGCTGTAGGTTCTGAATTTAACAAACATTAACCATATGTAATGAATGATTTGACTTCGCAACACGGACGACATGATTGGTGCCGGATCTTAAATTTTACTAGACCAGACTCCAGCTTTTATTGCATTCATCTGGTATTGCATATCTCATATATGAGAAGCCAGAATGAAGTATATTTAATAACTCTAGTAATCAAATGTTTCTTTATAGTTTATGCCTTACATCAAATGCTTTTATAGATAGATTGATTTATTTCGGCATAAAATCATACTACTTTTAATTGAAGTATTCAAAATGCTTACGAATATCAGAGACACAAAATGCATAATAAACTGAAATTAAACGAATATGGCTTGCTACTAGGTTCTATTCAAAAAGTGCAGAAAGTAACTTTAAACCCTCTTTCAAGAATAACTATTGAATTACTTAGAAAAGTGTTTGCTTCCTACCTCATTCAAATACTTTGAATGGTTGCACTTGAAATTATAGAATGTTAGCATGAATATCCTAAAAGGCGGATTGAGTCGTTAGCACAATCGTTACTTGTACCAACATTTTACTAATGAAGCTTAATTCTATAAGTGTGTTCTTAAATTATGTGTGTGCTGATTTTTGTGACATGCAATATATGCCATCTAAAATTAACTGTCAGATCTATGTAAAAAGACGTGAGAAGAAACTTAATTAAATTCAGTTTGGTGTATTAAGTTGAATGCATGCACTAAATAATTTAAAGGATATTTTGATATACAAAATGTATGTAACGTCAAAAAGTTTTGATTATCATTTAATCTTATTTGATTAGATCTACATTGTATTTATCATTTTATTTTTATTATGTATTTATTTTTTTAAGTTGAGGCTTGTATTTGTCTAAAACATCATATGGATCAAGAACAAAGTCCCCATAGTGTAATATAATGTCATGGCGATTGTCAGTATTTTTAATTTCATTATATTATCATTATTTATACTTTTCATTCGTCTAATGGTATTCGAAAACTTTTTTAAAACTCTGAGCATTAGATCCAAGGTAAGGTTTGTCTAAGATCTTTCTGGTCAGTAAGCCATATGCGTTAGATACGATTAGCCATCACCGTTTTTGCAAATATAAACACGAAATACCGCGATATTCTGAAGACAAATATGTATTAAATGCGGTGAACTTTATAAGATCCTCTTAAATTGACAGAGAAAAGGGATGACTCTTGAATCTTATAGGTCGCTTTACATACAAAACACTTAAATACAATAAATGAAACATTACATTGAACGTACTTATAAGATATTATCATTAGCCGCAATCCTATCTTAGTAGATAATCATTCAATTAAATCAAGCACATTTCTCTTACTTCCTTCTTTTTATGTACGATTTACTCTTGATAACTTTTACTAATATGATATATGATTTACTCAAATGTCACATAGCAAAAAATGAAGAAAAAAAAACAAGTTTCAGTCAGAAAGAAAATCAGATATGCTTTCCTTTACGAACATGTTTTTAATTCTTTGTGTGGTTGTGAATACTGTTTTACTAGATACGTTTATTTTACGATAAAATTTCAATAAATGTAATTGTCGCGTGAATTATACTTCCAAATTATTCTAAAGGGTATTTAATGTTTCACTTACATGGTTTCCCAAATCTACAATTTATCCTGGGCTGATGTTTTTCAGATTGTCAGAGAGGAATTCTGCATACAAGGATGTTTCACTAGCTCAGAAATATGTTGATTCGTGCAAGGAAGGTGCTGTTCTCCAAGACAACATCCTTCACTTTGAAGGTAACCTTGACCTTGCAGAATCGCTGCTTTCTGTATCGCGTCTAGGTCATTTCAATACACATTCTGACAGAGAAGTGCTAGAAACATGTAATAAAAGCGACGAAACACAGACGAAATCATACTCTGCACATCTTTGGTGTGAACCATATTGTCGTATAGCCGCTGAACACAGCTGGAGAACAACAACCAAAACTTCAGTGTCAGAAAATGATTTCTATGAAACCGAATCTGCAAATGAATCGCACCTTAACCGAAATGACTTAAATGGTGCAGTAACGCGTCCGAAATGTGACGAAAAAATTCTCAACATTCCGGGTGAAAAGATTTTAGCCAGATACATAACAGAATTCGAGGCTTACACGCATAGGACACCATGTGTTATACCTGATGTAACTTTGCTATCCGACATGAAGCTCGTACTAATTGATCACTACCACAACTCTATTCAATTGTTTGACGAAGATTTTGTCAAGCTGGACGAGAAATCCTGTTCGTACCCCATTGGCATATGCAGGCTGCATGAGAATAGCATTATAGTTTCACTGCGTCGTGCAGGTCAGCTTGCAATATTTGAAATCAACGAAAAGAGATTACGTCATCAACGTAATATACGACTACAGTGTGAGTCGTATCTGTGGCAAGTAACGTACAAGTCGCAACGACTTTTTGTTGTGTGCGACGAAAACAACATCCACGTACTAGATGAAAACGGAAAGGAGTACTACGTAATTCGCTCTGGTGTTTCTCCCGAATCTGGTTACTTGCGGTACTTTGACGTAAACGACAATGATTCCCAAATCTATATAAGTGAAAGACGTGGCTTGCGGTGCATAAATTTCAAAGGAAAACTACAGTGGTTGTTTACAAATGACGAGTTCCCGGAGAAAGAAAGAGACAAACATGGGCACATAATCGAAGACGTTTGTTACTTCGAAGGTACGATTTTAGGTACCCACTGGACTCTGAGTAAAATATTTCAGATTTCCACCAATGGCCAGTTTCTTAGAAACGTCATCGTGGAGCACATTGAATACCCTCGTGTGATGACAGTCCTGGACAAAAGACTTGTTGTGACGCAGTTTCATCCGCTTATGAAATCGAAGAAAAGACGAACTCTCAAAGTTTTTGAGTTGGACATTTTGAAGTACTAAGCTAAGACATTTTAATTGTTCGACTTTCGAACATTGTCATAAGATCTGAGACAGAACAGTCTATCAAAGCTGAAATGAAGAAGCCCGAACTAAGACAAATGCAGAGCTTCGGAAAGCTATTTCTATACATTGTATAGTGTTCATATACCTAAGATTCGTCCATTTATCTTAAATAGCTGAAAATCACAACCAGCATATCAACTCTTCGACAGTAGGCCTACCTAAACATCCAGCCGAGGGGCGACTGACGTTTTACACCTTAATGCCGACAGAACTAAGTCAAGTGTGGTGGCTTGATAGAAATAGGAAGAATATGGGTTACGCAGTAAAGTTAAGTTCCACGATGGTAGGCAATCCCCGTGATAAGCGGTTATTGGTGCTAACGCCACGCATTACACTGTTACACTGACAGAGGTGGTGGTTGTGAGATACCTCGTGGATGCATCTCGTCATCTTACATAAGTTGGGTGGTAGTCAGAGACGAACTGTGTCATCTTAAAACTGTCCATCATTTTGATTCTGTTTGACGGCCGGCTTTAATTCCTTGTTTCGGAAGAGATGGTTCGGCATTTTGTTTCTGATTCACAGCCGGCGTAATATTCTTGTTTCGGAAGAGCTGGTCGTGATTTTGTTTCTGATTGACGGCCGGCGTTATATCCTTGTTTCGAAAGAGCTGGTCGTCACTTTGTTTCTTTGTAACGTCCGGGGTAATATCATTGTTTCGAAGGAGCTGGTCACAGCTGTGAAAGAGATGTTATCCACTATCCACAGAATGAGTAGTCAACGATGCAAAGTTCATATTTAAATGATGGAGAAAACGCACGCAACCAAGAATGTCTGAGTTTGTTTTATTTTAGAATCTTTTAAAAACTCTTTGTAGCCTGTTCATTGTCATGTGAATATATTGTTCAGTAAATAAATTCATAAAACACATTAAAATTGTATCGTTTGTTTGGTGTGTTAACATTGTAAATCATAACGCGTAGACTGAGTTTAACTTTCTTTTGACCCTGAACACTAGTAATGTTTTAACTTATAAGGCGAAACCGTTTTTTAATGAATCACGAAGATGAAAAAAAAGAAAAGATACGAGTACTACTGTATATTCATCCGCGTATTAGTTGTGTTACTTTTGTGTACATGAATAAAGGAAATATTATTCAGAGCTTAAGCACTTTTTCCATTACTTACTGCGGGGAGATTGATCTGAACGGGAAAATTGTTAACGTTTTATAGAGTATAAAGGGACATTACTTCGATACGGAGCATAACCATGTATGTAAGATTTATGTCCACTGCCCTATGTCTACGGAGATCATTTATGATAAATCTCCTAGTAGTATATGCTTTGTCGGCATAATAGAATCGTGGTTTCGGACGATCGTGCTGGAAAAGGTTATCGTGGGTCAGCATGATCATTTTTGTCCAAAAAAATCAAAACAAAACAAAGAAAATGGGTACAGCCAAAGGATTCCAATAACTACCTATTAGCTCAAACAATTTGTCAAACAATCTTGAAAGATGGGTTTTCAATTTAAAGATTATACATGTGAAATCAAGGTTGAAGCAAAATTTACAGCGCTGAAAATTCCAATGACGAACCCTAATAAACTATTTCTTTTATTTTTTAAACATTAAAGTATTTTGAAGTACTATGCAGAGACAAACTTCCTGAGTATAGGCGTATAAGATAGTTACCCGATTACTAAATGTATTTTCTGGGTCAGTGGTTGTCCTATATTTCTTTTACATGTTATGAATTAATCATTAAATTGATGAAAACCATTTCTGTAATTGAAATAAATTGTTGAAGATAAGGAAAAGGGTAGAAGGAGAATTAATTGAAAACTCTTAAATGTGATGCAGGTGGAACAAATTCAAAATCATTTAATGTTTTTCCTGTGTATACATAAATCTTATTATAGTTGTTTTTGAAGGATTCAGTAATAGTAAAAAGTAGCGTATGGTTAACGTATTTACATCGTCAGTATTTCATCTAGATGACTCTAGATTTGTAATGGTATCAAAATGGATCGTTCGAATGAAATCTTAAGTTTGGTTTGTTATCTTAAAAAAGTAAAACAAAACAGCTTACATGTGTTTAGACGAAAACCCGGTTAACAAAGTAATAGTATTCAATATGCAAGGCCAATAAAGTCAATTATCAGACTAAAATAGGCACAAACTTTGTATTAAGCTTTTGAGGGTTAAAGCTGACTAAAGTCCTTCAGCTTGATAAAAAAAAATATAGAAAAAAAAACTTTTTATCAAGCTTTTTAGGCTGAAAAGTCACTTAAATCCTTCAGAACGATGCTTGGTTTATCTTATATCATTAAATGTCCCCTAGCTACCTTAATTTCAAACAAGTTTGATACATTGAACCATGCTACCTTACCATTTGAATATGGATTGAAGGGCTTTATACGGCTCAAATATTCCTGAAAAAAGTCCATATTAAATCAAAGACAATTAAACATAATTTAGAGAAATGGCGAAAATATGAAGGCTAATTAGCTCAGGACAAG
The DNA here is from genome assembly GCA_022818135.1 of Saxidomus purpurata. Lineage (NCBI taxonomy): Eukaryota > Metazoa > Mollusca > Bivalvia > Venerida > Veneridae > Saxidomus > Saxidomus purpurata. The sequence goes on along the minus strand of JAFMSR010000013.1, from coordinate 16,152,505 downwards.
GAACTGATCAACACGGGTATTCACGCAAAGCCTGATATTAAAAAATGCACAGTTTTACGCCCCAATACGCCTGAGGGCAAAACAACCGTCTAAAGTATGTAAAAGAATATAAATGCTGTTTTCCAAAATAATATGACAGGGATTACCCATAGGCCCGCTTAAAGAATCACGTGGAGATCTTTTCAGGGAAGCAGACTAGCATGTTGATTTTACGCATCTTTAATTACCCTGATCGCTTGAAAGGAGTGTTATGGAAGATGGAATGCTTCAATACAGTTTTAGCCAGATTTAGCACAACATGCAATAGATCTACATATTTTTATCATTCTTTGTATTACTAAATGAAAAATATAGTGGTTCGTTTTAAATTATGAGTCTTGAATAATTGTAATAATAATTATTTCATATTCCGTTTCATTTAACGCATGATGCATTACTGAAATGTCAAAACGTTTAAAACAGACGCATTTAAGGTTAAGACTCTGAAGAAAATTTAACCGGGATGTTAAATGATACAGAGTTACTTTAGAAAAGCCTAAATATCATTTTATGTGCATACTTCAAATTATGATATGATTAATCTACTCTTAATTAGAAACATGCTGTTAAAGGTAGGATAAATTTTAATTCATAATTACCTTATAAGGAATTGCAGGGCATGTTGCACAAATATCTATGTCGCTGAAATAACTTTGCATCTATTTAACGATGATTTATGTAATTCCAATTAAACTTTTCGTTAGTTTATAAACAGACGCCGTACTTATATTTAATGTTGCTCATGAGTATGTAGACGGTAGAATTTACATTCCGTTGCCATGTGGCGCCAGTGCTGTAAAAATTAAAGAAGGCGCGTATTTCTGAAATCAGTCTGGAAATGCACGCCTTGTGGGTGGATGCACGGTTTCTGCAATTTCAGGGTATCTTTAAAAGGTATCGCGTATACCACCGTTTGTGGTACTTATCCAGTACTTAATAAAGTTCAAAAGAATTAGTTAAACTAAATTGAAAACGCTTTAAAAGAAAGTAACTAGATCTACATTGCTATCATTGATATCTATTAGTCTATTTAAATACATTGTATAAGATAATGTCAACAGGGGAACCATTTTTAAACAAATAAAAATGTTAATATTCGAATTCATTTTCATTGCCTGTCTTTTTATCTTATCATTTTCAAATATGCACTGCGCTCTTTTTTTAAACAAATATTTGAAACGAATACCTCTTTTCTAACGGGCATATGTTTTTGCTTTTGTTAAACATGCAACACTTGGAAACTTATAACCCTGTTAAAAGTCAAAAGGCAGATTAAAATGTAATAAAGACCTATATACACAATTGTGGTTAGGGAACATGCAAACTTATTGGCCACGTGCGAGTCACGCGGCGTCTTCTTTTGAATATTTAAACATTAACGCAGTAGGTACGCCTCGGATTTGGTTTTCAGTCAAATGTTTCACTTTACATAACCTCGTACAGAAATTTAATTTTATATTTCTGCTTCAAGTTCATAGCGATTCTCTAGGAATTCACCTAGCAACGTTTACTGACTTTTAACTTTTATGTCTTGTTTTATAATAAAAGGTACACGGACTGAACATGCCCACGTGCATTAACAAAAGCTCTACTTAAGTCGCGTGTTTCTTATAATACATTATCCCACCTTTGTGGGTTGAATATAAAACATAAATTGCACTTTAACGACCCCTCGGATCAAGCCTAATTGTAGAATTAACCCTTATCACAAAAGACGAAACGAATTTTTATGAATTACAAATTTTCTGATCTTGGGTTTTAGCTGAAACTTTTTCTTGCATATCAGAAATTTTCCAAAAAGCTCAAATGAACCATTCACTACGGCGGTAAAAGAAGTTAACGTTCTCGCCCATGCAGCATTCAATTTCGATACGGGATAACGCAGGGATGAGTTTCCTAACTTTCTTATTGATATGTTACTTTTTAATGTCTGGGTATAAAACAGAACGTGCAGATGTTTCGGCTCAATGCTATTAAAGAAATGAAATGAGCTTTGCCCAATCTTCATGTACGACTGCAGACTTACAAATTGAAACTTTGTATTTTTTCAAAACTATTTTCATGCAGGCATTATGTAAAATTATTTTAGCGGAGTTGGGGCGAAAGGGAGGTGTGTGAGAGAGAGAGAGAGAGAGAGAGGGATACTGAAGTTATATCATAATAAAAATCATGAAAATGTCATAGATGGTTTGACAGTGGTCGGCAATGTATTTAGTTCATTTGATAAGTTTACAAGCAGATCTCTGGGAAAAAGAATTGAATCCCCGTCAAGACAGACTCCTTTAGATTTCTATTATCTTTTTTCGTTTTCTTTTGTGTGTGTGCGTTTTTTTTTCTTTCTTTTTTTATGAAAAGGGAGTTTTCTCCAAATATTGATATTTCGCATATTGCCTCCGCAAACCGAGCGAAAGTGCAGTCGAAATTCAAATTTAAAAAGGGTATGAAAGCGACTGTCGATGAGGGGAAAAAATGGGGACAATTGCTCTTTAAATTTATGCGTCGAGACACATTACACGTACATCAGTTTGTGTCTATTGTAACATCAAAGTTCCGACAAAAGGCTATAAAGTTTATAATGTTTTATTCTTTTTTTCATTCAATCCCCTTTGATTACAATCAAGTGCAGCATCTTTTCAATATAAATCAAACACAGACTTTGCTTTAAAAGTCGTCATCCTGCAAAAGTTTTCTTTCATCTCAGGAATCAAGTGTCGTTTGGAGGATGACGGGAAATATATCATTTTAAAATAGTACTGTCAAGTTACTGCGTTATCTTCGTGCAGGACTAAATAACGTGTAACAGTATATAAAGACACGAAAGAGAAATATACAATTTGTTTACAATAGCAAAAGCAGTTTTCCGGAAATTTGATAATTCGTCTGCTCATAGAGTTCCATTGTTCAGTTGATGGCGGGATGACTTCATTGTCCAGGGTCTTTAAGATAGTATCAATTTTATTTAAATAAAAAAGATTGGCGATAGAAAATGTGAATACGACGGACATCCGAGGCGTATTAATTCTTCTTAAATGCAAAAATGATTTGTAGCGTTAAATGTACGTTCATAGCGCATCTTTTGCAAGTAATTTATCTAAAATAAAATAAACACTTGATTTATGTATGATGTATCCACCAATTTTGGTTTGTCAAATTGATTTATTAATGAATAGAGCGGAAGTGTGTAAATGTTTTTTTTTTGTATCGAATATTTTTCAAAGTTCTGTTTGATGTATAGCAATTAAATTCTACACACATGAATCGAATTTGTTAACTAGTTAGGTAAAAAAAAAACAACATGCAATGTTTGAAAAACAGTCAAAACCACTTTTCATTGCAAAAAAAATAAAAATAAAATCTTGTAACCAATTCCACAGTCAAACCAGAAAGGAAATTATCTATTTTAGTTACTAGTTCTACAGTTAAGATACATGGCTAGTTTAACGAACTACTTTCTGTCCCTATCATGTCAGTACCAACATTTTATGTACAATTTTAGCTGTTACGGTCATGTTTTTACAAATGTAATCCGACAGAAAATAAAATGGATGTTGGGTTGGGTTGAATTGCAATTTCACAATTTTTCAAACTTACGTTATAAATATTTTCATATTTTATCAATGACGTTTTAATTCAGTAAACAGGGATAGTTAACTCATAAATAAACGGTCTGAAATATGGACCACAAAAAAATGAGCTCTTTAGAAACAGATTTTGCTGAAAAATTATAACATTTGTGCTGTATCACGGAACTGTGACAGTGCTTCCTTAGTAGCACGTTAGTCACGTGCTTATAGTCAAGGTTGTTATCAAACCACTCGTCAGCGTCATCGCCGCATAATACAATAATCAGACATGATATTACAAGATGGCATCACATTTTATTGTCATGCCGACGTGAGTTGATGAAAGTAACCACCTTTCAAATTTAATCTGTTGGGTAATAGATTGTGAAAAATCACAGTGTGTAACTGGTTACATTTGTCGGTCTCTTGCATTATTAGCACATTATGCACGTTATGCTCGAATGTTTATTGTTACGAAACCCACGGTCCTCGCAGTATTCGCAAATATATGTTAAATCCACCAATATTCTGATAAAATAATGGAAGCAAACGACGCCATGTTAGAAAATTTTATGAGAATCAAGTAAACAGAAATGCAATGATTGAATTTAACATCCATTTGATAGTCGCTTGTTGGCTGTACTTCACATGTACAGCGTTACGTATCAGTGAATCAGCTGTAAGGGCCGTTTTCTTTCAAAATCTTTATAAAAATAGGTCACAAGCCCTCACTCTTCCATTTAATGTCTAGATATCTATGAAAAGACTTCTGTGTCATAAATAGGAATATGTCAGCATATATCTTTGAAATTCCGGTGTGTCGTAGCATTTTTAGTTTTCCAAACCACGAGAGACCCATACATGCATTTCTGAGGAGAACAAGTAAGGCATTCAATTTCAAATGTCATAAAGAAATGTCACATTACAAAGTTTATCAGTGTTGTATGTATATGTCTTTTAAAAACATATGACATATCTTTTAAATGCATTCTGAAAAACACAAAACTGCAAGTCAGACCAGCTGTTATCTTTTAATAAAGAGGGATTTCCAGAACTAACTGATGTCAATGATTATCAGCTCTTTCTTATCAACCCTTTCTTTCGGCACTCTTTCCCAGTGCAAAAAGTGAAGCGTCACCCTAGAGTTGTCCCAACGCCTTGTTTGCCAAATGTAGTCTCGTGTCCAAAATCACGCTAAAACCGAGATTTCTGATAATCCCAGTCCGTGCCGTACCTCATTCCGGTTTTTACGTAATCTCAATCAGTTAAGCATAGATAATTACCACCGTGTGCCGTAACAGTGACAATTTTAAGCATCAGTTAAATATTAACATCTACTGTATTTGCTGCAGTGTAAAACACATGTTTTTAATCTTACTAACTATACGCGTGTTTAGATTTCTAAAACTAATTAACCGACAAGATTTGAATTAAGCATTTGGTGTAAAACAATACAATCTACATTTTTAGTCGAATTCACAACCTACCTGTGTAACCATAGACACGCGTTTGGCGTGCTCAGTGCCACTTTTATCAAGTTTATTTCACTGATGATTGTTTGTTGGTGGCTGTTGAGATGAAATCTATTTGACAATATTCTTTTTTAGCAAGAAGTTAAGCACAAAGTGAACTGTTGCTGAACGACACTCGATTTCTATCAATACAGGTTTTGCAATCAGTTGATTCAGAGATTTGCAGAAAGCTAAAAATATTTGTGTCGAAAAATCTTTCTAAACAAAAGATTCGTACAATGGTGTAAATGTACAGTATAATGCGTACTTTTATCCGAGCCAGTCCCCAGACAGCTGTCTACTACCTGAAGGTTTTGATTGTGACAAAATTATTATAAGGAATTTGAGCCATATTGACGTCTTTGTGGTTAGAAACTTTTATCAATATAAGAGTATATAAGTCAACGACGTCATTAAAATTAGATTATGCAACCTTCATGATTGCGATAAGAACATACGATGTTCATGGCGTTAAGGGGATAAGAACCCACGTTACATGACGTCACTGGGATAAGAACCCATTTCCTTAATTACGTTAATGGGATAAGAACCTGTTACCTTCATGATGCCATCGGGATAAAAACCTGTAACCTGCATGACGTCATTGGGATAAGTACCCGTAATATTCATGACGTCATTGGTATGAAAACCACAACACTCATGAATCATTGGGATAAGAACCCATAATCTTCTAGACGTCATCGGAAAAACTACCTACGATCTCCATGACGTCATCGGGATAAGAACTTTAAATCGGCAATTTTCTTTACGTAATCACTATATTATGTAAATTTCATTGCGTTATTGGGGTTAGACAGCAAACTCTATGGGGTCATTCGGATATGACCAAGCGATCTGCGGGTTTGAAGGCTGACAGCTTCTAAAACATCCTGTTCTTAAATCTTGTGACGTAATGATACAAAAGAATAATAAAAAATAGATCTACCGATATATTTATTTCATATTCAATAAACCTTCGATATTCAAATGGTGTAACATCTATTTATTCAACATTTCTTTAGATGATTTGAAACCGAAATGAAACTGTCAATCTTCAAGCATTATAACATTATTATAAATACTGCAATTTATCTCTCGCGATCTGTTTTGTCATAGAAGTTAAGATGTTTTCCAGATTGAAATTATTTGTTGCGGCCTGCGTTATATTACACATTCATATTAAATGCAATGCATTCGTGCCAAATCTAAGCTTTCATCTGTCTCACATTGCGAAAAGAAGAAAAAATGGAATATTTAATTACATTTATGAAAGCAAATCAGGGTTGTTTGACAGGTAAATTACATTTATGATATCAAATGAATCCTCAAGGAGGGACTGTGATAAATGGTAATTTAAATTTGACAGTATAATCAAGTATAACAGTATCTTTTTTATATTGCTCTACGTTAGGTGTTAGACTGATTTCTATCTTATCTTTAAAAAAACAGTGGGAAAAAACACTCTCTGGATCTTGAGACTTTTAATAGTATACATTTCTCTGGTCTGGCATCGCTTGAGTGCCGTCACGGATGCGCTTCTTCTCCATTTCATAAACTGACAACAGTGATACAGGTTAAAATATATCAGTTTCATTTGACAAAAACACTGAAAAATAATGAACAGATAGGCCTATCTTCAAAAATGAAAAAAAAAAAAACAACAAAAAAACAACGATACGAAAACTAGAAGACAAGACGGAACATTAAATCAGAAATCCTCGACTTTCTGCGTACGTAAATGACGTCAGCATATTCAGTAGAATTCGGGCAATGTTTTATTTACGATATATTTTGACTTGTCAATACTGGATACGTAACGTATCAAAATTTCGTTCAGCAGTTCATTTGCTACGGGAAGAGTTTACAATACCAATGACGGTTTCGGGTGAATTTTGAGTAAGTCCTTGGTCCTGATAAAAGCCATTGCCCATATTTGTCCCCGCTACGATACTGTACCGAACTCTTTATCTACCTACAAATTCCTATCCGCATAAAATTTATGAAATATTATTATTGATCTTCTTCCAGTATCTTGCGGATATTTCAGGCATTAATCCTTTAAAGAAACCACGCTAAAATAATTTTTGTTTTCTCATCTTGAACATCAGATTAATTCTTCTTTGGCTTTTCTGTTTTGTTCGCGCTCTTAAGTACTTATCCAGTTTACTTTTCTGGATTCTTCACAGCACCCCTGAAGTACTAGAACGATCTCGCGCTCTCCTGAGTCTGTCCGACGGTCTCGCCTTGCTTTCCAGCGATTTCACCAATGATAATGTTAGTCATCATGGATTCCGCGTGCTAATCTTCTGCTGCACCTTTCATGCGTTAGTTTTCATCTTGTAAATCTCGCACATCGCCCTTTGTTTTATCAGAATCAAAACCCTGAACACAGACAGATATCTTTCACAAATCTAATGTTCAAATGCTAGTAATAATTTGTTTAAAGTCACTGGATAAATTAAACCTCTGTTTCTCTATAGCAACACTTAAAAAAATGCATATTTTAAATGTACAAAGTCATAATATCAGTTAAAATCAAAATGTCTGTCCATCATTTTTGTTTCATATTTGGTTACAAGTCCTGTTGGTGAGCGCGGACCACATAATTAAAGCCGTAACTAAAACACTTTTGTACTCTCGCAAAATAATTTCTAATTCATTCGATTTTAATCACAAAAGTTAAAAAAAATCACGGTGTTGAAATCACTACTTTACTCATTACCAGGCTCAGCTGTATGGTGTTGGGCTAGCAGTTTGTCCTGATATCACAAGAATTTAATACATGTGCATTACTAGTATGTGACTTCTAAGAAAAATATTTTTACAAAATTTAATTTGCTCTTGGTTGGGAAACACTTTCTTACAACTGATATTTAATGCTCACGAGATTCCAGATGGAATCAACCTAGAAGACAGAGAATTACGGCCACTACAACTACTTGGACATGGACACTTGTGAAGATCGAACCCGGGACACTCCGGTCCGAAGGCGAACACACTACCACTGCATGAGTGTACTTCAAAATCCCCTTGGTCCTAAAATAACATAATAGTCATAATCGCCTCAATGGATTTTACAAGTGGAAAAGCATATATTGAATAAAATTTTTTACTAAATGTTTTATCTGTCTCTTGTCTTTATTATAGCGAATGATTAAAAAATCAAATTATTAAAATTACAATGAAAAGTCCATTAAGGGGATTATGACTACTATGCCATTTTTGGACCAAGGGGTTTTTGAGTGTCCCCCCCCCCGCCCGCCCCCACCACCACTACACCAATGCGGCTTCACTTTTTTATAAGATGTGCACGTATAAAGCACGTGTAAAGCTTACTAGTAGTCAAATGGATAACTTTAGGAAATAAATTTTTAAACTGATTACATGTAGTATCCTTTTATGGCATTTTTAACAACTTTTACTGACACTATGATATAGTTTTACAATGTATCAGATCAATTTATGCATAATTTATATTACAGCCCTAATGGCTTTCACCACTTGGTTACTGAGTATAACCATATGATAAATGCAGATTTTTCATTGGTTGAAAATGATGGTTTTACACTATCATATTTTTTCTACTAAAACTAGACTAAAAGCTGTCAAAATAAAACGATGATTTCTTGACTGGTTTTGCTCTTACTGTGTCAACGGAATTCAATATGTCACTTACAAACTAATTATATATACATGTAGATATATTTCAATGATTTAAATTATCACTACCACGGAACTATGTTACACTTATATATAGGTCCGTGCTACTATGTTTCATTTTTTTTGAGAAATGAAAGGTTTCAATTTTTTTATGCCGGAATAATTCCCGGGGTATTTAATTTTGCGTTTCTTTAAAAATTAAATTAAAACCGGATGCTTAGCGTTTTTAATTAGTTTATTAACAGTAATCTGTGATTTAGATGGATTAAATTATTTTCAAATTTCTAAGACTACTTAAAGCAAATTGTATAAATATGTAAAATGTTTCTGATAGCAACAACTCGGCTATGAAAAATACCTTAAAGTATAAATATACGGAAGACCGGCGGGGACATTCATACTTCTTGATTTCATGACTGCGAAGTACCAGCTACATCATGACACGATTTCGACTTCGTGAATTAACAAATTCACGATTTCAGTTTCACGAATTCACGATTTCGACTTTTGTGTATGCAATGTCACAAAAGAAAAAGAAGATCTTCTGTTTTCAAACATGATCGTTCTCTCAATTAAACAATAAAATTAAAAAACTGTCAAAAAATTAATTTGATTTTTATCAATAAAATAATATTCATAAGCATGTTCTGGACACTTAATTTACATACAGCATAACGCGTGTTGTTTAATGAAGTCAGAATTTTTATACACTGTGAAAATCATCATGAATATTTAGCCACCCGCCATGAAATTAGACCACGTGCTAGACATGGTCAGAGTAAGAACCGAATTTGCATTTTACATGTCTTCAGTATTTTCTTTGATTTCGGAAGAAATGACTTCTTTAAAACGAAAATAATATGACCATGTAAATCCGTCCACGTGCGCATTTTCAATTGAATATAAATGGCCACAGATATTAAAACCAGAAAATCTTTACAGAAATTGACCAGGTGAAACCAAGCACGCGCCAGTTACTCCGCGAAAAATCGTTTTTATATTAAACTGTAAATTATATTGTAACATCTGTTTATTCTAATAAAAAAGATATTCTGATTGAAAGAAATAAGCTTATAGCCGCCCTAAATGCCTCACACCTCTCGTCGGGAATCAAGGCCAGGTTCAATCACTGATTAATGATTCATGTAGAAATCTAGATGGGAGTTTTGATTATAATGAACCATTGAAGTTAAATGGTAGTATAATCTTCATTTTGTATTTATGTTTAAAAAAACGTGAACCATCTACACTAACCAAGTTCCCTAAGTAAGAAAGGTGTTCTGTGTTTGCAAATATACAAGCCGTCCGAATACGTGTGAACACATTTTTGCAGTACGTACTAGATTACCTAAACATGCGATGGTTGCCGTGAGCTTACGTGACCACTCATCGACGTTGTCCGTCCGTACGTTAATGTCTTCTTTAAAATTCATCTTCTGTGAAAGATTTTCAATATTTGAATTCCTTGCCATGCAGAATTCCGATTGACACGGTCACGAAAGATAAACCATTATATAACACAGGATTAATTATATAGAGGGAGCTTTCAGTCAAATGTTATGTCCAGTATTATTAGGACCGTTCGAAGGCGTAGAAGTTTTAGTTCGAAAAATGAAAACTATTCTTTTTTTATTATCCTTCCAGGAAATTTCCAGTCGTTTGATTGGCCAATGGTCCATAAATAGAAATTGATATTTTAAACGGGTAAGCCGGCAATATACACTTGGTATACCATATCATTGTTTCCAACGATAAAATGCTTCGAAATTTTAGGGTGCGCAATAACGGCTCTGATTACGAAAATTATTTGAACGTATATCAACGGAGCATTGCTTGGGAAGAAGAATGAGGTTTTGTATGGAGTTATAAGAAAGAGAAAACATTTTCAGGAATATATATAAAAATGATATTGACATTTCAAAGTACAAACCTGCATTCGTAAGAAAAATCTTGCGCTTTTCAAAACAAAATTGCGGACGACAAGTATGCAATAATCTTTGTGACGTTGTTTTGTGATGTCACGAAGTGACATTGAGGTATCATAAGGACATTTGGAGGTCTGCTTACGTTCAGTCGTTAAATAAATTTAAACTGAACCGAATCCTTCTAATTTAAGAAAGGGAAGGGTAATTTATTTTTTATTTGTTTTTTTTTACGTGGTATATTAGGATGTATTACCCGCCACGACATAATATCTAGGCGGGTAATATATCCCCATATACCACTTCAAAGAAACAAATAGCATATGATATTTTTACGTGGGACCATGACAATGGCTCTTCGCCTACACTTGCGGAATTTGATAACATATCATCTTTACTAAAACCAGTCTGTGGCTTTTCATGTTTAGTTGAGGGGTTAAACTCAAAACTGGAGTCGTCTTGGTGCAATGGTAGCGCCTTCGCCTCTGGATCAGAGCCCCACTATTGCCCAAATAATGGCAGTGTCCATAGGCAATACACAGATAATTCCACATTGCCTCTCTCTATTCCAGGTTGATTCCATGTGAGTGATTAATATAAGTTGTAAGAACTTGTTTCGCAATCGAGATTCAATAAATTAGTATAAATAAAAACTCAAAACAATCACAACAAGATGGAAACTGACATGCAGTTTCATAGCATACGCCTTTCTTTCAAAGATCTTAATGATTAAGTCCAGTTGTTGGCGACACACAACGGAAAGCCAATGACTCCAACAGTGTGTGTGCTAAAACACATGAAAGTGTATAAAAACAAAGAGTCTTATATTAGGAAATAGTCTAAGATATTCATTCCAATAGTCTACTTTATTCATTAAACGCAATGAATGTACTACCAAAACACGGTCATAGTTTCGTACGGAGTACCAAACTGCGTTACTACCACTGTGTAACGATGATTCACAGTTACATCGAACATCAAAGCTGTTTTCACGTATATTGCAAATACAAATGTACAGCTAGGTTATTACATGTATAAACTGAATTTTGTACAACGCTAAATAAAAATAAAAAATGACGAGGCTAAGATGCATTAGGAAGCAAAAAAAGAGAAAAATGTCTACGGTGCATAAATGGTATCTTCCCTTATACATGTATTTTTTTAGCATTGATTTTTATATGAATAACTTGATTAATGTGCAGACTAATTGCATGACTTGAACGTCATTAATCATTTAACTACGAATGCCTCTTTTTTTTCAATTTCAACTATCTGTTTCCACAGTTATCTTCAGTCGCGCTTAATGGACCACTCGTGCATTGGGTGGTTCGAAAACGTAAAATATTAACCATTAAGATGCTATCTCTATACCTCTATACTTTAAGCGACATATATATATTCCGCAGACATGTATCTCAAATGTATCGGACTTGGATCATTAATACGGAACTGATGTCAATTTGAACAATTAGTACATCATTCTTTTATATTTCTATTTTGCTTTATTATGTAGATTAAACACGGATAAATCTAAACAATGTAATTACAAATTGTAAAATAAAAGTTTGTCGGGCCAATGACACGTGCAATCTGTCACCATCATCACGGGACCTTGTTTTGACATGTTGACAGTCCTAACGGCTAAATGCATGTCCAAAATACTGATTTAACAGCATCTGATTTTAGATGTAAATAGTATGTATATAGTATCTAGTTCATATGTTTCATTAAAATATATCAAATTGACCATGATGGTAATTTTCAAATCAGCAGTATCTTGTTTGGGTTTCGACCGTCCTCCATGGCCGAATTAATGAAGTTATCTTGAAAACACTTTGAATGTTTCACTAACTAGGGGTCATGGGCTCTGGTACCGCCACCAACCTGTTTCTTTATGTAATAAATGTAGGAATTTGTTCCGGTTCTTCTCCATCTGGGTGTTTAGGAAAACCTGTCTGTCTGTATTTCACTGTAAAACCCCACAGAAAAAATGAAAAAAAAACTTTTTGCTATTTCTGTAGGATTATGTTATTCCAGATGAAATCCCTTATAAAAGTACACGAAAGGGCCGCACAAAGACCAGATAAATGTAATGAAAACATCCCTTACTCTTTTTTATTAATCATTAAAGTTATTGCTTTTACATGTCGTAAACTTTTTTCGTGCTGGGCTCTGTCCAAACCGGAATATTGCTCTTTGCGAAGTCCGGTGACGCATTGTATTTGGTACATTATCTTAAGGCTACCCCGTAACAATATGTGATATTCGAATTACAAATGTTTTACCCAATGGTAACCATTCAACGCTAAAAAAACGTTACGAGCCGATCAGAGATAAATATGTTTTATTACCCTTACTGTCAATGATCAATTAAGTTCATGTCCTAAATTTTGTTTCAAAGGAGCAAATTACGTTTTAAAAAACTATTAATGTGTAAGGTTAAAAGGTAACAAAAAAACGGCATCTTCCCCATCACTGTATTGTCGGCTTTGCAGTGATATTGATAGATTAAACACGGAGAAATCAATCACTCCGAGCCAGAAATCTCAATTTTTTTCCAAATACTGTAAATTATTTCTAATGATATTGGTGATATAATTGATAACTATTCAGTCTTCAAAAATACATTTAAAGTAACATTTTTTCATAATGGATTGTAACTTGAGATAAGTGTTTAAATGACAAAAAGTACAAAAAAAGGTTAAAATGACAAAAAATATCGTTTTTCATTTTGATTCGTGGACCACGACTGTGAAGAACTGACAAATTATTACGATAAATATGTAATATTACAACTGACACGGCGTTTAGCCATTCTGTCTCTGTACCCGTCCGGATCTTATGATTTAGTGCCACGTCTCTTTCCGTGATTTAACGTCTCTTGTCGGTAATTAATTACTTTCGCCCTCCTTTTGGAGATTAAATGCTGTTCTTGTTGGTTATTTAATTATATCGTTACTAAAAACCGATAAGACTTTTTTCCCCTTCAAAAGTTTTATTTTTAAAGTCCCAGGATCACTTTGAATTTACTATTATAGAAAAATAAATTTACTGATAGGATTATGATAGAACCAATAATGCGCTACGCTTCTAACATGTACTTATGGCTTTAAAAAGCAAAGTAAGGAATGCTTTTTTGTGCAAATAAAGGTCATTTCCGACAGTAAGACATCTTTCTTGATCAAAAAAGAGCTACTTGTCATTGTGCTCCTGGCACTTTAAGTAAAAGAATTAGACACTACCAAACTAAAGTAATAGATTAAAATATTATTACAAGATTTTTTTTATTTCGTTTTGAAGAAATTATGGAGGTGAACTATTACATTTGAACCAGATTTTAAGTGAATATGCGAGATACGAGTATGAAAACTGTGTTTTTAATTTTAAAGTAGAGTGCCCTTGCCAGTGGAATGAACGTTAAAGGAACACTATTTAGAGTGATTTGACTAAAATTAGCGGGGTAAATGCACTTACGCGGTTATTAACTGAATACAATTGACAAAAAATTAGTATGTTGTTAAATAATCAAGCAGATTTTCTTCATTGTTGATGAATTTTATAAATGTGTATTATGCAAATGAATGAGACTGAAATAGACTATCAAACTTGTTGCATCAGTGGACCGCCTGATATGAAAATTGGATATGAACATTTTATATACATTGTAGTTGTATTACATGTTGGATTCATATGGATAAATGTTGACATTTAAATCAGTTAAACTCTGAAAACTAAGATTTATTTTAATAAAAGTCACTGAAAAATGTATTTTACTGGACCATATTTACCAGTCACAACAAATGCCTCGGGGAATAGCCTTGAATATATATGTACTGTATAGGAAGCGTTGTCGATTTGTCGCTTAAAATGGATTGAAGACTTGTTACGTCACGGACAGTCCAATAATCACATATGCAAAATAGCGGTAAATAGTGACAGATTGTCAGACAATACGCCTCCACTATAACGTACTAGAAATATGAAGCGTGCTGATGGTAAGGTCAAATCATCTTACCAATGCTCGACCATGTGTCGCATCAGTTGTACCACGAAGATATGTTCATGTACAGACAAGTCTAATTTGTCATAATTATCACCGAAAATACCAAAACTTACAAACCTGACAGGTCAGCAGCCTTTGGGACTCCATGTGCTGTTACAGCGCTGATTTATGAGCAGAGTATTGATTTAGGACGTGCAAGAGGCAGCTCTGTATATGGGACATAACTTGTAAGAGTGGTAGCACGTCCGCCTGAGGACCGGAGAGTCCCGGGTTCGGTCCTAAAAAGTGCCATGTCGTGACAGTTCCTTAGGCATATACCAATATTTTCGCATTGCCTCTTTCCCTCTCTTATCGCGGAGAGATACGGCATCGTTTAACCGGAGTAGCTGAAATACGCAAATAGCTATTTACGCGAAAATATAAATTCTTATACGAAAATATGTTTTGGGGTTAAATTATTTGTTAAATTGATAAAAAAAAGTCAGCCCATCATGTAGATAATTGAATTTGTAGATTATTGGCCAATTTTTTTTTCTCTTTTAAGCCAGCGTGCACATACGACTGCCTTTCAGTAGTTTCAGAACTTTCCCTTTTGTTATCATCTCGACGTTACGCGAACAATTATGTACTTAGGTTTTAAACGAATAGTTCAGAAAGAATCAGTAACGTCTAAAAACAGTTATTGCAAAATGGGTATGCGACAGGAGTATTTGTTCGCACAGATAACACTTTGGGTACTTTTTCAAGTAACTGCATCAGTTTAATCTGGAGCAATGATATTAAAATAGTATATATTCGTCCCAGGTTTAATGCCGCCTTACACAGAAACGGCGCATGCGCAGTTGATTATGTTTCCGTAACAGAGGAGTAAAATGCTATTAATAGTGCTCTCGCCTTCATGTCGATTTTTGAACCAGCTCTAATAAATATTAACGAGAACCCAAAAAAATTCCAGGACAAATAAGCCATGTTACATCAATAAACCAGCCTAAAAAATAATGAACAATATATTCTATTTTAAGCCTTTTCAAAGCGCATTTGTCCAAACAATACAATATTTTTATTCGATGGAGATAGTTTGTAAAGTCAATTTAACAACCCAGACATAGCTTTCAGTAAATTATCAAAACAGCCGTAAAATATCTAATTTGCAGGTGTGATGAAATTGAAACAGAATCACCGACGGAATAAACTTGAAATTCGCTGCTTTGCAAATATAAGATTTCGTAGTTCAAATAATTTTATTTAGTAATACAACAAATTTTCCGTTAAGGCAATCGAGCGTTTCTCGAATTGCGGTCTCTTACCTCGTATTACGACAACACTAAATAACAAAAAAGAATATTAGAAATTGTTATTGTGTTGAAAGAAAAAAGAAAGAAAATTGATTCTCTCTTTAATTGACTTTGAAATGTGAGGAAGCTCTTAGTACTGTTAATTTTATTACATTCTCAACGCAGACAAACCGGGAACTAATCGTGTTTCAATGAGAGGCTGTAACCAAACAGAGAATGTGCAGGTAGTAACAGAAGAGATCAAACGGTCGTATAAAAGGGGCATACCCTACTGGTAACATGGTTATTATTTTCTAAAATTATAAAACATATATCTAAATGTTTATGCAGTAATAAATAAATGTTGATTTTTTAGAAGAACATAAATCGAGAAATATCTCATTTAGATCCGATCTAAAGTTTATAAATCGCTATGCACCCAAGGTTAAAATATAAAGTGAACATGGTCAACGGCGTTAAAACACGTTGTATTTTGCGAAATTTACACGTTATTACTGCTGTTTTGACTCAGGGAAAATTATTTCCGTAAACGTATAATTTATAGCTGAGTTATGTGTTAAAATGCATCACGTTTAGGGTACGCCTCTTTAAAGAATATGAAAGTGTATGCATTAATTTTCTAAATTGCAAAGGATGACCTACTTTAGTAAAATGTAAGTCATTATGACGATATGTGTCTAAACGAAAGCCTATAAAATGTTTCTCATTACAAATGTTTATGTAAGCAGAGTTATACAAAGTAATATTTTTCATAACTTGAAATTTTCTAATTCGATGTAAACTACTTAAATACTCAACAAGTAGTTGGCAATTCAAAGCTACACGTGACGATTCTGAAACACTTTTAATGATCTTAGTAGTTTTTCTACTGCAGGACCTTTCAGCTATAGTTAAACAAAAATAAATGACACGTGACTTATTCGGTTTCCTCGGCTTTAACCGTTGTATTCCAAATTAAGCAAAAATGCAAACATCAGCAAAAAAGCAATACTGGTACTTATACACTATCATTATGTATAAACATAACAAATTTTATCCGTACACTTATTTAATTAGTATTTAAAATCAAATATTTTAACAAATTACGTCTCAGACCAAGAAATTGCATGTGAACAATCTGTACTGGACAAATATCTTCTGAAACATGTTATATAAGAGACAGATGCATTGTAGACAATAATAAACTTCTATCAAGAGAAAGAGCGTTTCGGTCTTAAATGCAGCGCATGCGCTAATGCATAGGGACCGTATATGGGCATCTTTGTCTAAACATGTTAAACTTGATATTGATTATATTAAAGGGATCAAATTTCACATTGCTTTAAGTTCCTCAAATTAAGACTATAAATTGGCACGACGACAACGCATGCGCCGTGTTAGAAGCATTAGAGGTTAGAATGTAGTAAATATGGTTTCTACTGTTTTGTACATAAAATCATCCAAATGCATTTAACTTTTTATAAAGATTTCCCGTCCTGCGACACTATCCTTATTTTAAAGGCCTCACTATGTTCAAAACAAATAGAATTAGCGAAACAATGTTTTCCATAATGCAAGAAAACAGTGGTCATGTGACTGAGACACGTGATGTAAACAACGTAAATGCACGACTAGAATGAGGCGTCTGATTTAGTCATAGAAACGTGCAAGAAAATAGTGGTCATGTGACTGAGACACGTGATGTAAACAACGTAAAAGCACGACTAGTCTAAGACTTCTGATCATAGAATGTATGATGTAGATTAAACTACATGCAATGACTACTTGTATGTATTGAATATCAAACCATAATGTTCATTATCAGAGATTTTACCAGAAACGTCAAGGGTATTAATGCCTAAAGGCTTGTGTACCATTGCGATGTCTACGTTGATACCTCAGACGTTTGAAAAGTCATTTATCATATCAGAGCCAAATTTCACATTGAAATATATCAATACCCAAAATCTTGCGGGCTTAAAAGCCTTTCGACAAGATATTTATTACTCGGTGATTAATTACGGTGCAATTTTAACGAAATCGTTTCAAAACAGTTGATATATTATGTTTTCTGAATAATGATCATAATCTAACAGTTGTAAATGAGACGTGACGTACGACGTGACTTACACGGTTTCTTTTGCGTTGTCGTGACTGAATCAAGCGAGCTTATTTGAAAACTGCTTTTTACGGCTTTTCAATGGAAACAAAACCTTGGCCAAATTTGCTATCTCATGAAAGAAGCACTTTTTCCGTACAATGTTTGTCAGATTGATTGAATTTTATAGCCCATTTGCACGTTTATAAAGACCAGATGTACGATAAATTATATTATTTATTTTCTAATATCAGCGTGTCGTAAATGACCGGCAAGGTAGAGCATTTCTTTTCATATGGATACACAGAGTAGACCAACCAGGACCGCATAACAAAAGTGGGTAACAGCAATATAAAGGCTACGCAACTACTTGTCATCGTAACCTGGAACATCGCCATCCTTAGTTGCCGCATCACGGTAAACACTTTGCGCACCAACATCGTAACGTGGCCATTCATCGTAAATTTGCGCACTACCATCGTATGTTGGCGCATCGCTATCGTAACTTGATGTATTGCCATCGTAATTTGGCAAATTGCTATCGTAACTCCGCGCTTCGCCATCGTAATTTGACGAATTGCCATCGTAACCACCGTAGTTTGCGTTATCTGAAGAGAAGTCGATGGCCGAACGCCGTATTAACTGTGACCGCAGTCATATTTTTTTATGTATTTTACTAAAATAGGCGGCAACCTAAATTTACGGTAGGAGTTCATAAAAACTAATTTAGCAAATAATCAAAATTAAAAAGCGCTACTCGGGCGATTAATAGTCTAAATGCAGCAAGCATTGAAGTCACTAAAATCCTTTACAGAATAAAAGAAAGTTGTCCTAACACACCAAACAATCCATGACATCTCCTTTCATAACGAGTCAAGAACGCTTGAATTATATAATGCCCGTCATTTACAGTAAAGAAAATCTCATGATGTGACCGGGTTTTTGCGGACAATTCTAAACAAAGAGGTTGACATGATAAAAAAATTGAATGATGAGATAGTCAGGCAAAAATAATGTAATTATACTTTATTCTTAACCCATGCAAATTTTTTCTTTCATTTTTCAAGGAAAAAATTCCTGCTGTGTAGTTAAATGGATTTTATAGCTTTTCTATCAGTCTTTAGTGACTCTTCCGACTAGAGCAGGTCTTGTCGAGTCCGCATATCTGTATCTACACTGTTTGCGCTTCTAACTTTCCCAGAGCATGAGCACCAAATGGAACAATTACCCGGGACTGCCAAACTTATTAACAGATCGAAATGTGAAGCCATTTTATAAACAGTTACTGAACAATTAGTATTAAAGAAATTACGCTTACTATTATAGCAATGCATATGACCAACTGTTAAACCGCTTAAGATTAAAAAATTTTTCTGCCTCGCTTTCATACAGAGATACTCGCGCACTTCCACGAAGTGCTTAGTGTCAGACTACATATTCCTAGAAAATAGGTAACGTCAGCTCATTCTGCATGGTGTCAAACTACAAATATCAAGAAAATCGATACTTTCGGGCTTCTAGCAAGGTAATCTATCTGTTACTCGTTACGCGTAAAAATATTTTGGTAGGGAATAATTACAGCTAACGAAAATGATGAATCTACATTCTACTCTGATGATGTGTAGAAATCTACCTTAATAACGCATGAATTAATTGATTTATGTAGTACGTGTACCCTTACTCGGAGCTGTGGGAATGCAAATAATCAAATGTGAGTTAAGTGAAATTCTAACTTTAGAATAATAATTATTTCGATGACAATAATGATGATAATATAATTGTTCACAAATTGCTTCGATTGGTAATAGCTCGAGTGTAGTTGCTACCGAAACCCGTACTAGCATTAATTTTGACCATGAAGTGTAGGTTAGAGTTCATTTTGATGCATTTGTCAGGCCAATTTTTTGTAGTAAATCTATCAAAAATGAACATTAACCTACTTTGTGTTTGAAATTATTTTTTGTAAATCAGCATTGTTCCCCTATTTACTGACTCGGTATATAATAATTAATTTACCTAAGTTAAAATGCAGCGAATACTGCGCTGCGATTGGACTAAAATAATTTCAAACGCCAAGTCATTTTCAGTCTCGTACCATCACAGACGGTCAAGGTCATATCCATACTTGTAGTGATTTATTGAGATTACTTTTACTTCCTGATACTGTAATAGTGAAATGCATACGTTCCTGATTACCTTGCGTCGCGTGTAACTCGGATTTTAGAATTTGACCTAGATACTTGATACCTAGCACTAGTGTTAACCAGGCTGTAGGCTGTGCACCTGGATCCGGTTGTTCGAAACTTTAACCGGCTGTTAAACTAACAGACGATTAATATTCGTTGTTCTGTTCAATCACTTTGAAATACTTTGTACAACGTTGTTTAAACTAATTAAAGTGAAAAAATCTTTAAAGGTAAACAAAAACACTACTACAAGTAGTATTTTGAATCAAACTTTAACCGATGGCTAACTTAACGGCTTGTTAAATTTTCGAACAACGGGGCCCAGGGGGGTTGTTTGTGGTTGTGGTCATTGAAAACGGATTTATTGTGTCTTAAATGTAGGCAATGCAACTTTGAATTGAGGCAACATTTTAATTTTACAAGCAACATTTTGTCTACATGTGCGAAATTTCGTCTGAAGATGTTGCCTGAAACCGCATTGGAGACTACAAGAAAATTATTGACGCCATTATTAGGTCTAAAAATTGATACAGATATTAGATCTAGATACAGGACACACTGATTGAATGCTTTGAAAGAGCAAAAGGTGTATAATCCGAATAAAATATTTATATTTTCCCAAACTTAAACAAAACGTGAGTTATACTTAACTGCTGGGTCAGCTTGCCTCTATAGCGTCTGATGACCTTGACCATCTTACCCAGTTAGGAAAATGTCCGCTGCGTAAAAGCGTCGACTCATAGTCACCGTGCGACTATCACCTTTGTAAAAGATTTTCATGCGATCGAACTTTGATCTCGCGTTGCTCTACTTTACGATGTTTTATTTAATAAACAGCTGAACTTTACTTCATTAAGTTTTTCACTATTTTACTTCTTTATCACAGAAATGACGTTGATCGATTAGTGATGCTTCTCAAAGGCCGTCTACATACCAAAGAAAATTAATGATTTAATCGAGGGATCATGAAATATCCTTTAAAGCTTTTCATAGACACTTGAAACCTCGTTAACGTTTTAAATGCAATGAACAATTGGATGACATCGTTTTAGAACTAAAAGGTCACCAAACGTTTTCGCTCGAGATGTTCTATATGATATTGAGATAACCTGGTTACCGTTTCATACGTTGCTTTAAAAAGATACTTTCAGTGTACATTGCCATAATCTTGCACAGGTACACGTGTGCTAAGTATCAAAATAGAGAACATTGGTCCGGTGATTACGTGTTCGAATCCCAAGGAAGAAACATATCACCGAGCAAATACTTACCACATGGACATCTGCCATTGATCGTCTGCTAGTGACGTGTCAGGGTTCCTCAAACTAATCCTTTGACAAGAAATTTAAAAAGAACGAAAGATGGTGCATTAACGTCTGGCTATATGTTTAGTCTGGAAATGGTAAAATATAATTTTAAAATGAGAACTTATCTCTCTTATCTGGAAATTGTGTGGATATATTTTTAAAATGCACAATCTCATTTTATTGACTGTTTAGATGAAAGGAAATAACTGCCCATGCCTGACCTATATGTACTTATCAAAAGCAAGGCAAAAACCAAAAACAGCTGGATTTTTTATTCAAACGCCCACACAATATTTCAGTTGCTGACTTAGCCTTTCGTCCACGCACCTAAAAGATCCATGCGGCCAACGGGATAGGTGTAGCATAAGGAAACACTTTTACTCAGAGGTGATAAAGTGGGGATAAAGAAAACGACAGTTCACTCCATCAACAAGCGAACGAACATATAACCGTGAAATCTACTGTGGTATACTCTAACATGGTTCTATCATTATCCTATCAGTAAATTAATCAAATTTTAAATAAGTTAAATCAATGTGATCACGGGACTTAAAAATAGAGAACATGCAAGCAATTAAATGCAGCAATTAAAAGAATGCTATTGGTCTAAAAGAAGGGCCACAAAAGCCTACTGACGTAAATTTCGCGTGCAAATTTGTCAAAAATACTAGCCGTCGGAGATTAGGAAAATTAATGTCTTAAAACAGAGATGCTATTGTCAAACTCATGCATTAAAGTTTTCGTATTATTAAAAGCTCAATGTCCTTTCATAAACATAATATAATTGTTTTATGCGTTAATTTGCAAAGAAAAAAAACAAACAAATAAATTAGCACATTAAATAGACAGCTAGGGCTCCTACCTGTAGAATTCGTCAGACATTAAGATGTGCTTTTCTGTTTCAATGAATGGTGCTCACACCGCAAGTTTGGTTTTCATACAAAAACCGTTGGTTTTCATACAAAAACCGTTGGTTTTCACTATTTTTCTCCTAATCACCCACAGGTGCCGCGAAGAAAACAAATGACTGCATAATTGAACCCAAAGACCTCAATGTGGTTTCTGTGTTAATTTACAGGATAATTAAGATTTTGTATAATTAATCTATTCAATTGAAAGAAAAGTTTGGAAATACGCAGGAAAAGGCTTAAACGTCAACGTGTGTTAATAAAAGCGCCTGAATGACAAAGATTCGAGTGTTTTCAACATCCGGTGCATGGGTACATGTAGAAATGACGCAGTTCACTGGGAAAATGATTTGATTCAAACAATTTTCTGAATGAAACTGAAACGATGTCCTTTTTTCGCGAGTATTCTAATCACGTGCACAAATCTTAAGGTTTAAAATGCTGAGCAGGTTATGGTTTATAGCTCCGAAATTCGGACGAATGTTATTAAAAACATCGAATGTCAAAAGGTGCAGTTCAGTAGCTTTTCAAAGAGGCAAATTTAATCTGAAACCGAGCCATTCATTATTTACGGTTTTATCTAATTACTAATAGTTGGAGTTTGCTAAATTGTTGATAAACTGCAAATCCAAGTATTGCTCCTTAGTACACATACTACTAATGGGATGGTCGCTCACGTCACGTGAGATACTTGCACGATACGTTACTTCCGGTATTCGTAAGTACATTTATAAGTACTTGCCAGACTCGAATGCCTCAAACAATGCGAAGCAGACAACTCAGCACACCTGGCTGGCCGGTCCGATTACTGAAGTACAGTATCTATTTCGTTGCGGGAACGATATTCAACTACTCATTCTGCCATTTCACGGTATTGTTTGTCATAAACAAAACAATAACATGCTTTTCGTTAGCGTTTGTTTGATGTTTTGTTTTCTTGAAATTTACAGGAATGGAAATGCCAAGAGCGCAATAAAGTAATGACGAAAAGCGACCGTACCATCAACACCATTTATAATCGAACAAGGACACCGCGAAGCTTGTCATGTGCTGGCAAATTTTTTTCACTTTGAAACTATTTTCCGCAAGTCAGTTTCTGGTCGAGTTTTTATTTCTTAAATGTATAAAGTACGTGAAAGGTCAACAAGTGCACGGATTTCCACAAATGGATGCGGTCTAGCCCAAGACTTTTTGTTAAATGCACGTGAATAACTGTTGTGAATAATTTGTTTGCAAAACGAATTAAATTTTACGTAAATTTAAGCATTTTTACAGGATTAAACGTCGCAGTTCTCGTTTGCGGTTTTTTTACAGTGAAATCAAATAAGCAGCATTTCCAAAATGAAATTGAAATCTTTATAAAATAATCGACGAGTTTAGCAAAATCTTCTGGTGACCGCACGTGCTGTTTGTTTGTCCTTTAACGAGATTTTCCGCTGCACGCGACGAATGGTAAACAAAAAGCTGTTGCGCGGCACACGTGATGCTCCGAGACTTTACGTGATTTGAATGAGCTGCCAATATTGTTAACAACTGCACAAGCCAACTGGGGTTGCTCCGTGGTGCATGCTTATACTTTCAGCAAAGCTGGCACTTATATAACACGGACTGTACTTTAAATACAAGCTTCCATAGAGCATCGGACACACGACTTTGAAGCGTTTATCACTGAAGAACAACACTTGTGGCAGCTAACTGGGCGTTGCTAAATGGTGCATCCTTACACGTTAAGTCAAACAGGCACTGAGCAGTTTGAAGATGTTCTTTATTACACCATCAATCCGAGCGATTTTGACACACGGCACTGAAACGTTTACCGCGCAGAAAAAATCATTTACAACATGTACTTAAAGGCATTGTGATGAAAAAGCCATAATTATCGCGCACCTTCTGCCCCTAATTATCTCTTACAACATCTTTTTATTGAACTGATATTAAACTGTTTTCTTGTGATCTCTGTATTTGCAGACACACCAAATCACCCAGTCGCACTTGCAATTTTACAATGTTTTTAGTTCCCTATAAATTTAAGTTTCTACTAAATTTCGTACTGCTAAGCATGTTTAAAATCGACAACCTTAAAGTAAGTAGGCTAGTAGGCTAATCATTTATTTACATATATAATATAGCTACCATAAACACTTCATCCCGATTGGTCGCCAGCGATAACGTGCCGGATCCCCAAAGGTACGTATAGACCTGGATTTCGATACCTAATTTTTATTACATTTTTGCATTTTGTATCATGACTGCTGCATATATCTATAGGAAAACACTGTACTGTATTTCTGATAATTTGCACTGTGCATTGGGGCGGAGCTTTAACTGTGATCTATCTGCAATAGACAACATGATCTATCTGAAATAAGAGTACACAAAAAAGATGTAGCTCTGTATAATTGACCTATACTGAAATGTTTCGGTGGAATGGAAAGGACGAATAACTGTATTCCCTCATTTGAGCGGTTCTATAAAGATGCATGAAGTAACTTGTTTCTTGTTGCATCTGTGAAAGCATGATGTCATCGGTATCTATAGGAATTTGCGAAAGAATAGTATCGTCCAATTCTTGTAATTGGCTAAATTCAATTATATCATCCAATTCTAAAAAAAATCCATAATGCAACGTATTCCTTGTAAGCGTTCTTAAGAGACCAAACAATAATACAAATTAGATAGAGTAACTGTTTGCTCGATATAACATGATTATTCTCGCAAACTGTACTCTATCAAATACATAAACACTACTTTTTATGAGGTATACGAGACCGGTAATAAATTTAGACTCCTGTTTTGTCGACCTGTTAAAAAGTGATATTGACCGAGTCATGTCCACGGTCAATATCACTTTTTAACAAGTCCGCAAAACTATATATTGACCTCAACATTAGTCTTTACATTGTAATTGTTTATTAAAAACCAGGTTTTCTATTTTTGCTATCTATGTAATACTTTCAGACTTGTGTTCACATTTTAACGTCTTGGATTTGAGCAGTCCGGTATCTTGGAGTTGAGCATTTCAAATCTCTCACTTAGTAATCGAACATTAATTAGTTAACCTTTTCACGTCTTAAGATGAACATTTCAGTTTCACACAATGTCATGGAGTTAAACATTTAAGTATTACACTTGGCGCTAAGTATTTTAATATTGCAGGCCTGAACTTAATTTACTCGTACCAACACAACCGTCCAACTAGTACTTTCAGTGCTTTGATTAATTATCCATAAAGTGATTGCTTAGTCTTTGAAATCCGTCAGTTATTTAACAAATGGTTTACCTTTACATTATCCAACGTACGTGCCAAAATTAAGTTGCGTTGATTCCTTATTTCTTTAATAGTTACAGACTCTAGCCTAAAGATGCAATATCAAAAAAGCGAAGTGTCAAATTGTTCAAAGGCCAATACATATGTTAAAATATATATAAAAGAAACATGATGATTAGTTTAAACATCATTTTTTGTAAACTTTTAAAGAATCGAGTTAAATAATACATACATCAAGTAAAGACGAGTAGATAAAACCGAAAAATATTATTTAACAAAAAAATCACTGTGTTCGAGGTTATGGCATTTCTCTTACAAAATGAACGACGAATTGGCTGAGGCAAGTGAGGAAAAAGGACGTTGTACTAATTTAAAAGATGATTGCAAGATTAGTTTGAGTATAGTAATGTAGAAAGAGAACCATGAAAGTGTTATAAGTAGAAAGAATTAGAGCGATAAATTATTAGATGGTTATGTCTTCTATCGAGTACCTTGCACATCGAAGGGTTTTGACTTTTCTATGTATAACTGGACAGCGGAGAAGATTTTGCTGTTTTCATTATCAGATGATTGGCAAGCTATGTTTTCTCAAGTTTCTAGCGACTATATAATTGTTTTTACTAAGGTAGACTCGAGAAAGTTTTCAAAAAAGCTTGTTAGCTTACTACTCGATCCCTTGTCTTTGTAATATATATTGTACTTACATGATATTTGATGAATAAAATATTGTTTAAACTAAAGACAGGCTCTTTGTATAGAAACTTAAAAAGACATGGATAGCCTTCACTGGAAACATGTACAGTCAAATGTTTCATGTATATATATCTCAAAAGTGGCACTTTATTCTTGTCAAAGTTTTCATTATAAAACAATGCTTTAGCCACTTATAAGATACAATAAAAAATACTTGCTGAAAAATGATACCCATCAGGGGCTTAAGCCTTAGTATTTTTACCTTCATCTAGTAACGTGCAAAAAGATAAGACACCTACTAATCCAATCCATGCTCGTCCGCCATCTTAGAAATTCCGAAAAATGTTGACAACAGCGTTCATACGACGTTTAATATAGCCCGAAAAGTAATCGGGTAAAAAAATCAAAATCCGATATACTTGGTATGATTTTCTGTCAAAATATTTGTCGTTACCCACGGAAATGAAATACATTTATTCAATATACATTCTATATAAATTCTATATTGACTATGTTATTTTAACTTCCCAACATTTTTAGTTTTACAGCGTAAAAACAGATCGAAGCGATGTACATTGTTGTGCTGAGGTTTCCGAATACGGATTTAATGAATGTGTTTGCAAATCAAAACGCAAAACCGTGACAAAAATAGCATGTAGATTTGTACATTAAGTTACGGACATTTTTAACAGAGTGCGACTAATTTTACTGAATGTTAAATAATGATAAAAAAATTTCACAAGAAAAATGCGGACTCTTAAACCGTTTTAATAGCGCCTAATTTTATCATATTTTGGTGGTGTTTGACCTACTTTGTGGACCAGTCAAATGTTACAAATGGAAGCTCGATGAATGGAATTTGTATACGACCCTCTTCTTAAAACAGACGTCTTCTATTCAAGCGTCCGTCTGTTTTATGAATGAATAACTTGCTATATAGTATATACGATAAAGTGAGTGTCAGTGATTGGAATATCCGGTCATCTGCCTTTTTATTCGACTCAACACTATTTTTTTTTTAAAGATATTCTTTTTATATTCATGTGTTTGATATGCTTTAAATGACTCTTCATATGGTATTGTTAGATAAGTAAACTATGCTTATATTGGGATCCTCTTTTTTTTACTAAATAATTACTTTTTTAACTCGCTTTCCTGTCTAGTTTGAAACCTACACTTTGATAAAATTTCTGATTTCGCAACAGCAAATAATTTTTTTTATTACATGTAGTGCTTTTTAAAAAGCATTCATGTCTCGAATTACCACCCAGTTTTTAGATCCTCCGAGATTGCACCTCGTACGTCAGATATTAATTTGTGAATTAAAATCTAAATTACGTTTTATTCATGAATTAACATAGCAAGCTGGATGTTAAACTCATGAATAAATATATGAATTACGAAATACAAACGCGAATTAACGGATTATCAATTGAATGTAGCAGCCAATCTCGGCGAGGTAACAGTGGTACGATATATAGCAAAGATTAAACGTAAAGGTTATCAAATACAAATACATATATTTGTGTTATGTTTACTGCATACATCTATAGGAAAACAATTTACAGTATTTCTGATAATTTGCAAAGTGTATGGGGGGGCTAAAAACTGTGATATATCTACAATAGAGAACATGATCTATCTACCAGTCACGGATAGCTCAATCGGTAGAGCTCGAGACCTGTAATCTCGGGGTAGCGGGTTCGATTACCGGGACTGACCAACTAAAATTACTAACAGTCTTTCGGATGAGACTAAAACCGAGGTCTCATGTATGGGTGCTATACACCTGGCATGTATAAGAACCAGGGGTGTCTCTGGAATCGGGACGCTTTCTGTATCTTGCACTATCTTCCGAAACCTAAAATAACTAACCTCTTCTGGGGGCGTTGGTCATATGGGAAACCGGTACCAACGATAAAGCCCTAATATACCATACCATCTATCTACCGTGGGAACAGTAACAATAGCGAAACAGAGCAAATGTGCCATAATTAAAAAAAAGAGATAGGGTACTGTTGACTCGAACAACCATGTTATTTCTATGAGGCGTAAATATTCCCACAAACAGTACTCTGTCATGTATTTCGAGTTATTTTAATTTCACCAAAATATTAAGCGGATTAGTATAAAATTCAATTTTGCCATGCATTATAACCTTAATATTTTCAAAAATTGTGATACAAATCCTCACCTAATTGAAGCAACACCCACCTGCACCTAATGATAAACATATTTTTTTCACGTATATTCAGAGGCATGAAATGCTCAGCAAATATGCTGGTACATGTACCTCAAATCCGTGTAAATGTACATACAGTAAACTACATATATCTGTGCCATATATACATGTATGTGGACTTTTGTATAACGAATCTTATATAAACATGTGATATTTGAATGTACACTGACGGAAAATATTCAGTGTAGTTTCTTTTCCGTTTTGGCAGTGATATGTTTAATGAACTAATGCAACATACCGAAGTTATTAATTGGTAAGAGATTGTTCTCTAGTAATGACAAAAAAATACAAAAACACTTTATACGTATTTCCATTACTTTTGTATCGAAATATGTACTAGTATATTTGGCTGAAAAGCTTTTATGATCTCATCAGTAAATCTATTTAAAAGAGAAAAAAACATTTGTTTTTACTGTATACACTGTAGACTAAAGAAATACATTGCACCGTTTCTTCTTCTTTTCGTTTCGTTCAAGATGAGGTCATAAAGTGTGTCACTACGAATGTTATTCATATGTATTGCGACTCTGTCTGTTAATATGAGGAAAGATGCAATATCTGAAATTGATACGCGCACACATATATATATGTGTACAATTGTGAATAATTCCTTTAACAATATGTATATTCATACTTTTATAAATTTTGTACTCGTACATAGTTTGCAACTTTATTTTTTATGTATCACGAATGGATATATATATATATATATATATAACTTTATAATCCGATTTTCTTTCGGGGAAATAAAGAGTATGTGTAAAGGTTTAAGCGTAACGTGCCTCAGTTCATCCAGCTGTAAATGGGTAGACATGCGTGATGACATCTGGAATGAGTGTTCGGGGGCGCTCCAATAAGCTGCTGAGCTTTCTTCGTAATCGAACTAAAATACATTCGTATAAACTAAGTGTAGATTTCCCATAATTGACTTTTACGATGAATAACACTGGTGGATAACAGCAAAACTAATCGAAGGAACTACATGTCTCTCTGCACATGGTGCGCCTATACGGACACAAAAATACGCTGAAAATGCTAAAAATCTGATAAAAACTATCTTAGCATAAAACATTGAGATAAGAACCCTTTTAATTTGCATACATTTATGACTTTGCTCCTTCGATATTTTTTGTAGAAATGTATGTTTATTGATCGTCATGGCAACAGCTTGTTGTGGAACGCTTTATAGAATGTAGATCTAATAACGGTAAACATTGATCACGTCACGTGATCAGATAGAAACTGTCCCTGTGACTTGAAATATTACAGCAGCTTGTTGGCCTATTTCCCTGTACTTAAAACATAGGTTTTGCTTCTAAACGAGTCAGGACTTCTTTTACGTCACGCTTCTTTACGAGTCCGGACATATTTAAAGCCAAACCGGTATCAGCTGCTGCGCGTGGTCAGTGGTCCATCTTCGTTAACCGTCACACATCGTATCAAACGAGGCCCATTTAAATATAAGCATGTAATAAATATATATATTACACCATCTGCTAACGCTACAAAGTGTTACCTGTACCACGAGGACCACCAGCCTCAAAGATCAAATATATAAATTACACTCCACATTATATTAATATGTTTTGGACACTTTTCGAGCGCGTGCGTGTCTATTTTTAGATTTGACAATGATATAAAGAACAGTAAACGATATGATTTTGTATTTCTTCTGAAGCATCAGTATGAGCACAATAGCTATATAAACATTAAACTAAATAAAATGCCTAAAAATTCATAATTCGTAATTTAGTCCCCCGTGACCGCGAGTGGGTGAAATGTTAAGTAGGCATGTGCATATAATATAATGATGGATTTGAATTTAAAACTTACAGGACTATAATTTAACCCGGGCTTTATGTTCATTAAATGGATTAATGGTATGAATGCATGTCTTTAGACAACCTAACTTTCAATATGAAAGTGAAAATACTTACAGTACATATTGTCAGTTTCTACCAGCAGGTTAAATTGTATAAAATGTTCCTTTAAATATAAGGGATTGCTTGATCAAATGCGTATACAGTAAAACTCCGTATATACTAAACCTCTTGGATCCAGTTTGTTCGTGATATCCGGAGTTTGTTGTATCCGTATAGCATTTTCATATCTAATAAACAGCAGGTCCAGAAAATGTGTTCGTTATATTCGATATTTCGTTATACCCGGAGTCGTTATAATAATTATACCGAGTTTACTGTAAGTCGAAATCGATCAGATTCATTCGGAGCATGAAATGTTTTGTTTTTAATACAAAAGGTAAGAGATGGCCCGGACCCGGGCCCTTTCGGTTCTCAATAAGGGGACAATAAACCGGGGTAATCTATGATGTGGCCTCAAAAAAAAAAAGGTTTTTAATTAAACATTGTATTCCACAAACTGTGTTATTTTTAGAGAAAGAAACTTTACATGGGATTGCATTTCAGTGTCGGAACAATGTAGAAACGATATTATTGACGGCAAGCTATGACTATATTAGCGGTAGATGTAACATGTTGTGGCGGCAACAGCTGAGCGGAGAGACTTACTCATTTACGTGTAATGATGTTCTTTTTCCCTCAAAGGTATAATCGATGGAGAGGAAAACCAAGCGGTTTCGTTTGATTTTTCAAGATAATCTTGGGCGACCAGTGTAATGAAATCAAAACATTGTCTTGGTGATTGTTTTGACAACGTTTCAAATTTAAAAAGTCAAGTTTCATATTTATTTAATGTACATGTTTAATGCACGTTTAGTACATTTAGTAAGAGTTGCATCTTTCTGAATATTTAAATTAGCACTGGGCACGATTTGATTTAACATGATATCTTTATCCGCTGTCGTCTTTCCGGTATCAAAAACAGACCGTGCAAGCTATTAGGCTATACGGGTTTTAGTGGTTAAAGTTGTACCCGGAATCACTCGACCCTGATTGTTACAGGTTTTAATCCCGTGTTGGCTTCTCCACGGCCGGGAGGATTTCGCAAGTTTGCCGTGCAATCTGCTGTGTTAGTTAGTCAGAAAATTTCTATTGTGGACCTCTCTGAAGATTTTAATGCTGCTGTTCGTATTGAAAAATGGTCAAAATGTTAAATGTTAAATAAATATATAATAATTCTAAGACACAACATCCAACAAAACACAGACCTACTTGAAAAAGAATGGTTCCTTCAGCTTTAAAGAGGGGTACCAGACAATGAACCCACTGCAGTTTTCGTCAAGCGCAACAAGTCAACCCATTTGTGTCTAGTTTCTATTCAAATATTCCTTTTCAGACAGCTACGTTTCGACCCAGACGACAAATACAATGTCGTCTGATCAGGAATGAAGTGTTAACCCTTTTTGGATCATGATTCTGCAAAATACCCTTATTTAAAGAAACAGACTTGCCTGAATTGGAAAACAGGAGATCCAATTGTAAAAAAATCTAGGTATAAATGGGTAAAGAACATGACGTAACACAATTGGGGAGCGGATCAGTGGTCTAGTGCTTAACGTGCTAGACTTGTAATCCAGGGATCGCAGGTTCGATCCCCCGCTCCTCCACTAACATAACTAATGGTCTCTTTGGATGAGACCTCAAACAGAAGTCCGATGTATTAGTGCTGTTCACCGAGTGTATTGGAGAACTAGGGGTGTCTCTGGAACGGGACGCATTTTGTATTTTGCACTTTCCCCCGAACACCTAAATCAACTAAACTCTTCAGGGGGCGTTGTACATATGGATTATCCGGTACCAACTATAAAACTCTAAAATACAAATCCTCGAATATGTGCACAGAACAAAGATCTTGGAATTTCGTATACATCCCCCCCCAACGAACACAAAATGTAAGGGGGTGGGTTATACTGGATTCAGCTTGTCTGTCTGTCTGTCTGTCTGTCTGTAGATGGACTCTCTTGGACACTACATGTACATGTACATGGTCAATGTCACAGGGGCTCGAGATAGTAAAATCTTGTGGACGATAAACTTTCTTCAAAACCCTTGGTGTCAGAATTAAATGATACACAAAAGTGATAAGTACAATGCTTAGTTGCAGGTCAAATTATTAAAGCATCAAATGTAACATAAATTTTATATACTGCGTCAGTGGTGTGTGTGTGTGTGTGTGTGTGTGTGTGTTGGGGGCCGGGGGGCGGCGGTTATGATAGTTCTAGTGTTGTGTCTGCATTAGCCGAACCACTCTCTTGTCACATCGCGTTATTTAGCTTTTAAGATAAACAACGTTGTGAGAACCGTGTCTACAGTTTCACTTCATTAAAACACAACGCTAAATGCCAAGGCGAACGTGCAAAATTCCCACTTAGCTTTTACTGATGAACTGTTTACAGAACGAGTGAACTTTTAAGTTTTAACGCTTATTTTTATATCTTGTTGTTTTTCAGCTACCCAAAAGGTTGGTACTGTTGCTTGCGCATTTTTAGCTATGAATCATAACAGTCTAGACCACGGCTGCAGGCTTGCATTTCCAGGCCTCATGTTATTGCCAGAATTACAAATTCATTACCCACAGCTGCAAGATGCTCTTTGGTAACTGCTGGTCATATAATCTGACAGTTTTAGAGCAGTCCGTTTGTCGGTGCTACGTACCCGTAAAGACTAGACAAGTTTTTTTCTCACTATTTTAAGTTGTTGTAGGCCTATCGTTTCCGCACCTGCACCATGCCGTGTTTAAGAACGTTTTCCTAAAAAGCCCCACGTCCCACGCCTCTTTTTTTCCACATCTCCAGTTAGGTGTATAATGTGTCTGAAACGTATGCCTTCACGGTCCTATCATATGTAATTCCATATGTCATATGAGTTTGGATGCTTAATGTTCAACTATAACCTATAAACTATAAAGATGAATATGCAAAACAAGGTGTCGAGGGGCCGGATGACGTGACATATGCAAACCGTTCAATTTTGCTAGACAGAGCTTACCCGTCTCCGTACAATCTGCACAAACTGAAAGCAGTTACATGTATTGCACCATATGAACATCTCCAAATGACTGCCTCCTACTCGTACCGAAAGAAGTGACTTTTCAGTTTTATTCCACATAGCAGGTGGACAATTTTTAGTTCTCTCACAATATACATGTAGTAAATGTTGGATAAAAAAAAGTAACCAAAGTAGTGCCAAATTGAGTTCATGTAAACACTGCAGTTTAACTGTACGTTATTGAACACTGGTTAAAAATAGCATCGAATGATACCATAGGCTAGACGATAACATATTTCATTAAAACTCGATGCAAAGTCATTTCAGCCTTTTACTTCTCATCCACATTTTTGGTGGAAAAGGGACGAGTTAGCCCCCACCGTTTATCCTCCCGTGAAGTTAGCCCCGTAGCACCTAGTTACCCCGCAGCCCCGTGAAGTTAACCCCGCAGCACCTAGATACCCCACAGCCGAAAGTTAGCCCCGTAGCACCTAGTTACCCCGCGCCCCTTGAAATTAGCCTCTTAGCACCTAGTTACCCCGCGCCCCTTGAAATTAGCCTCTTAGCATCTGGTTACCCCGCAGCCCCGTGAAATTAGCCTCTTAGCACCTGGTTACCCCGCAGCCCCGTGAAGTTAGCCCCGTAGCATCTAGTTACCCCGCGCCCCTAGAAATTAGCCTCTTAGCACTGGTTACCCCGCAGCCCCGTGAAATTAGCCTCTTAGCACCTGGTTACCCCGCAGCCCCGTGAAGTTAGCCCCGTAGCACATAGTTACCCCGCGCCCCTTGAAATTAGCCTCTTAGCACCTAGTTACCCCGCGCCCCTTGAAATTAGCCTCTTAGCACCTGGTTACCCCGCAGCCCTGTGAAGTTAGCCCCGTAGCATCTAGTTACCCCGCAGGCCCGAGAACTTAGCCCAAGTCACCCTGCAGCCTCGTGAAGACAGTCTCGTGAAAACAGCCCCGCGGCACCTTGTTTCCCCGCAGCCCCGTGAGAAGCCCCGTCATACCTTGTTTCCCCGCGTCCCGTGGCATCTGGTTTCCCTAAGGCATCGCTTTAATTAACCTTTGCATATATCATCACAGGAAAACGTACAAACGCACGCGCCTACTTGCATGAAAACAGCCCTTGGCTTCAGTCTAATTTTTAGTGCATCCCTACCCCCGCATCTACATGAGCAGAGACCCGTGTCCTCTAGTACTAATGCAGGTCTGGTTACACCTCACGGACTCAGCCCCGTGTCTTCTGCTATCAATACAGTACTCCCCCTAGCTTTTAGACCACCCCTTTGTGTTTACGCATTCACATTAACTGTATCTTCCTATATCAATTCAGTCCAGGTTACACCGTTACCTTTAGTATCATCATAGCCCCGCGGATTCAGCCCCGTGTCTTTATCTATTTTAAAGACCTTTTAAAAAAGCTTCCATAAGTATACCCGTGGCTTCGTTAAATGAACCCTATGTCCCAACGCATCATCACAGCTCATGTTACACTGCCTTCTAAGTATCCCGCCTGCCTATTAAGTCAGTTCTATGTCCTCCAGTTTCAACTCCTCTCGTGGTATGAACGCCCCTACCATGTCATTAACTTGACAATATTAGTATCACTTCCCCTTGAATAAACGCAGCCCCATGTTACGTCACCTTCATATGTATCCTTCACGGTCTTATGAGTTAAGGTCCGTCAGCCCCAGTATCAAAAGAGCACCCTGGGTAACATCACTTCCAACAATATCCATACAACCTCATTTACTCAGCCCCATGTCCCTAGGATTAATGAAGCCTAGGTTAACTTCACTTTTGTATATATCCCCGTAGCCCCATATCGTCAACCCCGTGTTTTGTATTTGTTTCACTGCTTTCTAGCTTTCAGACCACACCTTTGTGTCTCAGCATTCACATTTACTGAGCCCCGTCGCCTCTATGGTATCATTGCAGGCCCGGTAACCCCGTTTCTATTAGAATCATCCCCGTGTCACGGACTCAGCCCCGTGTCCCCTGCTATCAATACAGTACTTCTTACACTGTTCCCTAGCTTTCAGACCACCCCTTTGCGTCTCCTCATTCACGTAAACTCAGCCCCATGTCCTCTAGTATCATCGCAGTCCTGGATACACCGTTGTTATCAGTATAATCCCCGCCTAGCATCCCCTGCTAACAATACAGTACTTAATACAGTTACACTGCTACTTACTTTTCCTTCTACCCTTTTGTGTCCTCGCATACACATGAACTCAGCCCCGTGTGCAGTAGTATCATTCAGCCCTGAAAACACCGTTCCAATAAGTATCACCCCCCACGACAGACTCAGCCCCGTGTCCCCTTCTTATTATACAGTAATTGTTACATACGCATAGCTCTCTAGCTTTCAGACCACCGCTTTATCTCCATGCATGCATAAAAACTGAGCACCGTGTCCTCCAGTAGCAATGTTTATCTGGTAACACCGTTTTTATAAGTATCATCTCCACCTCACGGACCCATGTTCTTGATATCGAAACAGCACTTGTTACACTGCTCCCTAACGTTAAGATCACCCGTTTGTATCTACGCATTCACATGGACTCGCATACTCTTTTATCAATGCGGGGGCACAGAGGGGTGGTCTGAAATTTACGGAGGAGTGTAACAAGTACTATATTGATAGCAGAGTACACGAGTCAGTGAGGCGGGTATGATGCTTATAGAAACTGAGTTACCAGGGCTGCATTAATACTAGAGGACACGGGGCGGAGTACACGTGAATGCGGGAACATAAAGGGATTGTCTGAAAGCTAGGGAGCAGTGTAAGAAGTACTGTATCGATAGCAGGGAACACTGTGTTAAGTCCGTGATGCGGGGATACTGATAACAAAAGTGTTACCAGACCTGCATTAGTTCTAGAGGACATGGGGCTCTGTTCATGTAAATGCGAGGCACTTAAGAATTGACTATGTACGTTGTCCTGCGGTGATGTAGGCAAATGTTAATTGAAGCGGTTCTTTGGGGAAACCAGATGCCACGAGGCACGGGGAAACAAGGTATGACGGGGCTTCTCACGGGGCTGCGGGGAAACAAGGTGCCGCGGGGCTGTTTTCCATACGGCAGAAAAAGTGTCAAGCGTATATCAGCAGGCAATCGATAAGTTTTGGGGATTAGGAGTTTACGGAAACAACTACGGTTCGGTAATATCCGTAAATAACGGTCAGGGTCATAAATCATTGATTATTGATTGTACAGGAATATTGCCTAAGGGAGATATTGAACTTGACGCGTAACTTTTGTGAAAATCTTATGTTTTAATTTTTATCATTTCTACCAGAAGATAAAGAAAATTCAGCATTATCATTCACATTACTGCAATTAATAATAATAATAATAATAATAATAGTAATGTTTTAACTAGTAGTGAGCACTATTTCATTACAGTCACATCATCAGTCATAAAAATAGTCACAGAATAATCCAAAAGCTACAAAATTGTGAATTTTGACATAATAATGAGAATGAATCTAGTGTGCACTTGATTTTTCATGATCGGCTAATCCCTTTACACGTGCGTAACGTTTGCTCTTGAGAATGTTTAAAATTGTAGACCTGTTATTTTCAAGTACAGACGCACACGGCAAGTCTGTTGCAAAAAGTATGGTGTGCTTTAGAAACGTAAATAGATGGACCTACATGTCCCCGGTAAATAGTAAGTCAACTTGTTTTATTTTGCGATCTTAAATTCCTAATCAGTGTTATTCCTGATCTGATAAAGACTGACATTTGATTTCGGTAGGCTTTTTTAATTTGAGAAATAGAACAGTTTCCTTTCAGAATATCAAATAGATTTTACATACTCTAGTAAACGCTTGATGTTGAATGCCTTAAAAAGTATGTGATTTTTCATCACATGGCTTGAAAATATTATTAACATTTTTAGAAGAAATAAGGATTTATTGTAGGAAAAAAACTTTCCATTTCTGCAGTAGAATAATACCAGTCATTTTACAGATTTTGTCATTTAATACTCTGCACACATATCAAACCTTGCGTGTTTCTTTTTTCTTCTCTTTTTGTTAATGTAATAATCAGCTTATTTCTTCGGGAAGAAATGAAAGACAAAAGATACGAGTTTGTCATTTAATACTCTGCACACAGATCAAACCTTGCGTGTTTCTTTTTTCTTCTCTTTTTGTTAATGTAATAATCAGCTTATTTCTTCGGGAAGAAATGAAAGACAAAAGATACGAGTAATAAGACTACCTGGTTTTGACCTGTGTATTATGAAAACTAGCTTTGGTCTGGAAGAAACTCTATGTTGACACCTATAAATGAAACCAATTTCAGCGGAGCGAATTCTTGCCTTTCACTCGAGACAAAGAGAAATGTAAAACAAAATATAAAAGTACCCGTGCAAGTTTTTCGAAATAAAAATGCATGCATAGTGAATCTTTTATGTGTTGCAAATTAACATCAAAAGCTAAATAATATTATTGATAATTATTCTGAAAGTTTCATGGATCCGGTTTCAATGAAAGGTTTTGCCTTTTATGAACAAAAAACTGAAGATTCTAACCCAGTTTGCATTTTAATGTAAAACAAAACCCAATATACAACGTTTTAAAGATCATGGTAAAGTTACGTAATGTCCGGCCATAAAACTTTCGATGGCCTGAAGCAGTTAGATCAATCATTCGGAAGTGTTCGGCCAGCATTACGGAAGCAACCGAGCTCCGATCGTAAAAAGAAATTATATACCTGTTCAACAAAACCTTGAAAAAAGACCATTCTCTTCTTTCTTTATTTTTTTATAAAATATATCACTTAAATGGAGAATGATTGTTTTATTCAATCCCGTTTGTGATTTTAAAATAAAGTGTTATAGTTTTTGAACAAATTGAAGATAAGCTGCAAAATTTTGACTTAAAATTGTGACATTTTTGGGCGTTTTACTATATATTATATAGTAAAACGACGGGTAGAGTTTTTAAGTTAAAAAAAGACCAAACAAATAAAGTCTCAGAAAAATAAAACAATATTCATTAAAAAGGGGAAAAGTTATATTTTATCATCCCGTTTGTGATTTTAAAATAACTTTATTAGTTAAAATGTTATCGCGAGTTAATGACAGCGCTCCTATACAAACCTATAGTAAATTTGTGGCGTGTATTGGCCCTGGCTGTGACACTTTTTCTGCCACATGCATGAGGCTGTCTTCACGAGGCTGTAGGGTAACTTGGGCTAAGTTCTCGGCCCTGCGGCGTAACTAGGTGCTACGGGTCTATCTTGATTGGGCTGCGGGGTAACTAGGTGCTATGGGGCTGCGGGGTAACTGGGTGCTATGGGACTAACTTCACGGGCTGAGGGGTAACTAGGTGCTACGTAGCTATCTTGAGTGGGCTGCGGGGTAACTATGTGCTACGGGGCTGCAGGGTAACTAGGTGCTACGGGGCTAACCTCACGGGACTGCGGGGTAACTAGGTGCTACGGGGCAAACTTCACGGGGCTGTGGGGATAAACGGGGCTGCGGGGCTAACTTCCTACTCGTGTAAAAGGGAGGGAATTTGTAAGAAATAAGGTTGGTGGAAGATAATAGAACTAAGTGCAAGGACTGAAGGCTAGTCTAGATACCATACTACAAGTGTACACTATTTGCAATAAATCAGACTAGATTATATGTCTGTATATCAACTTATGTTATTAAATAAACTACATGTATGGTTCGTTGAAGCTACTTTAGAGACTGTCATTATTTGCAGGGAGGTCTACTGTGAAAATGGCAAATACATGTATATGTACATTTTGTAGTATACAACGTACTTGTTGTATCATATTACATTCTTGATGTTGCATGCTTATCCCGCTATATATTGTGTTAGTCGCCCTGCGAGAGCTGTATCAAATAAACGTATAAAATGTAGCAGTGTTGTTCATTAGATAAATGAAGAAACAATATTACAATGGCGACGAGGATGAATCAATAAAAGGGATTAATTATTGAAACATTAAAAAAAAAAAGGAAAAGGGATATTGGACGTTTAATTCAGTACAGAATAGACTGTGTTGGACACTTGTTTATTCGTCAAAATGACTGGACTAACGGCCTTCCCGAAGTTTAATGTTCACGAAGATACACAATCAGTAGGTGTACGGTGGGAAAAATACGTTGGTAAATTAGAAAACTTGTTTGTTGGGATGAACCTGGAATCAAAGAGACGGAGAAAAGCCTTACTATTGCACTATTCAGGAGATGAGGTGTACGATATATATCAAACATTGAATTTGGCAGGTGATGGAACAAACTACGATGAAACTGTTCAGGGCTTAAAGGATTACTTTAAACCTCAAAAGAACACTGCATTCGAAAGGTATGAATTCCGTAACATGAAACAAACGTCCACAGAGACAGTTGACCAATTTTCAATTTCTGATACAGCCAAACAGAACGGGAGGCATTGAGTATCGTGGTAGGAATTGAACACTTTAAGCTATACTTGTTTGGTAAACCGTTCAAGCTTATTACGGACCACAAGTCTTTGGAAGCAATTTTCAACAATCCAAAAGAAAATCAACCTCTCCGACTAGAAAGATGGAGACTACGTCTGGTGGGATACGATTTTCGTGTGCAATACAAAAAAGGAAGCACAAATCCGGCAGACTATATGTCGCGCCATCCACTAGAGACCACGGAAGATGAATATATACAATCTAGTCTCGCAGAAAGCTATGTTAGTTTTGTGACCGAGATGTCGGTGCCAAAAGCAATGACATTGGAAGAAATAGTGTCAGTGACAAGTGAAGACAAATTGTTACACAAAGTAATGCAATCTGTAAAATCAAACAAATGGGATAAAGAATTACGTAGAAAAAATAAAAGTTATGACTGTTTTTTTCGAGTTCGAGATGAGTTAACAGTGGTTCAGATCGAGTCCCATACTATTTTGTTACGAGGCACACGACTTGTCATACCTGAAACATTGCACCAAAAAGTAATTGATATCGTGCATGAATCACACGTGCAAGCAATTGTTAAGGGAAAAAGTTTGGTTTCCATACATCGATGAGAAAGTTGAACAGACAGTAAAGAACTGTATACCCTGTTTATCTATTGATCCGAAAAATCCCACAGAGCCAATGAAATTGTGTGAGTTACCAAAGAGAATCTGGGACGAACTAAGTGTAGACTTTTACGGACCGTTACCATCACGTGATTATCTAATGGTCACAATTGACGACTACAGTAGATATCCGTTTGTGGAAGTGATACACACCATTTCAGCGAAGACAGTAATTTCACGTTTGAGCTACATCTTCTCGATTTTTGGTGTACCATCAGTTCTGAGAACGGACAATGGTCCACCTTTCCAAAGTGAAGAGTTTGCAAATTTTGCAGTCGAAATGGGTTCCAAACATAGAAGGATCACACCTTTGCATCCAGAATCGAATGGAATCGCGGAGCGATTTATGAGAATATTATCAAAAACTGTCAAAACAGCACATATTCAGGGACATAACCTGAAAAAGGAACTAAATACATTCCTACTAAACTATCGAGCCACACCCCACAGTTCGACCGGTGTTTCACCAGCCCAGCTTATTTTCGGAAGGAAATTTCAAACTAAAATACCAGAATTCAAACCCAAGTGCAAAGACACCTATGTCCGAAAACGGGATGCAGATTTGCGGAAAAAGAACAAAACATATATAGACAAAAAGCGAAATTCGCGACAAGTCTATTTACGTGTTGGGGACTCAGTTCTCATAAAACAACGCAGACAAAACAAACTATCGGCACCATTTAGTTATAAACCCGGGATTATTCTACAGAAGAAGGGATCAATGATAACAGTTAAACATCAAGGAAAAATTGTGACAAGGGATGTTTCACATTTTAAGCCACTACCAAAAACACTAACGTACAAAGCCGAAAACAAATCGAAACAAGAAACCAGTTCAAATGAACGCCCAAGGAGGGAAATTAGGAAACCTGCGCGGTACCGTTAGTAAGGATGGGAAGTGTAATTTTAAGTGTTTGTGTATGGAGCATAATAATCTCCATAAATATGTGCCTACAAAGCAAATAATTAAGGTTAATCTAGAATAAGTGATTGTGAAATTACAAAGTTACGATAAAAAGGGCTGTACACTAATTGGAAATGTCACATTGATGAAATGTGTACCGCGCGCAGATTAGTTAACTTGTTTTCAGACAGAAACCAGACTCTGGGTTAGGCGAAGAATTAGTGTAAATATCATGTTCATATAACTTGCTGATAAATGAATTAACTACGGTGGCACAGAGGTGACATCCGCAACACTTTATTTATATTGTGGCCACAAGTTAGTAAGTTGTGGCCTCAACTTAATAAGTTGTGGCCACAAGTTAATAAGTTGTGGCCACAAGTTAATAAGTTGTGGCCACAAGTTAGTAAGTTGTGGCCTCAACTTAATAAGTTGTGGCCTCAACTTATTAACTTGTGGCCACAAGTTAGTAAGTTGTGGCCTCAACTTAATAAGTTGTGGCCTCAACTTATTAACTTGTGGCCACAACTTATTAACTTGTGGCCACAACTTATTAAGTTGAGGCCACAAATTACTAACTTGTGGCCACAACTTACTAACTTGTGGCCACAACTTATTAAATTGAGGCCACAACTTAATAACTTGTGGCCACAACTTATTATTGATAGCAGGGGACACGGGGCTAACTCATTCAGGCGGGGATGTTACTTCTACAAACGGTGTTTTCAGTGCTTAGGGCACAGGGCTGAGGGCTGAGTTCATGTTAATCAGGGTGTTATCAAAGATTGGTAGCACTATAAGTAGAACTGTATTGAGTGCAGGGGTAGGTTAATTCAAGCGGTACTTTGAGGAAACCATATGCCACGAGGCGTGTTGAGACTTGGTTGCATAGGGATAACATGGCGGGGCTGCGGGGTAACTAAGTGCTGCGGGGCTTACTTCACGGGGATGCGGTGTAACTAGGTGCTACGGGGCTGACTTCACGGGGATGCGGGGTAACTAGGTGCCACGGGGCTAACTTCACGGGGATGCGGGGTAACTAGATGGTTTCCTCAAAGTCCTTGAATTAACCTATGCATACATCACCACAGGACAACGAACAAACGCAGTGGTGTTGATGGGTAAAGATGTCTGCCGCTTATACCGGAGGTTTCGGGTTAGAACCCCACTGGGGTCACAACCGTACCGTACCTTCTCATATGTCATCAGTTCTATTTTTTCAGTCCCGTGCCCTCTAGTATCAATGCAACCCTGGTGATATTGTTGATATAAGTATCATCCCCGCTTCACATACTCTGTCCCTTGTCCCCTGCACTCAATACAGTTCTACTTATAGTGCTACCAATCTTTGATAACACGCTGATTA
This sequence comes from Saxidomus purpurata, assembly GCA_022818135.1. Taxonomy (NCBI): domain Eukaryota; kingdom Metazoa; phylum Mollusca; class Bivalvia; order Venerida; family Veneridae; genus Saxidomus; species Saxidomus purpurata. The sequence continues at coordinate 16,109,568 of JAFMSR010000013.1, read as the reverse complement.
ACATGAACTCAGCCCTCAGCCTTGTGCCCTAAGCACTGAAAACACCGTTTGTAGAAGTAACATCCCCGCCTGAATGAGTAAGCCCCGTGTCCCCTGCTATCAATAATAAGTTGTGGCCACAAGTTATTAAGTTGTGGCCTCAATTTAATAAGTTGTGGCCACAAGTTAGTAAGTTGTGGCCACAAGTTAGTAAGTTGTGGCCTCAACTTAATTGGGCCACAAGTAATAAGTTGAGGCCACAACCAACGTGGCCACAACTTATTAACTTTGGCCACAACTTATTAAGTTGAGGCCACAACTTACTAACTTGTGGCCACAACTTACTAACTTGTGGCCACAATATAAATAAAATGTTGCGGATGTCACCTCTGTGCCACCGTAATTAACATTGTTTCATGGCAGTTGAATGAATGACTAAACATCATGGGAAAAAATTGAAAACTGTAAACTAGTAACATTCTTCGTGCTTTTTATTTTTTTTTCATTATTTGTTTAATAACCATATATTCTAACATGCTGGTTTGCATCTTCTTTAAAGAAAAGATGGGATGTAGTATACATCGCCTACGTACTTGTTGTATCATATTACATTCTTGATGTTGCATGCTTATCCCGCTATATATTGTGTTAGTCGCCCTGCGAGAGCTGTATCAAATAAACGTATAAAATGTAGCAGTGTTGTTCATTAGATAAATAAAGAAACAATATTACACATTTATTTTCCAAATATTCGCGAATATATGTGACAAAGCATCACCCGGACATGAGAACACTCGGATGTTAGTTCCTAAATAGAGCTGGGACGAGTACTCACTTTAGTACCCGAGTATCGGGTCGGGTAACGCTCTACCCAGGTACTAAATCATTACCCGGTACCCGTCCAGTATATGGTTACGGATCCAAATTGTTTAGATATTTTTTAATAGATTTAACATTGACAGTAAATAATGAAGCCGCAAACTTCATTACCGGAGGACGATTTAAATAGCACCTGCGATAATTACAGCATATATGTGAATTAATCAGTTGAAGTTGTTCAGCAGACGTACTAGAGTTTACTACAGTAAGTTGTTTTTTCACCTTCAACCTGAAGAGCAGAAACTCTACCAACTCTTTCCTAAGGCAGAGTTGGAACCTGAATTAACTGGTTCCGTAAACCTTACCCTGCGCATAATGAGTAGGACCCGTAGAACTTGACACCAATGCTGTGATTGATCAGAGTTTTACTGGCGGGAGTAAACATCATTCGTGTAACAGCTACCCTACCATTGAATTGATGAGCTGAACAACTTAATTGTTTTCAATGAAGGTGCTAAATTACCCAAACAATTCAATGTGACTGGCGGATCAAGACTTGATCGCTGCCTTGTGATGAGAAGACCTGATGGCTAAACACTCTCGAGAACACTAAGATACTTTCTTGTCATAGATCTAGACAACTTTTTAAATTTTAATACAAGGGGGCGTAATGACAACGGGTACCCGGGTAAAAAAGAGCTACCCGACCCAGCTCTTTTCTAAACAACCTAAAGTTTAAAACATTGGAGTTTAAGTCAAGCCAAAGTTAATGACAAATAAAGATAGTGCAATTGAAAGTAGTAAATTAGCGTCAAGTAGTATTGAAGGTCTAGCCCAAGTACAATCTAGAAAGGCATTGTCCAAATTTCTAAAACATTTCAAAAGAAAAGAAAAGGATTAAATAAAAGCATAGATCTAGAAAAGTAATGGAAATCGGACACGGATCGTGAAAGACGCGGACATCCAAATACTGGTTCTCTTGGCGCCGATATTATAAATACTATGACGTCATCATTGTTTTCATGACAATAATTGATCTCATATACGTTTAAACATTTTACATCGCCAGATCACATGAAATATTTTCTAATTAAACAGTTTCGGCAAGTTCTGGCTTTTTTTTACATTTTGCTTTCAGTGATATTTTGAATGGCTATTTTGTCTAATATCCATTGCACACTAAACAACCTAAGCAGTAATACCCAGAAATTTGGAAATTATGACGTCACAGTGTCCAAAATGGCGACTGCATCCGTAAAAGAATGTTAACACGTTTATATATTTCACATTTCTAGTCCGATTTCAAACATTCTCAATGCTGTTTTAAACTTGCACATTTTTATTCGTTTTCAAACAACAAAATTGCCTTGACAGTTATTTGCAAAGCCAGATATAATCGATTAACATTGCGTTGAAAAAGTATCAAAATATTATTATTATATTACTAATATTTACAATTAATTTAACTTATTTTTTCGACGTAGTCGTATACTTTTAATTTGAACTTCCGTTGGTATGGACGCGTTGCTAACCAACTTCGTTATAATGTGACTAATCAGAATCTGCAAATTATTGGCTAGCGTTTCGGTACCGGAATAAGCAGTGTACTGACCGGGAGCCTTCTGAAACACAAAATGTGTATATTTTTTTATATTATAGTTATTTATAATAAATCATGTTGCAAAAAAAGAAAAAACAGAACACGTTATGTCAAGGTTTCTGGACAGTACGAAGATCAACTTTTGTATTCAACGAGGTGTTGTCCGGGGCCGGACATCTAGCGTCATTGATTATTGGCTAGCGTTTCGGTACCGGAATAAGCAGTGTACTGCCCGGGAGCCTTCTGAAACACAAAATGTGTTTATTACGTCACCTACGACGACCATCTTTTTTTTAAAGATATTACTGGTTTCTAATGTATTCGAGCAACGATTGTGCCTGAGTACGATTCATAATCTTAATCTACAGAATAAAAAGTACGTTTGTAGTCTCCAAGTTTTCATTCTGTCCTCGACCACTACTTGCAAAGATTGTTTTTTAATGTTATCGTTCAAAACCAATACATTTATCGTCAGATATTTACGTATTCATCACATTTCTATCAATGTAGCTGACAGGTCGAAACATTTTGAAGTAATTTGCATATTATCAGCGAATAGCAGTAACATATTTTTCAGTTAATATAAAATAAATGTATGCGTATACGGAAAAAAGCATGTTATAGGATACATCATGGGGAAAGTAATAATAATTCTAACACGACCCGCAATTTTTCGTATATAGGTATAGAGAGAAAGAAGCTATATATACATTATTTAACGATGAAATACAGATCACGGGCAAAACATGGGGTAAATATCGCACGCGTCCAATCGCATTCCGTGTTTGTAAGTTACTACAGAATGCTGCTACGCGTCGAACATAGTTCTTGGTATTTTTCAAAGACTATTTCGTGTTAGAATCGAAATAATAAATACATCTGTGTATTTTATCGTTTAATAAAATACAGTCAGTCATTCGGATGCGAAAAATTAAATCACTCGTGCTACGCACTCGTGATTTAATTACTACGCATCCGAATTCCTGACTGAATTTTATTAAGCGATAAAATACAGGGACACATTTATTATTTCTTAAATAATAAATTTGGACTTTGATACAAACAGGAGGGATGATTAATTGTTCACTTATTGATACGTCCAAGAAGTAAAATGAGAGGTTGTTTATATATATATATACTTGATTCGAAAATAAAGAAATTATATTTAAAAAAAACAGTTGCCTTATAAAAAAATTGTTTTCGTCTTTATTTTAGTAGCATTTGAATTAAATAGTGGATTTTATGATCAACCAAAGTCTGGCGCATGTTAATGGTCGAAGAGGGATGAGGGCAGGAATAAGGAGTGCGGAGAGTGCTAACAGTAGCATTCAGGCTCAGTCAAAGTTCAACTACATTTAGTCGTGCTCTTCCAGTTAAATATTCTCCTGATTTGTTACTAAAACCATTGTCTCCACGCCCGTCCCCATTGCCCTCCGAGTCCGCGTCTGCCATGATGACGTGACAATTTTATTGTGTTCGGCATCGTATGACGTCATCGTCCGATTATGGAGATCTAAACAGAAATGTTCAACAACTATAGTGTGGCCACTGATGTTGATATTGATAGTGTTTACGATAGCGACGATGACGTAAATATTTTTACAGATGTTAATCTCGATTTGGTGGATTCATCTCAACTTTCTTGTTGTCGCAAATTTAGATAGCTTTACAAATTTTACGGCATCACTTACAACTTTATCAGTGAGGCGCAAGCGTTCAATGAAAAATTTGTCGTAAAATTACCGCATTAAATCAAATTTACCTTTTACTAAGAACAATCCGGCTGACAAAGGCATATCCGTCACGGTTTAAATTAATGCAAATGAGCTACTATCATTTTTCTTTCTATGCAAACAACGATTACCCAAAAAAACAGGGGCAACAATGACAGTGAAAAAAGCTCCACGAGCCATCGTGTGCCCCTGCCATAAAATGAGACATACCATATCTTAAATTAATTGTTCTTTTGTTGGTTTATTCCTGTATTTGTTAATGTAAATTTCATGGCATCGTAATATTGATATATTAGTTACACTCGATCTTGACTAATCAACAGAATTTTAACACATCTCAAAAATTCTCGTATTTTTATCGGGATATCTGTGGATATGGCGCGTGCCTCGTATTAAATTTACTTCCATGTCGCGTGCCAATGTTCGAGTCGTCTGCTACTGAAACGGCGAACAGATCGACCAGGAACGTGCCGATGACAAAACACTTGATCAGATATTGTCCAATCGCAATCGATTACAACACATTTATAAAAAAAAAGAGTTTATTAGAGTTATTTAAAAGTTTATTATCCGTTTTAATATGACATACGTCGTCTCGCAGCATACTAGTACTTGGTCTGAAAACTTCAAAAGAGTTTCAAGAACTGTCAGAGGTCTTTGAAATGAGCAGTACATCATGCACAAAAACTGCGGAAGAGTACCAGTATAATTAAGCAATCACAAAATTGTGTTTTTTTCTACATTAAAAAGTATTAAAATGTTTCACCTTCATTGAGAGCTTGAGCAGATCAAAGAAGACTGTGGGAGAAAATGTTGCGAATTTTATATATCGTTTGGTATTTTCACAGAACACACACTTTGTCTAACATTTTAACGTCTTAAGACTTTGAAATATGTTTGTTTCTACATATTGCACAATTGTTTTATATTCGTGTTGCAATTTCACTAAAATAGCAACCGTATAAAATTTCGAGATCCTGTGGTTTACAAATAGCAGCAAATTCAAATCCATGCGGTTGGGGACAAATAAAAATTAAGAAAGGCAGCGAAATGTAAACAAGACATTTCCAGTTTGTTTTATCAAACATTTCCAATTTGGTTAGAAATGCAGTTCAATTATACAATTAAACGTGCAAAAGATAACGGCACACCACAGCTTCCAGGTGCACTCGCATTGTCGTCTGCTGCTCTGGAAACGTTATTTTGCACGGTCTGTCCGAAGCAAAACTAGCTAAGCTGTTACAGAAAAACGTGTTGCATTTTACCGTTAACCAAACAAAATTTTCCGTTATATCCCCTTTGATCTGTGACGACATATTGTATGGATCCTGTCTTTTAAGCATTATCTGAGAGTAAAAGTGAGACAAAAATGAATATTACAAAGGTTAATTAAACCTACATACACTCTTCTGGTACCCCGCATTTATCAAAGTGGTTTTCCTGGTTTCCTGGGGCTATCAACCGATCTGTATCGAATTAAATCAAGATGCTTATTTAAAGGTTTTCAAATCCCCCTTTTCAAGTCGTAGCGGTTTGCGGTTTTAGATCTGACGAGCTGTTTCCTAAGACAGTCGACTGTGACCCCAGACATGAAGTAACGACGGAAATAAAATGTTAGAAAGTCAAAACGATGCCGAAGTAAAACATACCAAATATATAGCTAGCTCCAAACGTATGCGGATCATTTATGTTTTCTGAAATACTGTTATAGTTTATACTAATTTATTTATTCTCGATTGCGAAACAAGTTATTACAACTTAGATTAATCGCTCTCGAGACTCATTCCAGATGGAATCAACCTCGAAGAGAGAGAGGCAATGTGGAATTATTGTGTCTTGCCTAAGGACACTACCGACATGGCTATGGTAGGGATCGAACCCGGGGCCCTTCGATCCTGAGGCGAACGCGCTACCGAAATACTGTTAATACTAAGATCGCAAGAAAGTCATCGGGTTATTTGTCTTCTCTATCATCAAGACAGAGAACTTTAAAGTTATCAAAATGTGATTAAAGTGCAGTATATTTGGTTATTTCAGTAAGAATTTAAGATTTGTTTTTATTGATAGCTAAGGGTATGAAGTTTTTTACTTACTCTGTCAGAACAAAACAGAACAGAATGGTTCTCATAAATAAACTGCAAGCACATTCTTATTATATATAATCTGCTGTTGCCATAGTGTTTCATATCTTATTGTTAAGGAGAAAGTTCTTAAAGAGGCTTGGAGCTTTCTACTCGATCCTTGCTGTTATTTAACAGAAATATTGTATATGCATTTATTGAATAAATAATTTTTAAACCAAAACAGAACAGATCAGAATAGAACATCACTTTATTTACCCAAGTTACATATGAAACACAGGAGCATACCGTGCAAATACACATGTATGTATAACACATGTCACATGGTTAATTTACAAATTGTTTTCCGTTTTTCTTATCATTATAAATACATATTATCTAGTTTCTTGCAAAAAGGAAATTTGGGTCGGGGAGGAGGAGTTAATAAAATATATTTCGTTTATATTAGCGCCACTTTAATCAAATAAACATGAAATATATATTGCTTGACAAATAATCATGTGTCTATTAAATGAATAAGATAATAACCCTGACTTGTGTTTCCCTTTAGTATATGTAATTGATTTTGTCAGTATTTTATCAAACGTTTATACTTACGTTTAATTGTGTTTAAAAACGGTACGTTCGATTGAGTCTCTCACTGCACCCATTACCCCTTGGTTTATGATCTAATGTCTTGAATGATTTCCGTTTGTGAATCAGGTACTAGGCTTTTATTAGTAGTTTTTGCACTCTTAAGCTTTTGTTGCATATATGCAATGTAGTTCGCAAACAAGACACACCTTTTTCAAGGAACTCGTGCTTCTGTTCGGTTCCGCCTTGGAACTATTGAAGCTATGGTCAATATGGGTTTTCTAAGAATAATATCGCAAGTCCATTATGCCAATGAAGTGAAGTTGAAAGTACCAAACACTTTCCGTTTGAATGTCCTTGATATACAGGTCACAGGCGAATAATATTAGCCAAAGTCCAAGCATTAACGGAACCTAAACCATTGAGACATAACTGTTTGAGGACAACAGTCTCTCTTTGGAAAACAGCAAATATACATTTTAAGTCACCCAAGAATATATATTACAATCTCAGTAAACATAATTGACATTATTGTGTAATTGTGGTTTTTTTCTGTTGATTTTGCCTTCTCTTGACCCAGTTAAAGCCTTATTCAAGATGCGACCAGCTTTTATTTCGACCAAAGAAATGAATTATGTCTATTAAAACCTGATGTTTGCTTTCACATTTCTAAAAGCACAGTTTTTATTTGTTTAGATTGTTTATAGTCCCGGCCGACCCTGGTGAACTTCCCAAGACCCTGTTCCTTTTTCTTTGTTTTCATTTTCCTGTTTTTGAATATAATTATGTAAGTATGTTATCTCTTACGTAAAATATATATATTGTCTATTTTCAGGAGAGAGATTACGAAAGTCAATTTACTTCTCAATTCTGTATATTCATTTGACACTCGAAAATGTATATGATATGATAAATTTGAAATAAATACTATTTAAACCAAACCTGCCTTAAATAATATTGAAACCGCAGAGAAGCAAAAATTTCTCACTGTCATCTCCCGCGGGTTGAACATGATAATGTTCGTTGCATTCAGTGTTTCTTCTAAGAATAGTTATAAGGAAGGGAAATAGGGTTTTGCCCGTACCGGTGACTCCACGTGCTGTAATTTAAAATTTCAATTCGCACATACTTGAGTAACTTGCACAAGTTTGTTATTTCGGCTATATCAGAATTCTGTACTATTGCAGCTCATTAATTTTTCAACAGCCTATTTGTGGTTTATGAATAAATATGATGTGTTACTTAAAAATAATCACCGTGACTGTGGTTTATGTGCTTTATCTAATATTTATTTGTGGAAATGCATTTTGATACTTTATCGTATTAAAGTAAACTATAATTATTTAATTTAAGAGTCAAGCAGCGAAATGTATTTGATTTGTAAAATTTACTCGTTTATTTTATCATTTAATTCACGTACTTTTAACGCTTTAATCCTTTCCTTTAGATTGAGTACGAAAATGCTTTTTCCGTTTTTAATTATTTTTTCCTAAGCATAGCAGGAAATGTAAATAATTTTCAGTCGATAGGGATGACAGTAGGGGTCAAATTTCGAAACGACTCCTTGTCGAGTGTCTTTTTTTTCTCTCCTCTTCTTTTTTGATATCGTTATGGGTTGCCGCATCATTTAGGAAAGAATGTAAGACGCTCTCCACGGCAGGTCTTATTCAAATAATTTAATAATGTAGAAGGATGTTGAGAAAATATCGAACAATACTGAAGGGGTTTTATTGTTATAGACTGCATGTTAGCATTTCAGTGTTCAAGTGCCCTTGAATATACGATCAGTAAAATTAGCATGAGGACAGAACGCACAAGTCTTATTCATAAATTTTAGTTTTTTTTCACCGGTTTGAATTTGAAAGATTAAATATTCAAAAAAGTGAAAATTGCATAAAGTACATAAAGCTGTCATGAAAGATTTACATCTTTCGTCTGAATTCTTTTTATTTAAATTTTCTTGTCCCGATACGAAATTTATGTTATAATTGTGATTGTCAGTATATATGATCCGTCTGGTTGATGATCTGACAGCATGGGTGTGAAGGCTGACTGAGTCCTGGTCTACACTGTAAAGACAGAGTAATTTTCTACCAGCGGTGTTGGTCATTCAGTTCGCTACCGGGGAACACAGAGTTCGAGCCCGTTATTGGTTGTGTGACAAATGCCTCATTTCTGGTCTCGTTCCATGCGGGGCTTTGTGTCTGGCCTTCTGTAACTAATACACAAATTCATCACCGAAATCTTAAAAAAGCTAAGAATGCTTGTTTTAGCCAGAACCAATTCATTCACGGTTTTTTTCCCATCTTTCTGAATTTTTTGGTGCAGGAAAAATAATTAGTTCATCATAATTTCGCCCAAATTTAAAGTTGTTTTTGTCTTATTTATCTTCACAAAATTCATCAATGAAACACAACATCACTTGGCATTATAACCTGAGGAGAAATGCTAGGGTCGGCCGGTACTATAAACAATCTTAAATCGTTGATATTTGATGTTGGAAGGTTACAGCCTTTTGGCAGGGCTTTATTACTTATATTATATACATTGTCCAAAAATATTCAGTCAGTTTTCATAAGTATTTCTGAAGTCATGTTATACGGATATCTACAGATATATTGATAACTATGATATACAAAAATCCATACTATTTTTGGCTGAAGACGTGATTTGCATAAAACATCCATTTAAATATGATGAATCTATACATAAAACAGAAGTTATTCATGTAAACGGTACAAATAAATCTTTTTCGGGTATATTTTCCACTTAAACAGTGAACTATCGGATAGTTTGGATGGAGTTAATGATAAACGTTCAGGTGTTGTTTTGTTTTTACAATTATCGTAAATCTTTATTAAAGGATGACATAAGACATTTTCCTGTGAAGAATTTATCCCCAGAGTTAGATGCTGTAGCAGGAGTGGGGACCTTTAGGGCTTGGTAGGTAGTCTAAAGCATATACCCAGCTAACTCCCTAAAATCTCAAGTCTGAATTTTCTTTACACATAGATTTTCATGAACTTTAATAAATAAAACAATGGAAAATTTAAGTCGTTCAGAGGTTTAAAGCATAATAAACATAAATGTGTGCAGGATTTTTGGAAGTAGTCAGCAACCCGTGTAACAATAAATATTTTTTTTAAAAATCATGCATGGGATATTTTCGAAGGTTGAGTCTCGTGGCGCTGCACACTCTTGTGTTTAAAATTACTGATGTTCAAATAGACTACAGATTTCGAACCCGTGTCTCTTCTGAAATTTCCTAACTACTATCTCTACAATACCCGTGGTTTTTCGCCATTTCTACAGTTACCGCAGTGGAGACCGTGCATTAGCCACACATACCGTGCACATTGTATGTAATTACAAACTTCAGAACGCTTCGTATTAGCAAATGAGTTGACGATAACATCAAAACATGAGATTTTACAAATGTGTTAAAAACACGGGTTTGATTATCAGGTCTGTTACAACCATTCAAACACAAAATATTCCTTTTCATTTTTATTTCCGAGCGGGAAGACATTGATTTATAACTAAAAGAACATATTTCATTGTAACACAATACGTGCACATCCGTACCACAATAAATCTGTATTTTTTTTCAGGGTTTAGTACAAATGTAATACGAAATTAAATACTGAAAACTGTGTATATTATTGATAAATAATAATAATAACCCAGAAAAAAGCACATCGCATGAGAGATATTATTTTTTAAAAGATACAAGATAAAGTACTTGTCTTTTCAGTAGCGAAAGTTAAAATGAGCAACTGAAATTGTTAAAACTCGTTTTAATCAGGCTTTGATAGTAAACATGCTATTTTTAAAAGTATAAAAAATGCAGCCGTTTATGTCTACTATTTCAGATTACTGAATTAAAAAGTAAATGCACATTAGATAAAAACCCATTTTCTTTTTGTAGATATTCAAATAGGGTAAACTATACAAATTGTTGTGCATTTCTATGCAAAAAAATATATAATTTTTTTTTCGAAAAAACAGAGCGTAAGTAACAAAGTTCATGTATAACATGATTTACTCAGTCGTTTTTATGCCCTTTATCATTGGAAATCTTCAAACTTTAACATTTAAATTGCCTTCGTTTTTTTTTCAGACACAAACTTTTACATAGTTAACAAATTGCAGCAGTTGATGTAAAACACAAAAACATGCTATTTAAAACGACTCAGATAACTTTCATTTTAACTATTTATAAATATAATTTACTTAATATCAATTAATAAGACTGAAATATGAAATAAGCACGCGACTCCTGGCTCCTTTATTCTCCCGGTTCTAGATCTCTGAACACATAAATAAACACAGCATTTTTACATGATAAATTTAACCTTCCTATATATACACACATAAAAAAACAAAATAAAACTTCAATTTGAACACAAATATATCACATTGCACTTTGTAGAAGTCCGACCACGTGTTTTATGCCCAATCTGTTTAATCTTCTTCGTCTTCACTGACGTCTGATTGTTCTGACTTACGTTGAATTGCTAATAATTTAACATTGTCTGGTTCTTTCCCGTCAGAGACATCTTTCATAAACGCGATATATGTCATTGCAAGTCTCAGGGTTTCGATTCTGGATAATCTCTTCTCATAATTAAATGCCGGGAGTCGTTTCCTTAGTTCGTCAAAAGCCTCGTTTAGATGAAACATACGTCGACGTTCTCTGACGTTAGCAGCTTTACGCTGCATCACTGACTGAACGCGTCTGCGTTTAGGTTTGTGTCCACTGCCTGTTCCCGTTGAGCCGGATGATCCATTACTACTTGTCGGTGATATAGAACTGTAAGCTGAATGGTAAAAGTTCTCGTGCGCATTATATGGCACGTGTGTCAACGGCGTAGAGAATGACATTTCAGCAGCCGGAATATATGTTGGCGTCGACATTATACCAACGTCTCCATGGTGTACACCTGGGTATCCTAAGTATGAGCCGTACTGAGAATCTATTGAATCTGGTAAGTGGTACATACTTCGACTCCCATTGCCAGCCTCGGGTGTTTGAGTCCAGTCATATTCCTGATAATTTAGTCCATTGCTTGCCAATGTTTCCGGCGTCTGTACCGGATATGCCGTAAAACCCATATCGTACCGGAAATCTGATGGTTGTTCGTTTTGTTCAGTGGTACAGCTGGTCATATTTGCTTCTTGATAAGTCAAAATGTTTATCTTGAAACACAGGTCTCAGATTTTAAGTTTCTTATAATATCTAAGTCCATATATATATCTGAGTTTTCTTTTGAATTTCCAGTCCGAATTTTCTATAGATAACAATTATATTAACGGAAGTTAGAAAAGTCGAATATCTCTCATCAAGTTAGTTTGTAAACGATTGCCTCTTTAATATCGGATCACCTCAATTGATACCACTTATATACAAAACCTGACAATTATACCTGCGGGTTGTCATACCAGCATCACCCGCTGCGACAGGTAAATCAACACTGATTGGCTAATTCAGTGTAAATAAAGTGTCGCCCATGCGCGTTAAGTGCGAAGTCGCGTGTTGTGGGCGGAGCGAAGTAATGTCGCGCGTAGGCACACGACGGGCATAAGACCAAGGTATGGTTTTCGCATATTGGTAATTTCAGTTAAATAACAGGTAATTCGAGTACTTTATTGGCTGCACGTTGTTAAAGGCACTCAATTAGTCCTCTAATTGAAAAAGGTAAATACTCACCAGTCTATAAATTCAGATGAGTGTTCCATTTAGACGTATACACATTAAATGTAAGGTTTTCGATTTTTGTTCCATATTCGCCGCATCAACTTTTATTGCAATTTAAAAATCGTTCTATAATGTGATGCAACGGATAGAGGCAGCAGATTGAGATATCAAAATCCATTTTTATTATATACCCAAACTTTGACGGCTATTATCACAAAACTCTATTTGGGGAATAATATCTAAAATAAGCGTGTTCATGTTATTTAATACATTTATACATTAAAGACGGCTGTTGACAAAGTATGCATATATAATGCCCTTTGTACAGCAGTTATTTCAATTGATATACATAAGAGATCATTATGTCCTTTTCAACATTTTAATCTTGACATGTCCCAAAAAATATAAATATAGCACTCTCGATTTATTTCTTCAAATTTGCAGATTAAGAAAAAAATTATATGCTACTACACATTACAATAGACGTTTCTAAAAACTAAATTGGATAAATATTTAAAATGAATTTATTGCATTTTTTTGTATGTTTTGGTGTAAACGTTTTAATTATCTTGTTGTTGTTGCTGCTGCTTTATTTCAACAACAAAATCTTTTTAAAAGTCTTGAAATTATTTGGTTTTAATTGATTTGTGTTATGTTTTTAGCAAAAAAAGTCAATCACTAAACAGACATATGCAGTAATATTTATATGCGTATATACATAAATATATGTAGAAGTTTTTCAAACTTAGTACTGCCCAATCACGGACCTCTAGTATATCTATTTATTTATTTAACGCCAAATCTGCATACATACATATATACACAGCGTTCACATACAAATACCCATAAAACTTTAGTACGCAGCCCGTCCTCTCATATTTATAGATGATTATCACAGTTTTTGTTAATGCAGAGTGAAAAGCAGACGACAATTCTGTATAGCCCCTAAATGCATGAAACTGAAATTATATATGTATGGACGTAAAAAAAAAACCATAAGATATTTATATATAATATTTTACATTTTCAATTAATGTCTCAATTGAAATAAATAATGGAAAAAAAGTCACGGATGTGAATCATTGTCGTTATTTTGGTGTATTTTTTTAATCAGCTGATTGACCTAATACGAATGTGCACGCAGTATCAAGATGGGAAAAAAGTTACAGCTAGCTATTTCTATAATTACTTAGGCAGCATTATGCTATTTCACACTATTAGTGAAATAGGAATGAAAAAAAAATACATATCCACAAAACAACAATAAATATCGCCGCTAAATTTCCAAACTTCTAAAAAAGTTCCAATAGTTTTCGGATTCCTGTAAATAAAATTATTCTCCTTTCCGAGAAGCTATCTAAGGTCTCCAAACGTAACTAGGGAAAAACTATATGTTCATAAATAGAAATATTGTGAAACTGAGTAGTCTCCGTAAGAAAACATTATTTTGTTGTATTTTGATTTGTACTTTGTATATTTTCTTTGGATTTTTGACTCAATACTGATTCATACACTTTTCACGGATGAGAAACTTTTGTTTAAATCCAATAAAATTTCTGTCCTGTCCTGTCCTGTCGTGTCCTGTTTTGTTCAGAACACTGTTCTGTTCTGTTCTGTTCATAAACGTTTTTTTCTACATTTGTAAATAGCTACAGGTACCTATATGTAACATCGCGAAATGAATATCCGTGACCGAATTGTCCGGTTTACAGTTTTGGTGACAGTAACAAACAGAAGGTGGACAGCGGGTCATCGAACTGATTCTATCCATTATATAGTCCATTAAATACATATTTTGAATTTACGCGAATTTTGAATAACTTTGATTGATACGTTACTTATCAAAAGCACGCCATCATAAAAAGTGAGAAAACGCTAAAAGATATACCTGCACGTACTTGGTCCGGAGACGGCTATCGCCACGATCATGTTGCTACCTAATGATTAATTGGAATTGATATTAAAAATATATTGGTCGTAATACTTATTATAATGTCATATATGTTATATGTTTGAATAAATAGATAAAAAAGTTATTTTAATCTAAAGTCCTTGATCCAATAATGACCTTTATATGCTTAAGTTAAAGCGCCACCTAGGGGCCTACAGCACAATCACTGTGTTCAAATGTAATTGTGTGTTTTGAAAGAATGACCTCTTTTTTCGTTTTGCAAATTTGCCTTACATAACCAATAAATTAATTAATTGATTAATAGCTAAATTAAAAAATTGACTTATCTGAAACTAAAAATGGTTAGCAATATTGACTTAACCATAACTCCATGATGACATAAATTCATTTTGATTTACTATTTCCCTGTAGAGCTCGAAGGTAATAATGAACATGCCTTTTTTAACTTGGCAGTATAAACATGGTTAAAGCTTGCTTGAGTACCGATTGCCCTTTTGGACCTGGTCCCCTTAAAGCAGGTGCTGTCATGACCCCATAGTGGTCAGCTCATTATTTTTCTTCATTGTTTACATGTGATAAACGTTGTTTGAATAATACATCAAGGTAACTCAACCAACGGTGAGTTATTGTAAAAAAAATCATTTTAATATATCAATTTGCATGTATACACAAGGCTAGTCACTGAGAACTACACCACAGGGCAACAAATGACATTGATGATTGTTTGTTTTTGTGTCTGAAAACGTGTATCAAAATACAACCAAGGTGTCCGCTTAGATAAATATATTAGAGTCAACGTCAGTCTGCTGTGACATATTTTTGGGTTTTAATCAAGTAGATACCTACACCATGACAGGCTGTCCCGGCTGAAACGTTATGAACAACAGAAGTCCCAGCATTTTCACCTCCTAACTTTATATGGTAAATAATTTACATCTGAGCCCGCATTTAACCAGTCAATAACCAGCTGGTTATGGACTGGTTAAATACGGTTTTAAAATGTTACAATTTCCGATACTTTTGCGCTAATTTTGAAAATCGGACACAAGGGAGATAATCGGAATTTAATGTTCATATTCTACTCGCGCGTATTATACAATTATCCACTTAGTACGACCGCACTGCACACGCCTTCCGCTTGGAGCTACGATTGAGAAGAGATCTTCGTTCTGCTGCGTGACAGGGACGTTTATATGCAGTTGGTATTTTATTATTGCCGGGCGATGTCGCAATGACACCGCGGTTTCAAAAGTCATTTTGTACCGGTATATACTACTTAGAGATGATGGTATGATTTTTGTTTCTTCTGCGCATGCGTACGAGGAGCACTTTGTACTCAGGTTGCAGAGAAAAATTACGACTTAATGGGTTTAACTCGGTTTGACATAATTTATCCCATTAAAAGACATTACTAAACGAATAATTGAAATCCGTAGATAGTACATTTGTAAAGTGTTTGTATTTTAGCAGTAATCGTACAATGACATAATCATTTTAAACGGTAGAACAGCACAAAACAAAAACATTGTAAAAGGGAACCACACTGTATCAGGGCGTTGCGGCAAATAATTCCTAATTTTCAAACTTTTCCTGTCGAATATGCCCAGGGTAAATGTTTGTGGCAATTTTACAAATTGAAAGCAGTTCAAGGCTACTGCCGGCGGACGTTCAGTAATGTTCTGACCATCGTTTTGCAAAACTGCATGTACAATTAGTTTAATTTAATGACATGCATTTGCCAGTCAGAAAAATATTAGTTTAATTTTGTTGCTTTTCTAGAAAAAATTTGATATGGTACGTGAAGTCATATATTAATAGACATAGCTTACCAGTATATCGAAGCTCCCGAATCTGTATTGTCCATAAAATTTGATGACTGATTTGTAAGTTTTCCTTAACAACAATCTTAAACAAATAACAGTTTTTGTATTTTTTTTATGATACATGTACATGCTGTCTGTATTGAGCGGTCTTTAAATACCCAACGCTTTTTCAGGACCATGAGTAAGAAAGCAAAAATGTTAAAATAAACCATTCCCAATTATAGATGCTAAAATATTGTTATCGTCTGCGTCTTCCGACGACAGAAGCAACAGTAGACGGAAATACCCGAGCCCGCCCGATGAAAATGACGAAAGTTCCGATTTCTGTGATAGATAAAGCCACGGTCGGAACAGTTGGTCATGACACTATGACAAAAAAATACTACCATGTATCTAAATTCAGTATTTTGTCATTTTGGGGCCAAATAGAATTATATTACTGTAACAGTTTTCACCTGCTTTCTGGCAGTTTTAAAATGGAGCAAGACATTATCAAAGAAGTAATGTGATTCTTCGGTGTAACATGTTGGCGAACTTTAAAATCTTGTCAGATAATTAAAAAATATGGCGATACTTTTAATGAACAAGAACGTAGACACAAATTCTGACGACGTCCTGACTATCTCTACCGCATAGTTACAGAAGTTTAAGCTAAAAGACCACCGCTAGAGGCGAAATCCTTGCAGCATTTACAAAAATACAGGTATTTTCTACATTGCACCCCTCCCTCTCTCTCTCTCTTTCCCCCCGCCCCTCCCTCTCTCTCGTTGATTTCATCGGCCATTGGGTCTCGAGAGCGATTAATCTAAGTTTCAGTTTTAATAATTTGTTTCGTAATCGACTTCTAGTAAATGAATTAGTATAAATAAAGAAGAATTTGCTAAACCGTTGAGGTTTATTTTAAAAAATGTTGTTATTCCAATTAGAAAAATATTTTAAGAAAGTAGATACACCTTTCTCGGCCAAAGTGTCGTTGGGTAAAACAGAACATAGTGGTGTATCACCTTGTAATAAAAGTTAAAATAACTATGGTCAGGAAATAGATGTCACACGATGAAGTTATTAATACATTGTCCGGTACAGCAAGTTGACCACCACGAAATCAATCCAGCTGACTGTCATACTGATAAAATCTTTTAACAAGTTGGTCCCGTTATGGGAAAACAGGAGATGCCAGTCTACCTACAGATAATTGAAAAAAAAATAACGTGACCCGTCGCATTTTGAAGCCGCATCGAATCTCATCATCTGACGGACTGGGAATGGATTTTTTTCTATCTTTAAATCAAGATGATGTGACAGTATTGGCATCCTATCAGAATATTAAGCAAAGAATATTTAAATATCATTAAAATTCTAACCCAAATACTACACGTCGACTGTATTAATTCATATGTTAACCCGTACTGTAACCCTTAATCAAACTGGTCATTGATTCGAGGCTTTTTTGTGACATGACTAAACTGAAAACACATTTTAAGACTACTGCTGAAGAAGATATAAGTACGACCTGCTATGGCACTAGCGCTTCTGTCACTGCCGTACTTCTGTCACTGCCACTGTATATTGATTGCAAAAGCCTAACTGTCACTGTCTTACACAATGACACTGCTGCTATAGCACTAACGCTGCTGTAATAGCTCTGTCATCACAAACTTAAGCCTGGCACTACTCTCTAAGCCTTACTGGCTCTCTCCTAGACATTGCGCCATTGTCATTGCCCTACCGCCTCTGTCTTAAATATGACGCTGATCTCATAGCCCTACCGCCTCTGTCTTTAATATGACGCTGATCTCATAGCCCTACCGCCTTTGTCTTACAGTTGGCACTACTTTCATAGCCTTACCATCCTGTCTTAAATATGGCACTCCCATAGCCCTTCCGTCTCTGTCTAAAATGTGATGCTGCTCTCATATCCATACCACATCTGTCTTAAATATGGCACTGCTCTCATAGCCTTACTGCCTATGTCTTAAATATGGCGCTGCTTTCATAGCATTACCGACTCTGTCTTAAATATGACACTGATCTCACAGCCCTACCGCCTCTGTCTTAAATGTGACGCTGATCTTATAGCCCTACCACCTCTGTCTTAAATACGACGCTGATCTCAAAGCCCTACCGCCTCTGTCTTAAATGTAACGCAGATATTATAGCCCTACCGCCTCTGTCTAAAATATGACACTGCTCTCCTAGCCCTAGCGCCTCCGTCTTAAATATAACACTACTCTTATAACCATTCCGCTTCTGTCTTAAATGTGACGCTGATCTCATAGCCCTACCGCCTCTGTCTTGAATATGGTGCTGCTCTCATAGACCTACTGCCGCTGTCTTAATGTGACGCGGATCTCATAGCCCTACCGCCTCCGTCTTAAATATGACACTACTCTCATAGCCTTACTGCCTCTGTCTTATATGTGGCGCTGCTCTCATAGCATTACCAACTCTGTCTTAAATATAACACTGATCTCATAGCCGTACTGCCTCTGTCTTTAATGTGACGCGGATCTCATAGCCTTACCGCCTCTGTCTTAAATATGACGCTGATCTCATAGCCCTAAAACTTTTATCTTAAATTTGGTACTGCTTTCATAGCCCTACCGCCCCTGTCTTAAATATGGCACTGCTCTCATAGCCCTACCGCCTCTGTCTTAAATATGACACTGCTCTCATAGCCCTACTACTCTGTCTTGAATATGGCTCTGCTCTCATAGCCCTACCGACCCTCTCTTAAATATTGCACTGCTCTCATAGCCCTACCGCCTCTGTCTTAAATATAGCGCTGCTCTCTTGCCGTATCGACTCTGTCTAAACAATAGCGCAGCTCTCATACCCCCTCAATATGGCATTGCTTTCAAAGCCCTTCTGCCTCTGTCCTAAATGATGCATTGCTCTCATAGCTCTACCCCCTCTGTCTTAAATATGGCGCTGCTCTCATAGCCTTATGTAATATGGCGCTGCTCTAATACACGCATAAATGCAGCTCTTTCATACCCCTCTACCAATTCTGTCTTAAATATGGCACTGCCCTCTGTCTTATGCCTGCTCTCAGTAGCCCTACCGCCTCTGTCTTAAATATGACACTGCTCCTCATAGCCCCTCCTTAATGTAGTACTCTCTAAAACCCTATGGCTTCTGTCTACTCATATAGCCCTACCGACCCTCTCTTAAATATTGCACTGCTCTCATAGCCCTACCGCCTCTGTCTTAGATATGACACTGCTCTCATAGCCCTATTGCTTCTGTCTTAAATATGGCACTGCTCTTATAGCCCTTCTACTCTGTCTTAAATATGGCTCTGCTCTCATAGCTCTACCGCCTCTGTCTTAAATATTGCACTGCTCTCATAGCCCTACCGCCTCTGTCTTAAATACGGCACTGCTCTCATAGCCCTACTTCTTCTGTCTTAAATATGGCACTGCTCTCATATCCTTACCGACTGTGTCTTAAATACGGCATAGCCCTCATAGCCCTAATACGCTGTCTTAAATATGGCGCTGCTCTCATACATATACCGCCTCTGTTTTGAATATGGCGCTGCTCTAATAGCCCTACCGCATCTGTTTAATGAATGTAGCTCTGCTGTCATAGCCTTACTGCTTCTGTCTTAAATATGGCGCTCATAGCCCTGCCGCCTCTGTCTTAAATGTTACACTGCTCTCATAGCTCTACCGCCTCTGTCTTAATACAGCCAGGCTTCCATAGCGCTTCCATCACTTTCTTAAATGTTGCACTGCTCTCATACCCTTACCCCCTCTGTCTTGAATGTAGTACTGCTCTAAAAACCCTACGGCTTCTGTCTTTAATGTTTAACTGCATTCATAGCCCTACTGCCTCTGTCCTAAATGATGCACTGCCCCCATATCCATACCGCCTGTGTCTTACATATGGCGCTGATATCATAGCCCTACCGCCTCTGTCTTAAATATAGCGCTGCTCTCTTGCCGTATCGACTCTGTCTAAACAATAGCGCAGCTCTCATACCCCCTCAATATGGCACTGCTATCAAAGCCCTTCTGCCTCTGTCCTAAATGATGCATTGCCCCATCATAGCCGGTCTACCCGAGACTCTGTCTTAAATATGGCGCTGCTCTCATAGCCTTATGGACTCTGCCTAAACAATAGCGCAGCTGTCATACCCCCTACCAACTTTGTCTACAATATGGCACTGCTATCAAAGCCCTACCGCTTCTGCCCTAAATGATGCATTGCTCTCATAGCTCTACCCTCTCTGTCTTAAATATGGCGCTGCTCTCATAGCCCCTACCAATTCTGTCTTCAATATGGCATTGCTCTCAAAGCCCTTCTGCCTCTGTCCTAAATAATGCATTGCTCTCATAGCTCTACCCCCTCTGTCTTAAATATGGCGCTGATCTAATAGCCTTACCGACTCTGTCTAAACTATAGCGTAACTCTCATAGCTCTACCACTTCTGTCATAAATATGGTACTGCTCTCATCGCCCTACCGTCTCTGTCTTAAATGTTGCACTGCTCTCATAGCTCTGTTTTATCAAATGATGCAATCTCTCATAGCTCTACGGCCTCTTTCTTTAATATTGCGCTAGCCCTACCGCCTCTGTCTTAAATGATGCACTGCTCTCATAGCCCTAGCGCCTCTGTCTTAAATGTTGCACTGCTCTCATAGTCTGAAATTTTGCACTGATCTTATAGCACTAGCGCCTCCGTCTTAAATGTTGCACTGCTTTCCTAGCTCTACCGTCTCTTTCTTTAATATTGCGCTAGCCCTACCGCCTCTGTCTTAAATGTTGCACTGCTCTCATAGCCCTAGCGCCCCTGTCTTAAATGTTGCACTGCTCTCAGTTCTACTGCCTCTTTCTTAAATATGAGGCTGCTCTCATAGCCCTATTGTCTCTGTCTTAAATGTTGCACTGCCCTCATAGCCTTACCACTTTATGTCTTATTAAATGTTGCAATTCTCTCAGCTCTACCGCCTCCTTCTTTAATCACTCCCGTCTTAATTGTTGGCGCTGCTGTTATAGCCCTATCACTCGCGTCTTTAATGTTGGCGCTGCTGTTATAGTCCTATCACTCCTGTTTTAAATGTTGTCGCTGCTGTTATAGCCCAATCACTCGCGTCCTAAATGTTGGTGCTGCTGTTATAGTCCTATCACTCGCGTCTTTAATGTTGGCGCTGCTGTTATAGTCCGATCACTCGCGTCTTTTATGTTGGCGCTGCTGTTATAGTCATATCACTAACGTCTTTAATGTTGGCGCTGCTGTTATAGCACCGCAGGCGGTAAAGCCGACACTCGCGTCTTTAATGTTGGCGCTGCTGTTATAGACCTATCACTCCCGTCTTTAATGTTGGCGCTGCTGTTATAGCCGTATCACTCCGTCTTTAATATTGGCGCTGCTGTTATAGTCCTATCACTCGCGTCTTTAATGTTGGCGCTGCTGTGATAGTCCTTATCACTCCCGTCTAAGTTGCGCTGCTTTAATAGTTCGCGCGTCTTTAATGTTGGCGCTGCTGTTATAGTCCTATCACTCGCGTCTTTAATGTTGGCGCTGCTGTTATAACCCTATCATTCGCGTCTTTAATGTTGGCGCTGCTGTTATAGCCCTATCACTCGCGTCTTTAAATGTTGGCGCTGCTGTTAAAGCCGTATCACTCCCGTCTTAAATGTTGGCGCTGCTGTTATAGTCCTATCAGTCGCGTCTTAATGTTGGCGCTGCTGTTAAAGCCGTATCACTCCCGTCTTAAATGTTGGCGCTGCTGTTATAGTCCTATCACTCTCGTCTTTAATATTGGCGCTGCTGTTATAGTCCTATCACTCGCATCTTTAATGTTGGCGGTGCTGTTCTAGCCTTATCACTCCCGTCTTAAATGTTGGCGCTGCTGTTATAGTCCTATCACTCGCGTCTTTAATGTTGGCGCTGCTGTTATAGCCGTATCACTCCCGTCTTAAATGTTGGTGCTGCTGTTATAGCCGTATCACTCCCGTCTTAAATGTTGGCGCTGCTGTTATAGTCCTATCACTGGCGTCTTTAATGTTGGCGCTGCTGTTATAACCCTATCACTCCCGTCTTTAATGTTGGCGCGTGTTAAAGCCCTATCACTCGCGTCTTAAATGTTGGCGCTGCTGTTAAAGCCATATCACTCCCGTCTTAAATGTTGGCGCTGCTGTTATAACCCTATCACTCGCGTCTTTAATGTTGGCGCTGCTGTTATAGCCCTATCACTCGCGTCTTAAATGTTGGCGCTGCTGTTAAAGCCGTATCACTCCCGTCTTAAATGTTGGCGCTGCTGTTATAGTCCTATCACTCGCGTCTTTAATGTTGGCGCTGCTGTTATAGCCCTATCACTCCCGTCTTAAATGTTGGCGCTACTGTTATAGTCCTATCACTCGCGTCTTTAATATTGGCGCTGCTGTTATAGTCCTATCACTCGCGTCTTTAATGTTGGCGCTGCTGTTATAGCCCTATCACTCCCGTCTTAAATGTTGGCGCTGCTGTTATAGTCCTATCACTCGCGTCTTTAATATTGGCGCTGCTGTTATAGCCCTATCACTCGCGTCTTTAATGTTGGCGCTGCTGTTATAGCCCTATCACTCGCGTCTTTAATGTTGGCGCTGCTGTTAAAGCCATATCACTCCCGTCTTGAATGTTGGCGCTGCTGTTATAGTCCTATCACTCGCGTCTTTAATGTTGGCGCTGCTGTTATAGCCGTATCACTCCCGTCTTAAATGTTGGCGCTGCTGTTATAGCCTTATCACTCCCGTCTTAAATGTTGGCGCTGCTGTTATAGTCCTATCACTCGCGTCTTTAATGTTGGCGCTGCTGTTATAGCCGTATCACTCCCGTCTTAAATGTTGGTGCTGCTGTTATAGCCCTATCACTCGCGTCTTAAATGTTGGCGCTGCTGTTATAGTCCTATCACTCGCGTCTTTAATGTTGGCGCTGCTGTTATAGCCCTATCACTCGCGTCTTTAATGTTGGCGCTGCTGTTATAGTCCTATCACTCGCGTCTTTAATGTTGGCGCTGCTGTTATAGTCCTATCACTCGCGTCTTTAATGTTGGCGCTGCTGTTATAGCCTTATCACTCGCGTCTTAAATGTTGGCGCTGCTGTTATAGTCCTATCACTCGTGTCTTTAATGTTGGCGCTGCTGTTATAGCCATACCACTCGCGTCTTAAATGTTGGCGCTGCTGTTATAGTCCTATCACTCGCGTCTTTAATGTTGGCGCTGCTGTTATAGTCTTATCACTCGCGTCTTTAATATTGGCGCTGCTGTTATAGTCCTATCACTCGCGTCTTTAATGTTGGCGCTGCTGTTATAGTCTTGTCACTCGCGTCTTTAATATTGGCGCTGCTGTTATAGTCCTATCACTCGCGTCTTTAATGTTGGCGCTGCTGTTATAGTCCTATCACTCGCGTCTTTAATGTTGGCGCTGCTGTTATAGCCCTATCACTCGCGTCTGAAATGTTGGCGCTGCTGTTATAGCCCTATCACTCGCGTCTTTAATGTTGGCGCTGCTGTTATAGCCCTATTACTCGCGTCTTTAATGCTGGCGCTGCTGTTATAGTCCTATCACTCGCGTCTTTAATGCAGGCGCTGCTGTTATAGCCCTATCACTCGCGTCTTTAATGTTGGCGCTGCTGTTATAGTCCTATCACTCGCGTCTTTAATGTTGGCGCTGCTGTTATAGCCTTATCACTCGCGTCTTAAATGTTGGCGCTGCTGTTATAGTCCTATCACTCGCGTCTTAAATGTTGGCGCTGCTGTTATAGTCCTATCACTCGCGTCTTTAATGTAGGCGCGTTTATAGCCTATCACTCGCGTCTTTAATGTTGGCGCTGCTGTTATAGTCTTATCACTCGCGTCTTTAATATTGGCGCTGCTGTTATAGTCCTATCACTCGCGTCTTTAATGTTGGCGCTGCTGTTATAGTCATATCACTTGCGTCTTTAATGTAGGCGCTGCTGTTATAGCCCTATCACTCGCGTCTTTAATGTTGGCGCTGCTGTTATAGCCCATCGCTTTAATGTTGGCGCTGCTGTTAAGTCCTATCACTCGCGTCTTAAATGTTGGCGCTGCTGTTATGGCCCTATCACTCGCGTCTTTAATGTTGGCGCTGCTGTTATAGCCCTATCACTCGCGTCTTTAATGTTGGCGCTGCTGTTATAGCCTATCACTCGCGTCTTTAATGTTGGCGCTGCCGTTATAGCTCTAACTCTGTACTGTGATAGCCGTTCGGTCTCTGCACGTCTTAGATCTGGCGCTGAGCGCAGCGATAGGTCTCACACCATCAGAACTCAATATTAGCTTTAGCACCGAACTATTTTTTTTTCTCTCGCTCTTATCTCAATAGTTCGATATATTTCTTTCTGATGCACGTGCAAACAACTATTTTTCAATGATAAAAAATACTGTTCAAGTGGGCTTTTTTTCCCACTTTTTTTATTTGTAACCATCATTTGGAAGTTGAAAAGATATAAAATATCAAATGACAATTGAAATTATGAACAAGGTGAACATTGTCAGTTTATTTTTTAAATGATGGCTTCTTCACGGTAGGCCTTTTTTATCATTTTAAAATTCCTTTTACTAGGCCTTACAAAGCTTTAAATCGCTAAAACCCTTATCTGGTTCGCATTAATTTTTTATTGCACACTTTAACGAATACGTTAATAAAACATTAATTTTAATAGTGTGAGTTTTTTTGCTAATCGAAGTCTTTTGTAGTTTTTCAAAAATAATGTCATCAATACTTCTAACTGATAAGGTATACACAGTCTAGGCGGTGTGACAGTGAACAACCGAATCTTTTTAAGGACTATCTCAATTAAGCCTAATGATAACTTCTATGACGAGTAGCCGCAATTGCCCCATATTGATGCGGTAACACCGATTGCTTCAATTTAAACGCGTATTTTTTGCAAGCGTCCCCTTTTTTATAAAAAGGCAAAGTATGCTCCTTTAAAGGAATGACGGTTTTCGTATCGAAAGAGAAGGGGAAAAAGGTTTTAAAAAAACAGCCGGCCTTTGCAGAAGTCTGCAAGAAAGTTTTAGTGTGTTCTAGCACACTGTAAAACACGCGTTGCTTGTGCACCATTGTCACAGTGGTTGCTTTAATATCCTCTCCTGATTAGTTTATGCTAAATTGTAATTTATTTTAGCTCGATTGTGAAGAAAGCTTGGAGCTTATTGAGTCACTGTCGAGTCCGTTTCCTGGAAAAACCAGTACTGGTGTCATATGAGGAGGTACGGTCGTGACCTTGGTGGGGTTCGAACCCGCAACCTCCGGGATGAGCGGCAGACACCTTAATCTCTACACCACCGATCCTTTTTATAGGGTATTGGACTTTATGAACAAATCAAATCGAGCATCTGTGACCTTAAGACGAACATGCACTTTATTCGGCATCTACATTGAATAGTGTTTGAAATGTATGTTTCATATTTTACGGGTCGTACCGATTATACCTCGAACGAGGTTGGTGGACCTAATAAGCACAATTACAAAAGTTTCATATTTTCATGCATTTCGTTTTTCAGTATCAGTTACTTTTTATTGGTGAACTCAGTGTAAAATAACTTCAATAACAGAGAAGAAGTCATAAAATTACAGAGAAAAAACGTAATGACAAATCTTGAATAGAATTTACAAAGCTGATTTTGTGTTCATACAGCGCAAAAGTGTTTGCAACGCATTAACTCGCTACTATACCTCATCCCCGTTTCAAGTTTGTGTCCGACAAATACTGGTTTGTCTGTATTCTCTTGATATTAACTTTTTCTCGAATTTCAAGATGACCTTTCGTGTCAAAATTTGTGAAATGGTTTGACATATCTGGGCACCAAAAACTGGACAATGCATGCCAAAGACGGCCGTCATTAATCAAAATGACATCGCTGGTGTTATATAAAACGTCAAAATTAAGATTTTATTATTATTAATATTATTAAAGCTGAAAATACCTTATCAAAATTTGCCAGAGAGTTTTCCCACAGAAATAAAAAAAATTACTGCATAAGCTGTAAATGTAACACGAGAAAACACAATATGACAGAGACCGGATGTAATCCGTTTCTATGTAATCCGGTCTATGAGGCGCCCAGACGGTGACCATTGTGATTATCACAGCATTTATTTTATCACGGACACCTGAAACAGCTAATGGGTCTTGCAATAAGACCGATAAAAATGTAAACTGACCACGTCCGTATGAAAGCAACCTTTACTTCTTTTATTATTTATATTTCTTTGACGTTAGACACCTGGCTTTTTACACAAGTATTTACGTACTCACTGAAATAGAACAGTGAAAAATATGGGAAAATTATACCAAACTTTTCTTTTAAATGTTAAGTCGCTTTAAACAATAACGTGTCGTGCGACAATTCAGGTGATCACCTTATCTCAGCCATCTGTGCTTTGCTTTGAGGTCCGACACTAGTTCGGCAAGCTTTTCCTCTCTAGTCCGGCAAGGTCTTCTTCTCTGGTCCGACAAGCTCTTCTTCTCTGGTCCGGCATGCTCTTCCACACTGGTCCAGCAAGCTCTTCCTCTCTATTCTTGCATGATCTTCCTCTCTTGTCCGACAAGCTCTTCCTCTCTGGTCCGGCAAGCTTTTCCTCTGGTCCAGCAAGCTCTTCCTCTCTATTTTGGCAAGCTCTTCCTCTCTTGTCCGGCAAGCTCTTCCTCTCTGGTCCTGCAAGCTCTTCATCTGGTCCGGTATGCTTGTCGTATCTAGTCTGGTAAGCTCTACCTCTCTAGCCTGGTAAGCTCTTTCTCTCGTGTCCGGCAAGCTCTTCATCTCGTCCGGCAAGCTCTTACTCTCTAGTCCGGCAAACTCTTCTTCTCTTGTCCGACAAGCTCTTCCTCACTTTTCGGCAATCTCTTCCTCTTGTCCGGCAAGGTCTTCTTTTCCTAGTCCGGCAAGCTCGTCTTCTCTGGTCCGACAAGCTCTTCCTCTTTAGTCCGGCAAGCTCTTCCTCTCTTGTCCGGCAAGCTCTTCCTCTTTAGTCTGGCAAGTACTTCCTATCGTGTCCGGCATGCTCGTCCTCTCTTGTCCGGCATGCTCTTCCTTTCTTGTCCTACATGCTCTTCCTCTTTAGTCCGGCATGCTCCTCCTCTTTAGTCCGGCAAGCTCTTCCTCTCTTGTCCTACATGCTTTTCCTCTCTTGGCCGGCATGCTCTTCCTCTCTTGTCCGGCATGCTCTTTCTCTCTTGTCCGGCAAGCTCTTCCTCTTTAGTCAGGCAAGCTCTTCCTCTCTTGTCCGGCGTGCTCCTCCTCTCTTGACCGGCCAGCTCCCTTTTTAGTCCGGCAAGCTCTTCCTCTCTTGTCCGGCATGCTCTTCCTGTATTATCCGGCATGCTCTTCCTGTCTTGTCCGGCGAACTCATTATCTCTAGTCCGGCAAGCTCTTCTTCTTTTGTTTTTTTAAGCTCTTCCTTTCCGGTCCGGCAAGCTCTTCCTCGTTCCTTACTTCCTCTCAAGGTTATTAATACAGATGATTTGCAAACCAGTTGTGGAGCGCGGATAAGTTGGATGAAAAAAAAACGCATACGTTCTTAAAAAACATAAATTTAATAACTTCATTAAAAGTAGGATTTTTGTTTCAAAGTAGCCTGCGAGGGATGCTGCCCACGTTACCTTTGAAGTACCAGCATTCAGTGTCTTCAGTTTTCTTTCTCGTTTCGTGACAGCGTATACCTAAGCAAATATTACTGTTTACACTACAAATAAAGATATAATCATATTAGATAACAAGATTCTTTATTTCTCATTATTTAAAAATTAGAGTTTTCTAAAGTGGCGTATCGTGTTTTGAATTATTTCATGCAGTGATACAGGCCTTCAAAGAGCTTGTTATCTTGTCAGTAAATCTAGACTGGGTTACAACCTCAAATGGGAATTAACAATTTACATGCCTATGAATGGTACTCCGTTTACTGTCTTTTTGTATTTTGTAAATCTAGATTAATCTAGAGGTATAGTCATCTGTTACGATGATGAACGAGGCAGGGTTTCATACACAGGCGACATCGTAAAGTATTTCATTCATGACTCTGCTAACTATATAGATACGTAAAGATACTAATAGTTTAACGCCATTTTCGGAATTTTAGAATTATTTATGAAATGACATCACGCGAGAGATAAGAAAGAAAATGCATGTATTTCATTTATTATCCAATAATTTGGTACAGATTTGGTATCAGAGTAACAAGAACTATATTTTCTTTTAGAAATTATACACCATTTGCCATATTATCATCAAGTTTTACAACACTTTTATGAAATAATCAGATAGTATTACAATGTTCATGTACTTTTTTGACCATGTTCAGTTTTGAACATCAAAGTTTTAAAGAAAAAATCAACATTTTCTAGAAATGAGGCATGCCTTTTTGTATATTTATAATCATCTATAACATTTTGGGAACAGCATGCCAAAATTTCACAATGTTTTACCGTCTCTATTCAAAATAATAAGAGTTTGAAAATTTCCATCGGCGATTTTAGCCGGGTCTGCAAGTAATAAAATCTTCAAATAAGCTAATACTTATGTGTAAAAAATATTTAATTTCATTTTAGTCTAAAAGCAATATAAACATTTGTAGACAACCTAGGCTAGTGCATTAAAACTGAAGAGTTTCAAGTGGAGGTTTTTATTAGGAGTCTACTACTTTAAGCACGAAATTATACACATATTTCGTAAAATAAATTTTCATACCTATAGATACTGGGGGATGGGTCATATGAATAATATTAGAATATAAAATAAAAATATGATAAAAGGATTCGATGAATTGCCGCACGTGCAATATGAAATTTCCAACGTGCAGTGTCAGTTTTTTTCAAAATTATCTTTTTAAAGAAACTGAATTAACCGAATTGTACATGTTAATTATTCATGTGCTGACAGCCTCTGACTTCGTATTAAACTACCGTTTGTAAATCATCACATAGGGTTAAACCTGTCAAAGTCTTTGTTCACAATACACACATATAATACAGCAATTAGCAATTGTCATAGAACACGTATATTAATGACAAAAATATATATCAAATCACTGAAGCACCTCGTCCGGTGACATAAAAATAGGCAGCTCACGCGCCGGGCGTTGTTTATGGTAGTAATTCCCGCCTATTGCACGCGCTTTGCAGACGATAAGGCACCCCAACGTAACGGGGAATGATTTGTCACAGAAAAACGCGTTAAACGATTAAATACATTGTTTCGTCATTGCGTGTGGTCATACTTATTAACGAATATTTAATATCAAAAATATTAATAATATTTTTAAAAGAATAATTAAAAGCTAACAGCTTGCCTTGATATATATCGATCCGCGACTTTACCTTTTGTTTTTTTTTATTGTACACCGAAAATGACATCTTGTCTAAAAAATAACTTTGGCCTTTGTGTGTCACATACCGCGACAATAGTTTTCCAGAAGTCAGTCTCCTTTCACCTTGTAGATTTTTATCTCTTCTAATTTTTTGTTTTCATACATGTGCGCCCTCTTAAAACCACTTTTTCACCAGATAGACTTTATTCTTTTACCTTCCGCTCCAAAGATAATTAAATTCATTATTGATAAATATAAAGTGCACTTTAATATTAAAGTCCAAGGAGCACTTTAAATGTACTCGTATAAAATAATGAATTTACTGGTAGACTGATAGAGCTATGTTCTAAACCATGTTGACATATGTTTGTTTTTTGTATATAATATAACTTATAAATATATTTCAAATTTGAAAAGAAACGTTAGGAAGCTGTATGATATCTTTCTTGCTAATGTTATCCTGAGGTACAAGTTTTTTTACATCCTGTGGCTTTAAATCAGCTACATTAACTCTATATGGTGAGCGTTTTTTCGGCGTAGCTGAATGGGCTGGATTTTGACCTACGTTTGGGACCAATCAAATGTTGCGAATGGAAGCGAATTTGTATACGATCCTCTTGATCACGTGATCACTTCATTTTATATACTGCTGTTCCCTTTGTTGACAATGGTCTTTATTCACAGGTGTCCACTCAATATTGTGCATGTTTTTCTCCATGATAGTCTTTATTTACAGGGTGGTCTTTATCACAGGGTTGACTGTATGTTGTACGGCTTGTTTTTATTTCCATCTTCAAAAAAGAAAAGTAACTCTGCATATAAGTCATATCTTCATTCATTGTGGTTTAGTTTATACTAATTTATTTAAGCTCGACTTTGATGAAAGCTTTAAGCTTATCGAGTCACTCTCGAGCCCGCTTCCTGAAAAAACCCAGAACTGGTGTCATATGAGGAGGTACGGTCGTAACCCCAGTGGGGCTAAACGTAGTTTAATCGGATCATTTGATCATGATGGGGTATTGTCCACACAAGGATCTGAAATACACGGAATTCAGAACAGATTGGTTCATTGGTAATTTGTTGGTAATTTGTTAGTAATTTGTACGTTTTCTAAGCCGAATCTCAAATAATCTGAAACATGCAAGGACTAGCAAAAGCCGATGTAGAATTTGCGGGTTTGTTTTACTTTTTAAAACATGATTTTAAAGACTGTGATTTCTTATTTCTATGCACTTTTTATTTTCTATCAAAATTTTGAATAATTTGGTCTTGGAGTAGGGGAAGATCCGCCTCCGCTGTCAGCTAGTTAACGTCGCTGAATCGGTTAATCAGCGTCATGGATTCGAGCCCGCCACCGACCTCGCTGTATATGTTTGAAAGTTGGCAGTTTCTAACGGAGAATGGAGCCGGGTTGTAAATAAATTAAATACTGTTTGAACGGGCGCTAAACCCCCTATAGAAAAAAGGGAAGAGGAAGCTGTATACATATAGAACAATTTAAACTTTAAACTCTACTTGATGTTGTTCGGCAATGACTTTTAGACGATTGTATTTGTCCAAATATTTATTTAACTAATTTAATTTCAAAAGTGTTACAAGACATAAAGTAATAAACTTTATTTATATTACACCCTGCAAATTGGTTTTCAAACTATCAAATATTTAATGTAATCAGAAGGCATAACCGTATCTAATATCAATATGTCCTTACAAATTCTAAATATTTAATATTTACCGTATTCTTTCGCTAATTTTTTAACTTCGCTTTGACAGCAACAGCAGATTACTTCCGCGAGATTTCTCGATTTCCATTTATTTGTCGTTTTAAACACATCAAAGAGCGGTTACATCTGTCTGATTAAATTGCTATAAGGTGGGTGTCCAGTGGTTCACAGCGGGAAAGGTATAACGAACGAATAATGCAAATCGAATTTCCTTTCTGCTTGAAAAAAATATATCTATACCAGTAACTTCAGGTGAAGGATCCTTGGTCCCAGAACTAGGGCACACACCCGATTTACTTCCGGTATACTTAAACCATTACAGTCGCAGTGATTGCAAAGCCTTGTCCCCAGCAGGCTAAAATGGGTCTTGTGACTCTTTGTTGGTTTTAAGTGGTTCGTGGTGATTTTAGGGCGATGGCGTCTCGGTTCGTCTATCACTCTACAAGTGCGTGTGTTTTATGGCCATAAACAAGTTAACATATTCGCCAAGGGTCACCAAAACTGTCTTGCAACCTTAAAAAGCTTGTCGGTGAGAACGATGTACAATATAGATATAAAGGTTTTGACCGAAAATAACAAATATCCATAGAAATTATTTCGAAGGAATAAAAATAATACCTCTACAATGTATTTGCAACGTTACTAGATTATACAATCCAGCGTTGACCACCCTAGCCGGTAGGGCTCGGTTTTCGGTAGTCGTCCAGTGAGGTGTTTTACTGTTGGGCTTATTGTCGCTTTATCGAATAAGCCCAGATTAAATCTAAGTAGTTTTTCATCACGTGCTCTAAGTTATTTTGCATGCATTTTGCGTGCATCATAAAATATGATACTTTAGTATTTTAAAATTTTAATGCAAATATTTATGATATGAGTTCACTCCCTTCAATACTCTATGAATGTGAGTTAGTCTTTTGTTTGTTCTGTATATGGGGAATTTAAACTCGAATACTTGCTACTATAATTATTCGATGAAATTCGATGAAATTCGATGAAATATAGAATTTGACTGCATGTTCTTTTAACGCATGAGTGTTAAAAATATTTTATTTAAAGGACACTGAGAGATTCCACAACTGGCATATCTGAACAAGTAACAACGATAAAGCCAAAGGAGTACAACTTATACGACCAGATTGCACACTTGGTCTATTTTGGACTTATACGTAGAAAAATGATGATTTATTAACTAATAGCTATTCTCGGGTAATACGACAAAATAAGGTTATGATATTAACTTATAATCCGTTTCCGTACGACAATCTGCTGTTCATATGGTGTGCAAGACTAGACAATATTATATGTACGCTTATGAAAATGAAAGGTATTTCACCATACGACCATCCGGTTATAGATGTAAATTTAAACAAATAGACACAAAGTATTATACAACTGGACAATGGAGTAACCTTTACAAAATCAGATTGATAAATTGGACAATAGACTACCGCTGAAGTCAAGTGTTTCTATTATTGTAAGTGAAAACGGACACCGTTGTCGGGGATTTATCAAACGCTTTAACGGTTCTGCATCAGTACTGTGCGGATACAATTATATGGTGTGCGGTCCTTACGTAAAGTGTGGATGATCAACATACAAGTGTGAAAATCGTAGGTAAATGTGAGAAGGCAGACATCGAGAACGGAAAAGCAAACAACGGTGTCTCGACGGAGATCAACACTGTCTAAAGATTTCTGAATCTTTCTTCAACACACAATATAGCATGGTTGTTTTCTTGAATGAAAAATAATAACGAAAACTACTGTGATTTCTTGTAAAATATGCAACATGGCAAGTAGTAACACAACATCCCCTTTAATACCATCTATATACCCTTATATATTGACAAATCTGCTCGCATAATGCTCTTAAAAAAGAAATGTACAACCATTTCACAGCCGAAATTCGAAAATATTATCAAAGAAAAAAGATAATTATTTTCTGAAATAAGACTGAAATAATTAATTAACTCAGTCACACTTTAAAAAATTCACAAAAAGACATTGATTTTATAATGCACCAAGCTGAATTTTAATAAAAGCATTTTTCACTAATTAAAAAAAATCGCTTTGTTAAATGTAACTTAGAGTGTCTTTATAACTTAGTGCTCATGTCCTACCGACTTCTTCAAAACCCGACCCCCTCCCGTCGTTTTTATTTTAAGGAAAGCCGACATCAGCGTAAAAAGAAAAGTTTTAGAAGTAAAAAAAATCCATAATAATGTTGTCAGGTTAACTGTGCAAGGTACGAAATAATAAGACTTGTTAAAATGTATATACCAATATCGATTGTATCTACTGTCGCATTAATGTAACACACGTACCATAATGACAGCTCGATTTGCCGTTTTGGGTTCAATTACTATGCTTTTAAATTGAAATTATATATGATTTTTTGATACAGATAATCTGGTATATCGCAGTCTATCTATTTCGTACCATCATATTGACGTATATATCATGTAAGGTATAGCAAAATGATTTTACTAAATGGGTTTGTATTAGAAGGATATGTGAGTATTCACTGTAACCGTGTACCTTGAGTTTATGTTATACCGAAAACACGTGCATTTTTAGGAAAATTCGAAAAACGCACGCCTGATCTGTCGTACATTATCGGCACTCTCCGGTAAAGTTCGGAAACAGAAAATCACCGATATGTGTTCAATGCATTCTTCTCTGCTTAAAGCATACTGAACGCATATGTCTTCTTGCAATAATAATAATAATAATAATAATAATAATAATAATAATAATAATAAATGAAAAATAAATAGATAAAAACTAATATAATAATGAGTTTTGTAATTATTATTTTTATCATTTTCATCATCATTTTTAAATAGATAGCTACATAAAAAAATACATTAATTGAAGGTGTATAAGTTTATTAAAGTCTCACTATACATGATACAAAATATCACAGATTTAAATATATACACATACTATCATGCAAACCTTTCTATATAGAAATATGAGAGACTATATGACAATAAATAAGACAGATATTCTCAACGATATTATTTACATAGTAAAACTATGTAACCACTGCTAATCTAGAATTTAAAGACGACCTAGAAAAGGGAGAGATTTAAAAACTGACCATGGAGGGAAAAGCACTAAAGCGCAATTAAGAAATGTACGGACTAAAATAAGAGAGAGATAAATACTGACCAAGAAGGGAAAAGCACTAAAGCGCAATTAAGAAATGTACGGGCTAAAATAAGAGAAAGATAAATACTGATCAAGGAGGGAAAAGCACTAAAGCGCAATTAAGAAACGTACGGCCTTAAATAAGAGAGAGATAAATACTGATCAAGGAGGGAAAAGCACTAAAGCGCAATTAAGAAATGTATGGCCTAAAATAAGAAAGAGATAAATACTGATCAAGGAGGGAAAAGCACTAATTTAGCGCATTGAAGAAATGTACGGCCTAATATAAGAGAGATAAAAACTGATCAAGGAGGGAAAAGCACTAAAGCGCAATTAAGAAATATACGGCCTAAAATAAGAGAGAGATAAATACTGATCAAGGAGGGAAAAGCACTAATTTAGCACAATTAAGAAATGTACGGCCTAAAATAAGAGAGAGATAAATACTGATCAAGGAGGGAAAAGCACCAATTTATCGCAATTAAGAAATGTACGGCCTAAAATATGAGAGAGATAAAAACTGATCAAGGAGGGAAAAGCACTAAAGCGCAATTAAGAAATGTACGACCTAAAATAAGAGAGAGATAAATACTGATCAAGGAGTGAAAAGCACTAATCTAGCGCAATTAAGAAATGTACGGCCGAAAATAAGAGAGAGATAAATTCTGATCAAGAAGGGAAAAGCACTAAAGCGCAATTAAGAAATGTACGACCTACAATAAGAGAGAGATAAATACTGATCAAGAAGGGAAAAGCACTAAAGCACAATTAAGAAATGTTCGGCCTAAAATAATAGAGAGATAAATACTGATCAAGGAGGGAAAAGCACTAAAGCGCAATTAAAAAATATACGGACTAAAATAAGAGAGAGATAAATACTGATCAAGGAGGGAAAAGCACTAAAGCGCAATTAAGAAATATACGGCCTAAAATAAGAGAGAGATAAATACTGACAAAGGAGGGAAAAGCACTAATTTAGCACAATTAAGAAATGTACGGCCTAAAATAAGAGAGAGATAAATACTGATCAAGGAGGGAAAAGCACTAATTTATCGCAATTAAGAAATGTACGGCCTAAAATATGAGAGAGATAAAAACTGATCAAGGAGGGAAAAGCACTCAAGCGCAATTAAGAAATGTACGACCTAAAATAAGAGAGAGATAAATACTGATCAAGGAGTGAAAAGCACTAATCTAGCGCAATTAAGAAATGTACGGCCGAAAATAAGAGAGAGATAAATTCTGATCAAGAAGGGAAAAGCACTAAAGCGCAATTAAGAAATGTACGACCTAAAATAAGAGAGAGATAAATACTGATCAAGAAGGGAAAAGCACTAAAGCGCAATTAAGAAATGTTCGGCCTAAAATAATAGAGAGATAAATACTGATCAAGGAGGGAAAAGCACTAAAGCGCAATTAAGAAATATACGGACTAAAATAAGAGAGAGATAAATACTGATCAAGGAGGGAAAAGCACTAAAGCGCAATTAAGAAATATACGGCCTAAAATAAGAGAGAGATAAATACTGATCAAGGAGGGAAAAACACTAATTTAGCACAATTAAGAAATGTACGGCCTAAAATAAAAGCGAGATAAATACTGATCAAGGAGGGAAAAGCACTAAAGCGCATTTAAAAAATGTACGGCCTAAAATAAGAGAGAGATAAATACTGATCAAGGAGGGAAAAGCACTTAAGTTCAATTAAGAAATGTACGACCTAAAATAAGAGAGAGATAAATACTGATCAAGGGGGAGGGGAGGGGGGCGGCACTAAAGCGCAATTAAGAAATGTTCGACAAAAGCATTCATTGATCTTTATGAACTGCAAGTAACCTTGCAACATTACTGAGAAATCGTTACTGTCGTAGCGTGAAAACACACTCATTTTTAAAAAATGAATTTAAAAAAATGTATCATTTTATCCAATGCTGAATCTTCTACTCTTCACGTTCCGATCATGAATAAAATGTCACGGGTTTTATTGCATGTCATTGTAACGGCTGTTCCATAGCAACATCTTTTAATAATATTTTCAAATTATGCAAATTTTTTCATGTCAAATCAATTTTTTTAATCTGCGCAAGTGTCCGATTGCTTGCGAATTTTTAGATTTTGAAACATTGTTTACTTTTCCATTTGGTGTAAAAATTAACTAGATTTTTTGTTTCCACGACTTAATCACTACAGATTTATGGCGATGAATTGCTGTTTTAAATAAGAATAATATCTCACGGTTTATCAAAAGCAACACTGTGGAAAACTGAGAGACTCGGGGGAAACTGGACGGGAATTCGACACCACCTCGCATGATTTGCTTGACGTTATCGCTATATACCTTGTCCGAATGTTTTCAAATGGAAACAGTTTAGCAATTATCACCGTACTGCGAGAATTATCATATACCCTCAATTTTAACCTTCTGACAAACTTTAATTTAATCCATGACTATTTTGTATTAAATATTATAAAACAGGATAGAATGATAATATCTTAGGGGATGAAGTGGAATTAAAATGCAAATGCATAAGTAAACTTTGAAACTTAATAAGGTATCGTCGCACCATCATCTTTATCTGTCAAAGTTATTTTTCTTCCTTTCTTTTTCAACGTCATGGGTGGCACCTAAAGGTCAGACATTGATGGGAAAACGGGAATTATTTATTTGTATTAGATACTCGATATTTATGAATATTTGTCTGGAACTTTTCAATTTTCAATTTTCAAAACAACACGCGCAATACTTAATAAATATTCAAAATGTATTCATTAATACATTAATGAATAGATATTTAGTGGCCGAGAAGGTGGGTGAGCGTTCAGGCAAGGGCGGTTTGAGCTGTCGGCACTTTCGTCTCACACGCCGCAGACGATAAATATTTTGGAACTAAAATTATTTTATAATATCATCATACATCCTCGAATATTACATTGCTGTCCGTGAGCTAACTACCAATAAACGATGATAACAATGTTGCGTCATGTTCATTAAGTTTTATATCTTAACAGTCTCATTTTCAACTCGACATCTAATTCCTATCTAAAATAATCAATTGTATGGCCTGAAATTTCGGTTGGCTTTTGTAATAAGGTATATCTATTTATTTATGTATCTAAAATGAATTACATTTTGAATACTGATTAAGAATTACTGTTTGGAGCGACTATCATGCATTAGTTTGTTGAAATAAATTAAAGATTCATAATTATCTATTAAAATTTGCTGTGGGGGTATAGGGGGGGGGGGGGTTATATTAAAAAAAATTCTGTTACGTAGAAAGAATCTTGTTTGTAGCTTTTTCGAATAGATAATTATGTATCTTGAACTTATTATAACAAGCTAGTACATGAAAGTTTCAAAATACAGGTAGGTACTGTCGTCCCAAACAGTCACCAGTGGCCGGTTTAATTGAATCACATCACAGTCTACAGCTTAACCCTTACCTTACAAAATTTCTAAAATGGACTCACCCGACTTTCAATTTGGACATTGCCATTTACTGTTCAAAGTGATGAAAATAAGGAATAACGCACCACCTTAATTTGTGAAAGCCGATCATGATCTGCACTGGTTTCAAGGACGAATTACTTGCCGCCGCCAGGGTTAGAGCTCACGGAAGTCTATTTACTAGGTTGTAAGAAAATTTGAAGAATGAGATTTTTAAACGAAATTTAAAACGCTGCTGATGTTTGATACCTGACATTGGTGTTATTATAAATGTGAATGAAATGAAGACGGCCTCATTCCGTGTAAGGAGCTGATTACACCATTTGATAACATTGTGACATTTTTGTAATTACCTAATTAAGGGGTTTTATAAAGCATATTGGGTTACATCCTTTTAAAGATGTAAATATCCTACATTTTGAAAAGATAGTTTAGATAGAAATTAAATATGTTTTATGATTTGATTCTAATGTCGGTTAGTGACTGGTATTTGGACGCACCGCATGGGACCACCCTTTAGACAGAATATCTGTATTTTTAATGTAAAATCATGGCAAACGTCTGGATTCGAACTTGTACCGTGCTAACAGCATTCTGCAACTACAACAATCCCTTAGAAAGGCAGGTGTAAAATAGCTTCCGACAGTTTTGAATTATAAACAGCCCGGGATTCAAACTTGCGACCAGATCCTAAGACAAGGCTTTTTTATATTTGCAACAACTACACCAGTCCGTCAACTGCCGGACTTGCAGACCTGAACTATTACAGTGGTTAAATATATCTATAGAGTAAGGTGCAGAAGTAAATTAAACTTAGACTCAGTGGTCACGGACTGTATGGCTTTATTTCATTTAAGTTTGGTTTAACGCCTGTTGTAACGCCAAATGTATTTGAACTACGCAGATAGGCTAATTACCCAACCATTGCTGGGACTCGAACCAATGGCACTCATGGTACTTAGTCAGTGAAAGGTTGGAGAAATTTACACCTTAAGATGAGGGAAACTGCACCGTGGTTTCGACATTTCGTTTTGTTTTTAAATTCCAAGATTGCTTCATGGCTATGTGTGTCCACCGTAGAAACCAATTAATGCAGAAAGTAAGTGAGACACCGTAATCGGGTCTCTGGTGTCACAGGAATCAACAGAATTGGATCGCAACGTCTACGATCCTTTGTTTCGACGCGTGTAAAGCAGGTTTTACTTATAATTATTTTAAGATAGGTTGCGGGTTTCTTTGAAAAAATACAAACATGGCATAATCGGAAAGGCCTAAAAAAATTATATTAC
This sequence comes from Saxidomus purpurata, assembly GCA_022818135.1. Classification (NCBI taxonomy): domain Eukaryota; kingdom Metazoa; phylum Mollusca; class Bivalvia; order Venerida; family Veneridae; genus Saxidomus; species Saxidomus purpurata. The sequence goes on along the minus strand of JAFMSR010000013.1, from coordinate 16,070,417 downwards.
ATTATAAATATTATAAGAATTGGACAACTTTGAATTTTTTTCTCGAGAAAACCCACGAGCTTCCTTAAATCCTTAAAATGGTCGTCTGTATATGACAAGGTAAGCAACTCGTGTAAAATAAAACAGTAGTCTAAAAAGGGTTACCTATACTGAATGAGTTTAGAAATTATAATATCTGTATTTTGTGCATACATGGTTTTAAATACACTAAATAATTTACATTATGCGTACTTAATACAACCATTTACTGCTTCAAAAGCACAATCCTTAGACTCTGAGATTGACATTAATAGACCAATAATATTTGACTTGACTGTAAATTTGCATATATCAAAACAATTTTATCATTTTCTGAGAGAATGTGTAATTAACAAACATGAAATGATAATTACTCAGAAGAGACTTATTTTATAGAAAAAATTCCCTTATTTTACACTATTCAGTGCGAGTTTCCTTTTCTTGGTCGGTATAATTTACATTTTCTGAGTAGTTTTGGTTGCCAGTGACATAAGGAATCACCACGCATTCTATCCTTATCAAGCAATAACTGTCGAGGTGAGGGATCGAACTCAGGACTGTTCATTAACGTCAGGGTGTTTTGTCAGTAACTGCATAATTATTCACGTGACTGCTATTTTTAAATCAGAGAGTGATTGTGTCAGTGTTATGGAATGATTGTTTGAAAAATTGTCACCACACAAAAATGTATTGTTGATTTCCACCCGGCCCCCGAAAATATATAAAACTGGATCAAGAGACTAAAATATCCGATATGCGTGCACGGTTGTTTATCTTGGATGCAGACTAAGTACAGAAGCACTAAAAGGCGGTCGTGTGTGTAAACTGGCTTTAAAGAGTAAACATTTAACCCAGTCATTTTGGCCAATAATCTACAAATTCAATTATTCACATGACTGGCTGACTTTGGTACCAGTTTAGTTTAAACAGTATTTATTTCAGAAAGATAATACATCAAGTATGACAATTTGTAAAAAAACATTTTAACAGTAATATACACATAAGTTATCAGTTGTATTAGGATTTGTAAACAAGCCCTTTAAAGGCTTATATGAATACAGCTCCTTGTACCAGTTTAACACATAATTTAATAAAAAATGTTTTTGTTCGTACAGTTTAACTTCGTTCGCTCGAACTCGAAAATATATATTTGCGTATTTCAGCTAATACGGTTAAACAATGCTGTATCTCTCCGCGATATTTAATTTAGGTACGTGAGAGATATGGCTATGTTATAACGTTTTTTCTGTCAGGAAACGACAAACTACACATTTTGACAGGATTATGCTTATCATCACGAAAGCAAAGAGACAATCCAGTGCGCACTACTTTGTGTAAAGTGTTCGCGCTAAAAATCTGCCGCTAGGTGTCTGTGGTGATTCCCACCAAATTTCCTAGTTCGCCAGTAGGCGGCCACCTTAAAAATTGAGATCAGGAAGGTAATAGCACTGACGTTTTGGATAAATAATTTACTGATTTTGTGTATTTTCTTAATACTTTTCCTCACAACCTTGTTTTCACTTCGTCTGCCTGAATGCATTTTCTAGGGCCCAAAAACTCTACCGTACCATTTCGTAAATACAGTACACTACGAACAATTTCCGTGCCTTTAACCCCAAAGTCTCAGTTAGCACTGTTATAAATTAATTGTTTCTGTACCAAGGGAATGTGTGTCATTTATTTCAGGCTAAGGTGTCATACAGGGGTGGATACAGTTATCATGACCCCGAGGACTTAACCAGAGCTAACAATTCAACGAAAGACAGTGTTTTATCAATCAGAAATGCAGCATTAGTCTACGGAGTGTCGAACACTACTTAATTGAAAGACTACATGGTAAAGTTTGTGCAGATGTTGTTAATTCCGGACCTTCTCCAATGTTCACACAAGAGACTCGTCTTGTAATAAGACATATTGAAAGTATGACAGAGGTCGGTTATGGATATATTAGACAAGAGACTGTACCCCTAGCTTCAGATTATGCTGTCAGCCTAGGAATGAGAGATAAGGAGCGCTCTCTTACTGACGGATGGTTATGTAACATACTTAACGGATGGCGAATATTAAAAGCTAAAAGACCCAGGAGTCTAGATATTGCTAGTGCAGAAGATGCAACCAGGGAGGCTGTAGCTCATTATTTTAACCAGCGTTTATCTGGTTATTAAATCACACTTACTGTACAATCACAATCGATGAGAAAGGACTCCCTTTAGTCACCTCAGATTATTGTTGGTTAGCACTCTAAGGCACAGACTGTAATATCAGGGAGGTCTCAGACAGTCACAGTGACTTGTTGGTTGTGTAAATGCAGCAGCCCATCAGATTCCTCCTTACTACATATCGGTATTCTCCAATGCTATCAGAATAGACTCTGTCTTGGATGGTGCTACAGTACACATGGGACGTCAGGAACTGTTTCACCAACAAGCCTGACCAACACTGCGATAGTTGCTGAGGAGCACTTACTTAAATATTTACCGCCTAGATCACAAGAAGAACATGTATTAGAACTCTTTGATGATCATGAAAGTCATGTGTTTCTTAATTCATTGAGCGAGCAAAATCGAAACTATTATGTTGTTGGTTTGCCACCTCATTGCACCCGGCACATTTTTCAGCCCATAGATGTTAGTTGTTTCGGCCTCTGTAAAATGGCATGGAATGTTGCCTGTCATAGTTATATGAGAGTGGATATTCAGTAACAAGGTATGGTGTGGGTTGTATTGCATGGAGCGTATATTCCTCAACATTATAATGTACCATGATAACATTCAGTCTGCATTCAAAGGTCTGGTTTCTTCCCTTAAATAAACATGCATAATCCACTGACGCAATCGAGACATGTGACAGGCCTGTACCTACTCTTGAAATTACAGTTGCAGAAAACTTATGTACATTACAGGGATAGTAAAGCTCTTACTGAAGATGTCATTACTGAGCAGATTAAGTCTCATATTGAAAAGTATGCCCCAAAGTAACAGTAGAAAAGAACTCTAATAACAAAGAAAATGATCCCGAACTGGTTACCTCTGAGGTTGCATCTAAACATAGACAAGATGCTGTGACAAAACCAAAGAGTACAGTTTTATCTCAAATAGATCACTGACAGCCCCGATGAGGACATTTTTGTAAATGTGAGATAGATAAGTGCATAGTTTGTAAAAGGTATAGCCGAGACACCAGTAATACTGCTACATATCATTATTGTAAAATGGGGCCAGCGTGTTTTAAGTAAGGGCCGAGTTCATCTGGAATTCTGCAGTCCAGTTAGAGTATAAACAAGAGGAGACAAACTAAAAAAAGAAGAACTGTACCCTATAAAATGGTTTTGAAGTTTTTGAAGTTAAAATAGTTCTGTTTGACAGTTCGACAGTTTCTAAGATTGACACATAATATCCAGTTAAAAATGAGTTTGTAGTGCATAATGAGGCAGTGTGCAGTTCCAGGCTCTTAGTGTTGCATTGGCCTGGGTCAGCTATACAGATTAGAGGTAAAATGCAGATCAAAGTGTATGGTTTCGGTTGAAAATATTAATACATGCCATACGCGAATTTTCATTGTAAACTGTTGAGATTTAGTCGTTTGATGAAAGTGAAACTAGTGACCTTGACCCTACAGTAGTGACGTAATGGCTGCCAAGTACGAAAACATGTCTGTCTGGAAGTAGCTATGAGTGCGAGTGTCATTTTGTCAGGTGATTTGAAATATTGAGAAAAAACGGTATGGATACCTTATATCATTGAGCTTGTTTTCTTGATTTACAGTGTTTCTAGAGTCAGCAGTTTGCAGTTTGTTCCAGCATTTACGGTCAATTTTCAGTTGTAATGTTAACCATAGCAAATTGTTTTATTTTTGTGGTCAGATTTCGCGAAATTGGAAAACACAAAATGCTGAACCGGTGGATGAAGATTTTGTTGTTGGACAGAAATTACTGACAGTTTTTATTGAGTCACACATGATCATGCTATAATGCACTATATTTGTTTCAGGGTCTAGAATGTGGTTTTGAAAGTTGCGGAGTCGAGTGTCGTGCGCAAAGCCAAGAAAACTGTACTTTTGATATGAACTACAGTAAGGAAACTACTCTAAGGTGGACAGAAACCAGGTCAACAGAGAATTAGATAACTTATTTTGGCGAGGATATTTAACACACTACAAAGGGTAAGCGTTTGATTTTGTTGCATCTTTTTAGGATAAAGTTTTATTTAACATTTCTATGTTACGAATACGGGGCAGGAAATTCACGTTAGGCAGCGGTCGCATTTTGGTTGTACCCCGGGATACGTCGAGCTGATATTTGACGAATCAAATTTCGTTGCAAAGATTATATTTAAAAACATCTCAGAGAAACATATAAAACTAAAAAGTTCTTCCAAAGAAAAGGCTACTTTTGGAAGAATTTTCCTATCAACTGCACACGAATATGAGTTTGCGCGGATACTAAATCAGTCGACTGCGGCCGAGGCAGCATAGGCATCTCTGGGATTTACAATCAGTCAGACATCACTATCTATATGCAAGAAAAAATATCACCTATCTCTAAAAAAACTCGTTTCAAGTTGTTGTTTCCGCTATCAATTGAGTACAACATTATCTTCTGTTTTCAGTGCGACGTGGTTTTCAGTTTTAAAAGCGAATTAAAGCAAAATTCAAAAGGTGATGTATGCATTAAAATTAATCATTCTTCAGCGACCTTGGTAAATTGTGCAAAAGAGGGCTCAAATATATGACTATAAAAGGATAATACATAGTCCCGACATCCACAATATTATATGATATTACAATATTTACCTCCCTTGTCCTGCATTGGCAGTCATTTTGTTTGGCAAAACTGATAAGCATTAATAGGATTTTTTCTCAATTATTTGAACCAATAGAATTTGTGTGTGATAACCACATTTTCTTGTACATGCTGCACCATATGTCCATATCAACAACATTGATTAATTATGTTTATAAATCTGATAATTATATAGTCGTTTAGTAGATTATTCCCTAATTACTTTAAGGGCAGTTGCCAGCCAAAATGGCTGAAGAAAAGAGTCTAGTTCTTTTATGCATTTCGTCGTTTTATAAGGAGGCGTTTGAAGATTCTAGTATTTTATGCATTTCATCGCTTTTATAAGGAGGCGTTTGAAGATTCTAGTATTTTATGCATTTCGTCGTTTTATAAGGAGGAGTTTGAAGATTCTAGTATTTTATGCATTTCATCGCTTTAAGGAGGCGTTTGAAGATTCTAGTATTTTATGCATTTCGTCGTTTTATAAGGAGGCGTTTGAAGATTCTAGTATTTTATGCATTTCGTCGTTTTATAAGGAGGCGTTTGAAGATTCTAGTATTTTATGCATTTCGTCGTTTTATAAGGAGGCGTTTGAAGATTCTAGTATTTCATGCATTTCATCGCTTTTAAGAGGCGTTTGAAGATTCTAGTATTTTATGCATTTCGTCGTTTTATAAGGAGGCGTTTGAAGATTCTAGTATTTTATGCATTTCGTCGTTTTATAAGGAGGCGTTTGAAGATTCTAGTATTTTATGCATTTCATCGCTTTAAGGAGGCGTTTGAAGATTCTAGTATTTTATGCATTTCGTCGTTTTATAAGGAGGCGTTTGAAGATTCTAGTATTTTATGCATTTCGTCGTTTTATAAGGAGGCGTTTGAAGATTCTAGTATTTTATGCATTTCGTCGTTTTATAAGGAGGCGTTTGAAGATTCTAGTATTTTATGCATTTCGTTGTTTTATAAGGAGGCGTTTAAAGATTCTAGTATTTTATGCATTTCATCGTTTTATAAGGAGGTGTTTGAAAATTCTAGTATTTTATGCATTTCATCGCTTTTATAAGGAGGCGTTTGAAGATTCTAGTATTTTATGCATTTCGTCGTTTTATAAAGAGGCGTTTGAAGATTCTAGTATTTTATGCATTTCGTCGTTTTATAAGGAGGCGTTTGAAGATTCTAGTATTTGATGCATTTCATCGCTTTTAGGAGGCGTTTGAAGATTCTAGTATTTTATGCATTTCATCGTGTTACAAGAAGGCGTTTGAAAATTCTAGTATTTTATGCATTTCATCCTGTTACAAGGGGGCGTTTAGAAGATTCTAGTATCTTATGCATTTCATCCTTTTTTAGAGCTGTTTGAAGATTCTATAACTTTTTTGCATTTTACTGTGTCATAATGAGTCGTTTGAAGATTCTAGTATTTGATGCATTTCATCGCTTTTAGGAGGCGTTTAAAGATTCAAGTATTTTATGCATTTCATCGCTTTTAGGAACTGTTTGAAAATTCTATAGCATTTAGGAGGCGTTTGAAAATTCTAGTATTTTATGCATTTCATCGTTTTTAAGAGCTGTTTGAAGATTCTATAACTTTTTTTGCATTTTACTGTGTCATAATGCCTCTCTCTCTCTTCGAGGTTGATTCCATCTGGAATGAGTCTCGAGAGCGATTAATCTAAGTTGTAATAACTTGTTTCGCAATCGAGAATAAATAAATTAGTATAAACATAATGAGTCGTTTGAAGATTCTAGTATTTTATGCATTTCGTCGTTTTATAAGGAGGCGTTTGAAGATTCTAGTATTTTATGCATTTCGTCGTTTTATAAGGAGGCGTTTGAAGATTCTAGTATTTTATGCATTTCATCGTGTAATAAGGAGGCGTTTAAAGATTCTAGTATTTTATGCATTTCGTCGTTTTATAAGGAGGCGTTTGAAGATTCTAGTATTTTTATGCATTTCATCGCTTTTATAAGGAGGCGTTTGAAGATTCTAGTATTTTATGCATTTCGTTGTTTTATAAGGAGGCGTTTGAAGATTCTAGTATTTTATGCATTTCATCGCTTTTAGGAGGCGTTTGAAGATTCTAGTATTTTATGCATTTCGTCGTTTTATAAGGAGGCGTTTGAAGATTCTAGTATTTTATGCATTTCGTTGTTTTATAAGGAGGCGTTTGAAGATTCTAGTATTTTATGCATTTCATCGTTTTATAAGGAGGTGTTTGAAAATTCTAGTATTTTATGCATTTCATCGCTTTTATAAGGAGGCGTTTGAAGATTCTAGTATTTTATGCATTTCGTCGTTTTATAAAGAGGCGTTTGAAGATTCTAGTATTTTATGCATTTCGTCGTTTTATAAGGAGGCGTTTGAAGATTCTAGTATTTTATGCATTTCATCGCTTTAAGGAGGCGTTTGAAGATTCTAGTATTTGATGCATTTCATCGCTTTAAGGAGGCGTTTGAAGATTCTAGTATTTTATGCATTTCATCGTGTTACAAGAAGGCGTTTGAAAATTCTAGTATTTTATGCATTTCATCCTGTTACAAGGGGGCGTTTAGAAGATTCTAGTATCTTATGCATTTCATCCTTTTTTAGAGCTGTTTGAAGATTCTATAACTTTTTTTGCATTTTACTGTGTCATAATGAGTCGTTTGAAGATTCTAGTATTTGATGCATTTCATCGCTTTTAGGAGGCGTTTAAAGATTCAAGTATTTTATGCATTTCATCGCTTTTAGGAACTGTTTGAAAATTCTATAGCATTTAGGAGGCGTTTGAAAATTCTAGTATTTTATGCATTTCATCGTTTTTAAGAGCTGTTTCAAGATTCTATAACTTTTTTGCATTTTACTGTGTCATAATGAGTCGTTTGAAGATTCTAGTATTTGATGCATTTAATCGCTTTTAGGAGGCGTTTAAAGATTCAAGTATTTTATGCATTTCATCGCTTTTAGGAACTGTTTGAAAATTCTATCGCGTTTAGGAGGCGTTTGAAAATTCTAGTATTTTATGCATTTCATCGTTTTTAAGAGCTGTTTGAAGATTCTATAACTTTTTATGCCCCCGAAGGGTGGCATATTAAAATCGCACCGTCTGTCCGTCTGTCCGTCTGACCGTCTGTCCGTCCGTCCGTCTGTCCGTCTGTCCGTCCGTCCGTGCGTCCCCACTTACAAATTCGTGTCCGGACTGTAACTTTGTCATGCATTGAAGGATTTTAAAATAACTTGGCACACATGTCTAGCACATCAAGACGACGTGTCGCGTGCAAGACCCACATCCCTACCTCAAAGGTGAAGGTCACACTTGGAGTATGAAGGTTATGGAATCCTCTATATATGCACACATTCGTGTCCGGACTGTAACTTTGTCATGCATTGAAGGATTTTAAAATAACTAGGTACACATGTCTAGCACATCAAGACGACGTGTCGCGTGCAAGACCCACGTCCCTAGCTCAAAGGTCAAGGTCATACTTAGAGTTTGAAGGTAATGGATTCCTCCATATAAGCATATATGCACACATTCGTGTCCGGACTGTAACTTTGTCATGCATTGAAGGATTTTAAAATAATTTGGCACAGATGTCTAGCACATCAAGACCACGTGTCGCGTGCAAGACCCACGTCCCTAGCTCAAAGGTCAAGGTCATACTTAGAGTTTGAAGGTAATGGATTCCTCTATATAAGCATATATGCACACATTCGTGTCCGGACTGTAACTTTGTCATGCCTTGAAGGATTTTAAAATAACTTGGCACAAATGTCTAGCACATCAAGACGACGTGTCGCGTGCAAGACCCACGTCCCTAGCTCAAAGGTCAAGGTCATACTTAGAGTTTGAAGGTAATGGATTCCTCTATATAAGCATATATGCACACATTAGTGTCCGGACTGTAACTTTGTCATGCCTTGAAGGATTTTAAAATAATTTGGCACAAATGTCTAGCACATCAAGACGACGTGTCGCGTGCATGACCCACATCCCTACCACAAAGGTCAAGGTCACACTTAGAGTTTATAGGTAATGGAATCCTGTATATATGCATACATTTGTGTCCGGACTATAACTTTATTATGCTTTGAAGGATTTTAAAATAACTGTGCACAAATGTCTAGCACATCAAGCGGATGTGTCGCGTGCAAGACCCAAGTCCCTACCTCAAAGGTCAAGGTCACACTTAGTGTTTAAAGTAATGGAATACTGTATGCATGATTACTCTGTCATGCATGGAAGGATTTTAAAATTACATAGCACATTTATTGAGCACATGGAGAGGACACAGACTGTGAGGCACCTCTTTCGGGGGCATTCGTCACTTGGGAGGGACAGCTCTTGTTTGCATTTTACTGTGTCATAATGAGTCGTTTGAAGATTCTAGTATTTGATGCATTTCATCGCTTTTAGGAGGCGTTTAAAGATTCAAGTATTTTATGCATTTCATCGCTTTTAGGAACTGTTTGAAAATTCTATCGCGTTAAGGAGGCGTTTGAAAATTCTAGTATTTTATGCATTTCATCGTTTTTAAGAGCTGTTTGAAGATTCTATAACTTTTTTGCATTTTACTGTGTCATAATGAGTCGTTTGAAGATTCTAGTATTTGATGCATTTCATCGCTTTTAGGAGGTGTTTAAAGATTCAAGTATTTTATGCATTTCATTGCTTTTAGGAACTGTTTGAAAATTCTATCGCGTTTAGGAGGCGTTTGAAAATTCTAGTATTTTATGCATTTCATCGTTTTTAAGAGCTGTTTGAAGATTCTATAACTTTTTTTGCATTTTACTGTGTCATAATGAGTCGTTTGAAGATTCTAGTATTTGATGCATTTAATCGCTTTTAGGAGGCGTTTAAAGATTCAATTAGTTTATGCATTTCATCGCTTTTAGGAACTGTTTGAAAATTCTATCGCCTTTAGGAGGCTTTGAAAATTCTAGTGTTTTATGCATTTCATCGTTTTTAAGAGCTGTTTGAAGATTCTATAACTTTTTTGCATTTTACTGTGTCATAATGAGTCGTTTGAAGATTCTAGTATTTGATGCATTTCATCGCTTTAAGGAGGCGTTTAAAGATTCAAGTATTTTATGCATTTCATCGCTTTTAGGAACTGTTTGAAAATTCTATCGCGTTAAGGAGGCGTTTGAAAAAAGTCTAGTATTTTATGCATTTCATCGTTTTTAAGAGCTGTTTGAAGATTCTATAACTTTTTTGCATTTTACTGTGTCATAATGAGTCGTTTGAAAATTCTAGTATTTGATGCATTTCATCGCTTTTAGGAGGCGTTTAAAGATTCAAGTATTTTATGCATTTCATCGCTTTTAGGAACTGTTTGAAAATTATATCGCGTTTAGGAGGCGTTTGAAGATTCTAGTATTTTATGCATTTCATCGTGTAATAAGGAGGCGTTTGAAGATTCTAGTTTTTTATGCATTCCATCGCGTTTAGGAGGCGTTTAAAGATTCTAGTATTTTATCATTTCATCGCGTTTAGGAGGCGTTTGAAGATTCTAGTATTTTATGCATTTCATCGCGTTTAGGAGGCGTTTGAAGATTCTAGGATTTTCTTGCATTTCATTGTGTTATATAATGAGTCGTTTGAAGATGCATTTCGTCGCTTTTAGGAGGCGTTTGAAAATTCTAATATCGTATGCATTTCGTCGTTTGAAGAAGCCGTTTGAACTTTCTAGTTTTTTCTTGCATTTCATTGTGTTATAAGCAGTCGTTTGAAGACTCTAGTATTTTATACATTTCATCGTTTTTAGGAGGCGTTTAAAGATTCTATTTTTTTTGCGTTTCATCGTTTAATAAGGAGGCGTTTGACGAATTTAATTTTTGATGCATTTCATCGTTTTTAGGAGGCGTTTAAAGATTCTAGTTTTAGTGCATTTCATTGTGTTATTGTAGGAGTCGATTGAAGATTTTAGTATGCTATGCATTTCATAGTTTTAAGGGGGCGTTTGAAGATTCTAGTTTTTATGCATTTCTCCGTGTTATAAGGACGCATTTAAAGATTCAAGCATTTCTAGTATTAGACGCATTTCATTGTGTTATAAGGAGCTATTTGAAGATTCTAGTAATGTATGCATTTTCACTGTTGATACAGAAGGCATTTGCAGATTTGAGTTCTTTACTGGTTTTTCGTCTTCTTTTCAGTAATTAGAGAAGTATTCAATGATTCTGTCATAGTTGAAATCATCGCGTTTGAATTTTCACCTGTGAAAGGACTATGGGTAAATTAGGATGTTTACAGTTCCCCATTGTTCCATCATAAAATATTAATAACTGTTTACAACAATGAATAAATGTCTGATCTGAAGGCGGAAAGCATTGTCTGACATTATATTATGAGACGTTGCACGGACTTGCAAAGTTTGTTTAAAGCTTTTTCTTTGACACGTTGTGTACCTAGATGTGCAAATTTTAATTGTTTGCTGCACGGTTATGGTCGAACATGGAAACAATTGCATTAAAAAATTAATTAAATTTTACACTTCGCCCATTGGCTGTGAATTAATGAATTGTACACGGAGTCACCCACGTCCAGATGTCGCAGAAGGTATATGAAATGCGTCATGCTAAAACCAGCAGTTGAATACTTCTAAGGTTTTTGTATGCCGGGGAACAAACATAATGTTGACTTACGCACAATTTTGCCGGCTGGTGTCGACGGGCGGCGTCGATGCCTGTTGTTTCCACTAGAATGCTCAAGCTTACAATAATGTATCAACAACAAACTCGGTTGTTTATGTGTAATGGAAGGTTAATACATTTATTACATTTATGTTAATACAGATGATTGTGAAGATAACACTTAAAGTTCGTTTCAAATTGTTGTTTCCTCTATCAATTAAGTACCACATACAATAATGTATGCTTTTTTCGGTGCGAAGTAGTTTTCAGTACATAAATATAGAAAGTAATGGAGACGCACAGGAAGTTGGCCCCGCACCTCCGTTCCGTTCGGCCGTGCTTCCCCTTGTATCATTACAGTACATGATAACCACACAGTACATGGTAACCCCACAGACAGTGCAGTTAGCCCTGCAATCCCAGGTTACTCCCACAGACCAAGCCCCTGGTAAACACGCAGCCGCTACTAACCCCTCAGACAGACCAAGGTGACATCGTAGCCCCTGAATTAAGTCCAACAAGCTCTGGTAACCCCACAGCCCTTGGTAACCCCGCAGCACCTGGTTACCCATGATTACTAGTAATCAATTAGTCCCTTGAACAAATCTAACTATGTTGTAACTGCGCAGCCACTTGTAACCCCACCCCCCATGAATGACTCTTCAGCATATGTTAACCCTGCGACCTGTTGTAATAGCTCCCCTGGCTCTGGTAACTCCGCAACCAACGAAAAAACCCGTTCTCCATGATTCTTGCATACACCCCCCACCCCCGGGGGGTTAAGTACAGGCGGTTCCCAGCAGGCGGAGGGAAGAGATCAGCCTATACATCTCGGGTTTACTTGACAGCATCCGAACTACTTTCGTGTAATCAAGTCGTACATGGAACACTTTATTTCCGAGATACGTTTCACGGCGGTTTATATGTGAAAGATAGAATGTTTTTCGTAAATGTTATTTAAGGTCTCATAAGAAAGCACATACTTTAATATTTGTCAAGTTAATGTAACAGGAATTTCATTTTAGCAATGGTTCGAATTTTCAGGTACGCAATAACGGTTCAAATTACGAAAAATGTTGGTAACGAATATCCATGTAGTTTTGAAGCAAGAGTTGATTGCGAAAAGAAATTGTGCTTTTTATGGTGTCACAATCATCAAATTTTAGAAATGTATGGCAACATAATCTATTCACATTTCAAAGAACATACCTGCATTCATACATTTTCAAAACAAAAAAATGGCGGTAAATGACGTCACAATTTCTATTGATTAATGACGTCACTGTGTAAACAAAACAAGTTAATTAAGTCAATAACGATGGTATAGTCGCATGAATCAAGTAAACTGGACGTGCGTCAGGAGAATTTCTGTTTAAGATTTAATTAATTTTTTTTTGCTTCACAACGTAAATAAAATAGTTTTGGATGCGATCAAGCACTATGTTTTTAGCGCTAGATACATAAACAGTCGTTAATTCACGTGTGAACCTACCAAATTTCCTACGGAAAGGGGTGCCATGCGGGGAATTATATTTAATCAACATGAAGTTTTGATTTACCGCTCAACATAGTAGGGCCTATTAAGCGGTTTTCTCGTAGAAACTACAATAAATTCAAATAAAGTATGCAAGAAAAAGGATCTTGCATGGCCTACAGTGGAGGACTGGGTTGTCCCGACCCTCGGTAAAGCGGGGGGAAGTCGGAACCGAGCGGAACCGCTTTCCCTCTGGTCGCAACAACCCTGTCCTCCACAGCAGGTCATGTAAGATCCTCATACCGTAGCCCCGATGTCCGTGATAACCTCGTAACATCAGGTACTCCATAGCCCGTAGTCCCAATAAGCCTATGGTTGAAACGAAGTCCCGTTAAAATTGCTACACGCCCATGGTTTCTTCACATTCCTTCTAGTTACGTAAACTTTGAATATTTTACAATAACCCATTGCTAGCTCGCTCACTACGGGGTTACAAGAGCCTAAGTTAAGGGCATTCAGGTATACCACGGGCCACGGGATCAAGTGTAAATAACCCCAGATTCTGTTGTCCTAAGACTTAAGAACTAGCACTGATATAGGCAAGGAGTAATAGTATGCGATACTACGAGGAGTTTGGTGAAACGTGGGGCCGTGGTGCAATTTTAAAGGGACTACGATTTAATCAGAGATTTCATACTATTAGGACACCAAGGGCTGCGGGATTATTCATCAGTTGCGGGGCTAGGGCTAGGGACTGCAAGGTTATCAGGAGCTGTGGGGCTCACTTTATGTGCTGTGGGGTTACCAAGGGCCGTGCCGTTACCGGTGGCTGAGGGTTTACCAGGGGCTGCAGGGTAACCCTAGATGGTGCTCACTTCACGTGCTACGGGATTATCAAAGGGCTGTTGGGTTACGATGGGTTACGTGGTTAGCCATGACTGTAGGACTTTCTTCAAGTGCTGCGGGGTAAGCAGGGGTGGGCTGTGTTGCTACTTGGGGCTACGGGGTCTACTTCACGGGCTGCAGGGACAAAACCGGGTGGCGCGGACAACGTCCTGTACGTGTAATGGAGAGAATACGTTCTGTTGTTGCGTCTTAGGAGATAATGCTAACCCATATGGCGAAATGATGTGAAAATACATATGTATGAGATGGAAGAATGATGTTATTAACATGATGTTCTGAAAACACAGATGATATGCAGCAGCCTTTTTAATAGATTCTAGTCAAATGTACACTTTTGTTTTTGGTTTTCAATAAAATGACTTAACGATAACATAAATAAAAAATCCGTTTATTCACTTACCATAAAATGCAATAAATTTTCTACCAATTTCTCTAGTTAGTATACATTTTACAACTTGATAATAAATATGATTCTATGTATTACATGTCGGGATATGCCCCTCACATATTCTCTAACCCTTAGTTCGAGCTCATCTGAAATAAAGCTCTACAACATCTCGACAACAATCTCCAAACACTCTACAAACCAAGGTTTCGACTAAATATAAGTGGAATTTGAAGCTACTGATTTGAGAAGATAGCCATTGCTTTTTTTCTCTCAAGAAAGATGGTCAACCTTTAGCGTGGAAAAGATATACATGTATTTAAAGCTGTGGTATGATGTTGATAGTTTAGCTGTAGATTGGAGAAGGTAGAAAAAAAACTGAGCTTTGGTTTGAAGAAAATCGTATCTAACTTTAGTCAAGGCAAGATTTTCACTGGATGTGTCTTGTAGACTATATTGCATTTCTAATATTTGTAACGAATAATTTATACACTGGATTAGTTAATAATATTTAACATCCTTATAAAGGCGGTTCAAGATAATTGTATTCTTAATTGGCAGCTTGAAAGATGACCATCCTCAAGTATCAGTTCAAGAACATTGTGTTTTAGATGAGATTATCTTCAACAGACAAATTCTAATGAAATGATTATAAGCGACGGGTCTAGATCAGAGTATCACAAAACAACAAGCGGCAGTTCCATATGAGGTTAACCTCAAAGATGAGATTTACATCAAGCGTAGTTTCAGATGTGATGAGATCGTTTTCGATGAGATTATCTTCAAATGGAAATGTTCACCTTCTATATTTATTAAATAATATCTCGTATAAGTTATTTACAACTTTTATATTTTTGTTTTCTCCTCCTCATCAACAATATAAACAGCAACATTTTCAACCCCATTCCCTTCAACCCTTTTCTCGCTTACATTGTATTCTGCATGCGCAGTTCTGTGTGATTTTCTCATGAATCCTGGACAAAACGGTACATATTTGAAAACCTTAACTCTGTCTAGATATTTCTGAATAAGCGGCAAATCGTAAATATGCATTCTTGTATGGGCCGCTGAATCCTCAGCATCCGATGTAAGCTTTCTCCACTTCTTTATGCCCCTTTCCTCGTCCGTCCCTAGTAATATATGCAAACCAGCGTAATAACTTCTTGCTAGGTTGGTATCATTCAAGTTATATCACTGCTCAAATGGTCATATTGCTTTTTACATTATTTGATCAAAGAAGATGCTTTAAACGCAAGACTTGCTTTAAGAACACGTAGGAAATAGGTTAAACTAAGTTAGAAATGAAAGTACACCAATCAATTTGGAAATATTTTTAATTACTGTAAACCAATAAATTTTCGTGCCATTTAATGTTTGCTTTTTTCCGATGTCGGACGGATAAGCGGATATTTAAATTTAAAAAGTTAGGAGAACTTTTCGCGTATTCAAAAGTTCGCGGAAAACCGGCCTCCGCTAATATAGCGAAAATAAATTGCACGCGAAAATTAGTTGGTTTAAAGTATTGACTACGATGGTCTATAAATAATTATGAAACTCTGACATAAATTACTTCATTTTGGTAATGTTCATTTTCAGAGTGAAAGCCTGTAACAAATGTATTTGTTAAAATCTTGACGGTCACTTTGAACAGTAAAATACCTTTAAATAAGATGTATAGAACGTCTTAGTAAATTATTTATAAGAACTATGACTGTTGAATAAGTAAAATGTCGATGACAATCGAATGTTTTACCTGGTATCGTGTTGTCCAGAATAAAGCCAATAGCTCCACCGACAAACATACTGGTGCTGAGTAAAACGGACAGAATCTGGTCCACTACGTCACTTCCTGGAACACAAAGACAATACTTGATGATGCTTTTTTGCCAAGGAGACACCAACTGGTCATGCTATCTTGAAACTTAGAGAAGTATCTAGTCCACTTTATCTTTTCCTAAACTTCAGAGATAACGTAAGACAGGGACAGTATCTTACATCCAGTCCTGGGACGGGGGCATAATTTTATCTGTTCTAAGTAGACGGAGCTGAGTGACTCAGAATAGTGTGTTATTTATTTATATGACAAAAATGTATTGTTCAAATTCACTGTCAAGAAAACGTATAACTCATGGAAGCATTTTCTTGAAGACTGACAGTTTATGACATATGACATACAAATAAGTTGCTAAATACATGAACTAGTAATTAACAGAAGCAAAGAAAATATACCAATTATACTTCCTTTATCAATTAAATCACATACATTGTATATGATCTGGAACTACATGTCACACCATTCAAACAATAATTCTTAGGTCAAGTCCGTTTTATCGTCTGAAGTGAATTTTAAAAGGTTAAAATTTTGTTAACATCTTAGATTCTTCGCTAAACATAAAGTAGAGTCAAATATGTTGGATAATGATGTCAAATGAGATTTGAATAAGTCAGTCCAGCAAATGTTAAGATATGCTGAAAAAGTGTATGCAATATGTACTTAAATAGAAATGTTTCCTTTTAAAAGACGTACAGTTTTACGTCTTATTCGAAAAAGAGCATGCAAATTGGTTGGTTAGTTGCGTGAAGCATTTCTTCAAGACTTCGCCTCTTATATTATATGTACTCATCAATATAAGTCAAGAACCACGTACTGATTGAGGTAAGTTGATGCGTCAAATTTATGAAGTAGCATCACTCAGCCACTCAGGACTTAGTCGCACTTTCAGATGTACCTTTGGCAGAAAGCAGCATACACACTTAGGTATTCTTAAGTTAATATATCAACCATTATGACGAAAGTCAATATTTCGGAAATTTGTTAATGGATAATCTCCTTGGTGTCCTGGGAAAAATAACAATCATAATTACAAACGTCGAGTTTAATGTAAGCTTCTCGAAGACATATCCACCATCCATTTATCGTTGTTCGTTCCAGTAGCATTTTGACATCGAAATTCCAAAATGTCTGACCCGTGCCAAGATGTCAGTTACATGCCCTTTTGGACACCTAGTTTCTTTAGGCGCTTATTGTTGCTCTATAGTCCACTGTTGCTGTGTTGTCCCTCTTTGGTTATAAAGGGGTATAAAATCTATAAATACCCTTACAAATGATTGTGACTAAGACATACTATTCGAAAGATACTTGAGGTTGATTTTGAGCTCCTTAACATACTTTGAGGATTATATTTATGTCATCTTCATCGATAATTTAGACATCATTTTGTTGAACATAAATAAACAAGAGGTATCTCACCAGTGTCAATAGCTGTTGGGTTTGCACCCATCCAACCAGGCATGCTGAGCCCAAAGAAGATAGACACGCCTAGGATGAATATGTTTCTGGGAGAGTTCAAATTTACGTACTGTAAGTTAGATAATCCGACAGCAGTCACCATTCCTACAATGAAAGAACAAGCTCTTTGAAAGACAACTGATGGTTTCGTAGTATATATAGTTCGACCAATAGATTAAGATAAGTCTACGAAGTCAGAGGTTAATTGAGATAAATTTGCGAGAGAAAATTGGAAGAATGTTAGGTAAATATCAAGTCTGTAAAATAAAATGATATAAATCATTTTGGTTTATATGTTCTAGAAAGCCTCTTTATGTTATAATTGACTAATACAAATGAAAAATGAAAAATAAATTAATATAACTAATGTATTAGCGTTTCGTTCCATACCCATGAAAAACATCACGGCTAGTCTGTATGTGCTCATTACTCAAGCATATACATTTGGAAATCGCTTTGACACAAAAACAATAGTTGCAGATGGTGCTAGAGTCACCTCCATTTTATACAAAATACAAGTACCAAATGTGATCATAAACATTCCTCCTATTACAGGTCCAGGGATTGTAGCAAAAAGAGCGCCAAATTTTCCCAGACATCCCAGTAGAATCATCAATATTCCACCGACCTGCACAACTCGCAGACTACCAACCTGAAGAATCAAGATAGAAGGTAAACTCTTCAGACACCTGTAAGAAAAGTAGCAACATGTACTAGCATATTATATAATCATTCATGTTGTGGTACATCTAAATACACATTCAAACCTATTTAATGTACAGCAAAGGAGTAAAGCAAATTATGACTACTTCAAGAAGCATAGCTGACAGAGTTTAATGTTAGCGTCACGTATACATTATTCGAATAAAATTCACGGATAGAGACAATTAAAAATATCATATCCGTTATATAAATTTTACATGCCTTTGTGATTCCTATTGCACCGATATTTTCACTGTACGACGTTGTACCATTTCCTGAACCCCAGGCACCGGCTAAGATGCAGGCAATCCCTTCCATCCCAATTCCTCTATTCACAGCATGTGTAGGAGGAGGCGGGGCTCCAGATAGTCTTGCACATGCGTAGTAGTCACCAACGGATTCAATCATTGATGCAAGCACACCGGCTAGCATACCAAATACACTTGCTGTTGTCACCGTGGGTAGTCCCCATTGCCCTGTGACAAAGGAACGAAAATAACAGACAAATTATAAAACTGAATATTAAATTGAAATCACTTTCTCGACCTCCCCACAATTCAAACGGAATACATGTAGTCCAAAATATTGCAACCCTGTCTAAAGAAAACTAACATTGGCTGTAACCTAAACTTATACATATTATACTGCTGGTGTGCAATGTGGTCACTAGTTTTCTAAATATCAACTGGTTTCAACACTGACTTTATACCTCGATTTTCTGTGGAACACGATGCTTTTGCAACGTTTAGTTGCAAGATGACTGGTCAATTTGTTTAGAAATCATAAGAGAGATAAGACTTCATTGAACTTAAATTGTTAAAAGTTATTCATGTAAATAATGTTTTTATCTGATTTAGTCATCATTATTGTAAAATTGACATTTTCATATTATGAAAATAGTAGTGTCAAAAAAAAAGTAAAAAATTAGAGTATTTCATACAGAATATTATACAGAATTATTACAAATTATACAAACTGCTCTTAAATCTTCTAGTCCAACGAAAATTAATGTGGACTAGAATCATTTTAACTGTTTGCAATACAATATTTATTACAAAATTGTTTTTTGCATGAGTTTAAAAAAATTATCATTATTGATTCTTCAAGTACCTGGATATGGAAATCGAAACCATTTTGCCTCCTCTAAAACATCAAGTTTTGTATCGGTTCGGGCGCCGTATCCCCATTTTCCCGGGTCATCAGGAAGAACATCAGTCGCTGTGAGGACAGCACATATGCTCCAGTATACAATCATACCAATCAAAACCTACAGTAATAAAAGCAGTCAAATCATGCAAAAATAAATCTCCCATTATAACAGCCACCAAATATGTAATGTCTATTTTTGCAGAATCAATGTCATCATAAACAAGTAATTAAGCGGTCCAGAATGACTCATAAAGGATTATTGACAGTGTCAGTGACAATGTCAATAACTATATTTTTCTTAAATATTAAAGGCATTCAAAGAATGAGTTTATACATCAGTATGTCACTTTTTAGCTCGACTATTCGAAGAATAAGGAGACTATTGCACTCGCCCCAGCGTCGGCGTCGGCGTCGGCGTCGGCGTCGGTGTCGGCGTCGGCGTCGGCGTCTGCGTTGGTTAAAGTTTTTCATAAAGTCAAATATCTTGAATACTATCAAAGGTATGACTTGAAACTCAAACTATATGTTTACCATCAACATCTTCACCTGAGGAAACAATCCCCATAACTCGTTTTGATTTTTGACAGATTTATGCCCCTTTTTAACTTAAAAAATTTGGTTAAAGTTTTTATAAATCAAATATCTTGAATACTATCAAAGGTATTGACTTGAAACTCAAAGTATGTGTCTACCATCAACATCTTCACCTGAAGAAACAATCCCCATAACTCTGTTTTGATTTTTGACAGATTTATGCCCCTTTTTAACTTAGAATTTTTGATTAAAGTTTTTATAAATTCAAATATCTTGAATACTATCAAAGGTATTGACTTGAAACTCAAAGTATGTGTCTACCATCAACATCTACACCTGAGGAAACAATCCCCATAACTCTGTTTTATTTTTGACAATTGATGCCCCTTTTTAACTTAGAATTTTGGGTTAAAGTTTTTTTAAATTCAAATATCTTGAATACTATCAAAGGTATTGACTTGAAACTCAAAGTATGTGTCTACCATCAACATCTACACCTGAGGAAACAATTCCCATAACTCTGTTTTGATTTTTGACAGATTTATGCCCCTTTTTAACTTAGAAGTTTTGGTATTTTTTTTTGTAAATTCAAATATCTTGAATACTATATAAGGTATTGACTTGAAACTCAAAGTATGTGTCTACCATCAACATCTACACCTGAGGAAACAATCCCCATAACTCTGTTTTGATTTTTGATAGATTTGTGTCCCTTTTTAACTTTGAATGTTTTATTAAAGATAGAATACTATCGAACGTATTTACTGTCAACATCTTCACCAATGTTTTTGATTTTTGACATATTTAGCCCTTTTTACTTAGAATTTTGTCACAGTTTTTCCAGACTAAAATGGAAATACTCAAAATGGCTTTCTTTTGAAATGTCATAGAATAATTATGCAGCATGAAGCGGTCATGCTTTTTAATTCTATACATATCAATTTTGAAAGTTACAAAATTATTCATGATCAAATATACAAGGTCATGTATTTCTTTGAAATTATCCCCCCCATCCTCCCTCCAGTTGGCTTGCAGAATCCAGAGTAAGGCCTTGAATGCAATGTACATTTACAAAGGTCTTTGAACAAGTTTCATATCTTTGACCTTAATTCTTATAGACAATTACACAATACTCCTGTTCTTAGACAAAAACCCCATTTTACCAACAAGCTTTCGAATAGTCGAGCGTGCTGTCATGTGACAGCTCTTGTTAAATATAGACGTCATTATTACAATGAACACTTGCTGTTTTCAAGCAGTTTGCAGGCATAAGACATTGTCGTAATAAATATGGTAAAATATGTATCAAATATGTTACAATTATGCACGGACGTATATAGGTCCGTGAAGTATGTCATCAGTTAATAAACAATGAAGTTAAACTATAGTCTGGAGTTCCTTCCCCTTATTACTACGTAATAGGAAGTCGGGAACCAGACTAGTTAAACTATGGCATGTAAATATTCCACCGAGATATACATACAGGAAACAGCTCGAAGACCGGAAGTCCTGTAGTTCTTACAGTTGTAGAGCCATTTTCTCTAGCACATGTGAAACATGGAATTTTGATGTTTTTCATGTACTGGCTACATAGCGTTATCAGAAACATGGTTCTGAAACAGATATAACTAGTAAATGTAAAACATGTAATAACGTGTGTTTGCATGTACACGTATTGTTTTTATGGTGTGACAAGTATTGTATGTAGTATTCATCATATTGTGTCCATGAACAAGGAAATCGATTAAAGTCATTTACATGACGACTTTTTTCATTCAGGATAATTTAAACGCCTTCCTCAACATTAATACTTAATTGCCAAACTGTATTGCGGTTATTATGTAAAGTGATAAATTAAGTAATTGATTTGATAAAAAGGCTTGATATGGCACGGTAGCCACGTTTTGTCCACATAATGTAGCAAAGTTTACTTACGTGAGTGCAATCCACCATTGTTGTGAAGCAAAAGACGATCCTGCTGTGAACAGGGACAGTCCTATCAGAACTATGGTTGGAGTGATAGACAATGGTCCTATGAACCGCAGTAAGAGACCCATTAGTCCGCTGAAACCAATTACCACTTGAAAAATCGAAGCAACCATGATTGCTCCCTGAATCTGAAAGAAGTTAGGGATATGGAAAATTATAAATTTTACTCATTACACTGGCACTTCCACCCGGCACAAATATATTTTACAGACTGTCACGTCACCTTGTTGGCCATCCAACAGAAAACACATGTCTCATAAAATAACATTTTCTCATATGAAAGAAGACTATATTTTGCATTGTTACTATGGCTTCAAACATACATTGTCTATAAATAAGAGTAAGTAGATTCATATAGTTGACTGTGAGAGAATGATATCTAATGGTCCTGGGAGGAGAAGTTGGAATAAAAACAGAATTTGAGTTAGCAGTCGATATTTCTTTATCAAAGAATTGTGCAAACAACACAAACTACTAAAGTAGTATATACTTCTCTTATTCTTTTCATCCAAATCTCCCTATGATCGTAACTGCCAACCTCTGGCAAACCAACAGCTGTAAAATCAACCGCCGTACCATCTGAAAATGAAATAACTAACCAATTGCAGGTAAATTATTCAGCGTAATTCACCTTTCATAATAATTAAACATAGAAATTATTTTCGGTTTGATACTTAAAATTGATCAAAAACTATTATTTTTAGAGAAAATACACTGTATAGTTTTGTAGAGACATCAATATATTTCATTTATAGATCAGTTACAGCTGAAGGGAACTACACAAATCGCTGACTTATTCTTTTTACTTACGCCACTTTATAAGTGACTTATTTATAAATAGATGAAAACCGCAGATTTTATCTTTAAATTATCATAAAACCTTTACACCTATACCTTTATGAGAATATAACTTTTTCCTGTTTAAGTAAGCATGCACTTATATTATGAGTAGATCTATTTTAGATAAAAATATAAATAGTAACAACTTGACAATTTTCCCTTTTTGAAAACTTAAGCAAGCTGTAGGCATTTACAAAACATGTCGACGTTACATCGTGAAACAATACCTAATAGTCGCTATCGTTGTACATACTTAGATTTCTGGCTTCGGTGTACGGACACTGCCACTGGGGTTGAAGCAGAATAGCTATTGTTGGGGTCACGAAAGAAAATGTTCCACCCTGTACGATTGGAAGTCTGCAATGTATAAGTAAGTAAATCGTTCAACCATAATATCCATACGAGATTTTCATTACTTAAATACTTTTAGTGGTAAATGTGGCACAAGAAGGTAAGACAGTCATATGGATGGTAAAGCGCAAATCTGTATAAGCCAAAGCCACGCCCATTAGTAACCATTAGCAAAACAAATAGATCTACGTAACGATAGCACTTGGTACTAATGTATTTAAGTTGAAATAACTTTTTCATTTTCTGATATTATTTATAGAATACTAACCTTACTCCTAATGTCGTTTGTAGAAGCGTAGCAATACCACTTACAAAGAAAATAGTGCCAATGAGTTCACTCAATCCAACTGTATCCGCATCCATGCATAAAAAGTCGCTGAGTAAGATTGGGATGGAGATGATTGCCCCAACTGCTGTCAGATAATGCTAAAAGAAACCAAAGATTCTGAACGAATTTTGTCATCTATTTGACAGCTGACTGACTGAAAGTTACTGAATTTTTATTTTTTTTTCTAAAAATAATTGCCAATTAAAGCAAATATATTCTGGAAACAAAGTTAAATGAAGTATTTTGTACTTCAAAAATACTGTCAGTGTTTGGTTAGAAGCAACTAACTATGGAACATATTTTATTGCAAAATAATATACATGTCCAATAGGAAAGTACAAAGTTTGCAAAAGCGTTCGAGCACAAGTTCTATCAACCTCCCCAAACACGGTGTATTTACACTAAACTGGCGACATATGAATTTACAGTTTTTACAATATATGATGTATTATCATTATAATAATAATAATTTTGTATTTTTTATAAGAGTAAAGTAAAGTTCTTGGGTTTTGTTTTAAGAATAAAGATGTTAATATTCGATTTAAAAATAGATGATGAACATTTTCTCATTAATTATTATGAACATTTTTAAATATCTCTTTATTCAGGTTAACAGAACATAAAAATATTTATCGTAGATATTATCTAGTATAAAAATAGTTTTGTCAAAGGGTATACTCTTTATGGTTGCTTGTCATTTAAATATTATGACGTTATTAACTTAACCGATATTTTCAAAAACGTGATATGTTGTTCTCACAATAAAATTATATATACGTTAATGGGAACGAAGAAGCAAAGTATGCATGATAAAAACAAGTTATCAGTGCATAGGTGAGGATTATTCTGGTGATCACATCACACAAGGTGGTTATGAGGAAAAGATCTTGCAGAATATATATCTTAAAGTAATGTGAGTAAGTCGGAAGATTACAAAAGCCGAAGCATAATTTTGCAGAAATGTCTAAGACATTTAGAACATAGCGAATTATACCTCTATGATTGATGGTAATCTCGTTAGTACATGTAACGTGACTGAAAGTTTAAGGTGTAATTTTGACAAAGAACGTTTACTTACAACAGGAACGTAGAATCTACGTTCCTGCTTACAATAACGCTTTTTAAAGATGACAACAGTACCCACGTAGAAAATTGGCTTGTTCAGGTTGATGAGATGACAATGGCAGAGCAAGTGACAAGAATAGCAGAAAGTGGCAAGATAGTGAAGAGGGTTAGTATTTTGGTAAAGATGGTTATTGGCATGGCTTTAGAATCGGCCATGAAATTGACAAAGATAAAGAATTGTAACACAAGCGGCTGCTTTTCCTATATAAACATATGGGGAAAAGCCTGTATTTTATTTTACGATAAAATACAGCACGTTTTTCTAAGTGCCGTAAATGACGTAACGTGTCCAATCTTATTTCGCAGTTTAAGGTCAAAATGATTGTAATACTTCGCGTTAAACAAAGTCCGGGATTGTTTTCAAAGAAAATAACGTGTTAGAATCGAAATAATAAATTGTTCCCTCGATTTTATCGTTGAATAAAATACAGTCAGTCGTTTGGATGCGCACTCGTGATTTAATTACTACGCATCCAAACTCCTGACTATATCTTATTCAACGATACAATATAGGGAGACATTTATTATTTCTTATGTATATGCATTATTGTGAAAAAGCGGATAAGGCAATTCACTGACTGAGGGAGGCTATAGTTAAATTGCGTCTCATACAAAATCAAAACCCGAGGCGACTGGGTATTGGATATTACTTGTCATATAGACTTTAATGATGAATCTCATTTTTTTACACAATACTTAGTCTGAATATACAATGACTTTTGGTCTGATTTAATTGAGAGAGAAGTTCAGAAAGTTTTTGGGATATAGTTTCTGAAACTAGTAAAGGTTGAAAATGAATAAATTATAATACCAAAAGAAAGGTAGAGAATAGAGATATTCTTATAAATATTTAATGAGATACGGGTACATATAGACTGATTGATGTAAGCGTTTACTTTGCTTCTTCGCCCAGAATAGACTGTAGCTATTTGAATAATGGTTGAAGTTGAGAGAAGAAAGTTGTCCAAAACACGCACATATTAATAGAATTGGTAGTGTTTCTCTAGTGTTTACAGCATGAGCTGTAGCAAGCGGTGACTACGATAAAACGATTAAATCAAGCATGCTTGTGGTACTGACTATAACTAATGCAAGCACAGAGTGGTTTGCAATAAATTTGAATAAATGATAACGCCTTTATTGAAATTTAATAGTGATCAAGTGTGTCGTATTGAATGTTTGAACTCAGTAACTAGTAGTTTATAAGGGACTGTTGAACTAAAATGATCGGCGTTTGCAAATATGGTAGCGGTTTGAACACATTCCGGCATCAAAACAGCAACTGGTTTCCAATGAACCAGTTTCAAGACTCAGAAATAACTTGGTGCGAATTAATTAAAACTGTTCCAATGATACATAATTAGTATCATACTGTAGCGTGCAAAAGTAACGGAAAGTTATTTTCATTTAAAAACTTCTGCACTAAAATAAAACACATATCTGCTTTAAATAAATCAGTATTTCGATCTTAGCTATGCCCTGTAAAACTGCTTGCAGCTACAGAGCAAAACATACAAACTAAAAACTATCACAAGATTGAGTCTTAGGTTAACAAAATACTCTACCTGAAATCCCAAGAGTAAACAGAGATACCACGGTGGCCTGTCTTCCACACTGTACAGAACAACGCTTTCTCCATTTCGTCCTTTTCCTGTTTCATCTGTTTCAAGCGTTTCGTGTTTATCCGTTTCATTTATTTTTGCCATCTTTGCGTCCAATGTTTCAGATCTTTTTGATTTTTATGTAACCCATTTACTTGTTGCTCTATATTTAGAAGGGTGGTGTTAAAACCCTCCACTGAACATGGTATAGTAAAGGCTATCGCTTGAGTGACATTCAACTAGCATTACATCCCTCAGGCACGCCGTATAAATAACTTTTCAGATTCAATGAAAAAAAATAGTTTACTGCCTCAAAGTACAATCATTTTATTAATCAGTCAGCTGAAACTCCGTGGCATGTACATCTACCCGGCGTGATCTGTCAGATACTAGAAGGCATTCTAGCATAAAATGTGCTGTTTTTGCCCATTTTGCCGGTGTTTTAACAGGAGAAAAAACGTGTGTTACGGGGAGATTCACGCGCCGTTATAACCCGTTTTCATTTATGCGCAGTACAGGGCCATTGTAAACAATGGACCTGTCTCCCAAGTCTTACATCATGTACAGCGTCAACACTGCCGGGCTTAAAACCGCTGGTGACGTCATAAATAGACGTAAACAACACGGACGTTATCCCGCGCATTATTGAACGTCGTACCAGTAAGAGCGTTTCATTTTTATTTTTATGATTTTTAATGCTATTTATGCTAGAATAGCACTAACGAACGTTTTTTCGTGTTATAACACCTGCAGAAACCCTCGGGATATGTTGGTGCCCTGCCCTAAAGGGCTCGGGCACCAACCATCCCTCGGGATTCTGCAGATGTTATAACACGTAAAAACGTGCGTTAACCCTACAAACAACGTGAACTTAGTGACATCCATCCGTAACTCAGTCGAACCGCTCTTTTTTAAATTTTGAACTTTTTTTTAAAGTCCCAGGATCTTTTTGAATGTACTGAGATTGTAAAATAAATATACTGATAGGATAATGATAGAACCATGTTCTATTCACTCTTAAACAGTGTTGACATATTCATTTCTTTTGTATTCAAGTCGCTTTTTCACGAACAAGAGTTGCCAGGAAGCCTTTTTATTTTTTGCACAATATTCAATATCATTGAAAAAAATATTGGTCTATATTTCTAACATATACATCGATTTAAAAAGTAAAGTTATGAATGTTTTGGTACAAATAAAGGTCATTTCCGCCGGTAAGACATCTTTCTTGGTAAGATAACAGCTACTTGTCAATGTGGTCAATTTTGAATCCTACTGCGATTTTAATAAGTCAAGTCGACCATTAAAATGTAAAGATGTTCTATTTTCGTGAACTTGGCTGACTGGCAGCGTAGCAGCCTAGCAGCGTGAACTTGGCAGACTGGCAGCGTAGCAGCCTAGCAGCGTGAACTTGGCAGCCTAGCAGCTTAGCAG
This sequence comes from Saxidomus purpurata, assembly GCA_022818135.1. Classification (NCBI taxonomy): domain Eukaryota; kingdom Metazoa; phylum Mollusca; class Bivalvia; order Venerida; family Veneridae; genus Saxidomus; species Saxidomus purpurata. Next base: position 16,042,899 of record JAFMSR010000013.1, on the reverse strand, counting down.
CGTGAAGTCAGCAGCTTAGCAGCCTGGCAGCCTGGCAGCGTGATGTCAGCAGCCCAACAGCCTGGCAGCGTGAAGTAGACAGCCTAGCAGCCTTTTATTTTGATACTTTATATTTTAATTTTCACATTATGATTCTTCTTTTGGCTGCCACAGAGTTTTTCGCTGCCAGCAGCCAAAACTTCAACACAGTAACGAAAACTTTTTAAACGATAACTGTTTTAATGAGTAGATACAATTATTATACACGCCCTTCTATTTTGATACTTTAATATCTTATTATCATTAGTTTTCGCTGCTAGAAGACTTTTCGCTGCTAGCAGACCTTTCGCTTCCAGCAGCCTAGCAGCCTGGCAGCCTAGCAGCTCAGCAGCCCAGCAGCCCAGCAGTCCAGCAGCGGAAACTTCAAACTTAAAGATTGTGCTAAATTTTATGAAATGGATGTTTTAAATACGACAGAGGCACGAATTATGCAAAGATAAAATTATTTTACACGCCCTTTTATTTTGATTTTTTAAATTTTATATTCTCTAGTTTTCGCTGCTAGAAGAATTTTCGCTGCTAGCAGACTTTTCGCTGCCAGCAGCCCCGCAGCGCAGCAGCTCACCAGCCAAAACTAATCCAGCAGCGGAAACTTCAAATTTAAAGATTCTGCTCAATTTTATAAAATGGTGTTTTTAAATGCAACAGAAGCACGAAATATGCGTAGATACAATTATTTTACACGCCCTTTTATTTTGATACTTTATATCTTATTTTCATTAGTTTTCGCTGCTAGAAGAGTTTTCGCTGCTAGAAGACTTTTCGCTGCTAGAAGACTTTTCGCTGCCAGCAGCCCAGCAGCCCAGCAGCTCAGCAGCCCAGCAACAAAGCCACCAAAGCTAATCCAGCAGCGGAAACTTCAAACTTAAAGATTCTGCTAAATTTTATAAAATGGGGTTTTTAAATGCAACAGAAGCACGAAATATGCGTAGATACAATTATTTTTCACGCCCTTTTATTTTGATACTTTATATCTTATATTCATTAGTTTTCGCTGCTAGAAGAGTTTTCGCTGCTAGCTTGCTTTTCGCTGCCAGCAGCTCAGCAGCCCAGCAGCTCAGCAGCTCAGCAGCTCAGCAGCCCAGCAGCCAAAACTAATCCAGCTGCAACAGAAGCACGATATATGCGTAAATACAATTTTACACGCCCTTTTATTTTGATACTTTATATCTTATATTCATTAGTTTTCGCTACTAGAAGAGTTTTCGCTGCCAGCAGACTTTTCGCTGCCAGCAGCCCAGCAGCTCAGCAGCCCAGCAGCTCAGCAGCCCAGCAGCCATAACTAATCCAGCAGCGGAAACTTCAAACTTAAAGATTCTGCTAAATTTTATGAAACTGGTGTTTTAAATGCGACAGAAGCACGAATTATGCATAGATACAATTATAGCACATGCCCACCTTTTTATACAGTAACTTTATATGTGATATTCACTAGTTTTCGATAGAAGAAAAATTCAAACTTAAAGATTGTGCTAAATTATCAACGCATTCAAGAAATTCAATTTTTTGTTGTTGTCTCTTCCCGTTCTTACTAGGTCTGTGGATAAATGAAGCCGAATATGTAAATATCGTATTAGAAATCAAATTAAATGATCCCAAGAGACCTTAAAAAAGAAATACTACCTACCCAAAACAACTTGTTTTAATAAAGATAATATCATATCGCTAGTACTTATTGATTATTCACTATTGACAAATTTCTTCATTTATCTAAAAATAAAATTATAAATTATACCATATCATTTGAACAAAAAAAATAGTTTTCTGTCTGCATAAACTGTTTTTCGGTCATTTTTTCTTTCTGTTTTTCGGTCACTTTCGCTAATTCTATGCAACCTGTCTTATTAACTTAGAAGGATTTTGTGAACTTGTAGAGGACTCGGGGACTCACCGAGCTCCCGAGTTCTCGTCAAGCTGGTATAAATTTTCGAAGTCGAGAGCAACGTACGGGCACCGCAATGGCCCCGGTGGAGCTCGTACAGGCATCGCATGATGTTCGTGCGGATTTGGAACACCGCGAGGCCCGTAAGAGCTTGTTGGTGTTCGTACGACTATCGCAGGAAGTCGCCCGGTCAACGTGCGGTGTTCGTACAATAGTACGGACACCGGTTAGGTAACTTGCACGGGCTACGTACGACATCCTTGACGATTCTAGCTAAAAATGAAAAACTATCGCCGAACTGGTTTATTATTGTCTTACGGACACCGTACGGGCACAGCAAGAGCGCCATACGAACACACGTGCGTCGGACGAGGTACGTCCAAGTTCCTTCCAAGCTCCGCACGACTTGTCTGCGATGTCCGTACGGACTACAATTGCATCATCCAAAAGATCATACGGAGCTAGAAGAAGCTACCAGAAGCTACGATTGTACGGAGACCGTATTGAATTTTTAAGTTGGTTGAATCATATGTCGTAAGGTATAAGTCTATGGCACTGTGCCATGATTCCATTTACAGCAGGTGGCCATTTTGATCACAGCTGGAGCGCTGTCAGTCATCAGGTGAAACAAGAGGAAACCGGATAAAATAAAACGGTATGATTTTATTGAATAATAGAGTTAATTACATTTTAAGACATGAACGTCATTCACAACGCAATAAAAATAATGTAAAAAAGCCGATGATACCATGTACAATAAGTCTTTTTAGATGTATTTACGAAATTATTGATAATCGCTTAAATAAGTAGCGAAACCAAAAGCTATTTCTTTAAAGTATCAAAATAAATAACCGCATTGGATGAACGGGTACATTCATAGACTAAAACATGGAGGCAAGACATGTGTTGTGAAGTTTTCATAGCATTCATTGCAAATGATCTAAAAGGACTGTAGCTTGGCATACACACATACGCATGTGCGTATCATAATTTCCTAAAGTCCTAAAAATGTAAGAATATATTTTGATTTTTTTCGGGGGGAGGAACCCCAAACACCCCGCATTTCCTTTTTATATTTTGATATCTTTTTGAGCCCCTGCATAAACAGAGGCGGAGGGGGACAACCCCTGCTTTAACCTTCCACACTTTTGAGTTTCATACTTATTGGCCGAGCAACAGCAAGAATGATAATATTAATCATTTTACCTAGTATCACATGAATAACTAATTGTTTTAAGACTAAGTGAGTAAAACGACTAAAGAAACAACATAAAATTCCCAACAGTCATGAACTCACAGTAGCAATAAACGGTTTGTGGTAAATGATATAACTTAGATAATAACCGATTTATGGCGCTTTGTAAAATTACTAATTTCTGCAAATTTATATGATTGTATTTTATAATAGATTTAAAGGCACTGTAAGCTTCAATCGTCATGGATGTACAGTACCGTCCAGTACAGTAACGAAAACTTTTTAAAAGTGTAGATACAATTATTTTACACGCCCTTTTTATTTGATACTTTATATCTTATATTCTTTAGTTTTCGATACTAGAAGAGTTTTCGCTGCTGGGCTGCTGGGCTGCTAAGCTTCTGGGCTGCTGAGCTGCTGGGCTGCTGGCAGCGAAAAGTCTGCTAGCAGCGAAAACTCTTCTAGCAGCGAAAACTAATGAATATAAGATATAAAGTATCAAAATAAAAGGGCGTGTAAAATAATTGTATCTATGCATAATTCGTGCTTCTGTCGTATTTAAAACATCCATTTCATACAATTTAGCACAATCTTTAAGTTTGAAGTTTCCGCTGCTGGACTGCTGGGCCGCTGAGCTGCGAAAAGCCTGCTAGCAGCAAAAATTCTTCTAGCAGCGAAAACTAATGAAAATAAGCTATAAAATATCAAAATAAAAGAGCGTGAAAAATAATTGTATCTACGCATATTTCGTGCTTCTGTTGCATTTCAAAAACCCCATTTTATAAAATTTAGCACAATCTTTAAGTTTGAAGTTTCCGCTGCTGGATTAGTTTTGGCTGCTGAGCTGCTGTGCTGCTGAGCTGCTTGGTTGCTGAGCTGCTGGGCTGCTGGCAGCGAAAAGTCTGCTAGCAGCGAAAACTCTTCAAGCAGCGAAAACTAATGAAAATAAGATATAAAGTATCAAAATAAAAGGGGGTATAAAATAATTGTATCTATAGTGTAAAACACCATTTTATAAAATTGAGCAGAATCTTTAACTTTGAAGTTTCCGCTGCTGGATTAGTTTTCGCTGCTTGGTTGCTGCGCTGCGGGGCTGCTGAGCTACTGGTGATGTTGATGCTAAAAAATTCTATTCTTATTTGAAAACAGCAATTATCAAAAATAGCATTTTGAGAGACCAGCAATTATAATCAAAATTTTTATATGTAAATTTAAAATGTTACTGAGATACATAATAAACTGAACACAAAAACAAAGTCTTTGGTAGTATATTTATTATTAATAAGCGTTTAAATACCCTCATTTCAATAAATGCATTATTGCTATAATATAGCAAATATTATTGCGACAGATCTTGGCCACGAACTTTCAACGGTTATAAAAAGAGCAACCCCCACCCCTACACTAAAAACGTCTTGTTTACAAAACTGTTAGCATCAACATCACAATAACAGCACATGCGCATTGCAATCAACCGTGTTCGAGTAATCTGGGTTGGTGTAACGGCTAATATTCTTCAAACATACTCATTGTCAACCTTCTGTATCTACAACAGACTGCCGGTTTAGCATATGTGATCTTATATCAGGTATCGAACTTAAACTCACGTGACAAGTGAAATTGTCTCGGAAATGAAACAACGGTATATTCGGAGGTTTATCAAGATTAGATAAAAGTTACTCACAAAAGAGGGCGGACATGGCTGAAGATGTTACGCCGGACGGTAGCAAATCATTACCTTGGTAAACGGAATAAAAGAATGAGGCAATAAGATATTTACTTTTATGCAATGTTAGACCAGAAATATATGCAATGCTTAACCTTTATTTGGTAATTTTCTGTGAATATTGTAGAATATCTGTTATGTAATTTCAATTATGTATTGCATTCCACTATAACCAGAGCAAGACGAATCTATTATAAAATCCAAATCACAGGAGCGTAAAAACTTCTGGCAATTTAAATATATTTGTGCATCAACAGCATATCTTGACTCATCAAACTGTGGTGATTCAAAAAAGCCTGTTGCATCATTATCAACATTATACTTAATTTTAAAACATCCAAGCACAACTCATACTACAAACAACAAAACAAAATGATGTCTTGATATCAAGAGTAGTACGTATCATAAATTGTACAAATATAGCGCGATCACACTAAACCAAGTAGCACATGTACAAAAGCCAAAATAACAAGAGCACAAAAATGTTCATGTTTTAAATATATCTGTGTTGAACAGCACCTATTGAATGAATTTACTTACTTACTAGTAGTACGAAATTTATTTATTTAGTAATTCAGAACATATGTTAAACACAAATATTTCATTCCTAAACTGAGCATATAATAAACATATGAAACAAATATCATGCTATCTATACATAAAGTCATAAAGAGCCGTCTGATGGCGGCACCCTTAAATTTTCGCAACGATTTGATAGTAACATCTGCTTCACATGACATTATCTTCAAGTTGTAGTGCCGGATTAATTTTTCCTCGAACGGAACTTCACACTATCTTCATTTATTTATAAAGGTTCTCTTCAACGCATTGAAATGGGATTTACAAGCTTTCACAATCTGGTATCATTATCCTGTATCGCTATTTCTACAGCAGCATTATCAACACCAAACAAGTCATTGCCTTCAAGTTTTTTCTCGTTAACGTCATTTTGCGCATGCGCATTTCTTTGTGATTTTTTCAAAAAGCCTGGACAAAACGGTAAATATCTGACAATTCTATTTCTGTTGAGATATTTCTGAAAGAGTGGAAGATCGTAAATATGCATCCTTGAGTGCGCTGTTGAATTCTCCGACCCCGATGTTAATTTTCTCCACCTCCTTATACCTCTTTCTTCGTCTGTCCCTGAAAATATATACAAACAAAATTGTACATTTTGATAACTTTTTAAGAATTTTATTAAATTAGAAGGAATTACACTATATCTATCCGTTTCTGCAATTGAATGTATGCGTATTGAAAGATGCTTTAGGTGCAACTAAAATGACAAGATTTATACTCTTGCAATAGGAAATGTTAAATGACGTCTGAACACGATCAGATGTTTTACCTGGTATCGTGTTGTCCAGAATAAAGCCAATAGCTCCACCGACAAACATACTGGTGCTGAGTAAAACGGACAGAATCTGGTCCACTACGTCACTTCCTGAAACATAAAGACACTACTTGATGATGCTACTTTCCAAGAATAACGGACATCAACTTTTCAGAACGTCAAATACGTATGACTGAGATGATTCAATATTCCATTCGAATTTATTTTAGTCCGATTACAAAGAAAGCTTCCTTACACTATTAAATCGTTTCAGATGTTATTACGCTCATGGGAGCGAGTTTTTCATCGCTACTACCCATTTACAGTTGGTAAGACAGGGGAACGAATGGCATCCATGTCCATGGTTTTTCGGCTGGGATTCAAACCCGAGACCCACCATATCAGATGCAAACACCATAAGCTATCGATGCCAACTGGTGTTCCATATCTATTGTTCATATGACAGGACATGTTGTGCAATATTCACTGTCAAGGAACTGCAAACTATCATATATATCCTGTACTACTGATAGTGTGTGGACAGAGATATGCTGTATTATAACCAGAAATGCACAAAGTAAGCTAAAATTCATATTTTTAAAGCAAGCACATACATAATTGTCAATTGTTTTTAGTTCAGTTGCCTTTTATTTCCTTGCATGCTTGCACGTATGTTTTGTTTTAATTAGGAACGTCCTTGCTTCAAATTGCTAGTCACTAAGTGTAAACTTTTGCTTTTAACCCATGAAGTCTTATTCATCGTTTCTTCCACATGTACATGTTTTTGATAATGTGTATATACTATGTGTTTTATCAAATTCAAAATGCAGCTCTCTCCGTCTCTCCGTCTCTCTCTCTCTCTCTCTGTCTCTGTCTCTCTGTCTGTCTCTGTCTGTCTCTCTCTTTCTCTCTCTGTCTGTCTCTCTCTCTCTCTCTCTCTCTCTCTCTCTCTGTCTCTCGCTCTCTCTCTCTCTCTCTTGCAGCATCTATCAACATTTTTCAGCATTTCCATATGCTGTATTTCTGTAACATCTTCATATATGTATATATCTATATATATAACTTCATGTCATAAATGTGATTATCGCTAAAATTATAACTGTATAAAACATTTGATAACTTCCGTTAAAACTAATATAATACTTATACAATGTATACATGGGTATATACTACTGTAATTGACTTCAATTATGATCGTAAATATATGATGTTGATATATATCTATCTACCTTAATTTCGCAAAACACTTATAATTGTACTGAACCTTCTCTCGAGTCTCTTCATTAAAAGACCAAACGCGTTGATGATAAATTTCCATGATGATTACACACAACATTTAGATTTGCAAGATTTTAACCTTCATGTATTATAATGAATTACTTTAAATTAAAATTTCATCAGATTGTATACGTTGGATCTTACCCGTATCAACAGCGGCCGGGTTCGCTGCCATCCAAACCGGCATACTGAGTCCAAAGAACATGGAAACACCCAGGATGAATAAATTTCGTGGTGAGTTCAAATTAACGTACTGTAAGTTGGATAATCCTACAGCAGTCACCATTCCTACAATGAAAGATGAAACCGTGTTCATAAGTCAATCCAAATGAAAGTTGCGTCAGAAGATGGATGTACTTAGATCTATAAGTCTGTGATGTGACGTCATATTTGTTTATATACATTTATTCTGAAGAAAGCATTACGGCCGAAACATGTCCTATTAGTGAGTTGATTTTCTTTTCCGTATTATATTGTATTAGATCTATAAGTCTGAAATACCAAAAAATGATTCAAGTTAATGAGTAATTGAGAAACTAATATGTGATTTAAACTAATTCATATAACAAGTTAATGCTAATAGCTTGAAATATAATTCTTGCTTCTACACAGTTGGTAACTATAGTCATGAAACAATGCCTACTAGCCTTGTACGCTTTTTGTTCATCCTTATACATTTAAAAGTCGTTTAAACAGTTTAACAATAGATACAATACAAATGGTGTAAAAAGCACAACTTTTGATAAGAACAGCAAGTACCAAATGTGATCAAAAACATTCCTCCAACTACAGGCTCTGGAATTGTAGCAAAAAGAGCGCCAAATTTCCCCAGACATCCCAGTAGAATCATCAATATCCCACCGACCTGCACAACACGCAGACTACCAACCTGAAAAGAAAGATGGAAATCTAAACTTTTTTTATTTTCTTAAATAAATAACGTCATACGTAGTTTGAATCTTTGGGAAAGTACTGTTCGTGTTGACCATTAAAATACGTGGTTTACAGTGACTTTTGCAAACACGTAAGAACACCTGCACCATTTGACAGCTCATTCACTTTTATGATAGTTATTACTTGAAAATCCTTACCTGTATTTTCATAATTTCACTGTCGGTTTTATTGGCAAATATTTATCTTTCGGCTTTCATCCACAGGTACTCGGGGTTTGGACAGAAAAAAATAATTGAAACTCTTTTTCCAAATTCTCGTTTTCGTTTTCACCCTAGTATGTCATATATGTAGAAGATATGCAACACTCCAGAGCGCATTCATACTTAGAAGTCGATTTCTCTGCAAATTTATCATAGTGTATCAACTTATCTGCAAGATTAAATCAGGATACACATCGACTCCGGCCGTCTCTTATCAAAATTCTACAAATTCTACGTGAACTAGTCAATAAAAGATGTGGCAAGCTCATTTGCAGGTTTTTGTAGAATTTTGATAAGAAACGACAGACAACAGTTTATATATATGTATCTGTGCTTTCACCTAACGATTATGCACGTGGCAAATGGCGTTACATATCACAAATTAAATTTACAAATTAGACACTAAGTAATGGACTTCAGACCTCAGTAGATTGCATGCTCTGACTTTTTTTCCCTTATTCTGTGTGTTCAAGCCCCTCAAACATGAGTTAAATAATATATTTTAATCTGAATTATTTTTTCAAATGCACTTTTTCTTTCGTCTGTTTTTCTTATATTTTTAAGATAAATGACTGTCCGAATTTTGTTTACATGCGTTACTAAGTAAGGCACGCTTCTTTTAATTACAGAAACCATTCAGACATCTTTATAAATATAAAGATTTTTTTCCTAAAGGTCAAGATCAACTTAATTTGTCCGCCTAATACAACCTTAAAACTATTTAATCTTTACATAAAAAGAACAAATTATCAACGTTTAAAGAAGTAAAGCCGCAATTAGGTGATGTAAACATCAGATATAAACATTTCGAATATAATTTGTAAACCTAATTTCTTCTTATTAAAGATTTTGCATACCTTTGTAATTCCTATTGCACCGATGTTTTCACTGTACGACGTTGTGCCATTTCCTGAACCCCATGCTCCGGCTAGAATGCATGCGATTCCTTCAATCCCAATTCCTCTATTTACAGCATGTTTAGGAGGAGGCGGGGCGCCAGAAAGTCTTGCGCATGCGTAATAGTCCCCAACAGATTCAATCATAGATGCAAGCACACCGGCTAACATACCAAATACACTCGCCGTTGTAACTGTAGGTAACCCCCATTGGCCTGTAATTAAAGTAGCGACGAAACTCACATAAAAGCATATTTTATGGCAATAAACAATAAAACGTTATTTGTTGAAACAATTTTACCCGACGCAATATCATTACCATTCAATTATTTTTACGACGAAAGTCTCAAAAGGAATGCTGTAAAAGACTAAGAGGGGTCTGCTTTGCATCGGTCATTACCTGGGTACGGAAATCGGAACCACTTTGCTTTCTCTAAAACATCAATTTTTGTATCGGTTCGAGCGGCATAACCCCATTTTCCCGGGTCATCTGGAAGAACATCCGTTGCCGTGAGGATAGCACATATGATCCAGGATATGATTATAGCAAGTAAAACCTGCAATGATACAAGCAATCAAAACCTGACATATTGTAAGCTAAGAATTAATAATCACATCAAAATGCTATCACCATCTGTCATACCAAAGCCCAACAAAATCCGAGTAGTCTATCATAAAAACTCCCTTTCTGACGATTAGTAGTTTAGTGGAACATAATTCCATCTTACGTAATCAGTGATGACCCCATTTGGAGGTGAGGTCAGCGCTTGCGGAATTGGCGACAAAACAGAAATACAAAGTTTTCAGATGTAGACTGGACAGTTTTGGAAGCCGGATAGCTCACTTTCACCAAACCCACACATATATCTATAAACATAAGTCTTTTTAGACGGTTAATTAAACGGAAAAGATGTTAAGTACATCAGAAGTGACTTTTTACGATTCATAGATCATGTAATGTAAATCAGTTTTTTTTCTTAGTTATGAGAAATTTGCCTCGATCATTTACTAAGGTTTAATTGATATATTAACGAGTAAAATGCTGCAAAATACTGCATATACACAATTAAACAAATTCCCCTCCAGTTACAGTCGCAGTTTTCAACAATTAAACTTAATCATGAAATGCTAACAGTCGTGCATACACTTTGTAATTTATATAATCATGCTTATAGATTTGTTCACAGTAACGAGTTTTCACGAAGTCTGTTATGTATATGATATTCCTAATTTACGATCATATGCATGCCAAATGAATGCATGCTCTGTCATCCCTAAATATAGAAATCTAGTCTGCTTTTAATTATATTAAGTGAAATATTGAAAAATATCAGTGGAATAAAAGTGATATTTTCAATGCTACAAAGCAGTGAAAATATCAAAATCTTCATCCCGGATTCTATCATAAAATGTGCTGTTTGTGCTCATTTTGCCGGTGTTTTAACGGGAAGAAAAGCGTATGTTAACGGGGAGATTCACGCGCTGTTATAACCCGTTTTCATTTATGCGCATTGCAGGGCCATTGTAAACAATGGACCTCTCTTCCAAGTCTTTCATAAAGCATAACGTCAACAGTGCCGGGCTTAAACCGCTAGTGACGTCGTAAATATGACTAAACAACACGGACGTTGTCCCGCGCATTGTTGAACGTCGTACCAGTAAGAGCGTTTCATTCTCATTTAATGGTTTTTTATGCAACCCTTGGGATATGCTGGTGCCCTTGCCCTTTGCGTTTTTCAACATTTTATTGAAACAACGAGTTTTCAAGATAAAAGAAACAGGAACATTGTTGATATCGATGTAATATCACGTTTCTTTCACCCGTGAACACCAAAAGTTGTTATTTTCACTCGAGGCTGCGCCACTCGTGAAAATATCACTTTTGGTGCCTGCTCAGTGATAATTATGATACGTGATATTACACTGAAACCAACAATTACCCTTTATATCTATGACATGTAAATATTTTTCAACCGCTACATTGCAAATACATACAGGAAACAGCTGGAACACTGGAAGTCCTACAGTGCTAACAGTTGTAGATCCATTTTCTCTCGCAAATGTGAAACATGGAACTTTGATGTTCTTTAGGTACTGGCTGCATAGCGTGATCAGAAACATGGTTCTGAAACAGATATAACTAGTAAATGTAAAATATGGACTATCGGTTTTTTGGCATGTATGGACTTTACAATTTTATTATTCTTATACAACGGAAGACATATTTGTATAGCATTGAATGTTGACGTTTGGCCAGACTTTCGTGATACAAATACCATTTAAATCATTTACATAAAAATTGTTTCAGTCCTGATTATTATGGATAAATGCTGAAAGAATAAATGATTTAAAAGACAAACATAGCAATCCGGAGAAAAACGTCTTGTTTCTTTTTAAAAAGACTTTGTAGTTGCCAAACTGTCATGCATCAATCATGTAAAACCACCTTGATAAAAAGACTATGACACCAGTTTTTGTTCAGATAATGTATCAGATTTACTCACGTGAGTGCAATCCACCACTGTTGTGAGGCAAAAGAGGATCCTGCTGAGAACAGGGACAGACCTATCAGAGCAATGGTTGGAGTGATAGACAACGGACCAATAAACCGCAGTAAGAAACCCATTAGTCCGCTGAAACCGATTACCAATTGAAATATCGCAGCAACCATGATTGCTCCCTGAATCTGAAAGAGGTTATGGATATGGGAGATTCTTCGAGTTAAGACTCATCACTTGAACATGTGAAATTGCCACTGGTGCCTCTACTTCTCGTAGATAAAAAATACCCGAGTCACATTACTGACATTTCATTTTGTTAGATTTTGAATACAGTACAAATGAATTGTTGATAAAATATGTTAATTTACTAACATTTATTCTCACTACTGTTAATGGACACGATACAATGCATTGTTACCATGACATTAAACACAGTCATGATCTATATAAGGATTACGCTATATTCATACACTGGACTGTGAGATAATGAATATCATTAATCCTTGCAGAATTGGAATAAAATCTGAATGAGGGTAAACATTTGATATCTCTCGAACAAATAGGTATAAAACAAAAACAAATAAGTCATCACTTCTCTTATTCTTGTCATCCATATTTCCCTATGTCCGTCACTTCCTACCTCGGGCAAACCAACAGCTGTAAAATTTACCGCCGTACCAACTGAAATAAAATCAAAGGCTGTTAAGTTAACAGCATTACTATCTGAAAATACCAGTATATCAACACTGATATCGTTCCGTTAGTCACAATGAAAACAAGAATTGTTATTGAAATTGTTAGTTCAAATATATGCGACAAGAAGCTTTCAAAACCATCATAGAAAACACATACTATATAATTTTGGAGACATTAATTTCATTCAAGGATCACCGACTGCTGGTTGAAAACAAATCTTAAATGACTTTATTCGGAATCTCCGAAATATTTACTGAATTCTCTATTAATCAAATCTACTATTAATTAAATCTAATATCTATAAATGACATATTTGAATCAAAACAACATTTTGTCTTAAAATTCAAACAGCTCGATCTTAGTCATATCCAAACGTTTATGAAATATTGTTTTTTTGCCTATTTCAGTTATGCATCCATGTAATATTTGACATGTACGTTTATGTAAGAAGTGAAGCATTGATACAAATGTAGTTCAGTGATGTGATAATAACATTTTGTATATGTCAGGATGAAACATTCATACATAAAGGGCATATATCCAAAAGCTTCGTGGCAACACATGAGGTTGATTATAATCACTTTCAGATACATTGCACTGATGAAGAAATCAAATTATATATGAGAAATTATAGTTTTATAGTATAGATAGTTTATAACTGCCCAACCCATAACCCTAAGACAGTTGTTATTAGATACACGTATCAACTTTAACAGATTATTACTTTGTGCGAAAATGAATCCTGGATGTTCTACTCTTTTAAGTCTATGTGTAAAAAGAACAAATAAATCGTCAAACAAATCAACAGTGTGCCGCTTTTGAAACTGTTGAAGACATTTTAGAATATTTTAATAGAGCAATGAACACAAAATGTTGTGCTATTGTACAGGGACATACATTGGTTCCTGGCTTCGGTGTATTTACACTGCCACTTGGGTTGAAGCATAATCGCTATTGTTGGGGTCACGAAAGTAAATGATCCTCCTTGGACGATTGGCAGTCTGCAATACGCAATTGGTCATAAATCATTATTATTTCAAATATTACTGACAAATTTCTGTTCGTAGCTAAATGGTTTTTGTGATTGCAATATTGCAATTGTCTCAGCAAGGCTGCATATGAAAAAAAAGTTAACTGCACGTTTGACGATGATAGTTTCTATATAAGAAAGACCTTCCTAGGTTAATCAAAATAAAGATAGATACAACTACGGAGTTCCAAAAAGGCATTTACAATTTCAAAATGAGTCTAAAACTATGAGCAATTTATCCAAGCAAATAACTGAGAGGGGGAAAACATTAAAACAAAAATATCAGGATCGGATGCACGGATGGATTTTAAAGCAAAAAAGTTTCAAAAAGTTGTTTCAGAGAAGAACTTTCGACATTCATTTTTAACACGTAGTATGTAACTTAATGACAATAAAAATTGCCGTTTTTTCTCGATATTGTAGATGCCAAACTTGAACAAACTGTTAATAGGACTTCTTCGTATTAACTTAACGTGAAATAGTTTAGTTGTATTTCCGATACAATAAGGTAAGGAACATGTAGGGTCACAGACATATCTGAATATATATAACAAATCGCAGACCTCTATGCGGTTATATACAAGACATAGAAACTACAAAAATATGTCGCTTGAAACGGTATATAATATATATAGAATAATGACCTTACTCCAAACGTCGTCTGAAGCAGCGTAGCGATACCACTTACAAAGAAAATAGTTCCAATGAGTTCACTTATTCCAACTATGTCTCTGTCCATGCAGAAAAACTCGCTAAGTAAGATTGGTGTGGAGATAATTGCACCAACTGCTGTCAGATAATGCTGAAAGAAAATAAATTCTGGTGAAGTCGTTCACTTGAATAAAATATTTGGCATTTGAAAATAGTGCTTGTTTGTTCAAAGACCACAAACATTGACCCATAGAGGACTTCGTAAGTTAGCTCGAAAAAGTAAACAATCTAGTGAACACATGGTCTTCCACTTAAGTAAAATATTTGGAAAATACTGTTTGTAATTCAAACACCACAAATAGTGATCCGCAAGATGTTAGTTAGCTCGAACTTGACTACATTAAAACAGGGTATTGGAACTTGAAAAGTTATTCAATTTGACATCATATGGCAGAATTAGAACCATCGCCGCAGCGCACTAGCATTCATATAGAACATAAAAGGAGACTTTAGCCTTTTTATAAACTTTGAAAACACTTTAAAAGATACATTCGCCGTGCAAATGGTTTTAAAAAGTTAAATAGCTTGACTTTATAAATATGTAAATGATTTTAAAACAATTTGAATTTATAGTAGTATGCTTTGGTGATTTTTAAGTACACCTGTACTTTATATCAGATAAAGAAGAAACACGCTATATTTACAAGTGAGGATCATCTTTGAAATTAAATCATCAGTCACACAAATAAGTTTTTGTACGTGTGCAACCAGATTCGTAATGCACAATAATTAAGGTTTTAAAAAAATAATATTTTATGAATTTCCTTTGAAAATTAAACGGTCTGTTTGCGAATTGTTTTCAGTGAGTACAAATATTTCATGTCGCTCGGAATTTGCCGAGCAGTTCCGATTATTTTCGGGAAATCTAACGAAGGTATGTAGACAGCAGACAAACTTATGTGTGTATTAGTTGGTATGTTTATGTATGAAAGAAAGATATATAAAATGTAAAATATAAAATGCAGACTGACTATTTAAGCGAGAAAGCGATAAATACATATCATGAAATATAATGAAATTTAACACAGATATATAAGAAAGCAGCGTGCGGTGATTAATCTGAAATATGTAAAGAAAATTATGCTTTAACGGTCTGTAAAGCATTAACTGTCTTGATTGAATTATCTTAATCTTGATATTTGCTAATTAACATACCTGTATATTATGCAACTTGAACGGACCGTCTAAAAATTAAATTACATCACTGTTTTCTTACTAAGCATATGGAATCTCTGATGGGTCTTTTTCTGCATCCACTAAATCGGTCACTAAAACCTTTTTATCCAAGCTTTTATTAAACGGAAAAGGCAAGCTGAATTGATTTAATGATGGAACCAAATTAGCAGTGACGATCTGGGAAGGTCTGTCATAAACGATATAACTAAATCAATATCTTTAAATATCTCCTTATTACATGCTACTTCAAAACCCCGTAATTCTGCTGTGACTGTATAACATATGCTGTAATATCTGTACAACAGGCCGCGGCCTATACGTATAAAAATATGAATTTTCGTACATGAGGCCTGGGCTGCAATGCGGCCTATATGACCTTTTTATTTTTAAGTTGGTAGTTTGAATCGGCCTTTACATTTTTATCTTTTTAATTGGTATTTTCAGCGCACAGAGTGGGAATTTTAGGTTTATAAGCTGTTTGAAAACAGTTCACCAATACTTTCCAACTCATTTAGCCTTCATGGGTCAGTTAACTACCATATATCTCAAAAAGTAGACGGTAAAACATTTGCTACACTCTTGTATATATAAATATGTGATATGTCTTTGGGCAGAATTAGGTAAATTGTATACCCTAGTTTTTGGCGTTATTAAATATGTTCTGTTGTACATGCTTAGCTAGTAGAATAAAAATACATGTTTTTTACTTCTACATTGCTTGTTATACTTTTTGAAACCAAGAACAAACATAAATGAAAATAAATACTTGCAAACACACCTATTTTAACTTTAAGGGTACTTTTAGATATGACCAGTACTTCCTTATTGACGGTAGGGTAACAAAAAATGAAATAAAGTTTTAATTAAACGGTGAAATGTCTTTAAATGTTGCACGTTAGTCGCTTAACAGATGTTGATTATATAAATATTAAGTTTAATGTGTTTTTGAATAGTGTCTATTAGATCCCCACTTCCTTAAACGCGTGGATATATGCACCATATTCGGCGTAGTGGCCGGCTAATATGCGGGAGCGACCTATACGTTCATTTTTGTTTCTTAAATCGTAAAAATATAGGGGTGCGACCAATATAGGGAAACGGCATTTTGTCCGGAAATTACGGTATATATTCCTATGCACTAAAACCTTTGAAACAGGTGGTCTAATGTCTACTTCAATATTCGTCCTTAGATTAATAAAAGATTGTACCTGAAATCCCAAAAGCAAACACAGATACCAAGGTGGGGTATCTTCAACACTGTACGCCACAACACTTTCACCTTCATTTTCCATTTCAACTGCCTCAGCAGTTTCCTGTCTATCCGTATTATTCCTTGCCATTTTTAAGTACACTATTTCTGTTTAAAGTATGAATCGCGTTTTATGTTTGAGGAAAGCTAGTCATTTGACACGAAATATTAAGGCATGTATCGCATGAGTGGACACTAAACTATCTGTTTACAGTACATATTTCAGGTGTAAACATCTAGACTGGTGGGGTAAATGATTATTATTGTAATCACATTTTATTAAAATTATGAATAACAGCTACCGTATGTAATTACAGTTTTACTTCAGTGAAAAACAATTATTTTGATATAACATTGAGCGGTGAACCGCCAAAAAGTTATACGGCGTAAAAATTTTGACATGCACTTAAAATGCCCGCAACACTCCTTTAAAACTGAAACAGAACGCTCATTTAAGCATTTAGAATTCTATTATTTTCTACTATAATGCTACTAGTTTTCAGGGAACGTTACGCTGCTACAGTGCATTGTGTACTATCTGTAATAACATAGCTAACAAGTGCATTGTGTATTACATGTAATAACATAACCCGTATATTGTGTACTACTGTAGATGTAATAACATAACAAACAAGTAAATATTGTATTAGATGTAATAAAATGACTAACAAGTGTTCATTTAAGCATTTAGAACTATACCATTTTCTGCTATAATTCTACTAGTTTTCAGCGGACGTTTCAATATATGCTACTACAGTGCATTGTGTACTAGATTAAATAACATAACTAACAAGTGCATTGTATATTAGATGTAATACTATAACCCGTATATTATGTACTAGATGTAATAACATAACAAGTGCATTGTTTATACAATAGGTGTAATAATATGATAATTTTAATGTGTGCTAAATGTAATAACATAACAAGTACAATGTGTAATAGATATAATAGCATAACAACTGAATGTTGTGTTTTACCATTTAACATACTATTATATCATATTACATGTGAAATATATATTTGAATGAAAATCATTATAAAACTGTAACGGCGTTACATATGAAGGATACCTGACATCCCAAAAGAACGCAGAGATGCCATGATGGTTTATCATCCACATTATACAGACACACACTTTTTATATTTCGTCCATTTTTATGCCCCCGAAGGGTGGCATATTAAAATCGCACCGTCTGTCCGTCTGTCCGTCTGACCGTCTGTCCGTCCGTCCGTCTGTCCGTCTGTCTGTCCGTCCGTCCGTGCGTCCCCACTTACAAATTCGTGTCCGGACTGTAACTTTGTCATGCATTGAAGGATTTTAAAATAACTTGGCACACATGTCTAGCACATCAAGACGACGTGTCGCGTGCAAGACCCACATCCCTACCTCAAAGGTGAAGGTCACACTTGGAGTATGAAGGTTATGGAATCCTCTATATATGCACACATTCGTGTCCGGACTGTAACTTTGTCATGCATTGAAGGATTTTAAAATAACTAGGCACACATGTCTAGAACATCAAGACGACGTGTCGTGTGCAAGACCCACGTCCCTAGCTCAAAGGTCAAGGTCATACTTAGAGTTTGAAGGTAATGGATTCCTCCATATAAGCATATATGCACACATTCGTGTCCGGACTGTAACTTTGTCATGCATTGAAGGATTTTAAAATAACTTGGCACAAATGTCTAGCACATCAAGACGACGTGTCGCGTGCAAGACCCACGTCCCTAGCTCAAAGGTCAAGGTCATACTTAGAGTTTGAAGGTAATGGATTCCTCTATATAAGCATATATGCACACATTCGTGTCCGGACTGTAACTTTGTCATGCCTTGAAGGATTTTAAAATGATTTGGCACAAATGTCTAGCACATCAAGACGACGTGTCGCGTGCATGACCCACATCCCTACCACAAAGGTCAAGGTCACACTTAGAGTTTATAGGTAATGGAATCCTGTATATATGCATACATTTGTGTCCGGACTATAACTTTATTATGCTTTGAAGGATTTTAAAATAACTGTGCACAAATGTCTAGCACATCAAGCGGATGTGTCGCGTGCAAGACCCAAGTCCCTACCTCAAAGGTCAAGGTCACACTTAGTGTTTAAAGTAATGGAATACTGTATGCATGATTACTCTGTCATGCATGGAAGGATTTTAAAATTACATAGCACATTTATTGAGCACATGGAGAGGACACAGACTGTGAGGCACCTCTTTCGGGGGCATTCGTCACTTGGGAGGGACAGCTCTTGTTATTTTTATTTATTAGTTTAGTTTCTACAACAGTTTCGTGTACATCCATATCATGAATTCTTGCAACTGTTCACGTGCATTGCTTCAGACGATACTATAAAGTCTAATTAATTGTTGTAGACAATTCATTAACTGGCAGATGTTTTCTTAAATTTCAGTATTCATATATCGAAAACTTCGTCATGCGGGGAAATATATATTGGACATGTGGAAGAAGAACTGATATTGAAAGAAAAAATCACAGTCTTGTGAATAATATTGCGTAATGAACTTTTTATACATCTTTTTCACTTTCAGGTTGACCGTTTTCTACGAAGATTATCGTTAAAGGATAGTTCAAAATGGGATCGTCCTCAAGTGGCGGGTTCAAACACGATTGGCCCCATATGGCTTGATTGTGCGCTTGCATTATAAACATCACGACATGTCAAATAAATTTTCGTTTTAACCAAATTTAAGCTCTATCATCATGCCCAAATATTCAAATTAACTGCAAGTTAATCGGTTTCAACACAGTTACCATATGTTTACATGAGTACAACATGTGAATGGTTAGTTATAATTGTACTTGCTATCTTTCTTGGCCCGACGCCTGTCGTCGTCATCGTTTTTCGTTTATCCGTCGTCAAAAATTCTATTGAAATAGCAGCTTCTACAAAACCAAGTGGCTTAAATCAACAAATCATTTCAGAAAGTTTTTTGTCTAGTCCTAAACAAAATTGTTCATCGTATCTCTGTTGCCTTCAACATGGTAAAAACGTTTAAATTCTTGACTTTCTTTAAGGCAAGAGATGATGGATATTTGGCTGTAGTATTGTACAGTAATCCTATCCCAATCAGTTGAAACTTTGCAAATATAAATGTAACATATTGATCATCGGAAGTATGTTTTCCTATGGGAATGTTGCCTAAATCATTTGGCCAATAACTAACTGTTTGGTGTGTCAGTGGTGTCAAAGGTAACGACAGTTGCCTAGTCAGCCAAAGAAATTTCCTTGTGCCGTTTTGGGGGGATAAAAACTCGAGCCTCAGGTCACAGTTTTCGGTAACCAAAAATTCAATTGCTGTTTCTCTGATAGACTATAGGTACAGTCAAACCGTGTTAGACCCCTTGCGCAGTAAAGCCGCAGGTAGATACAGTCACTATCTCTTTAGTAGAAATACCTTTGAATAAGCCCTGCAAAAAGACATTTGTGCTTCAAATGGTCACGGTGATCTGTACCATGGTGGGTGGGGTTTCAGTAGCAGTTAAAGAACTTGAGATAATATGTTTTGCAGTGAGAATACAGTTAGCTCTAAGGTTGGTTAATTCTTAAAATGTACAAGAGTTAAGTACATAAAGCTTAAACCTGCAATAAGTATTGGAAATTCGATCCCATTTGATCGCTGTATAAACGTGCATCAAGATAAGCAACGTTGTGACGGCAGTAAGTATATGCTTGCAGTAGTTGTTTCCCTTGTCTATATGTTTTTAAGTTGGTTATTAGCACAGATGGACAATTTTACTTCATACCTTGCCCATCTAGAACTTCCCTTTGGTTTTAAGCTCTACGGACGGCCCACAGAGTTTTTCATGGTGGTTTGTCAGTCGTTTGTCCATCTGTCCGTAAACCTTTCTTTGGTAACGCTGTACATGTCGCAATTATCATTTACATGAAGCTGGGTAGATGATCCCTGTGGTGTTCCTATTGTTTTTTGGGTCAATGGTTCAAAGGTCACAGTGACCTCAGATACCATTTCGTTTGATAAAACTCTACAGGTACTTTTCATTCAACTTTCATCAACTTGCTCAAAAGGTTTCCTGTCATGTAATTATCTCTTTTATTTTATATCAGTTGGTCAAAATGATCTCCTTAGGTTTTCCTTGTAAACGTTTCTACAGGTCACAGTTTTTTCAACTTTCATCACTGTTCAGAAATTTACTGCAATATTTAAATGAGCATTTTTTTAGGGGTCAATGGGTCAAAGGTCAAGGTCACAGTGACCTCCGTAAGACTTCCTTGATTACGCTTCGGTACAGTGTTCATTCAGCTTTCATCAACTTGCTCAAGTCCTGTACAAGTAGATGATCCCTTGAGATCTTCATCACCCACAGTCTTCAAACGACATTGTATGATTGGTCTTACTGGGTAGATGATCACTTCTGTTTTAGGGTCAGTGGGTGAAGGAACAGTACTCAAAACAGTCCAGTCAGATCAGTGGGCGATACTGGCCCTTTGTGCCTCTTGTTGAGAAAATAGGACAATGTGACCTCAATTTTCCTCTTTCTACATATATTTTACTACATGGTACTGTAGTATCTATCTTGTTATACTGCCTCACACCTCTCACGAGTATTATGGGCAGGGTGCACGCCGGGTGTTAATAAAAGATAAAACTACTGCAAGATAGCTCCTACAGTCAAGAGAAACAAGACGGTTAAAACTGTTAAAATAGTAAAAGAGTAAAAGGGTTAAAAACAACTGTTGTATGACTAATAATTGATTTGGGCCACTGCCTGCTTGAATGATTCAAGATCAGGCAGGATCGCAATATGTGTGGGTAATCTATTCCACAGGACTGTGGTATGGGGGAAAAAAAGAGTACTTAAAGAAGTCCGAATTTGCATGGGTTTGGCGGAGACTAAGGGGGTGCATATGTCTTGTTAACCTGTTTGGGACTTCTAGGTAACTGGGTAGGGAGATTGCTACAAGATTGTAGTATATTTTGTAAAACATAACCAATTTGGAGGCTTGACGCCTGTTCTCAAGGGTGCTCCATCCAAGGGTGTTCTGCAGGTCTGTCACACTGGTATCTCTGGAATAATCATTTTTTACCCATCTGATTGTGCGTCGCTGGACCATCTCCAGCTTGTGAATATTAACCTGGGTGTGTGGTGACCATACAGATGATGCATACTCTAGTTGTGGTCTGACTAATGTTTTGCAAGAGAGTGATTTGATATTTTCATGTTTTGTTTTAATGTTACGTTTGAGAAAGCCTAGTGTTCTGTTTGCATTTGTTGTTATTCTTGAGATGTGTGTATTCCAGCTGAGATCTTGGCTGATGTCTACACCAAGGTATTTTGCATCCTTAGCTGGTGAGAGTGTTTGACCATGAAGCTTATATGGGAACTGGATAGGTTTTCTACTACGTGTGATATGGAGGACCTGACATTTACTAGGGTTAAATTCCATGTCCCACAGTTTTTCCCACGTTTCTAGCTTAGAGAGATCATTTTGTAACCTTTGACAATCAGAGAGGCAAGTAACTGCAAGGTAAACGGCAGTGTCATCAGCAAAAAGCCGCACCTGGTAGGTAACCGTGTCAGGGAGATCATTTATATAGAGTAGGAACAACAGAGGTCCTAGGACAGAGCCCTGGGGGACCCCAGATGTAACAGGGACTTGATCAGACGTGCAACCGTTAACCACTACTGACTGAGATCTACCTATTAAAAAGGACCGGATCCAAGACACAGTTTGACTGGAGACACCATGCTCTTGGAGTTTAAGTAATAATTTAAGATGGTTGACTTTGTCGAAGGCTTTACTAAAATCAAGTAGGACAAGGTCGGTCTGTTTACCTGAGGAAAGGTTTTTGGATATTTCATCAACTAGCTCAAAGAGCTGAATCTCACAGGACCGTCTTTCACGGAACCCATGTTGCAGCTCATAAAGTATGTTGTGTTTTGAGAGATGTGTGGATAGGCTAGATGCAATTATGTGTTCTAGGAGTTTACATAGAATACAAGTTAGCGATTTGGGTCTGTAGTTAGCAGGGTCACTAGTATCACCTTTTTTGAATAGTGGAGCGACATTTGCCTTCGTCCAATCGGATTGGAGTTGACCAGTATTAAGGGATCTTTTAAAGATTAGTGATACTATGTCAAGGATCTCATGGCGGAGCTCCTTCAAGACAATGGGCTTAATCATATCTGGGCCAGCAGCCTTATCCACTTTTAGGTTTTGGAGTAATTTCAGGACGCCGTTGGGGTCAATTTCAATGTTGGGCATTGTAGGGTATTTCCTTTTTCCTAGGGAAGTCCTGCAAAGCTGGGACAGAGACAAGGGAGAAACACCTGAAAAAACAGACTGGAATTGTTTATTCAGAATATTTGCTTGACCAAGGTTTTCTGAGGTGATTTTACCATTTGTCTGATCTTTTAACGGTGCAATACCTTGGTTATCTTGTCTGGCACTTTTTATAAGTGAGTAGAGGCGCTTGGTATTGAATTTATTAGTGTTTGTGTTTTCTGAATGTTGAATGTCTAGTATGTTTTCAATATATGTCTCATGTGCTTTCTTAATTTTTTGCTGGATGAGGTGTTTAACAGTTCTGAATTTGCTAATGTACTGATTTTGACCCTTGTGTAGTTTAACCTTTTGGTAGAGTTTGTCCCTTTTTCTCATCAATCTTTTTATATCTTGTGTAATCCATGGGAGACTTTTCTTATTTCCTAGTTTTTTAATTGGGACAAACTTTGATATGCCTTCTTGAATTAGGAGTTTAAACCTGATCCAGAGGTCTTCAACTGGGATAACCTCTGCATCTTTCAGAGTGTATGAATGGTGTCTTTAAAAAACGAACCCTTGAATAAATCATCACATCTTTTTACTTCAGGACGCTGTTGTATAAAGTTTTTGCCTATTTTTGTGTATGTTTGCCTAATGATATTAAAGAAATAAAAGATTCCATAACGTACAGGCGAAACACGGGATTTATCTAAGTCAAGAATATTCTGGTTTCAATTTATGATTGTGTTAAATTTGTGTTGCTATTTCATATATGTAATTCTTAGATGGTTATGACATACCGGGACTTCATGGTGAAGTTAGCACATCAGTTTTATGAAGTTTTGTACTGAAAACCTCGACGGCGATTCAAATCCATAAGCAAGGAATATTCCGGCTTTTTAACCAAATACGTTCTTTTTGCATTGTTACTGCACAGTATTGTGTGTGTGTGTGTGTGTGTGTGGGTGGGGAGGGCTAGGGAAATGAAATAGAAAATATCCATTTCATATGAAAACAAGTATAAAGATGATAATTGTTGGTTTTGGTGAAAAATAACGTTATAATCTTATCGAATGTGTACCAGAAGTGATATTTTCACGAATGGCACACGCAGGAGTGAAAATAACTTCTTTTGGTGTTCACAAATGAAATTAACGTCATATTACACCGATACCAACAATTTAATTTTTCTGTTTATTTCATGGTTATCACTCTACTTTTGTTAAGTTTGTTTCTATAAAATATCGAAAATCGTGGAAAACGTCATCAAAAGCAATAGCACGAATGACGTCATCTTAACGACGTCATCGTCGCATGGTTTCCAGCATTAATTACGCTCATTACACTCTAAATGACGTTAATCCAGATTAAAGATTGCAAAACTGTGGATTATCACTCTTACTTCACTGAGACAACTCTGTAAATCACTGGGAAACATAAAATAATAATTGATATTTTTAATATCGAATTCATTCTAGCAATAATACCGTGACCTCACGTAAGCAATTGCAAAACCCAATCTCATCCAAACAGTGATAGACACTTTCCTTAATTTAGCCGTCTGCACAAAAGTTACCTCAGGTAAATTACCCAATCCCATTTAAACAGATACATTCTCAAATTTAGCCGTGTGCTCAAAAGTGACCTCACAAAAACAGTTTTAAAACCCAATGACTCAGTGCAATATTACTTTAAAGTTACCTGTTTAAATGTATATCGGTAGTTTAATGCGTACTTGATAATGACCTCTCGTTTTTAAGAACGTGAGTGGATGAAAAGAAAACGTTTTTCAAAGCTGTATTTGATAACATCATATTTGCAAATAATTGTGTACATTTTCATTACTTGATTAAGGAAGAAAGGTTGGGTAATTGCAACGGTTTTGTTTTACAGATGTTTAAAAATTCCGATCCTCCTTAAGAAACTACCAACTTTCTCACATAAAGAGACATCGTCGGTAGCAGGGCGCGAACCCATAACCCTCAATACAGTGATCTCAAGTCAGCGACTCTAACTGCTCGACCACGGAGGCGGTATGCCCATGACGTCAGAAATGTAGGAGACGAAATCTTACAGTCGATATTGAGATACAAGGTCGAGGTTATGAGGGTTTTTTTAACAGTTCATTTTTTGGTACAATCATGTCAAAAAGGTCTGGAGTTGACATAAAATAAATTAGTCAGTGTCTAAGGGAGCAGTACTGAGAACTACTTGTAAATTTACTTTAAATCACATTGCCTTCAAAATGGACACACTGTATCATGGTCTAGTAAGATGCACAATATACAATGAATCATTTGAAACATGTAAACTGTGTATTTTTTCTTACTACAAGATAGAATAGGTAATCAGTAATCAGTTTTAGTAAAAAACGATTTTACCAGTATGCAACTATTTTCACTAAGAATAAAACTTTTATACAGATTTTCATATCTGTATAAACCGGTGCATAATGTCTTTCTAAAATTATGATGGTCACTTTGAATGGCATTTTCACTTTAATTCACTCTAACTACAGGTCACTGTCACAGTGGTACTTACACAGAACAAGAGAAACAAATAGCCAATTGAGATTTCAAATAGATGTCATGAAGAACTCAAAATATGCTATACATGTATTGAAAAACAACAAAATTTGGCAACGTGGAAATTTAACTATTCATGTACATGTATGGCACTATTGTATACTTACTCATGCAGTTTAATAGTTTGACCTTTGATGACCTTGGCATTGGAAAATATCACACAACAATAAATGCTATATATAGGCATTACCTATCCAATAGCCACGGCGTTAATCGAGCTTAACGCCGGAATGCATTCAGTTGCGAGGTTCATTTTCCGTGTCAATCTCGTATGAACGACCTGAGTGTTAGTCTAGTTCAGAGCAAATACTTAAATTTAAGTGAAAATATTAAACTATATAGCATAAACAGTTTAAGTAGAGAAGGCTTACACATCTTGAAAAGGTAAGGAACAATTTGGCTTCGAATAAATGTCTTTATTTTGAGTTTTTGATGTGTTTTAAAGCATTTAAGCATTGAATTAATCTTACGTTTATTTCACTTTCCCATTGATGTCAAATAAATATATAAAATGTATTCATTGGTGTAGGTATAATAATTTTTATAGCAGCAGTAGATACTTTACAACCGAAATCCATTCATCTCACAGTTGAAATACATATATCTAATTTTAAGTACAACGTCAGCCTTTAATCATACGACCTTTGATCTTTAGGTGGCATTTTTTTCTCTCTGTTGAAAGCATCTCGGATCTTCCTATGAACCACAAAAAATAGCAACATGTTTTATCACAATATGTGATTGTTGCATAAAGTACCTTATTTAAAATGCAACTTTGTCTTATGTTTAGATTGCTTCTTTTCAGCTCAAGTTCATACAAAACCAGTTGAACAAATTGATACATTCTTTTCGAAACCCGATAAACTAGTGTCGCAATGTCAAGGAAGTTTGGAATTTTTCTACTGTTGACAGTAGTCTCTGGAGTTCAGTCAGACAGACAAATTGTCCCTGTGTCTACAAATATTGGAGTTATAAATGGATTTACCGAAAATGTCACATTTCTCGGGAAAACTTCTAAAGTCCACTTGTTTCTTGGCATCCCTTTCGCTGAACCTCCCGTCGGAGACCATCGATTCAAAAAGCCGGTTCCTAAATTACACCTTAATACACACTTAGATGCTTTTACCCACAACAATGCTTGTATGCAGGGTTTTCAGACACCAAACACCACGTATTCCGAAGATTGCTTGTATTTAAATATTTACGTACCTGAAAGAGAGGATCTAATTACCACACTTCCGGTGATGATTTGGATCTATGGGGGTGGTTTCCAATTTGGCGAGTCTAACGTGTACCTTGGTAAACGTTTAGCAATGTCCAGTGACGTCATTGTAGTAACACTCAACTATAGAGTATCTATATTCGGATTCTTGAGTACAGGAGACGATGCTTCCCCAGGTAATTACGGTCTTTGGGATCAGCGTATGGCAATTGAATGGGTTCATGATAACATTGCTGCCTTTGGTGGAGATTCTGAGAAGGTCACACTTTTCGGAGAATCAGCCGGTTCAGCAAGTGTGGTTTATCAAGGTTTGCGACAAGGAAAAGTAAATAATTTGTTTCAAAGGGTTATCGCTCAGAGTAGTAGTGTTTCAGCTTGGTGGGCTAACACTAACAAAGGACCACAAGTTGCTAAAACCGTGGGAGCGATTGCCGACTGCAGTACGATAAGTTCTGACTCTATCGTAATATGTCTCAGAAAAGTACCTGCGCAGCAGTTGATAAACTTGGTATTTTCTCCCCCTAAAGAAGTCCAGCTTTCACCGTATGCGTTCGTTCCTACTTTTGACGATGACTTTGTAACGTTTGACCCGAAGTATGTATTCGATTTAGAAAGTAAACAATCCAAAGACGCAGTACATTTTTTCGCTTCTTTAGACTTTTTAACCGGTGTAAATGCTGGAGAAGGATTTGGTGGATTAGATCCGATGTTTGGGGTGTCGGACATAGAAAACTTTTTGCCAAACAGGACGGACTTCGAGAACAGACTAGTCCCGCTTTTAATAAAAGCAGGATATGGTGAAGATGCTCCTACAGCCTTGAACAAAGTCATAATTGCTGAATACACAAACTGGAACGATCCTGATAATTCGTCCAACATCCGAGAAGAATACATGCGCATGCATGCAGATTTTACATACAATGCAAACCTATATAAGACGTTAGACACGCATTCAACTACAGTCTCACCATCAACAAAGAAAACATATATGTATTACCTGGATTTTGAACCAGATACTCCTTTACTCATTTCTGTTTCTTGGTACAAGAAAGCTATACATGGTGATGACCTACCCTTAGTGTTCGGGTTTGGTCTATCTACTGGTTTGGATATTTCGCCGGAGGAATGGGAGCTCAAGATGGCTGAAAGGGTGATGACTTTGTGGACAAACTTTGCTAAAACAGGGTATATGCTAATTAATGTTATTCATTTTAATATTGGAAAGGGTTTTATAAGTAACAAAGTAACACCAAATCATCACGTAACGTTATAAAGGTGCATGCACGTGATTCAACACTCATGACTGCATTTAGTACCCGTGTAATGAAACCTTCAAGGATTTCCACAACCTAAGAACTATATTTCCATTGAAAAATCAGAATTACAGAATGTCTCTAACCTTTGGCATGGCTAGATAAAATGAAGTGTTTTGGTAACTGACAAAACTTATGATAACTACATCCGAGGACTCTTGATAGCAGCCCATCCGAATAGATGGTACTAGTTAATTAAAACCACGGTTTCTCATCTATTAACTTCAAATGTGTAGTGTTTCATTAAGGATAAGAGACTAGAATGGTTTGTTTTTACATAACTTTTCAAAAGATGTATTCTTTTTCAAATATTACGAGTAATAGTGTCTTTAAAATCTTTGCCTTTAGAAGATATAGATCATCTTTGTTATAACATTTAAAAACGATGCTAAATTGTGGATTAGTAGAGGCGTTTGACCCTAGAGGGACAAAAAGAAGGGGACCCCTTAAAGTAATGGAGGGGAGCGACAAAACCTTTAAAATAAATGAATTTTAGGAATATTTGCTTGTAAAACATTGAATTCTTCGACTATGATTAAAATAATATTCCCAATACGGCTTCTCTTTTGTGACAACCCAAATATTTCTTAAAAGTAAAACTAACGTACTTCAACAAGTTAAAGAACCACTAATGTTACGTGCGTTGTCTTTACAGAGATCCAAATTCCCCTGTTGATCTGGGACTAAACTGGGAGCCGTACACAGCAGACGACCAACATTATTTACAAATTACAAGAAATATGACGTCATCTGACGTAAAACAACGCTGGAATATTGGAGCACCTTATTTCTGGTTGGAAGCTGTACCATCCATCATCCAGTCAAAGACGTGTGATACAAGTGATCACGGTACAACCATTTCTGCAGGACCAGGGCTGATGTGTGGGAATTGTCCGTACACAGTTGTGTACACTTTACTGTTTATTTCCATCATAGCTGTGAGCGGCATTGATAAATAAATGTAAATTCGAACTTATTTCGAAGCCTTAACATTAACAATAACGTGTTTCGTATGATCCGACAAATGACTCGGGCAAATCAAGCATTCTGGATCACATTACTGTATTAATAATCCTTTTCTATTGTACAACGTTTATTGTAAAGTGCTCTTTAGGAGTCTATGTCGATTAGATTAGATTATATGCTTACTGTTCAAATTTGTCGGTGGAAATGATGAAGCTTATTTCCATGAAAGTCAATAGGGATTTAAGAATTTACATATTTACTTGAACTTTACTTTAGTTTGAAAAAAGAACTTTACCCTCCCGCTGCAAATGTCAGATGGAGTAGGTGTCGAACAAATTTTGACGTTGCGTTCTTCCTAAGAACCATATAAGTGACCCCTTTCTAGCACGTCATATTTATTATTTATTATTTTTTGGAAAGTAAAAACTTGTCTTAAATTGACTCCATACCTCTGTGAAGAACATAGTTTATATAATCAGAATATTTAATGTTATCGAAATGGCTTAGGCCTTATTAAACATGCACTATACTATCAAAATTTGTTGAGTAATAGATATTAACAGGTTAGCATACGATTCGGCGAAGGACAAATAAAGGCTATTACTCAACTTTTCATCTGCTTCATACAGTTTGTACAAACGTTTAGTACATGTATATATTTAAGACATTCATTTGAAAAGTATGCAGTACAACATTTTGTTTCACCAAGTCATTACTCGGCGAATACAAAAGGCAAAGACCAGATCTACCTGCTAGTTTGTCGTACGATTTCTGTTGGAAGATAATATTTTTATCATATGAAAAATACTTGGAAGTTTGAAACTAGAGGTGTATCTCTGTCTGGCATTTGCTTTGCTCCGACACTTTTGTTGAAATTCAGATTTTTGGAGCGTTCAGGGGGCATAATTCGACACCAGAAACAGGACAATATTATTCTACAGAGAAAAGACACTTTGTCATGTTCATTAGCACCAAATTTCATTTTGGTTTATATTTAATTGGATCTATTTCGCGTGCAAAGATAGCATATAGCTATGGAGCGAGTATGAACAACGTTTAATTCACATTAGTTTTAAACAGTTTTCTTTATGAAAGGTTACTTTTGTTCTTTGTTGCGTGTGTTCGAAACTTAGACCAGGCAAAAAAGGCTTATCAGGCCCGTTGGCACGAAACCACTTTTAAGGGATAGTTCACCAACTTTCAACTTGGATTATTCGACACAAAACATTTTCTCTACACGATGAATCAATAAATATCGACCAGGAATAGTTTTAATATTTTTCAATTGTTTGTAAACCTTGCCGACCGTGTGATTTCTACCCTGGTTAACTCGCCAAGACCCCAGTATGACTCCCATGCATACTGGTACCTAACAAAATTTGAAAATCTAGGGAGATTTCTTTTAACAGACTATAATACCTAGTCAGTGTTTATCAAAAGATTATAATTGTTTAGTAAAATTGTGTAAAAATGCCAGTACCGAAAAGATATGTGTGCCAGTTTGCAGACAAGACACGCGTTTCCAGCGCACATTGGTGTTTATACCACTTTGCCTCGTGGTTTCTCCTTTTGGTGTTTTTGTATTATTATTTATTTGGCTTCTAAACAATTTAAAAACGAAAGACTTTTTGTTACTTACAATTTTTGCAGGGATCTTATATACAAGATCTGTGGTTTGTGTTACTGAAAAAGTGTAATAATATGCCAAAAGGATGGCTTTATATGAGAAAATATAACACAATTTTAAATAAAAGTTAAATAATTTCGAAACGGGACTTCCTGATTTTAATCTGCATCTACATACTACGCACTTGATTCTTCATGTGGTTGTGCACTCTCTAATGCATAAGCTTCGGTCCGTCTTTTAAGCAAACATTTCGTAAATAATTCACTCGAGCAAATATTAGACATGATTCACTGCAAAACCACAGAGGTCCGAAATTCGTTATCCATATATAATTCAGGGACTGTCTCAATGACATTTTCATAGATTATGCTAGTGATATATCATGGATTGTACAGTACTTTGTCACGGCTTGTACAAAATACGCTAATATGTAAATAGTCATGTTTTGAATGGCTCAGCAACTTGTGCATGCATAGTAGCTTGTTTTTTAAATATACCATATAGCAACAGTGACAAAAACACGGCGGTGTAAGAAGCACACATATCTATCACAATATGTCTGATTAAGCGTGCGGCTTGTGATATTAAGCATTTCATACACTTCGTATGTATTTAACGTTCGATTGTGTGCTAGAATTTTTC
Source organism: Saxidomus purpurata (assembly GCA_022818135.1). Taxonomy (NCBI): domain Eukaryota; kingdom Metazoa; phylum Mollusca; class Bivalvia; order Venerida; family Veneridae; genus Saxidomus; species Saxidomus purpurata. The sequence continues at coordinate 16,011,418 of JAFMSR010000013.1, read as the reverse complement.
AAGTCCAACCGTCATGGAAATTGCCGGCATGCTTCGAATTTCTATCATCATGATCAGTCATCTTTTTATCACAACTGTCGTCGTCTTCAGCAGCAACAGAAAAAGAACCCGTTGAACCAACACCTCAACAATCATAACCATTATTATTTACATTAACACCACCAACAACAAGGCAGTCAGGAAGACAGCTATATAACCGTCGCATTAATATCACAACGTTGACAATTCTGAACTCTGCTGTGGGTATCACAATACTGTTACGGACTGGTTAGTGCATTTGATCGAAGATAAAGATATAGGACCCAATGGAATGGATAGTAATTGAAGGTTCAAACTGTTGACCTAGAGTTATGATAGAGACATAAATGTAGATTATCTTATTTATACATTGACCTTGAGCAAGCCTGTTTGAATATGGCTTCTGTGAATCGATTCGATTAGATAAACATTGGATCCAAGTGTGTTTAAGGGATATTGTGAATACACCTGCTATAAGGCTTTAACCTTTATATAAAGTTATTGAGTCGGCAATACACTGGTTAAAGTCACTTGCTTTAACTTACAGAACCTCTCACTGACAGGGAGGTCAATGGTGCTAGCAGACGTCTTACAAAAGAAAGCTGCACTTCTTACTATGACATGACTCTATAGTGCAATTGTCTCTGGAATTAAACAACGGTATATGCCGAGGTTTATGAGGATTAGATAAAAGTTACTCATATAAGAGGGCGGATATGGCTGAATATTTTCGGCCAGACCGTAAAAAATCCATTACCTTGGTAAACGGAACAAAAGAATGAGGCAATAAAATACTTACTTTTATACAATTGTAGACCACAGATATATGCAATGCTTAAACCTTATTTGGTACTTTTCTGTGAATATTGTAGAATATCTGTTATAAAATTTCAATATGTTATTGCGTTCCAATATAGCCAGGGCAAGATCAACTTAATATAAATCCAAATCGCAAGGGCGTAAAATATTCTGGCAACTAAAATATAATTGTACACCAACAGCATGTCTTGACTCATCAAACTGTCGTGATTCAAAAGACATACTGTGTTATTAACAACATATACTTCATCAAACCTCGAAGCACAACTTATACTACAAACAACACAATAAAATGACGTCTTGACATAAAGAGTAAATCGGTCATACATGCAACATGCATCGCACTTATCATAAATTGTACAAATATAGCGCGATCACAATACTAGCCAAAATAACAAGAGCACAAAAAAGTTTATGTGTTAAATATATCTATGTTTCAACAGCACCTATTGAATTAATTAATTTACTAGTAGTAAAATGAAACTTGTTAGTAATTCAAAACATATATTTCGTTACTTGTTAATATTTCTATGTTTAAACAGCACCTATTAAATTAATCAATTTACCTACTATAGTAAAACAATACTTATAAGTAATTCAGAACATATGTTTCGTTATTTGTATTAAACACAAATATATAATTCCAAAGCAACTAAGCTTAGCAAATAATAAACATATAAACACATATGTTGCTGTCTATAGATAAAGCCAGCCAAGGCTGTTGAGCCTCAAAATAGGCTAAACCCGGACAAAATTCATACAGAAATGAAACTTATGTTTTCTGAAAGCTCAATGTCTGTAGTATCCATAAACACAAAGTTCCCAAAAGTTCCCGCCTGGGAAACTCTACAATCCAAGATGGCCGCCAAGATGGCCGCAAAGATGGCCGCCGAACTTTAAAAAATACCCTATCACATACCCTATCACATACCCTATCACATGCAAGTGCTTACAAGTATCGCATATTCTATAAATGTTGCTAACTACCACTACTAGATCAAAGTTTATTCGCATATGTCTTGTTATGATATAGTTTCCATTTCTGTTAAAATATCAGGAATTTTCTTATAGAAAAATACCTATTTTTTGCAAAATACTTATATTTTGTTTCCATTCTTTGAAATATTTATAGCAAAAATGCCTGAAAAGGGATATCGTTTGTTCGACCAATTCTATATGAGTAAATTTTGATATGTTTCAGATAGTTCTGAAGCTACTAAAACAACGGTGACTTGTACAAGAAGGTATACTATGCAAGGTTGGTGGGGAAATGTTACAGGCAGTTCAATAATTCAAATGTATCTAATCCTAATACATAACTTTTAATCGCATTGTCCCTAAACGTGTGTATAATTGATACTAAACTATTGAATTATGATTTACATAATATATGGAAAGTAGGAAATTTCTAATGTCAATGCATAGACTGTCTAGGCCATCGTAAATATCCAGAGTGGTTATCTATGTACAAACAACCATTTGAAGATGTTGATAGAACTTATTATTGAATAATTCACTTAAAATAGTTTGATTGCTTTAAGTTTGCATTGAATTGTGCAAATGTGCCTGAAATTTTAATTTCAAAGATATGGTGAAAATATGATATTAATTAATAGACATTAATATTTGTTGTTTAACATGTCTTTGATTTTGCATGTTTGAATATATATATATTTGAAGGCCTCGAGTAAGATAAGCCTGTTGGCTTATCGAGTCACCTTCGTTAAATAAAGAATATTATTATTATTATTATTATTATTATTATTACACCTTACACCATTAACCGTGCAATCGGAACGTCAAAACAGTTGACCATGTACAGTGTGACGTCATGTGTGACGTCATAAAATGACAGATAGTCGCAAACATCAAGGAAATAGACAAAATCGTCATTTCAACCGAAAATGTGAAGGTATTTCTCTACGTTGCCGGCGACGTCATTTACATTAGTTATGCTTTCAATTTAAAAAAACAAAAACAGATAACAACTGCAGTAAATTCCTCGGTGTGTCAGCCTAAAACACGAGAAATAATAGAATACGTATCATTTGCACAGTCATTTTTCATAGGAGCTCGGAGTCGTGATAATGCCTTTTCCAGTTTTGTTTTGTCTTTTTACACTCATTTAAGAACTAAGCTCACAAAACATGAGCTTAGCTTTCCCAAATCTTATATTTTATATTTAACCACTAAAGCACACGGTAGACGTCAGGACTTCTAGCTCCTATGCCATTTTTGACGTCGAATCGGTGCGTACAAAGCATATAAATTTCATTCGTGTGTTTAGGTATTCTAAATGTCTTACATTGTAATTATTTTGACGGCAATAACATTTGGTCTTCAGCATGTATGCAGGTCTTTCTCCATCCGGTAACAAAATCTCGACACTTAATATCAGCGTCTTGTTGGAAAACTGTTAGAGTTTTTTTTATTTACCCTCAGACTACCCTTGTTTCAAAATATATTTTCGTCAGCCGTCGGGTCTACGAAGAATTACATTAAAATGTTGCGTTGCAAGGGTGTCCTAATTGTATGCATGCCTGTTTCTTCTGAAACAAACAAGAACTTTAATTTTCTCAATATTTTCTTGATCAAAATTAAATGTACATTTGCTTACGGGATATATTATATTCTCGTCGAATATGTTACAGGTGTTCTACGCATTTTCTTTAACATACGTAATGAAAAAATGCGTGTGAACAGTTTAAACGTGCATAAGCACTACACTTTCAGATTTTATGGACTTTCAGTGGTCCGCTTTCGAACTAATTTTCCATGTTATGTATCAACAGGGAGTTACGCTTTATTATGAAATGAACTGATTGGCACTATCCATTAAAACCTAGTTTTTGAGAGGGGATCCAAAAAAAAAAATAATATCAAACAGGGAATGCCACGTCCCAAAGGACGCGCCTCCCAAATACGAGCCCCACAGCACCCGGAAGTGCACGCCACCAACACACACGCGCTACGCACACAATCATGTACACACACGACATATACACTACCAACACGCAAACTAGCGCAGCAAACACACGAGGACAAAACGAACAATTAAAGGAACACAGTGGGGCACCGCCTTTGAACGGTCAGTGGCAAAAACACCACTGGGGGCTTAAACCGGTTTATGGTGCGCACCTAACCTCACTCTTACCCCCACCATGTTCCAAAGTCACATGACAGTGTAAATAAATGGCATCCAAGGCGTGAGGATACTTTATTAATTCTCTTTAACTTGAAATAACACTTTATTTTTCGTCGTTATCTGCGTAAAATATGTAATTTTTAGCCATTTTTTGGTCCTGTCAAATGTTTTGAGATTAATTCCCGGGCAGAGATGAAAATGTGCAGATTAGTGTAAATAATAATAACACACTCTATTTTAGGACGGTGATGAAGGCGAAAGTACTCCGTAAATTATGCATTTTATTTCATACATATCCGGATTAATAATGATAACCACATTCGTCTGCAATGTTGCAAATGTTTTTATTTGCAAATGTATGAGATTGTATCAATAAGATATTCTGGTACGCAAATTTGAATTTTATTTGCACGAATAATTTCTTTTAGTGTTAAGTTCTCACCAACTATGACTATGTGAGAAAATTGGCAGGTAACAAAACAATCCTTTTTCCACTTGTCATTGACAACATCGTTTTGTAAATTCATAGTCTGTACTTCTTTTGAAAACCGCTCAAGCTTAATCGCTTGATTATTTTAAGTGTTTTTATTCATGGCAAACACGGCGAAAAGATAAGTGAAACAAGCCTTTATCTTATAATTTGTGAAATACACAGTGAATATTTTACTTGCATGATTCACTGAGTTTCTATGTCAAATTAATAACTTGCCACACATTTTCGATTAGGTTGAATAGCGACTTCAGGTATGGTTTTTGGTTAATTTTACAAAAAAATATTTTAGTTTGATTACGATGATATCATCCTTAACTTTATGAGTTGCTTTTGAACAGTCAGTCAAGATTTAATCAAGGCAAACATTCAATTTAATTCATTTATTTAAAGTCGACTCAAAATTGGCAGACTTTGAAATTCATTTATGCACGAATACAGAAGTGTATGGTTCCACGCGACTTTTAAATACACGTGTAAGAATGTTTTTGTTATCGACTTAGGGCCCCCGAGTTTATCAAGGAAAGCAACCTCCAGGCACTAGAATCATAAGTGTATAAAATAACATTCAGTATCCGATGCTTTTTATGTTTCTGAACACTATTTGTGCTGTTGACTAATAATTTAATTTTATTAGCGGTTTGTATTCATGTCAAAATACATTTTGGTTTCTACTGGTTTTTCACTTACATGTAAAAAGATCAAAAGCATTCCTACTAGACGTAGACGTTTTCTTATCGCAAGCCATTTTACTATTTATTCCGGAAAGAGATATCTATCTAAGTTCAAAGAGATATCTTTCGTTTTAATAGCGATATCTCTTTCACATTAAGAGATATCTTTGTATCACAGACAGTTATCTCCTGAACAGAGACAGAGATATCTCTGTAAGTAGAAGAGATATCATTTCTTGAAAGATATCTTGTTACGCAATAGAGATATCTCTGGAACTGAAAGAGATATCTCTTAAAAGACAAGAGATATATTTAAAAAAATATTTGTGAGAGATATCTTTAAAAGCAACAAACACATAATAACTGATCCCCGTACTTTATTTCGTACTCGAAATTGTTCGTCTAGGGTCAGTGCATAACCAGGCTGGTAAAAGAACATTGCCCGATCGGGCTTCCCAAAGTCGTCTTCTTAAAAACTGAAAGCAGTTGTACTTGTTGTCATACAGATTGTATTATATTTATTTATTTATTTATTAAAGTCTCATCAATGTACATTATATCACAGTACAAAAGACACTGCATACAATATCAGTAATAAAGTACACATGACATAAACAAACAAATCACATACTATTATTAAGTGATGAGAAGTCAAAATTACGATAAATCACGAATATGAATGACTTGGTATTTTCACAGAAAGTTATGAAAGGTCTTAGAGAAATAAATAATGACAATAGAGTGTGAATAAACTTATTTCACCAGAAAATACATAGCCACCGTCACCTGAAGTTTGGATTCCCACCCCCATGATACATCCCAGTAAATACAAGCAGTATATGTAAACAAATAAAAGAAACTACCATGGGTAACTGAAGATGTAAAAGAGGCTAAAACAGAGTTACATAGTGCAAAAAAGCATTTTAAGAGACGGAGAACAGCAGACTTGCTGCAGAAATTAATGGAAAAAGAAACAACGTATGAGAATGTTTGTGAAATAGCTAAATTTGTGAGGGTTGATATAACGTGTGACCCTTTAGATGGGTGCAAAGTGGTTATCATTTCACAGGCTTAAATCATATAGACAGTCAGATGGAAGAAATGTATTACCATTACTTAACAAACATGGCAATCCAGTTTTGATGCACAAAGAAAATGTGAAATACTTAAAGACACATTCTTTGGAGGAGCGCACAAAGCAAATGAAAGATGATGAATTTATAGAAGAAATGTTCTCGTTTTTAACCTTTGACCTCTTCATTTGATATTGACCTTAAATTTAAAGACCAGATTCCTGTGCGAATTATCTCTGTGACATTGACCTTGGATTTAAAGACCAGATTCCTGTGCGAATTATTTTATCAATCAATGATGGACATACCTGTAAAATAATTTGAAAATCGATTGAATGGTTACAGAATTATGTAAGTATTCCAGAAATTCTCAATGAAATTATCAAAAAATACAGAAAATCCCCCAAAAATTATTTTCCCAACCCGAAATCTCCGGGAACTTTATGATTCGTGTCAAACGAGCCATTTCCAGCCAGCATGCAAACAATCATTTCTGTATGAATTTTGGCCGGGTCAAAAGCTTAACAGCCTAGACTATATTGTTTGGACCTCATTGCCTTCAGTTTTTTTCTCGTTATCGTCATTTTGCGCATGCTCATTTCTTTGTGATTTTTTCAAAAATCCTGGACAAAACGGTATATATTTGACAATTCTATTTGTGTTGAGATATTTCTGAAAGAGTGGAAGATCGTAAATATGCATCCTTGAGTGCGCTGTTGAATCTTCTGCCTCCGATGTTAATTTTCTCCATGTCCTTATACCTCTTTCCTCGTCTGTCCCTGTTGATATATTTAAACAAAAGTGAAAATTTTTGATTACTTTTGAAGAATTTTATTAAATGAGAGTGAACTACACTACATCTATCCGTTTTTACAATTGAATGTTTCCCTATTGAATACATCCGGCTCTAAAAGATGCTTTAGGTGCATCTAAAATGACAAGAACTATGAGTCTTGTAATGGCAATCGTTAAATGACGTCTGAACAGGATCAAATGTTTTACCTGGTATCGTGTTGTCCAGAATAAAGCCAATAGCTCCACCGACAAACATACTTATGCTGAGTAAGACGGACATAATCTGGTCCACTACGTCACTTCCTGTAACATAAAGACAATACCTGATGATGCTAATTTACCAGAAGCACGGACATCATCTTGTCAGAACGTCAAATACGTATGACTGAGATGATTCAATATTCCATTCGAATTTATTTTTGTCCGAATACGAAGAAAGCTTCCTTAGACTATTAAATCGTTCACGTACACTCGTTTTTGGGGAGGCTGCGTTTTTGGTGCGTGGCATTCCCTGTTTGATATTATTTTTGTTTTTACATGGGAGTGAGTCGCTGCTATACATTTAAAGCTGGTAAGACAGGGACACAAATGGCATCCATTTCCTGCCTAATGATGCACCTCTTTTTCCGGCTTGGATTCAAACCCGGGATCCACGTACCATATCAGATTCATACTAAAAAATTGCCATAGTTGTAACAAAAAGTAATGATATGTATTATATTTTCATTCACGTTGACTATAGAGGGAATCTGTAAAAATCTTTTTTGACTATCCTAGTCAAAAGTAAGAAATCCAACCGTTCGGTTATGCTCTTGTCATAGTGTCACGTTTTGGCCGCGCCGTTGTGCCCCGTTTCTGACACCCACGATTTGGAAATTTCAGCTGGGTGCCACGATGTGCAACGTTGTAGCCACGTGCTAGACAACGCTGTCTCCTCGTTGTAGTCCCGTTGTGACACGATTGAGAAGGGACAACGAATATCAAAGTCGGGTTATGCCTCGCTGCCGCCGCGATGTCGCCTCGTTGTCGCCACGTTGTTCCACGCTGTGCTTCGTTATGCCCAGCTGCCGCTACGCTACCACCACGTTCAGCTATAACTCATCACGCAGTGGCCTCGCAGACTTCTTTGACCATGTACGAAATAGTGTTGTGAACTACTCTGAATGAGTACATTAGCGAGTGATAGCTGTCTTCAGTGGCAAGGTGACAGAGAGTGGCCGCAACTTTTAGACTAGACTGCAGCGCTTTCTTTGACCAACGGTCCTTCTTCTTTAATGTTGTGGTCAGCCTGTCCACCAGCTCCTGGAGTAGGAGGGGGTCAACTGTGAGGAAGTTCTTGAAGGCGGCCACACTCTTAAATAAGTGGTGGTACTGACCGAAATCCTCGAGTCACCGGAGCCAGTCCCTGCATAACATGATGCGTGGGGCCCGTGCTACCCTTCTTCTATCCTCTTCTCTTTGGAGCCGCACTATATTTTTCAGCATGTCTTGGTCCAGGGCTAGGGTAGCTTTTGCCAGTTTGAGACCTGTGGTAGAGATTCAGCACTTTGGCTTCAGCAAGAACACAAATGATTTGAGTTCCTAGATGGAGGGATATATATTTGGGGTCTCTGGCAGATAGCATCTGATATCCTTGACGTGGCAGAACGTATCATACATAGCGTACCACAACGTGTCAAAACGTACCACATCATAGCAGAAACGTACCACAACGCTGTACAACGTAGAACACTGTAGCATAACGCAGCTCATAACGTTTTACAACGTTTTACAGCGTGACATAGCGTGACATAGCGCGGTACGAGGAACGTGGGAGCAACGAGGACACAACGTAGCATAGCGCAACACAACGTGTCAACAAATGCAAAAGAACGTGTCAACCGGCGGGAAACGTTATGGTCACGTTCTGTTACGTTTTTGGTACGTTTTTGTAACGTTATACTACGTTGTACCACGTTCTCGTCACGTTGTTGTCATGTTATAGTACGTTGTTGGAAAACGCCAGCGAATTTTGTACATGTTCAAAATAAAAATTTCCAGTTCACGTTTTGTTAGGTTTGACCACGTTTTAGTCACGTTGTTCTACGTTTGCTCACGTTCGTTCTAGCCACATTTCCCAACGTAGCTAAACGTGGCGGCCATAACGTGACATTATTACTGGGGCATTATGTATATCTTAATTTTGTATCTGTCCATAACATTAATAACTTGGAAAAACTTATTTTTTATATGTTTTGAAGCATCCGCTGTGTTTTCAGCATCATTCTTGACTATAAACCAATATGACACATTGAAGGGTAATATAACTTTTAACCTTCATGTATAACGAATTACTTTAAAATAAAATTTCATCAAATTTCATACAGTGGATCTTACCCGTATCAACAGCGGCCGGGTTCGCTGCCATCCAAATCGGCATACTGAGTCCAAAAAACATGGAAACACCCAGGATGAATAAATTTCGTGGTGAGTTCAAATTAACGTACTGTAAGTTGGATAATCATACAGCAGTCACCATTCCTACAATGAAAGAAGAAACTGTGTTAAACGAACGTGGCGTCAGAGGATTCAAGTTAATGAGAAATTTAGCATATTATATGTGATTTAAACTAATTCAGATAACAATTTAATGACAATAATTTGAAATAAAAATCTTGCTTCTACACAGTTGGTATACTGTAGTCATGAAGAAATGGCTACTAGCCTTGTACACTTTTTGTTCAAAAGTCATTAAAACACTATAACAATAGATACAAATGGTGTAAAAAGCACAACTTTTGATAAGAACAGCAAGTACCAAATGTCATCAAAAATATTCCTCCTATTACAGGTGCAGGGATTGTAGCAAAAAGAGCGCCAAATTTTCCCAGACATCCCAGTAGAAGCATCAATATTCCACCGACCTGCACAACTCGCAGACTACCAACCTGAAGAATCAAGATGAAAAAATGAAAACTATAATCTAAACTTTATATTTTCTAAAAATTCACGTCATACGTAGTTTGGATCTTTGAGAAAATAATGTTCGTGTTGACCACTAAAATACGTGGTTTACAGCGACTATTGCAAATACAAACATGTAAGAAAAGATCGGCTTTCTGATTTTTATTGCTCGAATTTACATAATTTCACTGTCGGTCTATTGTTAAATATTTATCTTCGGCTTTCATCTAAAGAACACGCACGTTGCACATGGCGTCACAAATTAAATATGCAAACCAGACACTAAGTAATTGACTTCAGACCTCAGTAAGTTTTGCTTTCTTTTCCTTATTTCGTATGTTCTAGCTCCTCAAACATGAGTTAAATAATATACTTTAATCTGAACTTAGCTCTCTTTTCAAATGCACATCATTCTCTTGTCGTCTGTTTTTCTTATATTTTGTTAAATAAATGACTGTCCGAATGTGATTTACATCCGTTACTAAGCAGGACCCGCTTCTTTTGCCTGCAGAAACAATTCAGACGTCTTTATAAATATAAAGATTTTCTTCCTTTAAGTCCGGATCTGGTTAATAGTACCACCTTAAAACTATTTAATCTTAGGCTTTAAAAGAACAAATTATCAACTTTTAAAGAAGCAAAGCCGCAATTACATGATGTCAACATCAAATGTAAACATTTCGAATATAATTTGTAAACCTAATTTCTTCTTATTAAAGCTTTTGCATGCCTTTGTAATTCCTATTGCACCGATGTTTTCACTGTACGACGTTGTACCATTTCCTGAACCCCATGCTCCGGCTAGAATGCAAGCGATTCCTTCAATCCCAATTCCTCTATTTACAGCATGTTTAGGAGGAGGCGGGGCCCCGGAAAGTCTTGCGCATGCGTAGTAGTCCCCAACAGATTCAATCATAGATGCAAGCACACCGGCAAGCATACCAAATACACTCGCCGTTGTGACTGTCGGTAGTCCCCATTGGCCTGTAATTAAAGTAGCGGCTAAACTCACTATAAAGCACGTTTCATCGCAACATACAATAAAATGTTACTTGTTGAAACAAATTTATCAAACACAATTGCATTACCATTCAATTAGTTTTACGACAAAAGTCTCAAAATGAATTATCCATAAGACTTAGAGAGCTACTTTCCATCGGTCAATACCTGGATATGGAAATCGGAACCACTTTGCTTTCTCTAAAACATCAATGTTTGTGTCTGTTCGGGCGGCATAACCCCATTTTTCCGGGTCATCTGGTAGAACATCCGTTGCCGTGAGGATAGCACATATGATCCAGGATATGATTATAGCAAGTAAAACCTGCAATGATACAAGCAATCGAAACCTGACACATTGTAAGCTAAGAATTGATAATCACATCAAAACACTATCATCTGCCATACCAAGGCACCACAATATCAGTAGTCATAAAAACTCACGTTCTGACGAATAAAAGATTAGGGGAACATACTTCCATCTTATGTAGTCAGTGATGACTCCATTTGTAGGTGAACGTCAGTGCTTGCGAAACTGGCGATAAAACAGAGATACTTTCATTTCTACTTACATGTACCTTCTCATTTGAGGCCTACTTCACAGATACCATATTTTTATTGTAGGCAAAGAGCTCATAAGTTTATGAGTTTTTTGCACCTATTTTTATCATGCTAAAAAACACTTACAAAGTTTTCAAAAATAGACAGGACAGATAGCTCACTTTCACCAACCTTTCACATATATTTATAAACATCAGTCTTTTAAGACTGTTAGCTAAACGAAGAAGATATTAGGCACATCAGTAGTGACTTTTTAGCGATTCATAGATCATGTAATGTAAATAAGTGTATTTTTCTTAATTATTAGATATTTGCTTCGTTCATTTACCCAGGTTTAATTGATATAATAATGTTAAATCGGCAACGAAAAACATGCAAAATGCTGCATACACATTCAAACAAATTCACTTCCTGATGTAGTAATTAATGATGAAATGCTAACAGTGGTGCATACACTTTGTAATTGGCTGCTTATACACAGTAATGAGTTTTTAAGAAGTCTGTTATGTATATGCTATTCCTAATGTACGATCATATGCATGCCAAATGAAATTATTCAAGAAATAATATGTATCCATGTTTGGTAGAAAAACCTGAGTTTATTCTTAAGAATATATCCGGACGATGTTGGAGTATATTCATTCGCAAGAAGGATCAAACGAGGGTCATAAACCAAACTTGGATACTTATTATTTCGATTCTAACACGACTTATTTGAAACATTTGAAGAAAATGAGAGAACTATTTTCATCGAACGTAAATTACACTTGCATGCTACGTACCTAGATTTCGCCGTTGAAGTTTACTCCCGCGAACGCTGTAAAGACGCTATTTCAACGTGATTTTCAATCGTGAAAAATAACCCCGGGTATTCGACTACTTCGAACGCAGATGGGTACTACTGACGACAGATGTATATACATGACCGTCATGACAGGCACGCTGGAATAACCCCGATATTTTTATTATTTCTCTTTATTGCTCCGACCTTTTGCTTGATATAGGTAGTAATATGTTTAAACTAAGCATGTGTGAAGTTTTGTGATAAACTGACGCCTTTTATTTAAAGAATTTCCCTAAAATGTTGAAAAAACTACGGTAATGTTGCCAAATATGACATTTATTTGCTTATAATAACTGTTACAATATATATCAATGACCTTAGACACATATACAGACAAATGTATAAGGTATATCAATACAAACAGCCTTAGACTTTGGAATTAGTGGTATGTTGAATGAAGTGGTCACATGATGTTTACGTTTGCTGGTATTATGAAAACACCAAAACAGGTAAGACAGCTTTTGTCAATACAATAAGATTGTTTTTCACATAGTTTATATAAAACTAGTCATTGGCTTAGGGTAACGGCAGTGAAATTGCATCATTTTATGACAAGGTCGTTGGTTCGAACCCAGAATGTTAGGTCTTTTTTTGTTTTTTGTTTTCTAAATCCCGTTTAAATTCTTTGATATTCAAGAGTTAACCCATTTCATGGAAATATTAACATCTGTTCTCGTAAAAGTTCTAAATAAGAATGCGAGCAAGCATTAAAATTAATTCATACATTTGTATAGGGTATGAAATATCTACATACAAAACTGGCAAAACGAGTTCTGTATTGACGAAAGGTTTACATATTAGACATGATATAAATGAAAAATAAAGTATCCAAAATAAGAAGAAAAAGAAAACAAAAAGATTCATGAAAAATTAAATTCACTTGGATTCGAACCTGAACCGTCAAAACTACGATCAAATTGTCTACGCACTAACCAATTCAGCTATTCAGACAATTATTATTTTTCCGCCATTTGTTAACTATTTATGTGATATTCTCCATAACAGGTACAGAGATAACCGTTATACCTGATTTACCTGTCAAGTTGAACCTAATCCTATGACGCGCTATCAAGTTATCATATGAGGACTATATCGTTTTGATTTAAGCAAATTTATAGAGGTCGGTGAGTTTAAACGGATACGTCTGACGACCGAAGGAGATACGTACGAACGCAGATTATTATGAAATGAGGATACGTATAACGGCAGATGTGTAACAAGTAGTAAGCGTAAATAGGTGTTTTTTAATCAGGATAAATATTGGTTTTAAACTAATTACATTCAGTATGGCAGATGTTTAGTCTGTGCAGAAGGATGTAGCATGTATATACTGATAATAATTATATATCCCACCTCCGTTAGAGACATATTTATTAGTGATACATGTCTGTCACTGTTTTTGTCATTAAGAATGTCCACGCAGCTTCTCTGATACCACGTGACGGATTTACACCAAACTTCACATAAGCGTAGTTGTGCATATTATCGGCATGTTCCGGTTCAATGATTTTCAGTGGAATAACCGCCCTTGATACATATAATTTTATGATGTTATGGCTAATGCTCCTATAACATCCGGCAGATTTCTACTCAACCTAAGATAATTGAACCAGCTTAGTTATGCATTCGCCGTCACATCCGGTTCAGTGATTTTCAGGGATTTACATTGTATGGCCATTGATTCTTCAAATTTAAGATGGTTTGCTACTACACCTCTACCATTGGCCAGATTTCCACTAAACCTAATACAGCACAAGTTGTCGTCGGCATGTACCGATTTATTGATTTCAAGGGAAGTTGCAACCCCGATGTGTCATATTTCTTAATGTTTTTACTAATTCTCCTAAACGCTGGAGTTTAATTTTACCAAAAGTCACATGAGCGATCATTGTCAAGCGTAGTTGTACATTTCGTCAGCATGTTACGGTTCAATAAATTTTGCGGAACTATGTCTTTTGATGTCTCATATTCTAATATGCTTGTGCTACTAATCCTATATCACTGATCAGAAAACTACAAAACTTACACTTTGTCGGATTGTTACAGTTTAGTGGTATGCATTTTAAATTCTACTGAATAATGCTGAATACTTGGAGACTTGTTTTGTTGTTTTTTTTTTCGTGAAATATTGTCTCTAGTTTAGAGAATGAATTGATAATGGGGTCTCTAAGTCTCCTGCAACGAAGTCTTTAAAATATCGATGTCAAGTTTCCCATACACTAGTAACTAGTCAATGACCAATTTCATTACCTATAATAATTTTTCAGCTAAACAATTGAGCATTGCCTAGTACAAATATATTGAAACTCATATTGAACGAAAACATTGTGAAAATGAATAAAATAGAGAAGATATTGGGTATTTTCCAGCTTACATGTCAGGACGTTCATGTATATACATTTGTCGTCAGTAGTAAGAAATCTACTTACCCATCTGCGTTCGAAGTAGTCGAATACCCGGGGTGAAGATGTAGTACGCGGTTTTTCAGATTTTTCATCAACGTAAACTACAGTCTCATAAGAAAGAAAAAACTTTAATAATTTTCAAGTAAATGTAACAGGAATTTCAAATATAAACATGGTTCGAATTTTCAGGGTACGCAATGACAGTTCAAGTTACCAAAAATATTGGTAACGAGTATAGATAAGTGACGTCACCGATTCTCTTGATAAATGACGTCACTGTGTAAACAAAAACAACAACAACAAAACAGTAAATAAAGTCAGTGTAAATGGTATCGTGTCATACATCGCCATTCGGATCCCCCCCCCCCGCTTGCCCTAAATCATCCACAGGATGCCATGTAAGATCCTCTATACGTCGGGTAAATTGAACAGCCAAAAGACGATGCGTGTGCAGCGTCGTTCAAGGTCGTTTTTTTGCAGAATAACCCAAATAGATTTTGTTCTACATGTATGTAGGTTATTCGCTGGTCGTGTTAGAATCTACGATAAACCAAACATGGATAAATATTATTTCGTAAGTATACCGAGCGGAACGAATGCCAAAAACCAAACGACGATGACGTCGTTCGTTAAAATGTGTGCTATGCTTTCTGATAACGTTTCCCGCATTTTATTGAAACAAACTCAACAAAAGTAGAGTTTTAAAGACAAAATAAACAGGAAAATTGTTGATATCAATGTAATATCACGTTGATTTCACTCGTGAATATAAAAATTGAAGTAGTAATCTTCAATCGAGGCCGCGCCACTGGTGAAAATATCAATTTTGGTGCCCACTCATTGATATGATAACGTGATATTGCACCGAAACCATCAATTATCCTCTATATCTATGACATGTAAATATTTTCAACCGTTACATTGCAACAACATACAGGAAACAGCTGGAAGACTGGAAGTCCTACAGTTCTTACAGTTGTAGAACCATTTTCTCTGGCACATGTCAAACATGGAATTTTGATGTTCTTCATGTACTGGCTGCAAAGCGTTATTAGAAACATGGTTCTGAAAAAGATATTACTAGTAAATGTAAAGTGTGGACTATCGGTATTTTGGGCATGTATTGCCTTTACAATTTTATTATTCTTATACAACGGAAGGCATATTTGTATAGCATTGAATGTTGACGTTTGTCCTGACTTTCGTGATATAGATATCATTTACGTCATTTACATAAGACTTGTTTCAGTTCCGATTATTATGGACAAATGCTGATAGAAACAACACCTTAAGTGAAAAAAATAGCAAGTCGGAGAAAATCGTCTTGTTTCTTTTTAAAAAAGACTTTGTAGTTGCCAAACTGCCGTGCACCAATCATTTAAAACGACCTTGATAAAAAGACTATGACACATGAACCTGGTTTTGTTCATACAATGTAGCAGAATTAACTCACGTGAGTGCAATCCACCACTGTTGTGAGGCAAAAGACGATCCTGCTGAGAACAGGGAGAGACCTATTAGAGCAATGGTTGGAGTTATAGACAATGGACCTATGAACCGCAGTAAGAAACCCATTAGTCCGCTGAAACCGATTACCACTTGAAACAACGCAGCAACCATGATTGCTCCTTGAATCTGAAAGAAGTCAGGGATGCGGGAGATCATACTAGACTCGTCACTTGAACAAGTGAAATTGCCACTGGTACCTCTACATTTCGTAGAAAAATACATGAGTCACATCATTATCAATTGTGTTAGCTTTTAAGTACAGTATAAATCGTTGATAAAGTTTGTTAATTTACAAATATTTTTACGGACACGATACAATACATTGTTACCATGACTTTAAACACATGCATGATCTATATAAGAATTACGGTATATTCATACACTGGACTGTAAGATAATGATAATCATTGTTCCAGGTAGAGCTGGAATAAAATCTGAGTTAGAGTAAACAGTTGATATTTCTTGAAAAAATACGTAAAGTTATCACTTCTCTTATTCTTGTCATCCATATCTCCCTGTGGCCGTCACTTCCTACCTCGGGTAAACCAGCAGCTGTAAAATTTACCGCTGTACCAACTAAAATAAAATAAAATGCTGTGAAGCTAACAATGATACCAACTGAAAATCCTTTAGTCACAAAGAAAACTATTGAAATTGTTAGCTCAAATATGTAACAAGAAGCTTTCAAAACCATCATAGAAAACATAGTCTTTATATTTTTGGAGACATTAAATTAATCTCACGTGTATCGGTGCTATACATCGCGCATGTAAAAGAACCAAGGGGTCTATTCGTAAAAGAGCTAGGGTCTGGTACTCGGATTCCTTTGTATCTGCATCTGTGTCTCTTCAACCTGCGCCTGTCAGAAGTATTGGCAAGTTCACCAAGGGAGAAGTCCCAGGGTCGGCCGGGACTTGTAAACAATCAAAGGAAAGAAATCAACAGTGTGCCGCTTTTGAAACTATTGTAGACATTTTAGAATATTAGAAAAGAAAAAAAATGTTGTGCTATTGTGCAAGAACATACATTGATTCCTGGCTTCGGTGTATTTACACTGCCACTTGGGTTGAAGCATGATCGCTATTGTTGGGGTCACGAAAGCAGATGATCCTCCTTGGACGATTGGCAGTCTGCAATACGCAATAAGTCATAAATTATTATTATTTCAAATATCATTATCAAATTTCTGTCCAAGTTCGTAGCTAAATGGTTTTTGTAATTGCAATATTGCAATTGTTGTTTCTCTGCAAGGTTGCATATGAAAAAACATTAACTGTAAGTTCGACGATGATAGTTTCTACATAAAAATGACTTTCCTAAGTTATTCAAAATTAAGTTAGATACAACTACGGAGTTCATGCAAAGCCTATGCAATTTCAAAATGAGTCTTAAACTATGAGAAATTTATCCAAGCAAAAAATTGAGAGGGGAAAACATAATACAAAAATATCAGGACCGGATGCAATGTTGGGTTTTAAAGCCAGTTTCAACAAGTTGTTTCAGAGAAGACCTTTCGACACTAAATGGCAATAACAATTGCCTTTTTTTATCGATATTGTAGACTCCAATCTTGAACATACTGTTAATAGGACTTCCAAGTATTTTAACATGAACTGTTTAAAAACAAAAATAATATCAAACAGGGAATGCCACGTACCAGAGCGGAGGCTCCAAAGGAGGCCGTCAGCCCTCATCCGGAGGTTGCACGTCCACCACCAAGACACACACACACACACACACACACACACACACACACACACACACACACACACACACACACACACACACACACACACACACACACATACTTCACAATCGAGTAAACATAAATTAGTATATCATACATAAGATAAAAATGTAGGGTCACAGACATAACTGAAAAGATATAACATATCGCAGACCACTATGCGGTTATATGCTAGACATAGAAACTACAAAAAGATTTCGCTTGAAACAAGTGCATATTTTATCTGTATATAATATATATAGAATAATGACCTTATTCCAAACGTCGTCTGCAGCAGCGTAGCGATACCACTTACAAAGAAAATAGTTCCAATGAGCTCACTTATTCCAACTATGTCTCTGTCCATGCAGAAAAACTCACTGAGTAAGATTGGTGTGGAGATAATTGCACCAACTGCTGTCAGATTATGCTGAAAGAAAATAAATTCTTGAGAAGTCGTGGACTTTCACTTGAATAAGATATTTGGCATTTGAAAATACTGTTGTTTTTTTCAAAGACCACAAAAAATGACCCATAGAGAACGGTGAAAGTTAACTTCAAAAAGTAAACAATCTATAAACTCGTGGTCTTCCACTTAAGTAAGATATTTGGAAAAATACTGTTTGTAATTCAAAACACCTCGATTAGTGATTCGCAATGGAAGCTGTTAGTTAGCTCGAACATGGCTTACCAACATTTATTTAAATGCATTAAAACAGGGTATTTGAACTTGAAAGTTATTCAATTTGACATTTTAGTTATTGTATCAAGCTTTTTTTAAATAAAATCATCAAATTCAAAAACATTTGTCTATGTACACGGTGACAGTAAGATACAGTTCCCAGATGTTGCTCCTCATATGGCACCCAACTATTATCAACAGTGATTCCCCTACTCCGAATCTTTTGCTACACTCTTGTATATTTACATGTGTGATATGTCTTTGGGCAAAATTAGGTAAATTGTATATCCTTGTTTTTTTGGCATTATTTGATATTTTTGTTGCACATGTTAAGCTTGTAGAATAATTATACATGTTTTGTAATTCTACGTTGATTGTTATACTTTTTGAAACCTACAACAAAAATAAATGTAAATAAATATTTGCAAACACCTATTTTAACTTTTAGGGTACTGTTAAAACTGGCCAGTATTTCTTAAGTGGTGGTAGGGCAACACAATCTAAATGAATTTTTAATTAAACGGTGAAATGTCTTTCAGATGTAGATTATAAAACATTAAGTTTAATGTGTTTTGGAATACCCACTACCTTAAACACGTGGATATATGCACCATATTCGGCGTATTGGCCGCGGCTAATATGCGGGAGCGAGCTATACGTCCATTTTTGTTTCTAAAAACGGTAAAAATATAGAGGTGCGACAAATAAAGGGAAATGGTTTATTGTCCGGAAATTACGGTATATATAATATATGGACTAAAACCTTTGAAACAGGTGATCTAATGTCTACTTCAACATTCGTCCTTAGATTAATAAAAGATTATACCTGAAATCCCAAAAGCAAACAAAGATACCACGGTGGCGTATCTTCAACACTGTACGCCACAACGCTTTCTCCTTCATTGTCTATTTCAACTGCCTCAGCAGTTTCCTGTCTATCCGTATTAGTCCTTGCCATTTTAAGTAACACTATTTCTGTTAAAAGTATGAAGCGCGTAATATGTCGGAGGGAAGCTTTTCATTTGATACGCAATGTTAACATGTACCGCATGAGTGGACACTAAACTATCAGTGCAGTACATATTTCAGGTGTAAAAATCTAGATGGGTTAGATAAATAATTATAATTGTTAAATCACATTTTATAGAAAGTATATTTTACATCTTGAAAATAACAGCTACCGTTTGCACTGTGGGGAATCACGTGACTTTGTTTGATCGACTTCACGGACAATGGCGGATGATAAACACCGGTAAGTGCCTGATTTTCGTACTTTTTCGTTGATATTACTTTCCAAACATATTGATGATATTCCAGACATATCCTATACCCTGGTCATTAAAATTTCGCGTATTTTGGTTCCTTTCCCTCCACTGAAGTATGCATAGATTGTTGGGAATGCATTCAAATGTAATCGTTGAAAAGAATTTTTGCAGGCTAAACCTCACGGACTACAAAGTATTTTTCCAATAAAAGGCATAAAAACTTATCATGTGACGTGTTTTTTAGCACAAATAAATGCAAAACATTATTGTTACATTGTATGGGTGTGCGCAGGTTTCATTTCTTGAATTTTAAGGAATTATCACTATTTTTATAAACACGCTAGATTACACGTGATGCATTTTTATGCTAGATTACACGTCACTGGTATGTTACACTACACGCATGGAATTATGTTGCACCTTTTCCGACATTCTGTGCATAATAATCATGTGTAACATAAATATTTGTAACACTCGTGGTTATTTTATGTATTCATTTAATATATATTCAATATTAGATAGACAATTCGTAATTGTTTAATAGGTAGTTCAGCTTCCAGATAATAATGATTTAAACTGACGGGTTTTTTTATCTTGGTTGATAAAAATCATCTTTATCTTCATTAAACAATAAAGAACTTTTTGTATTTAGGATTTCATCGATAGGTTCATGTGTACTCGCAATTACATATCAAATCAAATTATGCATACATATAATATTAGATTTTTATTGTCTATATACATCTATTTCTATACCTAAAATTCGACATAATAAAATTTGTATACTTGCTACATGCCTTTATAGGTTCATGGTTTTCTAATTTTAGTATTTTCGACTGTTTATACGGTTTTTAATGGTTACGTTTTTAACGTAGACTTTAAAATCAAATATACTGTCGCAAACGATATTAAACAGTTAACCCTTTTCTAAGGCACAATTGTGTAAGATGCGATCCTTACTGATCGTTCCATTTTTGCGTCTATATACATGTATATACGTTATTTACCCGACGCAAACTTGAACGTCATAATAAGCTAGGAATGACGATGCATTAGTAGTGCGTTAGAATTGTATATGACTGTCCTCACCATTCACTATATCTGACATTTATTTGACAGTGTTTTGACCCTAATAGTAGTTTCAATTGCATATTGGCCCTAAATCACACTACCCAAATAGTCTCTACCCAAGTTAATTTTATTTATTGTGATTTCAGATCATGGGAATACGAAAATCTTACTTGAGCCTGAAAAGGCCAAAGAATTATACAAGAAACGTAAGATCATCGGTTCCAAAACAGCCGCTACAACACAGTCACTGCAATCACCAGATAAAGCATCAGCAGATTATAAGAAAAGAAAACTGAATTTATCAAGATGTTTGTTAAAGGACTACAGTAAATAGCCAATTAATCATGGGCCGCAAAGTTATAATAAGATATTATGTGATGACGAGTGTCTGTCAGATACGCATGAAACTTCGCACTGACACAGTATATAAAATATAGCAAACATTTCATGCTTTATTTACCGCAGCATACACAAGTATGCATGATACTTATCACTTCTGTGAAGTATCATTAAATTCTGACCTGAGATTCTGGATATTAAAGTGACATTATGCGCATCTTACTGGATAAAGTGTATTTTTGGTGACAGTTTTATAAAAAGCAATTTCGGTTGCTTTGCATTTAAATGTGTTAAACTAATGATAATGCCGCATTAGTATTAGAAGTTGGTGCTTTAGAAATGAAAAAATTGAACTAATAAAATAATAGTTCCTTTCTTCACAGTGATCTCCCTTGTGTTTTTGTTGTTGGTAGAGATTTCGGCAGTGGAAGGGAAGCAACTCCTGCATGCAGTTGTTTTTTTTCAAATTGACTCTCCCAATCAAAATAGGAAATGTAATATTTGGAAAGTTATTCTGGTAGCAGGAAGAGTTTGGTGTATTGGGTTAAAAGCTATTATTTCATCTACCCTTTTTACACACACCTATTTCAGCTGGATTTTTACTTGAAAAAATGTGCATAATTCCACTTTAAGAGCGCAAAGAATTTGAAAGAACCATCTGACATTGACCTTTGACCAAGTGACCCGAAACATTGACCGCGCACAACTGTTCATGGTACTTATCACTTCTGCAAATATCATGAAATTGTGACCAGGGGTTTACGAGATTAAGAGTACAGAAGAATTTACTATACGAGCCCCTGTGACCTTGACATTTGACCTAGTGACCTATGGATCATGCACAATAGGGCATGGTACTTATTACTTTTGTGAATGCCTAAATCAATTTTGTGAAGTATCTTTAAGTTCTTACCAGGGGCTTTGGGTATTTACCGTCCACATGATTTAACTATCCCAAGCCCCTTGTGACCTTGACGTTTCAGCTTAGTGAAGCATGCGCAGTCCACAACTAGGCATGGTACTCATCACTTCTATGAAGTATCATTAAATTCGGACAATGGGATTTGGAGATTTAAACTTTATAAGATTCCGTGTACAGACAGACAGACTGACATACGGAGAGACAGACAGACACTCTGATTCCAGTATACTTTGTGTTCGGGGGTATAATTGTATAATTTATATCAGTTTTAGGTTTACCACTTTGAAATTCGTGGAAATAAATATAAGGTCTGACACTTTGTTTGCGTTTATCGACAAACTATTGGCACGGAAATAGGTTAGAAAGTTAATTACATGTAACACTCGTGTAGTTTAGCAAGTGTGCTATACCAGTGCCGTGTAATCTAGCATAAAAATGCATCACGTGTAATCTAGCGTGTTTATAAAAATAGTGATAATTCCTTAAAATTCAAGAAGTGAAACCTGCGCACACCCATACGATGTAACAATAATATTTTGCATTTATTTGTGCTAAAAAACACGTCACATGATAAGTTTTTATGCCTTTTTGGGGAAAAATACTTTATAGTCCGTGAGGTTCAGCCTGCCAAAATTCTTTTCAACGATTACATTTGAATGCATTCCCAAAAATCTATGCATACTTCAGTGGAGGGAAAGGAACCAAATACGCGAAATTTTAACGGCCAGGGTATAGGATATGTCTGGAATATCATCAATATGTGTGGAAAGTAATATCAACGAAAAAGTACGAAAATCAGGCACTTACCGGTGTTTATCATCCGCCATTGTCCGTGAAGTCGATCAAACAAAGTCACGTGATTCCCCACAGTGGTTTGTAAACACACTTTTACTTCAGTGAAAAACAACATCGATATAACGCTTAGCCGTGAACCAACAAATAGTTACACGGTGTGAAATTTATGGCACTTAAAATGCCCGCAACACTCATTCAATCATTAAGAATTATATTACCATTTTTACTGCTATTTGAAAAATAGCGGAGTTTCAGAGAACGTTTCAATATACGCTGCTACAGTGCATTGTGTACTAGATGTAATAACATAACTTACAAGTGTATTGTGTATTAAATGTAATAACATAGCACGTATATTATGTACTTGATGTAATAACATAACAAGTGCAGTGTTTATACTAGTATAATAACTTAACACGTGTAATGTGTATTACACAAAACATAACATAACATAACATAGCAAGTTTAATGTGCACTACAGTGCATTGTGTACTAGATGTAAAACATAACTAATAAGTGTATCGTGTATCAGATGTAATAACATAACATGTACAAGATGTAATAACATAACAAGTGCAATGTTTATACTAGGTGATATAACATAACAAGTTTAATGTGCTACATATAATAACATAACAATATGTACTAGATGTAATAACATAACAACTGTATGTTGTGTTTTACCTCTGAACATACTATAAATTACATTACATAATATGTGGAATATCTATTTGTATGAAAATCATTATAAAACTGTAACGACATTCCATATGAAGGATACCTGAAATCCCAAAAGAACGCAAAGATGCCATGGTGGTTTATCATCCACATTATACAGACACACACTTTTTTTATTTCGTCCATTTATATTTATTAGTTTAGTTTCTACAACAGTTTTATGTTCATCCATAACGTGAAGTCTTGCAACTGTTCACGTGCATTGCTTCAGACAACTAGAAAGTCTAATTAATTGTTGTAGACAATTTATTAACTGGCAGATGTTTTCTGAACTTTCAGTATTCATAAATCGAAAACTTTGTCACGGGACATGTGGAAGAAGAACTGATAATGTAAGAACACTATCACAGTAATGTGAATAATACTGAGTACATGTAATTAACTTTTTTATACATCTTTTACATATTCAGGTTTACTGTTTTCATCTGAATCATCGTTAAAGGATAGTTCAAAATAGTATCGCCTTCAAGTGGCGGTGCAAAAATGATTGTCTTCATATGGCTTGACTGTACACTTGCATTATAAACATCAGGATATATCAAATGAATTTTCGCTTTTACCAAATCGTGTCCAAATATTCAAACTATCTGTAAGTTAATCGCTTTAAACACAATTTTCCTCATAGAATAAAATGTTACTACCATAAGTTTACATGAGCACAACGTGCAAACGGTTAGCAATTGTACTTGTTATCTTTATGTGAAAGACGCCCGTCGTCGTTTATACGTCATCAAAATTTTGTTTAAAATTGCAGCTTGTACAAAACCTTGTGGCTAATTTCAGCAAATCATCAGAAATGTTGTGGTTTGTCCTAAACAAAAGTGTTATTCATACATCTGGTTGTCATGGCAACATGATATATAAAAACATTAAAATTTACTATGGTTTAACTGTAAGGCGATGAGAGCATTGATATTTGTTTTGTAGTGTTTCACAGTAATCTTCTCCCATGTCAGTTCTAATCATACCTAGGCCACACATAATTAATAAGTTTGTCATCGGGATTTCATACCTAGGCCACACATAATTAATAAGTTTGTCATCGGGATTTCTTACCTAGGCCACACATAATTAATACGTTTGTCATCGGGATTTCTTACCTAGGCCACACATAATTAATACGTTTGTCATCGGGATTTCATACCTAGGCCACACATAATTAATACGTTTGTCTTCAGGATTTCATACCTAGGCCACACATAATTAATAAGTTTGTCATCGGGATTTCTTACCTAGGCCACACATACTTAATACGTTTGTCATCGGGATTTCATACCTAGGCCACACATAATTAATAAGTTTGTCATCGGATCATACCTAGGCCACACATAATTAATAAGTTTGTCATCGGGATTTCATACCTAGGCCACACATAATTAATAAGTTTGTCATCGGGATTTCATACCTAGGCCACACATAATTAATAAGTTTGTCATCGGGATTTCATACCTAGGCCACACATAATTATAAGTTGTCATCGGGATTTCTACCTAGGCCACACATAATTAATAAGTTTGTCATCGGGATTTCATACCTAGGCCACACATAATTAATAAGTTTGTCATCGGGATTTCATACCTAGGCCACACATAATTAATAAGTTTGTCATCGGGATTTCATACCTAGGCCACACATAATTAATAAGTTTGTCATCGGGATTTCATACCTAGGCCACACATAATTAATAAGTTTGTCATCGGGATTTCTACCTAGGCCACACATAATTAATAAGTTTGTCATCGGGATTTCATACCTAGGCCACACATAATTAATAAGTTTGTCATCGGGATTTCATACCTAGGCCACACATAACTAATACGTTTGTCATCGGGATTTCATACCTAGGCCACACATAATTAATACGTTTGTCATCGGGATTTCATACCTAGGCCACACATAATTAATACGTTTGTCATCGGGATTTCATACCTAGGCCACACATAATTAATACGTTTGTCATCAGGATTTCTTGAAAAAAAACTTGGAGGCGGCGAGCGAAAATATAATTTCAATATTTTTTTAAAGACATTTTGGAGCGAGCGAAGAGCGAAGAAATATATATATCCTTTCTGTTCACATTTAATAGCAAATGTCAAATAAGCTTGTAAGACAACATATTTTCAAATTTTCTTATATGGGATAAACAATACAGGTAATTTTATTATTTCAGCTAAGATAAATGATTTTTTTGGCACACACTTAAGTAACTTTCAAAGGCGGATTTTTCCAGTAACAATTTTCTTCTATTTATTTTAATGAATAAACCTTGTCCCAGGGGTCGAGCTAGAGCCAAATTTTAGGGAGAAGTCATTTCTTCCCAAACTGAAAATAGGTAGAAGTTTGGTGCCTACAGGAAGAAGTGACAGGGTACTGAGATATTTGTCTTTAGTTTGTTTCAAAATGAAGTAGATCTAATATTACGTAATGAATGTGTGATAAGTCAGGAGATTGACCATTATTATGAGACTTCATCCGGATACCGGAGATTTTTATGGACTGATTTCCATGCATTTTTATTGATTGAACACAAAATGTAAAACATATATGTAATTTGGTAGTAATCAATCACGGTTACAGTCCAACCCCAATCTCCGCAACACCATCATTTCCATACTTGTCCCAGTTTGAATGCCATATCAATTGCCAACAAACAATATGATAGGTGTTCTACAATAAGTAAGAAGACAACAATATGTACCGGTTGTCAGCATGGTACTAAAGGCCTAAAAAAAGGTAAATTACATTCTATTGGCAAAATATTTTGTTAACACTAATAGAATGGTATTAAAATCCACTCATCAACAAGTTAAACTGGAGAGTGCTAGGTATGAAACTCATTTTTGTTAAGTCAAAATACAGCTGATACAAAAGGTGAACCTATTTTCGGACAGACGCTTACGCGGATACGCCGATTTCAAAGCATTTTTCCAACACAAAAGCAATGATAGCGCCAAACTTTTTTAATCATAGAGGAAAAGCCGCAGGTGTCAGGAGATCAAATAATGCCGCCGATGCTGTCATGTTTGTTTGATCTTGGTGAAATACGTGTCATTTAAAAAGAGAGAAATATTTTGACAGTTTGAAACACGTACACGAAGCTTTTGGCAATAAACTGATAATTTTGGATTATAAAATTCTTACAATGAACTTTTGAACAGATAATGTTTTGAGTTAGTGTAAGATTCATTTCCTTTTGATGATAAAATATATTTGTCTCTATTAATAGATTTATTTTGTGTTACCGCGGTGGTTTATTTCGATCCGACAGCATGCTAAGTTGTTGATTGTGGAGTCTTTGAAGTCGGGAATTTTCGAAATGAATCAACATATTTCTTTTTGTATCGATAAATTAAAGTTAATCAGTAAAAGAATATAACCAAATTTCAAGACATGAGACAAATGCGGGCATCTCGAAACACCGTGTCCAGTCACCACAATTCACGGCGACCGGATGTTCCGAGGTGTTCTTTGGGTGACTATATACTGTTTCCGGACGGAGTAAAAACCGTTATCTTACCGTTAAAATGCGTGACATTGCTCTTTGTCATTAGCGACCCCAAAAATAATAACCGATTATTTTTTTATGGTGCGGGCGTGAGCCCATAAAAAAGAAAATATTTGTTTGCGTTTTAGAAAAAAATCGTGCGGCAATCCCGAATTTGGTGTGGCCCTATGGGTAAAATATTTATCCCACCCGTAGTACCTTTTTAAACAAAGAGAAGTTTGTCTAAATCTGTTTGGCTAATAACTTACTATATGGTGTGTAAAATCAACGCCGCCAGAAGGGGGTGTCGAGTATTTGGAATGCAAAATAAATTTGATCCATGGACGCGAGTCTATGAACAACTTCGTAAAAAATTAAAATTAAGCTATTCGAGGCCTCCGGGCATGAACTTTTATTTGTACACAAACTTCAAGAAAAGATACGTAAATCAAAACCATGTCCGCAAACTAAACTCCTTAATACATACAATAAAATAAGAAAAATTAAATGGCAAGATGAAAATCACACTGAATAGATTTTTCAATCAGTCAAAATGTAAGTTAGTGCTTACACGGACCTATATACACCTGTATATAGGTCTACACGGACCTATATACACCTGTATATAGGTCCGTGGTGCTTACAACTGTATTAATTCAATAGAAATAACCCCAGGTGTTATATTTTGTATGTTTTATTAAATCTATATAAGTTATATTGATAAAGAATACTATTTACCGTTCTTACATGTATGAATAAAGAAAATGTATATATATAAAATATATATTTCGTTAACAGAAATCCATTCTGTCGGAAAATAAACTAACTATTAATAGAATTTTGCATTCTTTTACGCATTCTATTATTGGCGCTGTGCGGAAGCACAGTGCCAGTATTGAATAGGTTTTAATTTTGTACCATGGGGTTGCATAATCGAATAGGGAGTAGCCAACATTATTATTGTAATTAAAAACTATGTATTATGTGTGAACAAACTCCCTATTCGATTATGCAAAGACCGTTAATTCAAAACTTTTGACATATTCATAGGATATTTAATAACTTTTCCACAAACTTGAAGGTTACGGTTTTTTTATTGCTTTGTTTACGGACCCTACGGCCAGATTCATCAAAGTTCAGAAAAAACGTCTCAATAGTTGTTTTGCTAACTCTAAACATTTTGAAGTTTAAATATATATGTTGTCAACGTGAATAATTAATGAAAACCTATTTTAATTACTACATACTAAAGTAAAATGTAGGCATTATAAATAAGACCGTTCACCTAACTATGCGATACATGGGGTCTCAATGAAAGTTATGTAAAGCATCGCTAACAACTGACCAATAGTAAAGACAAAATTAATCACGCGGGTTTCGTCTGCGTCGAAAAGCGTCTAGTGACCACGAGCTGTAGCCTTGTTTAATGGGCGTCATCGTACCATTATACGGAAGGTTGTTTTATGATTCGTTTATTTTTTTGTTAAACTGTAGTAAATGTGTTTTTTTACTTATTATGATAACAGTTACAAATAACATAATGTATTTGGTTTTTCCCGTTGATAGGTTGTTTACTGATATTCTAAAATGACTCTGATTCCTTTAAATCATGTTTCAAAAACATGCGCAGCGCCTTTGATGCTTTGCATCAAAATTTGTCTTGTTAGTATTAATATATCGGTTGCGAAGCAACACCTGTGTCGGACACGTTTAAAATGTGGCTGACATCACGGTCTTATTGCGGTCCTATAACGGAAAGCGCAGCCCAGTGGAAATGTTTTGATTTTTTGTAAATAGATTGTTTACATAACTTGAAATAATTTATAAAGTTGTGTTATTGTGATGTAAAGTTAGATTTTATGAAAAAGTGTAGTTAAAACCGCTTCTGTGCGATACAAAGTGAATCTAACATGTTCGTGAGTTGTGGATAAGAAAATCCCACCCGAGGGTTGAGATACGTCCAAAAACGAGGCTCTGTCGAGTTTTTGGACGTATCTCAACCCGAGGGTGGGATTTCCTTATCCACAACTCAATGGACATGGTAGATTAATTTTCTCACCGTTTAAATCGCATTTTCACAAATGTAAGAAAGAATAAGTGCAAATACAGGATGGGGATGAAAAAATGAAAATCAACTTTTTCTCGAATTTTACTTCAAAACTGCTATAGATGGATAGAAAATGATCTAACTAAGAAAATGAATACCAACAACCCTATGTTTATTTCAAAAATAACAATTTTACAGTCATTTTTCGATTTTTATGTCTGCTTACAATCAACGTAAAAATAGTCCGGCAGCGATGTGAGATAAGCGATGTGAGATAATAGGGTTATTAGTATAGTAGCGTGATCCAGCATGCCGGATTTGCTCGAGTCGTGCGTCGGATCATACGAGTGCGTAGCACGAGTTTGATCCGACCTCGACGAGAGCCAATCCGGCTTATGGATCACATTACTATACTAATAACCCTTTTATTATATACTTTTTGACACTTGTCTGCGCGATAAACTAAATTAAAATAATATTCTAAGCATGAAATTGAAGAAAAACCCTTTTTAGCGCGAAATATACAATGTATGCGATGCCATTTTATTGACGTCATCGTATAAACAAATAGTAACGACCCAGTCAAAAGCGACGTTATTAACGTCATGTGCATTTTAGAGCCAATTGAATGCACTCTTACAAATTTTGCCGCGCTATTTGTATTCCACGTACATACAATACGGAATTTTTTTCTGTCAGGCCGTATTTGATGGTTGAATATAGGCTGTATTTTTGGCAAAATAATTATAGATATATAATAAAAGTTTATCTCACATGGATAAATGCGCGGAAAATGTATCTCATAGGTGAGAAATAGTTAATATGCTGTTTGTCTCATATTTCAAATTATTATGAACGAATCCGTCTATGCAACTCTTATAAAACATTCGCTCATTTCAAGTAGATAACAGTGCATGGAAATCTATCCAATCACTTTACGGAGAGCTATAAAAATGGAAAAAACATCTTTGGCGGCGTCTTTTATGTCTGCATAACTGTTTCGACTTGTATTATCTAGAAGTCCTCTTTCAAATTGATGAATGCCTTGTTCCTCAGAATGGTATTTTGCTTACATACGCTGATACAGGGTTCAAATCTTGTAAAATCTACATCTCAAAAAACAGCGTAACTTTTACAAAATTTATCCAAACCTGAAAGTCGCATGTGTGGTACTATTCTACTTGTTTAATTTGCCATACGATAGTTTATAGTTTAGTTTATACTAATTTATTTTAGCTCGATTGTGAAGAAAGCTTTGAGCTTATCGAGTCACTCTCGAGTCCTGGAAAAACCAGTACTGGTGTCATATGAGGAGGTACGGTCGTGACCTTGGTGGGGCTCGAACCCGCAACCTCCAGGATGAGCGGCAGACACCTAAACCTCTACACCATACGATAAACCCGATGACTTTGCTGAATCGTTGAAATCTAAATAAACAAAAAGTAGATTTACAAAACTTTAACAGAATACAACAAAACTTCCTGTTTGACTTTACATTTAATTGAATATCAGTTCGTATAGCTACAGCAGTAACCAGCACTGGACGTGAAAAGGAGTGCAGCAAATATTATGTAACTTTAGAATGTTGAAGCGGTGTTTTTTTTTATCACATTTCAGACTTTTTTCCCGGAAAAAACACCTATTTATTCATGTTTTGATCTTCATTTTGTGAATGATTTTCAGTGGTGTGCAAGAGCATTACTGTGGGCCTCAGTGGTGTAATGGTAACGACATTTGCATAGTCATCCAAAGAACATAGGTTCGATACCCGGCCAAGCCACCTGTGTCGTGTTTGTGGGTCAGACAAAACGGGCAAAAAAGTGCCTCAGTCGTTCAAGTTTTAAACGGTAATAAAAATATGTCATTTGCTGTTTCTCTGATAGACTAAAGGTACAGTCAAACCTGTGTTAAAGACCCTCTGCAAATAAAGACCAGCAGGAAGATCACAGTGCTCTATTCATCTTTAGAAGAAATACCTGTGAATAAAGACCACATTTGTAGTTTCAACAGTGGTCTTTATTCATATTACTTAACTACTGCTTTGTTATAAATATTGGGCTGAAATTCAATCACATTTGATCGCTGTATAACGGTGCATCAAGATATGGCGGCGGTAAGTATATGCTTGCAGTAGTTGTTTCCCTTGTCTATATATTTTTAAGTCGGGTATTAGCACAGTTCATACTTTGCCCATCTAGAAACTGTGACAGAGCCCTTTGGGTTTAAGCTCTACTGGACCAAGTCCAGTAGAGTTTATGTCATGGTGGTTTGTCCGTCGTCCGTCTGTCCTTCTGTCCGTAAACTTTTCCTTGATAACCCTCTACATGTCGCAATTATCATTTGACTTTGATGAAATGTGGGGAAAAGGATCCCTGCAACATGTGGATATTCCTTATTGTTTTTGGGTCAGTGGGTCAAAGGTCACAGTGACCTCCGATAGCAATGACAGGTAACAGTTTTCAATCAACTTCCATCGAACTTGCTCAAAAGGCTTCCTGTAACATGTAGATAATTCTTTTTGATTTTGATATCAGTTGGTGAAAAGTCAAGGTCACACTGACCTCCTTAGATTTTCCTTGAAATCGCTCTACAGGTCACAGTTTTCTTTCAGCTCTCATCAAACTTGCTCAGAAGGTTTCCTGCAATATGTAAATGATCCCTATTCTTTTATTCTTTTTGGATCAATGGGTCGAAGGTCAAGGTTACAGTGACATCCGTAAGCGTTTCCTTGATAACGCTCTACAGGTCACAGTATTCATTCAGCTTTCATCAAACTTGCTCAGAAGGTTCCCTGTAACATGTAGATGATACCTAGTGTTTTTGTGGTCAATGGGTCAAAGGTCAAGGTCACAGTGACCTCCGTTTGACGATCCTTTATAACGTTATACAGGCCACAGTTTTCATTCAATTTTCATTAAACTTGCTAAGAAGGTTTCCTGTAACTTTTCCACAGTCTTCAAACTTCACCACTGAGTCTTTAGAGTCAATGTGTCAAAGGTCAAGGTCACAGTGACCCAAACTTTAAAATTCTTTTCCACTTAATATCTTGAGATCTTCATCACCTACAGTCTTCAAACGTCATTGTATGATTGGTCTTACTGGGTAGATGATCCCTAATGTTTTTAGAGTCAGTGGGTGAAGGCACAGTACTCAGAACAGTCCAGTCAGATGAGTGGGCAATACTGGCACTTTGTGCCTCTTGTTGAGAAAATAGCACAATGTGACCTCAACTTTCCTCTTTCTACATGTATTTTACTACATAGTAGGTACTGTAGTATGAATGGTGTCCTTAATAAACGAACACTTGATTTTATTATCACATCTTTTTACGTAAGCACGCTGTTGTATAAAGTTTTTGCCTATTTGTGTGTATGTTTGCCCTAAGATATTAAAGAAATAAAAGATTCCATAACCTACGTACAGGTGAAACACGGGGCTTATCCAAGTCAAGAAACATTCTGGTATCAATTCATGATTTTTGTTGTGAACTTTTTGTTGCTATTTCATATATGTTTTTCTGAGATGGTTATGACATACCGGGACTTCGTGGTGAACGAGGCTCCTTGGCACACCAGTTTTATGAAAGTTTTTACTGAAAACTTCGACGGCGGTTCAAATCTATAAGGAAGGAATAATCTGGTTTTAACCAAATACGTTCTTTTTGCATTGTTACTGCACAGTATTGTGTGAAGGGGATGGGGGTGGGGCTAGGGAAATGAAATAGAAAATATATATTTCATATGAAAACAAATATATAGAGGATAATTCTTGCTTTTGGTGAAAAATCACGATATAATATTACCGAATGTGTACCAGAAGTGATATTTTCACGATTAGCGCACACACGAGTGAAAATAACTACTTTTGGTGTTCACGAGTGAAATTAACGTGATATAACAGCGATACCAACAATTTAATTTGTCTGTTTATTTCATGGTTATAACTCTACTTTTGTAATAAGTTTGTTTCTATAAAATATTGAAAATCGTGTGAAACGTCATCAAAAACAATAGCACAAATGACGTCATCTTAACGACGTCATCGTCGCATGGTTTCCAGCTACACTTTAAAAGACGTTTATCCAGGTTAAAGATGGCAAAAACAGCGGAAATAAAGGTGGTAATCCACAGTTTCAAAACTGTGGATTATCACTCTTATTTCACTGAGAAAACTCTATAAATCACTGGAAAACATAAAATAATAATTGATATTTTTAAAGGTTTATAATTGGAATTTGGCCATGTAATAGATTTGTTCGAAACTTTAACATCTGATCATTTACACTTATTTATGTTCACTTAGCGCTTAATTCAAGTAAGATTTTCACTGGAGGTATTTTTAAAATTTGATTTCCCTATCCTGGTTGCCCAACCAAGATAGAGTTATTTTATCATAAGTAAAAATTTGATACACATACTTTGCCTGCAGAAAGATATAAATATAAGACCAAATATATTATATTTGTGAAATATTTGCATTAAATATTATATATTTAGATGGAATTCATTAGAAATTCAAGTTTGAAAAGATATTATTACCTCCCTTTACCTATCTTGGGTGAGATGGTGTTGGAAATAATTCAATTCAGAAGCTACACGTAGGTTTAAAACTTGCATTTTGGTTCAGAATGTTAAGATATTTGTAAATCTATCCAATTCAAATGTAAAATTATATTGAAATAAAAAAAAAAACTCAACGTTTTAAATACTTTCATATTAAAAGGGAGTAATAACAAAATTTCATAAAAGTTAATAAAATGTAAATTTCTGATAGGGATCTAACTCAATGTAATGGGTCTTTTTGTTCATTAAATTAATCTCTAACAGAATAAACAAAAAGTAAAAATTGTCATAAAATGTTGCTTAAAAGTAATTGACCACCTTTAACATCAAATTCATTCTAGTCATAATACCGTGACCTCACGTAAGCAATTGCAAAACCCAAATTTAGCCGTGTGCTCAAAAGTGACCTCAGGTAAATTACCCAATCCAATTTAAACAGATACTTTCCCAAATTTAGCCGTGTGCTCAAAAGTGACCTCACAAAAACAGTTTTAAAACCCAATGACTCAGTGCAATATTACTTTAAATTACCTGTTTACATTCAATTGAAGGCATGTATAAAACATATATTTTGAGTCCCCGTTCGCTTTCAAAGTCGAGGGTACGTTGTAAACTTGATTTATGGTAACACATATAATTCAGCTGAAAAAAAATGTTTTTTTTCTTAGCTCCTGGCGAAAAGTCCTACAATGGGAGCAAAGATGAGATTGTTTCTCCAAGGGTCCTACAGTCCCGGGGATAGGGTTATAAAGGCGGCGCCCTTCGCCTTTTAAAAACCTTACTTAATTTCTCAGTTAGGACCAACGTCAGTTAAGCTCGGGAAACTGTTTGCGCCGATCGTTTTCAACCGTTCTCGTACGTGTCAACCAGGCACCTGCTCGGCTTGACACACTCGTCCTTATAATCTACTAAAACATAAGGAAAATGAGTAAGCATATAGTCGTGTTCGAAATTAAAGTTTTATCATGATTCAGTTTCAAAAATAGATATAAATCTACACTCGTATTTGTAAATAAACACATTTGACGTTATTTACTACTTTATTGCTAGATTTGAATTTATCGAGTTTTAGTAATAAGTAAGATATTTATTTGCAGAAAGGTATATCGGTAGTTTAACGCGTACTTGATAATGACCTCTCGTTTTTAAGAACGCGAGTGGATGAAAAGAAAACGTTTTTCAAAGCTGAATTTGATAACATATTTTGCAAATTATTGTGTACTTAATACATTTTCTGTGCGGAGGTAAGTGCCAAACCCTTTATACATTTTCATTACTTGATAAAGGAAGAAAGGTTGGGTAATTGCAATGGTTTTGTTTTACAGATGTTTAAAAATTTTGATCCTCCGTAAGAAACTACCAACTTTCTCACATAAAGAGACATCGTCGGTAGCAGGGCGCGAACCCATAACCCTCAATACAGTGATCTCAAGTCAGCGACTATAACTGCTCGACCACGGAGGCGGTATGCCCATGACGTCAGAAATGTAGGAGACGAAATATTACTGCCGATATTGAGAGACAAGATCGAAAGGTTATGAGTTTTTTAACAGTTCATTTTTGGTACAGTCGTGTCAAAAAGGTCTGGACTTCACATAAAATTGGTCAGTGTCTAAGGGAGCAGTACTGAGAATTACTTGTAAATTTACTTTAAGTTATATTGCCTTCGAAACGAACACACTGTATCATGGTCTAGTAAGATGCACAATATACAATGAATCATTTGAAAAAGGTATACTGTGTAATTTTTCTTAATACAAGATAGAATAGGTAAATAGTAATCATTTTTAGTCAAAAATGATTTTTACCAGTATGCGACTATTTTAACTAAGAATAAAACTTTTAAACAGATTTTCATAACTTAGTTTTGAGTATAAACCGGTGCATAATGTTTTTCTAAAAATTATGATGGTCACTTTGAATGTTATTTTCACTTTAATTCACTCTAACTAAAGGTCACTGTCACAGTGGTACTTACACAGAACAAGAGAAACATATAGCCAATGAAGATTTCAAATAGATGTCATGAAGAACTCAAAATATGCTATACATGTATTGAAAAACAACAAAATTTGGCAACGTGGAAATTTAACTATTTATGTATGGCACTATTGTATACTTTATAATGCAGTTTAATAGTTTGACCTTTGATGACCATTGGCATTGGAAAATATCACACAACAATAAATGCTATATATAGGCATTACCTATTCAATAGCCACGGCGTTTATCGAGCTTAACGCCCGAATGCATTCAGTTGCGAGGTTCATTTTCTGTGTCAATCTCGTATGAACGACCTCAGTGTTAGTCTGGTTTAGAGCAATATTTGATAAATTCAAGTGAAAATATTTAACTATACAGCATTGATCATAAACAGTTTAAGTAAAAAAGGCTTACATCTTGAAAAGGTAAGGAACAATTTGGCTTCGAATAAATGTCTTTATTTTGAGTTTTTGATGTGTTTTAAAGCATTTAAGCATTGAATTAATCTTACGTTTATTTCACTTTCTATTGATGTTAAATAAATATATAAAATGTATTCATTGGTGAAGGTATAATAATTTTTTTTAGCAGCAGTAGATACTTTACAACCGAAGTCCATTCATCTCACAGTTGAAATATATCTAATTTTAAGTACAACGTCAGCCTTTAATCATACGAAGTTTTGATCTCTAGATGGCATTTTTTTCTCTCTGTTGAAAGCATCTCGGATCTTCCTATGAACCACCAAAAAAATAGCAACATGTTTTTATCACAACATGTTATTGTTGCATCAAGTACCTTATTTTAAATACAACTATGTTCTATGTTTAAATTGTTTCTTTTCAGCTCAAGTTCATACAAAACTAGTTGAACAAATTGATACATGCTTTTCGAAACCCGATAAACTAGAGTCGCAATGTCAGGTAAGTCTGGAATTTTTCTACTGTTGGCAGTAGTCTGTGGGGTTCAGTCAGACAGACACATTGTCCCTGTGTCTACAAATATTGGAGTTATAAATGGATTTACCGAAAATGTCACATTTCTCGAGAAAACTTCCAAAGTCAACTTGTTTCTTGGCATCCCTTTCGCTGAACCTCCCGTCGGAGACTATCGATTCAAGAAGCCGGTTCCTAAATCACCTCTAAATGCACCCTTAGATGCTTTTACCCACAACAATGCTTGTATGCAGGGTTTTCAGACACCAAACACCACGTATTCCGAAGATTGTTTGTATTTAAATATTTACGTTCCTGAAAGAGATAATTTAATGACCACACTTCCGGTGATGATTTGGATCTACGGGGGTGGTTTCCAATTTGGGGAATCAAACTTGTACCTTGGTGAACGTTTAGCAATGTCCGGTGACGTAATTGTTGTAACACTCAACTATAGAGTATCTATATTCGGATTCTTGAGTACAGGAGACGATGCTTCTCCAGGAAATTACGGTCTTTGGGATCAGCGTATGGCAATTGAATGGGTTCATGATAACATTGCTGCCTTTGGTGGAGATCATGAGAAGGTCACACTTTTCGGAGAATCAGCCGGTTCAGCAAGTGTGGTTTATCAAGGTTTGCGACCAGGGAAAGTAAATAATTTGTTCCAAAGGGTTATCGCTCAGAGTGGTAGTGTTACAGCTTGGTGGGCTAACACTAACAAAGGACCACAAGTTGCTAAAACCGTGGGATCGATTGCCGACTGCAGTACAATAAGTTCTGACTCTATCATAACATGTCTCAGAAAAGTACCTGCGCAGCAGTTGATAAACTTGGTATCTTCTCCCCCTAAAGGAGTCCAGCTTTCACCGTATGCGTTCGTTCCTACTTTTGACGATGACTTTATAACGTTTGACCCGAAGCATGTTTTTGATTTACAAAGTAGACAATCCAAAGATGCAGTACAGTTTTTCGCTTCCTTAGACTTTTTAACCGGTGTAAATGCCGGAGAAGGAGTTGGTGGATTAGATCAGATATTCGGGGTGACGGAAATAGAAAACTTTTTGCCAAACAGGACGGACTTCGAAAACAGACTAGTACCGCTTTTAGTAAAGGCAGGATATGGTGAAAATGCTCCTACAGCCTTGAGCAAAGTCATAATTGCTGAATACACAAACTGGAACGATCCTGATAATTCGTCCAACATTCGAGAAGAGTACTTGCGCATGCATGCAGATTTTACATACAACGCAAACCTATATAAGACGTTAGACACGCATTCAACTACAGTCTCAACAAAGAAAACATATATGTATTACCTAGACTTTGAACCAGCTACTCATTTCTTAGGTTCTATTTCTTGGTACAAAAAAGCAATGCATGCTGATGACTTACCGTTAGTGTTCGGGTTTGGCCTATCTACTGGTTGGGATATTTCGCCGGAGGAATGGGAGCTCAAGATGGCTGAAAGCGTGATGACTTTGTGGACAAACTTTGCTAAAACAGGGTATGTGCAAATTAATGTAATTCAAGTAATATATTGGAAAGGTTTTATAAGTAACACCAAATCATCACGTCACGTTATACAAGTACATGCACGTAATTCAACACTCATGACTGTATTTAGCATCCGTACAATGAAACCATGAAGAATTTCCACAGCCCGAGAGCTATATTTTTATTGAAAAATAAAAATCAGAATTACAGAACGTCTTTTACCTTTTGGTATGGCTAGTTAAAATCGCAGTGTAGTCATGAAACCAAAAAAGTTGTATTTTGTTAAAATGCTGTTAACCTACATTAAATAAAGTGTTTTTGTAACTCACAACATTTATGATAACTACATCCTATGACTCTAGATAGTTCTCCATCTGAATAACTGGTACATGGAAACCACGGTTTCTCCTCAATTAATATTCAAATTTGCCGTGTTTCATTTAGGATATGAGATTGGAACTGCTTTTAAATTAAGATAACTTTTCAGAAGATGTACTAAGTATACTGTTTCACATATAACGAGTATTTGTGTCTTTAAAAATCGTTTCCTTTAAAAGATTATGATGGTCTTTGTGATAACTATTAAAAAACGATGCTAAATTGTGGATTAATAGAAGAACAAAGAGGAGGGGGCTCCTTAACATAATGGAGGGGAGCGACGTTTTAAAACCTTCAAAATAATTGAATTTCAGGAGTGTTTCCTGGTAAAATGTTGAATTCAGTGACTCTAATTGAAATTATATCCACCATTTGGCTTCACTTATTTTGTCAGGTGTGACTACCGAACTATTTCTTAAAAGTAAAACTAACGTACTTCAACCAGTAACAGAAACCTCTAATGTTAGATGCTTGTCTTTACAGAGATCCAAATTCCCCTGTTGATCTGGGACTAAACTGGCAGCCGTACACAGCAGACGATCAACATTATTTACAAATTACAAGAAATATGACGTCATCAAACGTAAAGCAACGCTGGAATATTGGAGCACCTTATTTCTGGTTAGAAGCTGTACCATCCATCATCCAGTCGAAGACGTGTGATATAAGAGATCATGGTACAACCAGCTCTTCAGGACCAGGGCTAATATCTGGGAACATCCATACACAGCTGTGTACATTTTCCTGAGTATTATCATCGTAGCTGTAAACGGCATTGATAAATAAATGTTGTTGTTTTTTCATTCGAACTTGACCAAGTTTTAGCATTAACAATAACGTGTTTCGCAATCATACGACTCGGGCGATCCAGCATTACTGTATTAATAATCCTATTCCGATTTACAACGTTTATTGTATAGTGCGTGCTCTTTAGGGGTCTATCTCGATTATATTTGTTTAAATGCTTACTGTTAAAACTTGTTCATGGAAATGATGAGGCTTATTCCCATGAAAGTCAATATGAATTTAAGAATTTACATATTGACTTTTTAGAAAATAGAACTTTACCCTTCCGCTGTAAATGTCAAATGTGGTAGGTGTCGAACAAATTTTACGTTGCGTCATTCCTTAAGCCACATAAGATACCACTTACCAGCATGTCGTATTTCTATTTTCTCTTTTTGATGAAAATGATAACTTGGCATTTGCAAGGATATATATCTTTGAATGATATGTACTGTAGTATGATGGATACCTGAAATTTGGGTATACAATCTTTTTTATATTTCTTGTTTTTCTATTTTTTTCTGTAAATAAAATGTCAGCTTAATCTGTGTGCATCATTCCAACTTCTCGGGCGCACATTGATGGTATAGGACGATGACATATTCTGAGATTAGATTAGATGCTCAATGAACGACGTCTTCCCCAAACTGTTTTAAAATCGCCTTTCAAAGATTGGAGGTAGATTGAATGGTAATCAAAGTATTGATTGACTTAAATTGTAACGATTTATGTCAAATTTGAGTAATAAAGGGGCTATAAAATTTGGTAAAGATTTCAGGAATTATAGGGCCATAACTGACTAGTAAACCTTGCCGTGATATTGTGCCCATAAACATCTGGTCAAATTTAGTGAAGACTGCATGAACACTGTTCGAGTTAGAGAGCAGACAAGGCTAATTTCATCAATTTTGGATAATTAAAGGGCTATAATCCAGAAAAGTCTGAGACGATATGGCTGATTATCGAACTTGGCCGAGATATCATGCCCACAAACAGTTTGACCAAGTTAGGAAAGTCCACAATTGACGCGAACACGCTTTAGCGTAAAAATTGACACAATACGTCTGTGGAGAACATAGTTTGTATTTTAATGTTATCAGAATGGCTAAGGCTTAATTAATAATGCCCTATAATATTAAACATGGTTGAATTATGGATATAAACAGGTTAGAATACGATTCGACAAAGGACTTATAAAGGCTATTACTCAACTCTTCTTCTGCTTCATACAGTTTGTACAAACGTTTACTATGTATTTAAGACATCTCTTTGTAAAGCATACAGTACAATATATTGTTTCACCAAGCCATTATTCGGCAAATACAAAGGCAAAGAGTTGTGCAGATCTACCTGCTAGTTTGTCGTACGATTTTGGTTGGAAGACCATATATGAAAAATATTTGGAAGTTTGAAAGTAGAGATGCATCTCCGTCTGGCATTTGCTTTAATGCGACACTTTAGTTGAAATGAAGTGTATTAGGGGAGTTTAGGGGGAATAACTGGAAACCGAGAACGAGGACAATATCATTTTTATAAGAGTAAAGACACTCTGTCATGTTCATTAGCATCAAATTTTATTTTAGCTGATATTTAATTGGATCTATTTTTGCGTGCAAAGATAGCGTGTAGCTATGACGCCAGTATGAACCACGTTTTATTCACATTTGTTTTAGATAGTTATTTTTATGAAAGGTTACTTTTGTTCTTTGTTGTTTTGTGTAAAAAAAAGCTTGAATTATTCAACATAAATATTATCTTTACATGATGAATCAATAAATATCGCAAAGGAACAATTTTAAATATAAGTTAAATGATTTTGAAACGGGATCTTCTGATTTTAATCTGCTTCTACTTTACATACTTCACACTTGACCCTTCGTGTGGTTTTGCACTCTCTAATGCTTAAGCGTCGGTCCGTCTTCTAAGTAAACATTTCATAAATCAATCGCACGAGCAAATATTAGACCTGATTCACTAAAAAGCCACATAGGTCCGAATCCGTTATTCATACATAATTTGGGGACTGTCTCAACGACATTTTCACTGATTATGCTAATGATATATCATTGCTTGTACAGTGATATATTATGGTTTGTACAGTGCTCTGTTATGGCCGCTACAAAATACTCTCTGCATGCATAGTAGCTTTTTATTAAAATGTACCATAATGTAACAGTGACACAAACACGCCCTGCTTTTTGCATGCCTTTCTGGCGTAAGAAGCACACGTATCTATCACAATATGTCTGATTAAGCGTGCACCTTGTAATACTAAGCATTTCATACAGTACATTGGCTGCTACTTCAAATGCATTTAACTTTTGATCGTGTGCTAGAATGTATCAAGTTAGTTTACTGTCCAGATTGGGTGTAACTTTGGAGCTCATTTGATCAACGTCATGGAAA
Source organism: Saxidomus purpurata (assembly GCA_022818135.1). Lineage (NCBI taxonomy): Eukaryota > Metazoa > Mollusca > Bivalvia > Venerida > Veneridae > Saxidomus > Saxidomus purpurata. Next base: position 15,969,527 of record JAFMSR010000013.1, on the reverse strand, counting down.
TTACCGGCATGTTTCGAGTTTCGATCACCATGATCAGTCATCTTTTTATCACAATAGTCGTCGTCTTCAGTTACAACAAAAATAGAACCCATTGAACCATCTCCTCAACAATCATCACTATTATAATTTACATCAACAACAAAGCAGTCTAAAAGACTGCTATTATAATCGTCGAATTAATATCACAACGTTGAGAGTTCTACACTCTACTGTGGGCATCACAATACTGTCACGAAATGGTTAATGGTTAATGGTTAATTTGATCGAAGATAAAGAGATAGGGCTCAATGGAAATGCAGTAATTGGAAGGTTCCAACAGTTGGCATAGAGTTGTGATTAAGACATACATGTAGATTATTTAGTTTATACATCGACCTTTAGCCAGCCTGAGTGAACATGGCTTTTGTGAGTCGGTTCGATTGGATAAACATTGGATCCAAGTGTGTTTAGGCGATATTGCGTATACACATGCCATAAGGCTTTAATCTTTATACAAAGTTATGGAGTCGGCAATACGCTGGTTAAAGTCACTGACTTGAACTAATAGAACTTCTCGCTGACTAGGAGGTCAATGGTGCTCATTGACGTCTTACGAGAGAAAGGTGCACTTCTTGCTATGACACAAAAACAAAAATAATATCAAACAGGGAAAGCCACGTACCAAAAACGCAGCCTCCCCAAAACGAGCCCCACATCACCCAGAAGTGCACACCACCAACACACACACACACACATACACACAATCATGTACACACACACACGTACACTACCAACACACACTAGCATACAAAGCACGAGGACAAAACGAACAATTAAAGGAACACAGTGGGGCACCGCCTTGGAACGGTCAGTGGCAAAAACACCACTGGGGAGCTTAAACCGGTTTATGGTGCGCACCCAACCTCACTCTTACCCCCACCATGTTCCAAAGTCACAGGACAGTGTAAATAAAAGTAATCCCTGCTAGGTGAATCTCTAACACACGCAATGGAAACAAAAGGCATGGTATGTAAAACACAAAAATACTCTTGTATAAATATATAAAAAGCAAACCTTGAGAACCAAAAAACGTATGTACTCAATGCCTTTGCAGAAGGCAGAGCACCAAGAGAAACACCCTTAAGGGCCCGACGAAACAGGCCAGAGGACAGAAATCAAAACAGTTTCGTCCCAGTGGGATTTAAAAACTGCCCATCACAGAGTCCTCCCCCTCTTCCGTCAGACACAATCAAAGAGGGAAGCATAGCGTCCAACTGTAAACGGGTTGAACACCAAACATGCGGTGTGTCTCAAAATAGTTGGGTCGTAACCTCTTTTAACAAAACGTTTTATAATTTTAGCAAATACAGTTGGAAAATTGCCATGACCCAAAATCTTACGAAGTTTGTAAACCACATCTATAGTACATGTCATTACTAGGAATGATGATGAAGTATACATCACTGATAAATTGTTGACAATGGACGTTAACACACTGAGACTATTACTTGTATGCTGTACCGGCGCAAATTGTGAAATGAGATTTGCACGTTGACTAACTTAGAAACACACTTCAAATGATTTATTATAAAATAGTTTGAGAATACCCCGTTGATTCAGACCGAATACGTTTAACGGATTAAGTATTACAGATTACGGACACGCATTGCATCAGATCTATTAGCTGACATATTTGACGCGATCGTTAACAACTAAAAGGTAAGAAAAACGTTATCTTTATATGAATTACTCGGAACTGCTTTCGTAAATATATTTTAATGCATTTAGACATAATATGTAATACTTTTTACGCTTTATACTTATTTTTTCCTCTACCAAATCATTTAATATAGGATTATTTTTTGATTTCTCATTATTCATAGACATAAATTAACGTAGCTCTTTTAACTTATCGTATTAACGAGGCGACTTAAAATGCATGTGGAAACAGTCGCCAAATCAAGCTTGAATCCTTAACCTCTTTATTGTTATAAAACTTAAGCATACAGACTTTTAACTTACGATTTTCGAAGTCTTTCGATGGTCTGTTTTAATTCAAACTTTAACACATCCGCTGTATGTCCAAATCTGACAAGTATATGGGGATATATCAATACATTTGTATAGAACCTTATTCAGTTTATAACTTGTTTACGTAGTATCGCATACTTTTCCCTTTCCAGCTCAAGTTCAGGACAGGCTCGTTTTGGTCACCCAGTTAACTTGAAGGCGCAATGTCAAGGAAGTTTAGACCTTTCCTATTGTTAACATTGCTAATTGGAGTTCAGTCATATTCAGAAAATGTCACTGTGTCTACAAACATTGGACTAATAAATGGATTTACCGAAAATATCACATTTCTAGAGAAATCTTCCATAATCCACAAGTTTCTTGGAATCCCTTTCGCTGAACCTCCGATTGGAAACTTGCGATTCACAAAGCCTGTTCCTAAATCACCCCTTGATGAGCCTTTAGATGCTTTTGTCCACAACAATGCTTGTATGCATATATATCAGACACCAAACACCACGTATTCCGAAGATTGTTTGTATTTAAATATCTACGCTCCAGAAAGAGAGGATTTAAATATCACACTTCCGGTGATGGTTTGGGTCTATGGAGGCGGTTTCCATTTTGGGGAATCTAATATGTACATCGGTGATCATTTATCAATTACCGGTAACGTTATTGTAGTAACACTCAACTATAGAATGTCAGTATTTGGATTTCTTAGCACAGGAGACGCTGCTTCCCCCGGAAATTACGGCCTGTGGGACCAGCGTATGGCAATCGAATGGGTTCATGATAACATTGTTGCTTTTGGTGGAGATCCGGATAGAATAACAATTTTCGGCGAATCAGCCGGTTCAGCAAGTGTGATTTATCAGGGCCTTTATTCGGGAAAAGTGACAAATTTGTTTAAGAAAATTATAGCTCAAAGTGGAAGTGTTTCGGCCTGGTGGGCAAGTACTGATAAAGGACCTCACTATGCTAAAGCAGTAGGATCGATTTCCAACTGCAGCACGACAAGTTCCGACTCCCTTGTAACATGTCTCAGAAAAATACCTGCACAACAATTGCTTAATTTGGTATCCTACCCACCTGAAGGAAGCAGTCTTCCGCAATTACCGTTCGTTCCTACAATAGACAATGAATTCATAACGTATGATCCAAAGAAAGTCTTCGATACAGAAAGTAGATTGTCCAGAGAAGCTACACACCTGTTTGCGTCCTTTGACCTTTTAACCGGTGTAAATGCTGGAGAAGGAGTTGGTGGATTAGATCCGACGTTTGGGGTGTCGGATATGATAAACTTTTTCCCAAACAGGACGGACTTCGAAAGCAGACTAGTTCCTCTTTTAACAAAAGTGGGATATGGGCAAGAAGTTCATACAGCCTTGAACAAAGTCATAATTGCTGAGTACACAAACTGGAGCGATCCTGATAATTCATCGAATATCCGAGAAGAATACATGCGGATGCATGGAGACTTTAGTTTCAACATTGCAATGTTTCAGACTTTAGGGATACATTCTACTGATGTATCAACAAAGAAAACCTATATGTATTATCTCGATATTGAGCCGGATACTCATGTAACCCTCGATATTCCTTGGTATAAGAAAGCTATACATGGAGATGACTTGGCACTCGTATTTGGATACAGAATTCTTTCAGGTGATTCATATCCTTTGCCAGAACAGTGGGAGCTCAAGTTGTCTGAAGTGGTGATGACTTTGTGGGCAAATTTTGCTAAAACGGGGTACGTGTAATTTGACACATTCAGTGTTTGTAGTTTTATACAGGTAACTACTAGACAAGGATTGTTCGTTCATTTGGTCATCAGTTGTCCTGATAATACTTCGCACATAAAAAAGTTCGACTTTTGAGATGTGTTTTCTGTCTTTTGGCAATCAATTTTTTAGTTGAATCTTCTTAAACATTTAGTCTTTAATAGATATATAAAGAAGCCTAACATTTATATCATAATATTACATTCAAACCAATGAATGTTTGCATACTTTAAACTGTTGATTTTGTTTAAGAGCTAAGCCTTCAAGCGATTTAAAGTAAACAAAACCGTCGATTTACGAGAGTGTTTTATTGGTAGATATGCAAACAATACTGGTTAAATAATTGAAGCGCTCTTCACATGTGTCATTTTAAAAGCATAACCATAGAGTACCCAAGCACATGGTCATTCAAACAAGCTAAAATTCAGTTGAAATAAAGTAGAAAACAAATGAGGAGAAAACCGTTTCAAACAGAAAATAATTTGAAAGTGTATTGAAACATTTATTCAACTGAAATTTAGTTATTCTTCAAGCTTCCTTTTTGGGGTTTAACCTCAAAACAGTACACTGTAATTATTTTGTGACTTAGCTACGAATTATTGCTTCGACATATACACAGGGGCTATGACCACATAGCGTAACTTGCCTTTGACCTGAGGAACCAAATGCTATGTGTGCGTTTAATTAGATTATATTCACATGTAAGTAAATTTTGCTTGAGGCAAAAATCTGTTTTGTTTATATTATGTTGACATTTGCGTCCGTTTTCAACAATTTTCTTATTTTTAACGGCGGACACGTTCCTTGGAAGGACCATTAGAAGTATTCTAACGTTATCTAGCAGATTATATTCTCCAAACATAAATAATGTATTCACTAAACGTAAAATGATAAATAAATTCCTTTTTTATAGAATAACATATATCCCCGCACCTTTACTAGATGATAGCATGAAACGAACAGTTTTCTGTTAGCTATATCTACGTTTTTTAACTGTTTGTTGTTAAACAGATGTCGTGTTATATCGGTAAAAGAAAGATAAAAAGCAATTATGTATAAATTTGATTAATTATGCAAAAATAATGCCATTTTTTAATTATGGACATGTATACATTTCGAATGTTCTTGTTTTTACAGATTTGCATTATGGGACTTCATTTACACAGCATTCGTTGACATTATTTTCTGTTTAAAGACGACAATTCATGTTATGGGAATTTCACTCTTAGACAATAGTTTCTTGTTTGACAGTTGCAGAAAATGTACTTACTTAACTTCTTTTTTAGTCTTTTTGAAAAGATCACGAATGTTTACATTTATTATATGTATATTTACAGAGATCCAAATTCTCCTGAAGATCTAGGACTAAACTGGGAGCCGTACACAGCAAGCGATCAACATTATTTACAAATTACAAGAAATATGACGTCATCAAACGTAAAACAACGCTGGAATATCGGAGCATCTTATTTCTGGTTGGAAGCTGTACCATCCATCATCCAGTCAAAGACATGTTATGTAAGAGATCACGGTAAAACCAGTTCTGCAGGACAAGGGCTATTATGTGGGAATCGTCCGTCCGCAGCTGTGTACATGTTACTGTTCATTTCAACAATAGCTTTGAAAGCGCTCAAATGGCTTTAATCAAGTTTAACAGATTTTTGAGTGTTGGCCAAAAAAAACAACATTGTATGTTTGTATGTAATTTTTCAGTACAAGTACCAAAGATAACACAAGATAACGCAAGCTCTTATTTATATCGTTATCCTTTAGATAGAAGCTGATACAAATGTACATGGAATCCGGGGACCAGACCGTAGCTCTTTTTACGAATAGACACCTTGGTTCTTTTACACGCCCGGTATACAACATCGATACACGCAGGTCTGCCTCTGGGTTTCTAACCAGCTCATCTCCAGATGATCGGGAAACAACGAAAAGCTTTTTTTGAAATTTCCAGTGCACCGGTCGGAATCGAGCCGTGAACCTCCGGAAGGATAGTACAGAGCGTTAACCACTCGCCACTGCGCCACCCAACATCTAACATCTGAGATGACTAGCAATGGCATATGTAAGGGTATCATATTGACTTTTTCATATGATATGTTAACTCATTTCTACCTAAATTTTTACAATGGAGTCTTCTGACTTCCAATTTCGGCCAGACTATTAATTTTATTAGGGCCTGTTTTGCAGAGCTATGTTACAAATTGCTTAAAACCTAAATCTTCGTGAGACGACATTGTAATTGCTGACTGCTTCGGAGCATAGATTATGAAAATACCCATTTCACTAACTCAAGGTCCATAACTCCACTTTTAACGGACACAGCCACAAGCAAAGTTTAACATACTGATCAACACAACAACTCTAAGGTTTTGTGACTCTAGGTCAAAACCCGAGTAGCTACAAACAAATGCGCATTTGCTCAACTTTTCATCCTGAAAGATGTCCCTGTAAGGTTTCATGTCTTTATGTCATACAGTTTAAATCAACATGGTATACAAATGCTACACATTCACAAAGAGACAGACAGACGGACGAACAATGGCAAAATATGATACCTCCACACACAGTTAAGTATTTTACATACCTAAATCATTAATTGTCAAATATATTGCAAACTTAAATTGTCTTGAGCATTCGTTTACTTCATGGACAATATAAGAAAAGAAAGAAAGAAATTCATTATGCATTAAGCCAAAAAAGGCCCATGAACATATATACAGAAACACAATATGTGGAAATATGACATGGCAAGGCACGTAATAATAACAATATACATGTATAACAATGTTACCCGCAATTTTCAAATTGAGACAGCGTTTTTTAAATACATCATTAACATTCAAACGAAATATTTACACATAAAACAATATGTTACGTATGTCTACTCAATTATAATTATTTTAACATTTGAGACCTCCTCTCGAAAGCTTTATACACATAAATAGCAATACCTTTAATATCGTTTACATTTTCTGCATCGATCAACTCTCTAAACTTTCTAAAATTTTGTCTTTGCCTGAAATATGATTTAATGTATTATATTCTTAACTCAGTGTATAATGAACATTCGATTATAAAATGAAATTCATCCTCTAATTTGTTACAAATTTTACATTTTCTTTCATCAATTGGAATACTATTGGACTTATGTCATCGGCCAACTTCAATTTCTAGTCTGTGTAAAGAGGTCCTTAGGTTTGTGAATGATTTACGATATTTCTAGTTTTCAATTATATCTAAATATGGTTTATATCCGACAATTGAAATTTCTTTGTAAAATAGTGCTCTTGTCGAATGTCTTCCCAAGTTTGAACATAAGTATCTTTCATTCATCAAGCTTTAGACTAAGTTTCAAACTTTATTTCTCAAAGGACCGAACAGGGCAGAACTCATCGTTACTTTCATACATTCTTGGGGTTTTTACACTTTCTTTGGAATCGATTCTATGATGGGTCTTCTCAGCCTCTTGTATGTCATTTGAATAAATTTACGGCCCTTTGTATCATGTTTCACAACACATGAAGATTTCTTTAGATTTCAAAGGCCCTCTGAACCTCTACGGCCAAACTGGTTATTAATGTCAAACAGTACCTTATTTTGTAGAGTTTCTGGTTTACTCCCATCAAAGACACCAGATGCATATAATTTTCTTATGTCATCATCCTCTAGCGGTTCCTTGTGGGTACTCAAATCCTTGTCCTCTCTGTTGAGGGACTTTACAATACCAGTCAGAACTTGATTCGAGGCCATAAACTCCCGATCTTTCATAATGGTAATAATGCGACCTACCCTTGGGGAGGTTAGGTGTCTGTTTATCTCGGCCCGAATTCCCACTAGAGCTGACTTTGGGAACTCCTGACCGTCTTCGGTTTGAAAGGGTGCATAAAAACGCCAAAGCCTATTTCCACCATAGAGTCTGAAAAGTGAAAATTAAAGTTTTATTATTAAATTTTATGACATTTTAATTCTTTGTTGATAAAATTTTAAAGGTGTTCAGTGACACTTTAGTACATAATGTAAACTTGAATGTTATGTTACAGCATAGAGCAGCTATACCTGGATTTGATTTAGTATCACGCTCTCTAACTCCTTATATATAATAGTTCATGACCGGCGCTTCAAAATGTTTGAACTTACAGTGCCCTGACAAAAAAGGACAAAGTATGATGTTCTAACTTTGATCATTGCAACTAAGAAAAAGCACAATGACAGCAGTGGCTGTAAAATGTCAGCAATCTGAACAAAAAGGGTTTATACTACCCTTATATTAATCACAACGCCATCATTATGTACATGGTTTAACCGTGGGTGTCCTCCGAAAGAATGTGAAGGCGCGACAAAATTATTTCTTCCATGTCACGCTGTTTGAAATGTGTTGCTTTTATACCTTGATAAAGCAGAATAATTTAAGAATACATGTTTTCGAAAGACAGTCCAAAGTAAAAGTTCACAGGTGTACGTGTAAACATACTGTGTAATTTCTCGGGTCTTGCAAGTGACCTTACAATTAACTACTCAAGCTTTTTATACATTATTGGGTTGAATTTTTAAGTTGCTATATTTTCGCATCGTTTAATATCTTACCTACTTTTACGGCATCAATAAACTTCCAAGCTGCGCAAGTAGGCCAGAAATTGGTAAGTCCAACATGGGACATAATTTGAATGAAGTATGGAATGAGTACAAGTTATAGCATTCCAAAAGTTCCTTCTAGGGCACATCTGTCTATATATATTATTGAAATACAAACTACGACAGTCTAAGCCAATTCAGGCATTAGTATCTACAATGTTTAATACTCCAGGCAACTACGTCACGCTAGATCTGCTTTTATATGGTCACATGGTAAGTTCGCGCCAATACTTCCAGCAACAATATTAGCATATTTCTACGCTTTGCAAACATATGTAAATTAACATTCTTTCAGCTATTTGTCAAACTCATAATGCAAAAGCAAACGCATTGTCGGGCGATTTCTGCAAGTCCAACGTGCAATAGCTTATTTTGTATATGTGTGCAATAGCTTACCTAGAAGGTGGACAGCTATTAAATGTCAACCTGTAAAAACGGTTTGCCTTCGAAGTGCAAATAGTCAGACTATAGCTTACCCAGTGAAGTTACCACATAAAGGGAAATAACCACAGTAACGTAAACATGTAGCGTGTACGGAAAAGAACGGCTATTGGTTGTTAGTTGGTTCCATCACATTTTCATTATCACAACGTTTAATTTATAACGGGAACACACCGAAAATTGGCTTACGTGCTGCATTGTTCAGTCAAGTATGTCTGTACAACTCTAAGTGTCCCTTCCTTTAAAGGAACAACTATACTGTTATTGGATGAGGGGATGCCATTTAAGACATAATTGTAGTAAAACGGAAGTTGCAATCTACTGCATGCGTATACATGTCGAGGGTTGATCGCGAAACTATTGTATCTGCATATTAAAAAAGAAGCAGATACAATAGTTTTGCGATCAACCCTCGATGTATATCTTCACTCCGGATGAAAAGTAAAGGAACGATAGGTGATAGGTAATATAAATATCACGGATTGACCTTATTCAAAATTGTAACATAAGTGTAAGTTCTCGGGTTCTTGGCGACAGAGAAACTTATGTGAGTATGGCATAGTTGCACAAATTTTTGGAATATGATTTCGCTTGACATTTCTAGTATGTAATCAACAACAAGATAAGAATGTTATGTCAGTGTTAAAGTTTTGATACTAAAACGTCGTGGGATTTTTTACGGTATTTATATTTCTATATACGCTTTTATCTATTTTATTTTTTACGTTTTGCTTATAAGAACAATTTTGTTGCATGTTAGCTTTTAAGCTGCTCGCTCTCAGTTGCCGTTGAAAAAAAAAATATTTAGATATAAAACTAAAGGCTAGAATCAAAATATAAGCAAAAATCTAGGTAGGAATTAGCAGAAATCGATTAATAATGTAAGTTGTACGGCACGGCTACACTATATATTTATATTAAAATTTCAAAAGCATTTGCAACGCTTTTGAATTTGGTAGCGTATTTTTTTTAATTTAGAGATATACGTGACAGGAATTTTTACTGGAGCCCTTTTAATATGACTGTATGTTCTAAAATTCGTTATTTACATACAATTTGAAGAACTTTATTTTTTCACCAAAATCTGAGAGTGAGCAGCTTTAATGTATACCAGTACTTGGTATTCTTCATCAACCAGAAAAAGGACCTTCATAATATTTTTTCTGAATTACGTTATAAACGTTCCCCTTTTTATATTATGTTTGACATGCTCAAAGATATGGTTCCTCTTATTCTGAATATTTCGTAATAATGGTTTAACGTTTTCAACGTTTTTTTGCGCATTTTAACACAAGCAGTAACTTTGTGAAATAACTATGCATCCATTTGTGTCTTGTGTCTCTCAAAATATTTCTTTTCAAACAGCTATGCTTCGAACCAGACGACAAATATAAACAGTATCATCTGAGCAGGATTTAATTGTTTACCCTTTGGGGATCATAATTCTGCAAAACAGGCATATATAAAGAAAAACACTTGCCTGAATTGGAAATCAGAAGACTCTCTCTGTACAAAATAATATGGTGGCTGATTTCTGCCGTCAGACGCGCCAACACGCGCATGACATTGAAATCATATTTATTCAGTTTCAGATTGGAGTGTGGGACGTGCAAAGTCTGATTCTCCTCAGACGTTATGATGAACTACAAACCAGGAACACTGCTTCTACTTGTTGCTGTTGCACTTGCCGAAAAACTGACAAATAAACAAACTGTTTCTGTGAATACAACCATTGGTATTATCAACGGAAAGCTTGAAAACATAACATTTCTCAATAAAACCTCAACGCTGTATAAGTTCCTTGGCATTCCTTTCGCTGAACCACCAACTGGGAACTTGCGGTTTAAAAAGCCGTTTCCAAAATCCCCGCTGACCGCACCATTAAACGCGTTTGCCCACAATAATGCTTGTATGCAGCGGTCACAGAGACCAAACATAACGTATTCTGAGGACTGTTTGTATTTAAATATATATACCCCTGAAAGAGATAGCCATGCCGTCAAATTACCTGTGATGGTCTGGATATATGGAGGTGGTTTCAATTTGGGAGACGCAAACATGTATATTGGGGATCGCTTGGCAATTGTGGGGGACGTCATTGTAGTAACACTCAACTATAGGGTATCTATATTTGGATTCTTGAGTACAGGAGACGATGCTTCCCCAGGTAACTACGGCCTTTGGGATCAGCGTATGGCAATTGAATGGGTTCATGATAACATTGCTGCCTTTGGTGGAGATCCGGATAAAGTGACAATTTTCGGTCAGTCAGCTGGTTCGGCTAGTGTAATATATCAGGGCCTGTATTCGGGAAACAGAGGCCTTTTTCAAAGGGTCATAGCAGAAAGTGGAAGTATTATGGCTTTTTGGGGCTCTGATGAAGGTGTTGACAACGCTAAAATTGTTGGATCTATTGCCAACTGTGACACAACAAGCACTCAGGCACTTGTTGCTTGTCTCAAATCAATTCCTGCGAATAATTTGACGGATATGATATCGAACCCTCCAAAAGATAAGCCCCTTCCTGTGCTTCCCTTCGTTCCTGCGATCGATAATGACTTTATATACTACAACCCAAAGCAACTGTTTCTGTCAGACATAATTCAAGAGCATAGTGCGATAAAATTCTTTGCTGAGCTTGATTTCATGACTGGTGTGAATGCTGGGGAAGGTGTATCCGGTCTGCAGGAGATGTTTGGTGTCGTAGACTCGCTCACTTTCCTACCAAATAGAACCTACTTCGAGAACAGATTGGTTCCCCTTTTAGTAAAAGTGGGATATGGAGAAAACGTTTCTGCTGCCTTGGACAAAGCCATAATCGCCGAGTACACGAACTGGAGCGATCCTAGTAACCCCTACAATATCCGAGATGAATACGTGCAAATGCATGCAGATTTTGCTTTCAACGCTCAGATGTACCTGACTTTAGACACTCATTCAGCTGCGGCAACTACAAACAATACGTACATGTATTATCTGACTGCAGAACCTCATACTTATATAGCGGGCAAGATACCTTGGTTCAAAAAACCAATGCACGGAGCAGATCTGCCTTTCATATTTGGGTTTGATATCTCGTATAAAACCAGCCTTTTCCCTGTAGAGTGGGAGCTTAACCTTTCGAAAAAGGTCATGACCCTTTGGACAAACTTCGCCAAAACAGGGTACGTATTTTTGCGCATTCTTTTTCGGACGTTTTACCAAAAGGTTTACTACTACAAAAACTGGTCTCTTTATTCAGTTAACAAGTTGTTGCAAAGAGTCACTATTGTAGATAACGTCAAAAACAAACCCACCAAGAATTCAGTTCTTTTTAAATGTTAGATCAGCTGAATAGATTGTTTTGATGTATTTACTTGATACTGTTTCAGTGTTCTTTATTCGAGCCTCACTTGATTCTTCTTGTGACAAGGTCGGTAGCTTTTCTTACAGGGGAATGGGTACCAATACTCTCAATGAACAATGTTCAGACCAACTGCTCCTCTGTACAAAAGTGTACATTCTAGCTATTGAATTACTGTTGAAACTGTTGAAGCGGGCGATTTGCCCCAAGAAAATTTCTACTGCACTTTATAAATATTTTAACATATAGATAAGTGTGCACGTGTAATGCACGGTAATACGTTACCATTCCTTTTACAGCGACCCTAATTCACCCAATAACATTGGACTTGACTGGAAACCGTACACAGCGAGGGATCAGTATTATCTAGACATTGCGAGGACTTTGACATCGTCAAATGTGAAACAACATTGGAATGACCGTGCGCCTTACTTCTGGTATGACGTTGTACCATCAATTATTGGATTGAACACATGTCACTAAAGATGCATCCTGTTAAGCAACCAGATGAAAATTTGGGATAACTCGTAGAAATAAAAGAAATTATACCGTTTATCAGTAGTATCATTCCTCTTAAAGTAAGAATACAGTAAAATCGGGATATAGCGAAATATTGGATATAAGGAACAAATATGTCTATGCCCGGTGTATTTTTTTTTAAGTTTTATAAGAAAATAACACATATATATATATAACAAACTCCGTTTATAAGGAACATATTCAAATGCTAGGTGTTTATTCTAAACGGAATTGACTGCATTAACAACAGATACTACCATTTTGAGAAACAAAATGACATTGGATAACCACTAATTTTTGAGAATTTATTATAATAAATATAATATAATATAGAGTACTTTTTTCTGATTGATTAATAACAATGTCACTCCAACAAGAGAACAAGAGATTCCTCTAGAAGTAACAATACAGTTTAGTCCGGATATAGCGAAATTCCGGATATAAGGAACAAATTTTCTGTCCGAGTTTTTTCTTTTTGCTTTAAGTTTTATAAGAAAATGACATATGGATATAACAAAATCCGTATATAAGGAACAAATTGAAATGCTCCCTAGGAGTTGATTATAAACGGAATTTACTCAATTAACAACAGTACCATCTTGAGGAACAAATGACATAGGATGCCCAGAGACTGGGCGTTTCCCAACAAATACTCTGCGTCTTAAGTAATGTCAAGTGGGTATCAAAGCTGATAGAAGTAACTTTGTAGTCACAAAACATCTTTCTTGACAATAATTTTTCGACACTGAATCATTTTCAAAGCGTTCTGGTGTGTGCGTTGCTAAAATGTTTGTTGCTTATAAACCATGCGTCTACGTGACTTAAGCGTTATCTTAAAGATACTTGCAAAAATATCATTTTCCTCGCAGGGGCAATAATGATTCTTTATCGCTACTTTATTCTATTCTATTTGTGTATTGCGTATTTTGCAGTAATTGCCGCAAAAGCGGCCCGCTATATTTAATACGGGGTGCACAAAAGATACATCGAGACTTGAGCACCAGATCAAATAAATGCGTCTCTCTTCATTGAAAAATTGAGGTACTTCTGAGATGAAAACTGTAAACACAGTCTATTTTTCTGGAACGCAAGAGTTGTCGTTCGTTTTTTAGATGCGCTTATTTTTCTTTCACCATAGACGGTCTCCATAGTGTAGTGGTTAAGTCGTCTGCACTGTACGAGTGGAGTTGAAATCCCATCCACCGCCCCCCCCCCCCCCCCACACACACACAAATATTCTGTTCTTCTTATCTTTTTCAGCTTTTAACCATTTTTTAATTGTTTTAGTGCAAATAATCCTACAAAATCTTCATTCATGTGAAGGTAGAAAAAAATACGGTCATGGCTGATTTTAGATCTGGTTATTCGAAAATCTAGAGTTTAAGTTCATCACTCTTTGCCATTATATTGAGAATAGTATAAAGACAAAATTCATCAATGTGGAATGGATACCCCTTTAATAAAATTTGCATCTTCTTTGAATTAAGTCCCTTTACCTTTTTTATCAAATTATTTTGAACTTTGTAATCATACACATCAATATCTTTTGGACAGGCTAAAAATAAATGTGTTGTTACTGTATTTCTACAGTATATTTTGACTACTTTATTATCAAAATTATGGTAAATTGTTATGTAATGGTAACTGAATATTCTTTCTGTAATACCATTCAGTTAGTTATTACAAGATGTGGGTATAAAATTCTATATATCTTTTTAATTAAACGGTAAATTCGTTTAAAATTTGAATATGAATCATTGAAATGATATAGTTAATGAAAACAAGAGCCATGTTAAACATGGCGATTCCCCCTCACCCCCCCCCCGCCGCCCCCCTCCCTCCGCCAAGTGCTCTGTCTATGACCTAGAAATTTGAGGTTAGAGGAATAAATATGGTATAGTTTCTTATTTTAAAAAATGTAAGTTGTTGGCCGGTGATACTTAGGCAATCTTGGGCATGAACTTCCCATCATTGTGCTCTATTTGTGTTTCAAATACTTCCCTTCAGTAATTTTGAAGTCATGCTCAGTACTTTTGAAGTTATGCTACGGACAGCATTATGCTCTGTACAAGATAAATCAATAAAGGGAGACAATTACAAACACAGAGTTATTGTCCTTAGGCACTGCACTTCCCCTGTGAGTCCTCTCTCATTAGTTGCAATTTGAAGGAATTTCCTTCGTACTTTTTGAGTTATGCTCTAGACAAGAAAATGTAATAAAGGAGGATAATTAAAAAAATAGGCACAGTACAGTTAAGATTCTTGGGTACTGCACTTCCTCTCAGTGTGCTCTACAACTGTATTGGAGTTATGCTCCGGGCAAGATAAATCAAGAAAATGTACCTAAGAGTGATAATTTAAAGTTGGCTAAACAGAGTTATAGTTATTAAGTACTGCACTTCCCCTCATTGTGCTCTACAACTGTATTAAGTTTCAAGTAATTCCCTTCAATACTTTGGGAGTTATGCTTCGGAAAAGATAAATTAAGACAATGTAACAAAGGGGGACAATTCAAATTTGGCAAAACATAGTTATAGTTATTAATTACTGCACTTTCCCTCATTGTGCTCTACAACTGTATTAAGTTTCAAATAATTCCCTTCAGTACTTTTGGAGTTATGCTCCAGACAAGAAAATTCAAGAAAATATAACAAAGGGGAATAATTAAAAAATTAGAAAGGTAGAGTTATGATTCTTAAGCACTGCACTTTCTCTCAATGTCTTCTGACTGTGTGTAAAGCTTTAGTACTTTTGGAGTTTACTCCGGACAAAAATGTGAAGGACGGACGCACGCACGGACGCTCCATCAAGGTGGGGGTGATAATAACAATTGAAAAATTGACCGTCTTAAGTTTGCTTTTCAAAATTTTATACTTGATACAGCTCTAATCCGGATAGGTATTTGCTTAAGGTATAATTAAGTTAAACAGTTTACTGTTAATGAAGATAGACAAAATATGGCAATGTGCATTTTTACGAACTCTAAGGAAACAATAGCAAACTGCCCACGTGACTTGAGTCGCCATCTTGAAAGACAGAAAACTTTGCAGACATATAGGAATGCATGTAATTTTCCATGATATTTATTCTAGGTTTAAGACAGTAGGGTATACATTTGTTTACAAATCTTTAATAAATCGATGCATGTATTTCATTAATAGTAAAGTTTCGATACTACAGGTCAGGTAAGTAGATGTGGTGTCATGTCAGTTTCTGCTTGCTCAAGCAGAATTGGTCTCCTTGAATTCTTTTGGGGCCATGCCTCAACATCAACCGTCACCAATTTCCAAAATATATACATGTCAGTTTTGTTTGCTGGCCCGCTTATTACATACTTTGTATCACAGTTTTTCTTGTACTTTCTTGAGCCGAAGCACCGCTACACAAAACAATTCAAACATATTTCCCTTTTAAAATATGCATTTAATCAATAAATCAACAAACACTTAGAATCAACATTGAACAAGAAATAACAGTTTAATCAAAAAGCTATGTTTCGAATCAATTTTTTTAATTGGCAAATTAAATTTTACGCATCATTGAATGTGTATTCAGATTTCCATGTCAATGTTTGGATTTGCTTTGGAATTTAAGATACCACCATTAATAGTGTTGGTCTTGACCGTATAGTATTGCATACATATCTTATCACACAAGAAATAAGTATGAAAATTGGATGGGGCACACAACATGGTAACAAGAAATAAAACTTAGCGTGAGAACAGGATGGGATGCAAAATGAAAATCAACTTTTTCTCTAATTCTTTTTCAAAACTGTATAGATGGATAGGAAATATATACCCATGACGCTATATTTATTTCAAAAATAAAATACTGTCATTTTTCGATTATTGTGATGTGCTGGCTGCTTATAATTTACGTGAAAAGGTCCGGCATCAATGAGAGATAAGCGGTGAAGGATCACAAGAACCTTTCACAGTTTGCATGTGCGGTTTACAATATCTGGCACAGCGGTACTGAATTTTGCGTTGACGAGGCTCTGCCGAGTTACCGCCGAAACTGTTACCCGAGAATCGGATATCCCCATCTGCTGTAAAATGCAGATATCCCGAACTGGTATGCAAGAAAAAATTATGTATCACCGGTAAATGAGCGGAAATATGTATCTCATATGCTTCAGTTCGTTCAATATAGTCTAGGTTCTTCGCATTAATTACTACTTTGACATCAAAATGTATTTATATCTAAACATGAACACGTTCGTATCGTGGTCTTGCATTTACATTAGCTATACACGAAAATGAATTTATCAAAGGCAAAATAACAATAACTCATTAGTTCATTGACGTCACCTCTGGATGTACTTTTAAATTAACGTTATTTATGTTTTTCTCCTAAAATCGTTATTCTTAGGGACAATGCCGGATTATCCCGACTTCTGCGGTTTCCCTTATGAAAACTAAGCCTATGTTTCTGTCTTCAAACCAGACAGCACATAACATTTAATTATTCTTCCTCAGTTTACAATCCGATAACACATCTTGAATAATGAAATTACGGCAAGAATAATTCGAGAACTATGTCCTGTTTACTTTGAGTGGAAGCTCATGAATGCCTTTCTTTCATATCTTTGTCGCTTCTTTACGAAAAAAGCATTGTAAGAAGACATTTCCAATTTTCTAAAATAATGAAGTTAGACTGTACTTCCAATTTGAAAAGCAACATGTTCACACAGTCAATTTTGATTTAACAGCTACAAGTAATTTTACATCAAAAGTGACCATTGCACTTTGAAAAAACTGAAACGGCATTTTATTGTGTTCCCTGGCAACACTGAGACAAAACTTGTGGGAGACACTTCACTGAAGAAAATGCACGTGATAATATAATATAATTTTTATAGGTTTAAAGCAGATTGTGTGACTATAATACAGTTGTGCACTTTCATTTTTCTAACTCTTTGAATAAAAGATTGAGCCTTACATACATGCAAAGTGTACAATAGTTTTTTTCTAAATATAAATAGATCGAAAAAATTATTAGAATGCGAGTACACGACAATATACAATGGTATTATACTCCTAATTTTGCTAGGCGGGTGCGTCCAAGACAACATACAAAGCTATAACTCAAATGAACTATGCTTTCCCGATCTTGATACGATTCAAAACTATTCTATTTCATTTCCGCTTAGGGTCATTAAGTTTATTTTGTACGGTAAACTAATGCAGCAATGTAATATATAATGAAATATGACTAATACCTATTTTTTGTTTGTTTCAAGTGCTATTCGGCACGATATAATCGGCAGTACTTAAAAAGTTTACAGACTTATATTTTCAAAAGCTATCCGAACATTAGACACATTCTTTTGAACGTATGAAAATTTTATATTGATATTCTGTATCATTTATTAAACATATGAGAAGTTACATACCTTAAATGAGTCTATGTGTGTGTTAAACCTCTGTGTTTCATCAACACATTCAACAATAGGTATACCTATGTCATTCTTTATTTTTATCCGAAACTTCATCAAAGGGACATAATTCTTACATCAATGCTTGCAACCTTTGTCAGAGTGGAATCGGTAGCTGCACATATACTGACTGTACAACATATCAAAAGCATGTTAAATTATTAAAATTGATTAAGCATTCTTCCTGTCATTTGTCATATTGTTTGGTTCGTCTGCTTCTGTTGATAATCCGGAAGTAAACATTGCAATTAAATTCTGGAACCCGGACCCAAACCGTACACTCTTGTACTGTATTACCATAGACCTCTGTCTATTCAGTGGGTCTCTGTAGCATGTGACACATTTTATTTTGTTTTACTAGATAAGTATTATTATCATAAATCTACAATTTCTACTTATAGAAGCACCATATTTGAATATGAAAAACATTAAGTCGTGGTGATTGCTCTCGCACTAATTTTCCGAACGTTTACTCTGTAGCCACAAGGACTCGACTTGCAGTAAAAACATTCCTTTGTCAGTAAAATATTTCTGTATTATGGAAATTATATGAGAAAAACATTTCAAAATTCTTACATCGTAATTTCATTGAGAATGTTAATTTGAATTTTGATTCATACGCGGGAATGGTTCACATTACTGCAAGCATAATACAGGCCCGCACCCAAAAGGGCTTACGCTGGACTTTAAGATATATATCTTGTTTGTTTCAAGTGCTATTCGGCACGATATAATCGGCAGTACTTAAAAAGTTTAATTACCTTTAGCCGTTGTATCCGAGGCAGTGTGGCATCAAGTAGCACTGTATGAGATGAATGACAACCGCGCTGAGAAGCGGTATTCAGATATCCCAACTACCTGTCTAGGCAAAAAACTGAATAAAAATCTACTGAATCACCACCCCTGAATGTCTGATAAACATGAATTTTTTGTAGTGAATTTTTTGGTTGAAAAATGATTTCCGCTCAATAAGTCGGGAACGCTTTAAAAATGACCCAGGATCTTCAAACTTGCGACTTTAAAATATAACAATTATATCAACTTCCGACGTACATAATTCTTCTGCACGGCGGTACTCCGAACAAACGATGACGTATACAAGGAAGACACTTAAAATATCAGTACATCTGTACTTAGTCAAAATGATTCTGTAGAACTAAAGTCAAACAAGCAAAACAAACCCTGAAGTTAATCAACATGATTTACGTTCTACTGGAAATGCTTCGGACGGACAGACACAGGACAAACATGTCCCTCGCCAGTTTGGGGAAACATCTTTTTCTGGATTTTGAGTTGTATTCGTTCATTGTTAAAGAAGTGTTTCATATGTCCTCAAATCTGTTTATTGCTAAAATGTACCTCATGT
Organism: Saxidomus purpurata; assembly: GCA_022818135.1. NCBI lineage: Eukaryota > Metazoa > Mollusca > Bivalvia > Venerida > Veneridae > Saxidomus > Saxidomus purpurata. The sequence goes on along the minus strand of JAFMSR010000013.1, from coordinate 15,950,004 downwards.
TATTTAACGGTTGATTAAGAGCTAATTAAATTATGATTCCGGTGTTTATAGCAAAACAATCATTATTTACATCTTTATATACTCACGTACAGTTTTGTCTAATTGTCAGTGTTTCCGGAACGGGCGGAAATTGACCTTAAACACCGTTTGATTGTTTGATCAGTACATAATCGTATATGGAGACATTTAGTTAAAGTTGTTCGTGAATTAAAGTTCAAAATAAAGTTAAATCGGTATAGTCTCGTTTTTGAGAGTTGGCACCGGAAGTGAAAATGCCGGAAGAGAACAAGTGCCTCTTTTGTGTGATAGGAACGGTGATAGTGATATTCGTCCTACTCGTCGTGATCATCCTACCGCTCAGTTTTGTCACTCTGGAATACTACGAGGTAGGAATTTCTTACTTTTTGCTTTTTTTTTCAGTCTCGTGCAGACTTCATATTTCACAATTGCGCACTTTTGAAGAAAAAAAAAATGTGAATCTTTTATCTTTTCTTCTGGAAAGATTTGGTTAAGGCCTAGAACTCTGGAAGGCACTGGTTCTATTCCTGTCAGTGTCAGTGTCCTGAGACTTTCAAAACTCCTTCGTTATTGGTAAAACTCGAGAAAGCAATTTAAACTTTTTTAATCAAGAGATACAATTATCGCACATTAATATTAAATTTGTCAGAGTCTGGATTATCAGCGGTCAGTAGACCCCACTAGAGTCGTCAACTGGTATCATAGGAGCTCGAATTCGAGATTATGCCTTTTCCAGCTTTGTTTTGTATTTTTACACTCATTTAAGAACTAATCTCACAAAATATGAGCTTAGCTTTCCCAAATCTTATCTTTTATATTTTACCACTGAAGTACCCGGTAGACTGAAAAAAGACACGATGCATTAATTTTAAGCTTTACTTTGTAAAAGATAAGGAGTGAAAATGCAGTGCCTGCGGTATTGTTCTGTTGGAAATGCAAGTCATAAATTAATTTGACTTTAAATTGAAGAACTTGTTAAGAGGATTCGCAAGTCAAAACATATCTAAGCCTGACATGAAGAGCTTGTTAACATTAACACATCGTTGAAAGAATTTCTCAAATCGGAGTATTAAATGTGAAGATATTGCAGATTGGAAATTTCAAAAATGGAGGATCTTTTGAGGCCGCCATTTTGAATTTGTGATGTCATAGTGCTGTAATAAAATATTCATGCAGGTACTACTGCTAAGTTAAAAACAGTAGTTCAAATGTATATTCTAACACTATTGCAATTTTCTCCCATATAGGCAAAGAAGGATTTGAGCGTGATTGACTTACCAAGTATATCACTCTAGGCGTCCGGAACTAGTTTTGACTGCTGAAATTCCCTCCCGCGTAATTTAAGTAAAATTTTCTACACTTCCGGTATCGCCAGCAATATCAGAAACAACAAAAATAAGACGAATAGCGTTTTATTTGAGGAGTTAAAAAGATCAGCCAAAATTTTACGAAATGCAAGGAATGCACAGAAAACTAAAAGTTTCAAGACAGCGACTTCATGAAAGCACAGTAAAAAATAGTACCCCATCGAACATGTTTTTGTTTAAATTAACGTGTTTTAATGAAGCCCAAAAAAAATATTACTTTACTTTTTAAGTGATTTTACAAAATTACCGGTTAGTGAACCGGTTATTATATCACTCTGTGTCGTTTAGATGCTTCGTAATTAATCACTCAGGCCTTCGGCCTTCATGATTAGATTACATCGCATCTACACTCCCCACAGTGATATACTAACCGGATTTCCTGATTATAACATGATACCCTTATGACACTTGATTAATGTTACCAATTTCAGGTGATAAATAATCATGAAAAAAGAGTAAATGGGGTTCCAAATTAAGTTTTAAAAACGTGGCGTGTCTAATAGCATGATTAATTTGCAAATATTTGCATATTAGCTAAATCTTAGATTTTGATCTTCTATTTTTTCAGATTTCAAACATACTTTCAACGATGTGTTAATATTAATTAGTGTCGGAGATTATCAGGGCAATCTACAAAATTTTAACACCGCTAATAGTCATCGGCACAACTTTAGTAATATATCTTATTGTTTTAAAATTATAAAACATTTGGCTTGTTAAGTGTTTTATGTTTACAAAATTAAGGAAGATTTGAACCAACATCGACTGCATCCTGTGACTAATAAAGAACGGGTAGTTGGACAGATTTTAATGACGTATGTATATATTTTAAGGTCACGATATTTTTCTTTCAGTACGGCTTCGCAAAGTCAAGGAGTAGGGGAACCGTTGACACAAGCAAGGTCTACTCGGGCGGCAAACATTTTGTGGGTCCCAACTACGAATTCAAAGTTTTTAAAGCCGGTGCTCATGCACTAGATCTACTGAACATTCGAGTTTTTACCGCCGACAAACTTGAGGTCAGTATACACAGGTAGCATGTCTTCTGTAAATTGTGCAATTTTCGCGTATTGAAAATCTTGCGATTTGTAAGCAGACAGACTTATTCGCGAATTTCAAATTCATGAATGGAGAATTGTCTAATAGTAAATCTATGTGAAAATAATATTTCGCGAGATTTTTTAGTTACACTTCGCGAAAATAGCGAAATTTATATCAACGCTAATATTACCCAATTTAAAGTATCTTATCTTAAGTTAACTAGCATATGTATTTCTAGCATAGAACTTTTAACTAACAAATGCCTACCAAAAGGAGTTAACAGAATTCAGAGGACATCAGATTGTTCAAGCTCCTCCCACTTTTTGCCAGACTACTCAGAAATAAGCACCCCGAATTAAAATAAAAATGTAAAATAATGATTAAAATCATAATAGTGGCATGATAAAAAGAATAACAGGTTACCGTCTTTTGAGAAAGGGATTTCTCAGACTCGGCTAGATATGGTCCGGAAGGGGCTCGGCAAGCCTCGCCCCTTCCAGGACCATATCTAACCTCGTCTGAGAAACCCTTACTCAAAAGACAGTAACCTGTTATTCTCTATTACTCAATCTAACTCAATTTAACATTGAAATCACAGTTATTCTGCAGCAATTTAAAAGTCAAAAACAAATTATCTTTCTGTCATATTAGAAAATTATTTGGATATTATAATAATTGTAAGTGTTCATTTTTTTTATAATTTAATTTGAATCCGAAATTACATACCTAAAATGTAACTGATAAAACAAAATAATAACATCTTATAAAGGTCTTTAAATTTATGTATAACTAACATCACTTTCCTACATTATCTGTACATAATGTAAGGTAGTTACACAGTAGCTGAATATGATCAACAGAAGCTAGTCTACCAGTGACCAGCCATTTTAATTTGCTGTGAATTCGCATGGCTGACTGGACCCCTGTGGTGCATACCTCACATTCTTTGCCTGTTCGCTAATGTTCCTGTAATATACGGACCCTGCTTTATTGTAGTGTAGTTTGTACCCTGACATGAAGCCGGGTTCGTATATGGACCCAGCATGAAGTGATATCGACCAATGATGCTGGGAAAGGAATGAACCCCGCCTGAAACAAAACGACCGTGTTATTTAGCAGCAAGCATTTTTCTTGTGATATGTACACTGTGTTTATTCCACAACTATTAAAAAATCTGGCAGTGATGCTATATATGTTTTCACAACGCCTGGCGATGACATAACACACACAAATGACACGTTGCCATAGAGATCCAGTAAGGTATATTGTCCCCTAGGGCATAAAGCACGTTATAACTTGGATTTAATTAATCCATGTAACATCCTGTTTATAGACTAATTGGTCACACGTTATAGATGACCAGTTTGAATGAATTGCATCACGTGGCATATTGCACACATCAAGTTTTGATTGAATCTACATGATCAATTTATTCATCATAATATTTTATGACCAAGTTAAATGATACCCTTGATATAAGGCCGCAGATAAGACAGAATATTTTTTTAATTTCAGATAGCTGAGTTTCTTTTTATTTTAGAGGCGCCACAAATGTCTGAAAAAAAGGAAATTTTAATTCGATATTTTGAAGTCTTTGTTTTCTCTAAGTTTGAGGCTTTCCACTAATCTACATATACTTTGTTAATCTAACAACATGGCATCAAACATATTAAATTTTTTGAAATAATGAGTAATCGCAGATGTAAACTGCATGGCGTGTGGGCATTTCAAGGAAGCAGTTGCTCAGCTAAGATAATATACAATTAATTAGGCATGTTTTATTATGTGTTATTGAATATTTTAATACAACACTTTTTTGGAAGTGTCACTTTCACATGTGTCCGTCGCTGTAGATGTCATGGACGTGTTACAGTATACCACGGCAGTATACACTTCTGTAGTGTATACTTCCGTAATTATATCAAATCAGGGATATCTTTTTCTGTCATTTATTTTTGAGATATACATATGCATTATATAACCAAACAAAGGTACCAGTATACATGGGAGTCTTGGCGAGTTCACCAAGAGGAGAAATCCCACGATCGGCCGGGACTATTAACTTTTTTTAAAAACACACAAAGTACATTTAAAGTAGGATTATGGTTTTGAATAATACTAAGTGTGCTGGTTTTGAAAACAAATACTTCAGAGAGAAAAGGGTAAGATAGAAAGAGAATAATCAGTGAAGGAAAGAAGACAAATGAAAGGTGAAAGAAGGGAAATCTCACAAAGCCTGATCAAAGTTAATTCTTTGATTATAGCAACAAGTATCAAATATATTTTATATAAGAAATAATGTATTTACTTCCACTTCAAAACTTAAAAGAAACTTAGTAATATTTAGTTTATTTTGGCGATAAATAATGTCTATACTGTATCAATACACGCTCGGCATATGGCCGAACTCAATACAGTTGACGGCCACGCTATTTTTAGTAACGGAAGTCCCTGATGTGACGACACACTAAAACCTCCTATTGATTTTTTAAGGTGTCGGTTACTGCGCATGCGCAGTATTTCTTACGTAAGGACGAACTTCCCCTACTTCACGACGCTTATGACGTATATTACGAAGATGTGATGAAAACAAGCGCTGTTGATGCGCTCAAGGTAGGTAAATATAGTATATAACACAGAAATTCAGCGGGATTGATGTACTGTACTCAAGGAAGACATGCCATTGAGGCAAGCATTGTAAGTTATGACAAAAAAATCAGCAAACTTTTAGATGTGCAACTGGTGTAACAAAGAAATTCAACGAATTGTTAAGGCATTTAATTTATGTACTCAAGGTAATCAACTTAAAACAGGACAGTATATGACAAACATATCTAAACAAATTACTAGAAGTGTTATTTTTCACGGTAGGCAAACAAAGGCAGTATAACAAAGAATTCAGCAAATAAAGACCTGCATTTTATGCACTCTCTGCATTAAATATTAAAAGACAACTTATGATGAAGAAAAATTCAGTATATTACTAGACCTGCTATAATTTTAGTTAATGTACACATGTAAATTATGTAATATGACAATACCTAAGTCACGTTTGAAGCACTCAAGCTTTTGTATTTCTAAGGCGCCATTCCAGTGTATGTGACCACAGATTTGATCGAAAAGCGGTCTGAAATCGAAAGGATTATATACAGGGAAGGTAAAATAGTTTCATACAGACCGGACTGCAAGGCTTATAGGGAAGGTAGAATAGTTTCATACAGACCGGACTGCAAGGCTTATAGGGAAGGTAGAATAGTTTCATACAGACCGGACTGCAAGGCTTATAGGGAAGGTAAAATAGTTTCATACAGAGCTGAACTGCAAGGCTTATAGGGAAGGTAAAATAGTTTCATGCAGACCGGACTGCAAGGCTTATAATGCAGGTAAAATAGTTTCATCCAAACCGGACTGCAAGGCTTATAGGGAAGGTAAAATAGTTTTAATACAGAGCTGGACCGCAAGGCTTATAGGGAAGGTAATATAGTTTCATACAGAGCTGGACCGCAAGGCTTATAGGGAAGGTAAAATAGTTTCATCCAGACCGGACTGCAAGGCTTATAAGGCAGGTAAAATAGTTTCATCCAGACCGGACTGCAAGGCTTATAGGGAAGGTAAAATAGTTTCATACAAAGCTGAACTGCAAGGCTTATAGGGAAGGTAAAATAGTTTCATGCAGACCGGACTGCAAGGCTTACTAGTATAGGGAAGGTAAAAGAGGTTCATACAGAGCTGAACTGCAAGGCTTATAGGGAAGGTAAAATAGTTTCATGCAGACCGGACTACAAGGCTTATAGGGAAGGTAAAATAGTTTCATACAGAGCTGGACTGCAAGGCTTATAGGGAAGGTAAAATAGTTTCATGCAGACCGGACTGCAAGGCTTATATGGCAGGTAAAATAGTTTCATCTAGACCGGACTGCAAGACTTATAGGGAAGGTAAAATAGTTTCATACAGAGCTGGACCGCAAGGCTTATAGGGAAGGTAAAATAGTTTCATACAGAGCTGAACTGCAAGTCTTATAGGGAAGGTAAAATAGTTTCATACAGAGCTGGACTGCAAGGCTTATAGGGAAGGTAAAAAAGGTTTATAAAGAGCTGATCTGCAAGGCTTATAGGGAAGGTAAAATCGTTTCATCCAGACCCGACTGCAAGGCTTATAGGGAAGGTAAAATAGTTCCATACAGAGCTGGACTGCAAGGCTTATAGGGAAGGTAAAATTGTTTCATACAGAGCTGGACTGCAAGGCTTATAGGGAAGGGTAAAATAGTGTCAGACAGAGCTGGACAGCAAGGCTTATAGGGAAGGTAAAATAGTTTCATACAGAGCTGTACTGCAAGGCTTATAGGGAAGGTAAAATAGTTTCATACAAAGCTGCACTGCAAAGCTTATAGGGAAGGTAAAATTGTTTCATGCAGACCGGACTGCAAGGCTAATAGGGAAGGTAAAATAGTTTCATACAGACCGGACTACAAGGCTTATAGGGAAGGTAAAATAGTTTCATACAGAGCTGGACTGCAAGGCTTATAGGGAAGGTTAACTAGTTTCATACAGACCGGACTACAAGGCTTATAGGTAAGGTAAAATAGTTTCATACAGACTGGACTGCAAGGCTTATAGGGAAGATGAAATAGTTTCATATAGAGCTGGAACAATTATCAGTTTTCTTACGGTTTTTCAGTCAGTTTTCTTTCTATCATATTATTCTTCCGTATAGCCATACTGCATTCTTGTCAAGTAGGATGCTTAAGATATATTTAATGCTTTGAAAACAGGTAACAAATATCTTAAACGATTTGCTTTTCTGATTTGCACAAAGAAATGAAAATAACAGATTCAGATATTTTTAGTCAATGTTTTGGCAATATTTATTTTCTGATAGTTTATATCAATGCTTAATGCCTTTGTTAAAATTATGTTGGTCACTTTGAAAATGAGCTGACGGCCACAATTTATCTATTCAGCGCGTGCGGAAGGATGCAAGCCTCGTTCTACTTGTAAAGACAGCGACAAAGGTTTTCACGCAGACGTCAAGTACTTCCAACTGACTAACATCGAGATTACTGATGACATCATGGAACGAATGATGGAAAAACTCTTGCTGATAGAAAATAATCTGAGGAAGAAACATGTCCAGACCGCCACGCTCATCAGGAAAGAAACAGTTGGAATGGTAAGTGACATAATATGGGTAATATTCGTGAGAATTTAATTTTCGCAATTTTCTCGAATTTCCTACAATCTCGCGAACGACTCCTTACTTAAAAGACTTCCATATTTAAAATTAAGAAGTGCACAATTTCTTTTGGAACTGAGTGTAGATTTAAAACTATATAAATCTCCTTTCGCAAACAAGTCTGTCTGCTTACAAATCGCGAAATTATTGTCATACGAAAATGACCCAGTTTACAGTATTTTTTTTAATACACCTGTCTTGTATCAGAGAACAGTGAAAGGTATAGTGGAAACTATTCTACGAATGTTTTATTCGCAATGAACTCTTGACCACATTTGAAGTGTGTGCTTTATGATCAAAGTCTTGTCAGAAGTACAAAGGGTCAGAAAGTACCTCAATAGGTCACATAGTGAACCCAGAATAAATGTCATATTTTGCACTTTTATTAGAACTTGAAATTGATATCTTTCAGAACTAGGTCAGTTTCGAATTTGGAGTTCACGAAGTTAAAAACTATATCACTGGTACAGATTATAGGACAAATGTGTGATAACAATAGATGTTTCTATACATTATTAAAGACGTTTTACTTACTCTGCCAACTGCACAAAAGAACTTTACAGTAGAGACAATTAGTCCTTACTTTTTCTATTTGCTTTCAAATTGTTTGTTTGAGAAAGGAGTAATAGATGTAAACCCATACACTTGTAATATTCCATTTTAGGTCGCCGACATTAAAAATCAAGCAAAGGAAATCAGAGAAACGGCGACAGCTGAGTCGCAGAAAATTAAAGTCGTTTCCGAGGCAGACCACACGAGCATCATCGAGAACGCTCGAGGCTCAGGCCTCAAGAAATTGTTCGTCGGTTTGGGCATCAACACCACAGAGCACAAGAACAACTTCGACTACCTTCGGACACTTAGAGGTGTGGATAACATTCATCTAACAGTTGACTTTCAGCAAAGGATTGCTGGAAAACTATAGGACAATTATAGGACGATTAGGACCAAAATCATTATAAGACAAGTAGGACAACATTATAGGACAAGTAGGACAAAAACATTATTGGACAAGTACGACAACATTTTAGGACAATTAGGACAAAACATTATACAACAAGTAGGACAACATTATAGTACAATTAGGACAAAACATTATAAGACAAGTAGGACAAAAACATTATTGGACAAGTAGGACAATTAGGACAAACCATTATACAACAATTAGGACAACATTATAGTACAATTAGGACAAAACATTATAAGACAAGTTGGATAAAACATTATTGGATAAGTAGGACAACATTATAGGACATTTAGGACGAAAACATGTATGGACAAGTAGGACAATATTAAAGGAAAAACATTATACAACAAGTAGGACAACATTATAGGACAAGCTAGGGCGAAAATATAGGTTATTAAGGTCAACATTAAAAAAGCAGAAAGGGTCAATTTTGACCTGGAGTTTCTGATTTAACCAATCTTCATTGAGGTCTACTATATAATGCTTTTATCCAAATATGTAAACACTTGGCCTAGTGGTTCTAGATAAGAAGATTTTTTAATTTTTCCATATTGAAATCTATCTTAAAACAAGTGACACCAAAGATAGGGTCAATTTTTACCCTTGGTTCATGATTTGTACGATGCTTTTTCCCAAGCTTGGACACATGCATATGAAAATATAGGCTTCTGTCATTAGCTTGAACTGAAGAGCATCATTAAGAAAGCCTGGAAATCCCGACTCGCTTTACATACAATACCCTCTTTATCTAGACAAATTTGGTACGTACGACATGGAAGTTCCTGTTTCAAGAATGATCATTTTGCGCATTTATACGTGTCGCACCGATTTAAACCTCGTACGAGGATGGTGGACCCAAAAAATTCTTGTTGCATAATTTTATTCTTAATGTTTAACTGAATGTATACAAAAGAGGCGAAATTTGAAATATTTGTATTCTTTAGGACTTTGTAATTTTTATTTAAATTAGTATGAAGTACCAATTAATTGCAACAACAACTCTACATAGATTATTGAATGATGTACAGTAATGCAGCATAAACCGCTCACTTTATCGATAATGACTGGAATGCATAGCTGAAATATTCTATTATTTATGTTTTGGGGTTATTTCGTTTGGTATAAGTTGTAAGGTATGTGCCTTTAAAAGCTTGTATTATCATCAGACTTGAGGTGAATCTTTTATAAAAGTACGTCTACGACGCCTGTCCAATTAAAGTTGACTAATTGTGGTAAAATGAGGCATTTTTCGCCATAGGTTCTTATTTGAAATTGTATATTTATTTTCTTTTATAACTATGTTTATAAAAAATTCAGTTGATACGATTTGTCTTCCTTTGGATAGAAAGGGATAAGTTTGAGACAATTCACTTGGTCTCCCTTTGGTTGGTCTCTTTTAAACGATTTCTCTCCCTTGGGGAAATAAAGGGAGGTAACTCTCTTGTTCCTTATCAAAGTCCATACGATTTCTCTCCCTTTGGATAAAAAGGGAGAGAACCCTCTTTTTTCTTATTAAAGTTTAACAAGGGAGGTAACACTGTTTTTACAAATTTAAGTCAGTGCTTGTCTCCCTTGGGAGAAAAGGGGAGGAAACTCGGGTTTTCACATAAATCAGCATAAAAAGGGAGATAACGCTATTCTTTTTATAAAAAAAAGTCAGTACTATTTGTCTCCCTTTAGAAAAGAGGTAACAACTGTCTCCTTTTGGATAAAAGAGACGTTACTCTGTTTTGAATAAATTAAGTCAATGCGATTTGTCTTCTTTGGAAAAATAGTGAAACAACTTGTATAAACTTTAATAAGGAAACAAAGAGTTACCCCTCTCCCCTTTTACCAAAGGGAGATAGTACTTACTCGAATTTGTAAAACTAGAGTAATTTTGTTTTTACTAGACTGGTTCCCTGTCGTACTGGCATGCTACAGTACGTCAGGCAAAGCTCAATAATGGTGGCGCCCAGTGGATACTCAAAAGTTACTGTTTATACAGTGAAAATGATAAAAGTATTGATCATTCAAAACTAACATGATAATTTGAAAAAGTTATTGACATTGCTTTAACAGACAAAAGGTTTTTTGAATGATCAAATTATGAACGTTGTAAACGTTGAAAATGTTGGACCAGTAAGTGTACTATATTTCGGACAAGTATTTCAAGAAGACATTTCGGATATGACACTTTTTTATGGAATTTTTATTTCGCCATAGTCGAGCCTAAAAATGTTCAAATTTAAATATGAAAAGAAACAAAAAAAAAAAAAAAAAGGAGAAACAGTGTCGCCGGTTGGATTTGAACCTCGCCCGTAAAACTAGAACCCTAGAACCCCATTCACTTACCCACTGGGCAACGGGGAATGATAGAACAGTGCTTATATAAGACATAACTATTCAATTCCTATATATAAAACGGCTGCGAACGTTATAGTATACAGACTAAATATCCGAAATGCCAACAGATATCTACCACGTCCGATACCACGGCTATTTTTCCTGTTGTTTATTTCTCGTTATATTTTACAGGTCAATCATATATTAATAGCGATTTACATTTTGTTTGTATTGACAAATCACATACTGCAAGGTTTTTGGAATGATAAACTCCAACATAAAACTCCCTATTAACTCAATGTACAAATTTGGTAGTGTGGGCGTTGCCATTATTGAGCTTTGCCTGAGCCGTACCGTATGGTAGGGGCAGGTAACTCCAGACTATGTTTTTACTAGTCAAATACGATTTGTCTCCCTTGGGATAAAAAGAGGGGTAACTCTGATTATATTATCTAAGGCAGCACGATTTCTCTCCCTTGGGATAAAAACGGGGGTAACTCTTCGTCCTAGTTAAAGTTAATACGATGTGTCGCCCTTGGAAAGGGAAGGGAGGTTACTCTGTTTTTATTAGTTTAAGTGTCAAATACGATTTGTCTCCCTTGCTATTAAAAGAGGGGTAACTCTCTTTTATACTATCTAAGGCAGTACGATTTCTCTCTCTTGATAGATTAAAGGGGGACAACTCTGTTTTTACTTATTTTACATTGTTTATACTTATTAAAGTCAACGATTTTCCTCCGTTTGGATCAAAAGGGGAGGTCATGTTTTCCTTATTTAAGTCAATACGATTGGTCTCACTTTGACAGGAAAGGGAGGTTAATCTTTTTTTACTTGTTTAAGTCAAATACGATTTGTCTCCCTTGGGATAAAAAGAGAGATAAGTCTATTTTAATTTAACAAATTTATGTCAGAACTACTTGTCTCCCTTAGAAAATGGAAAAATGACTATTTTCATAAGTCACTTTGATTTGTTTCCCTTGCTATTTAGGTGGGTAACTATGTAACTATGTTTTATATTATCTAAACAGAACGATTTCTCTCCCTTGGTAGATAAAAGGGGGACAACTCTGTTTTATTTATTTTAGTCCAAAGGAAAGGGAGGTTACTCTGTTTTTACTTTTTTAAGTCAAATACGATTTGTCTCCCTTGGAATAAAAAGGGAGGTAAGTCTGTTTGAACAAATTTACGTCTGTTCTACTTGTCTCCCTTAGAAAATGGGAAATAACTATTTTCTTAAGTCACTACGATTTGTCTCCCTTGCTATTTCAAGATGGGTAACTCTGTTTTATGTTATCTAAGGCAAAACAATTTCTCTCCCTTGGTAGATAAAAGGGGGACAACTTTGATTTTACTTATTAAAGTCCATATGATTTGTCTCCTTGGAATATAAGGGGAGGCAAGTATTTTCCTGATAAAAGTTAAAACGATTTGTCTCCCTTTAAAAAAAGGGAGGTTACTGTTTTTACTAATTTAAATCAAATACGAGTTGTCTCCTTTGGGAAAAAGGGAGGTAAGTCTGTTTTAACAAACTTAAGTCAGTACTATTTGTCTCCCTTTTTTCCGTCAATACGGTTTGTCTCCCTTGCAATTTAAAGAGGTAATTCTGTTATATCTTATCTAAGGCAGTACGATTTCTCTCCCTTGGTAGATAAAAGGGGAAAACTATGTTTATACCTATTTAAGTCCAAACGATTTGTCTCCCTTTGGAAAAAAGGGAGGTTACTCTTTTTCCTTTTTTAAATCAATACGATATTTGTCTCTCCTGGAAATGAAATGGAGACTACTCTGGTTTTACTAGTTTAAGTCAAAAACGAATTGTTTGCCTTGCTTGTTAAAGAGGGATTACTCTGTTTTATATTATACAAGTCTGTACAATTTTTCTGCCCTGGAAGATAAAAGAGAGACAACTCTGTTTTTATTTATTTAAGTCCATACGATTTGTCTTCCTTAGGATAAAAACGTAAGGTAACTCTTTTTCCTTATTAAAGTTAATACGAGTTGTCTCCTTTAGAAAGGAAAGGCAGGTTACTCTGTTTTAAATAGTTTAAATCAAATACGATTTGTCTCCCTTGGAAAAAAGGGAGGTTAGTCTGTTTTAACAAATTTAAGTCTGTACTTTTTGTCACCCTTAGAAAATGGGAAATAACTATTTTTAAGTCAATACGATTTGTCTCCCTTGCTTTGTTAAGGGGTAACTCTGTTTTTATCATCTAAGGCAGAACGATTTATCTCCCTTGGTAGAAAAAAGGGAGACAACTCTATTTATACCTATTTAATACCATATGATTTGTCTCCCTTGGGATGAAAAGGGGAAGTTACTCTTTTTTCCTTTCCACAGTCAATACGATTTGTCTTCCCTGGAAAGGAAAGGGAGGTTACTCTGTTTTTATTAGTTTAACTCAAATACGATATCTTTCCCTTGCTAGTAAGAGGGGTAACTCTGTTTTATATTATCTAAGGCAGTACGATTTCTCTCCCTTGGAAGATAAAAGAGAGACAACTCTGTTGAGTCCATACGATTTGTTTCCCTTGGGCTAAAAACGGGATGTCACTCTTTTTCCTTATTAAAGTTAATACGATGTGTCTCCATTGGAAAGGAAAGCGAGGTAACTCTGTTTTAACTAGTTTCAGTCCAATCCGTTTTGTCTCCCTTGGGAAAAAGAGAGGTAAGTCTGTTTTAACAAATTTAAGTCAATGCTTTTTGTCTCCCTTAGAAAATGGTAATAACTATTTTTTAAGTCAATACGATTTGTCTCCCTTGCTTTCTAAAGTGATACCTCTGTTTTATATATATTATCTAAGGCAGTACGATTTATCTCCCATTGTAGAAAAAAGGAGAGCAACTATGTTTAAACCTTTTTAAGTCCATACGATTTGTCTCTCTATGGATGAAAAGGGGAGGTTACTCTTTTTCCTTATTAGATGAAAAGAGGACAACTCTGTTTATTCTTATTTAAGTCAATACGACTCGTCTCCCTTGAGATGAAAAGGGGAGGCAACTCTTTTCCAAATTAAAGTTAGATTTGTCTCCCTTTGACAGGAAAAGGAAGTTACTTTGTGTTTACTTGTTAAATTCAAATACGATTTGGCTCCCTGTGGATAAAAACGGAGGTAAATGTGTTTTAACAAATTTATGTCAGTACTACTTGTCTCCCTTAGAAATGGGAAATAACTATTTTCTTAAGTCACTACGATTTGTCTCCCTTGCTATTTAGGTGGGTAACTCTGTT